>CM035838.1:360288749-361488749 GCA_020510985.1 Pholidichthys leucotaenia | reverse complement strand
AACTCTGTCACGCTGAGCACCGGATCCCCTCAAGGCTGCGTACTCAGTCCACTGTTGTTTACACTTCTAACACATGACTGTGTATCCAGACACGAGGGGAACCAGATTATTAAGTTTGCAGACGACACCACGGTGGTGGGACTTATTCAGAGGGATGAGGAATCAATGTACAGGGAAGAAGTAAGAGACCTGGAGGGCTGGTGCAGGGAGAACAATCTGGTGCTCAATGTGGACAAAACGAAGGAGATGATTATCGACTTCCGGCGGTCACAGCCTGAACACGTCCCCCTCAGCATCGGCAGCCGTTTAGTGGAGAGAGTGGAGAACATCAAGTTCCTCGGAGTGCAGATCTCGCAGGACCTGACCTGGAGCAAGAATTCCTTGGGGATCAGGAAGTGGGCCCAGCAGAGACTGCACTTCTTGAGGAAACTCAAACAGGCCTTTCTCCACATCTGCATCCTCAGGAGCTTCTACAGAGGTGTGGTGGAGAGTGTTCTGACGTACTGCATTGCTACATGGTACTCCAGCTGCAGTATGTCAGACAAAAAAGCCCTGCAAGAGGACAGTTAAGTGAGCTGAGAGGGTAATTGGAGTCTCCCTCCCCTCTGTCCAAGAATTTTTTCAGAACCGTTGCAGGAGCAGGGCACTGAACATTGTCATGGACCGTTCTCACCCTCTGCATAAACACTTTGAACTTCTGTCATCTGGCAAACGATTCCGGAGCATCAGAGGCAGAACCACCAGATTGATTAACAGCTTCCTTCCACAAGCTGTTAGGATGCTGAACAGTTGATCTGGAATCTCTAACACATACTACTGCACCTACGGACATTATGTATATTATTTGTATATTTCAGTTCTGGTTAGTTTTTCAAGTATGTCTCAGGGATGTGTGAATGGATGTGGTGGGGTGGGGGTGAGGATATGTGTGAGTGTGTCTTAAATCATGTTCTTTTACTTATATGGATGCTGAGAGAAACGCAATTTCATCTTGCCTGCACTACAGTTGTATGTACAGCAATATGACAATAAAGGTTGATTTGATTTGATTTGATTTGAACAGTTTGGCAACAAGGATAATTATGACAGCGTATGGGCTATCACAACCATTAATTCCGTTTCTGGAGTACGCAGGAGAGCCGGTGGTCCTGTGGCCTAAGTGGCGGGTCGCGTTCGAGGATTACATCGGGGTGCTGGGCCAAAGTGCACTCAACGGGAGAAGACAACGAGCGCTTCTGGCCCACCATCTTGGCGCGGTGGGCCAAAGAATTCTCACTACATTGGGAAAGATGGAGGCATATGAGGATGGTGTCGAGTGGCTGGCCGAATTTTTCGTGGGGTAGATGAGCACCACAAAGCTGTGGGTGGTGGGAGTTTTGGCACCATGGGAAGCTAGGCTAGTTAGCTTGGGGAAGCTAACGGCCCATTCACTATCTATGGGCAGGCTAGCAGCAAAGCTAACTGCATGCCGAAAGAGAGCACCAGGCTGCTGTCTAGACTTCGAAGTGGGACCGGGACTACGAGAGGGGGAGTCCCTGGTTACTGAGGATGGCGGGCCAGCCGTGAAGCGCAGGAAGGTGGAGGACCAGTGCGTTGATGAGATGGACAGTGTGGTGTGCGACGACAGTGGAGAGGGAGAGCAGCAGGAGTCATCCCCGCAGCTGGAGGCTAGGCAGCAGGACAGCGGGACCATGGCAGCTGAAGGCCCCGGGGAAGAGCAGTGACAGTCGGGTGCGGAGATGACGCAGTGGAGCACCTGGGACGAGGATGCTGAGGGCAACGACGAAGCACCTGGGTTGGACAGTAGCTCCGACGGGAGTGACGCTGGGAGCCCCAAGGGAGAACAGCTACGACCGGGCACGGAGACAGCTCAGCGAAGCGCCTGGGATGAGGGTGCTGGGAGCAGTGGCGAGGTGCCCAGGTTGGCAAGCGGAGCCGATGAGCAGGCTTCGGGTCTCCCCGGAGTTCAGCCACAGGGGGCCGGAGTGTTTGGGGCCATGGCGGTGGTGCTGAAAGCAGTCGGGGGTGGACCGACGTACACGGAGGGACGGTGTGCCGGACAGCAGCATTGCGGAGCCCGAGGAGTAAGGCAATCAGTGGCAAAGAGGGACGGTACCACGGTCGAGGTGGTTTTTGATCCCAGAGGCAGACAGTGGCCAGGGGTGCACATGTCGTGGGGCTGCCAGGGGCCCCTGGGTCGATCCTACCACTGGCTGCCAATGGGCATACGTAGGTGTGACTTGAGAAACGTTAATTGTGTGGGGGCATGGTGTGGAGAATTTCTCCACCTAGAGAAGGCAGGTGGAAGGAGAGAAAAGTGGACCGAAGGAGGAGGTGTCACCGGGGGGTATCAGACGGGACTGTTGGGTCTATGCGCCCCCCGGGGAGCGTAAGAGATGCCGGAGCCACTGAGAGAAAAGGGGTGTTGGAGCAGCGCCAGCGTTATGTCATGTTAATGTGCCACACAATCCTTTGTTCAAACAACAGTGTACCGTATTATGGTTGGAAGTTTCGGGTCTCAATGCATGGAAATAAACATAT
The DNA here is from genome assembly GCA_020510985.1 of Pholidichthys leucotaenia. NCBI lineage: Eukaryota > Metazoa > Chordata > Actinopteri > Cichliformes > Pholidichthyidae > Pholidichthys > Pholidichthys leucotaenia. The sequence goes on along the minus strand of CM035838.1, from coordinate 361,486,208 downwards.
AAAAGAGGAATGCACAGAAACCTGGGATTCTCTTTTGCCGTAAGTTATGTTGGAGGAAGAATAAAGTTTCTGTGTCGTCCAGCTTGTTGCCTCGCCTGCCTCCTTTCTCCACAATGTAAATATATGTATATACAGTAGTGCTGGTGTGCATGAGAGTATGTATGTGGTGTGTTATGGGATTATTTTATGTATTTTAAGAGACTTGGCCTAATTTTAGCTGTTTTGTGTGAATGTGGTAGGCTATTTTATTACAGTTAATTATTCCCCTGTTCTCTTAGTGCATGATTCGAGTCCTGAATTAGGGAGGATCTCAACTGTGTGTGTGGTTTTGCATTTTTGTAAGGGGGAGGGGAGGAAGTGTGGTGTTGTGCGTGTGGCTTGTGTGTGTGGTTTTGCATTTTTGTAAGGAGGGGAAGTGTGGTGTCGTGAATGTGGCTTGTGTGCGTGCTGCCATACCTGCCCCTGGCGTGACGTCAGGTGGGCACGGCCCCTTGTATATGAATAGCTCTGTGTCCTATAATAAAGTTGGTTGGTGTTGTTGGTTCCTGCATAAACGTGACTCTGACTCCTTCCTTATTCATACATAACACAGCTGAGCCACATGCTGTACAGTCACAAAGAGGCACGCTGGATTACAGCTCGACAGCCAGGCACACGATAGTGTGCTGGGTGGTGGCAGGGAGTAGGATGATGGAAGCAGCAGGAGGTAATGGGGGATGAAAAAAGATTCATTTTTATAAAGGTTCCATTTTTGTACAATAAACACGTCAACAGTTGGTTTTTCTGAAAAAAAGTTATTGAATTTAGTCGTTTGTGGGTTCAATAATGCCACCAAGAGACAGCTTAAAAAAATGATCAGTCACAGTCGTAAATCCCCCTCCAGTGTTCCTATGAGTGTTTCTGTGTGTTAAGGTAAGGAAAGTTTGAAGAATAAGTGGAAGAGAGCATAAAAATGATGGAAAAAAGAGAAAAAAAAATCACTATACAGTGAAAAACTATGAATTCAGTCAATGTAAATAAACATTTCCTTCTTTCCCCCAATCTATACTTTCCCATTTATTTTTTCATCATGGCCACTCTAGTAATGTAAAGCTGAGGTTTCTGATGTCAGCTTCCATCTAAGGCGTGGGTCATGAATTAATGATCAGTGCTGAGTAAGACCTGGTCTCTGAGTGCTGCTGCTGCTGCTCACATGCTCCCCACATCTGGGTGGACTGATCTTCCAGGGTCAGATAAGCGCCACCCCTCTGCACGCCAACAGAGGTACCTCACCACTGTCTGAGAAAACTAGTTGAGAGGGGGAAGCCAAGATGGCGGCCAATGCAGACGTCCTGTTTTAAGTGCCGCTACACTTTGGGTACCAATTGGTCTAAAAAGAAGAAAAACAAGCCATGGCAACCTATAAGACTAATTATGGTGAGAGACTGAGCTAAACCACCGCAGCTTCATCTTTCTTAAAATAAATATCATGTTCAAGGACGGTTGCAAAACTAAGCTAACATAGCTGCCACTAGCTAACCTATTTGTCAAGAAGGAGAAGCAAATACTGTATGCCAAAACGAGACAAGGAAAAGAAGGGAAGCCTTCTGATGGAACTCAACAATGAGGACCCAGACCTGATGTGCTCAGGTTCACCTGAGACCCCTGTTTCAAACCCTAATCCAAAGAAAATCTGCTCAGCAAAACACGATGAAACAGAATCTAATGCTGACATACTGAATGCCATGGAAGCTAACAAGCAGATTTACATTCTTCAATCAAAAAATACCCCAAAATACAGCCAATATTGAAGCAATTAAACAAAATGTTGAAATAATTGATTTCCAGATCAAGGAGACTGGAGAAAAGATTAAAATAACATCCCAACATATTTCTGAGCTGGAAGATAAAATTGAGGAGGCAGAACGTTACAGTCGACGCTGGAGCCTGAAGTTATTCAACCTCCCTGAAAAGTTTAATGAAACGGCAGAAGACACATGAAAACAAATCTTTGAAATCTGTGCCCAAATTCTTCCAGACGAAAAAAGTAAGCTGGGATTCCTCATCGACACGATACATCGCACCAGGCGCCCTCAGGAAGATGGGAAACCATGACCAGTGATAATCCAATTCACCATGCGCACCTTTAGACAAAAAATCTGGAAGGCTGCAAAAGATGCCACAGTGATGAAAGAAAAGAAACTTCGACTGGTGGAGGACTTAACTTACCTGGAAAGACAATGACTTAAAAAAATCTGGCCACTTGTGGAAAAAGCCCGCAGAGAAGGCAAGAAAACTACATGGCATGGCCCTGATGCCATAATCGACGGAGAGTCGCTGCAGATACAATTAAGGACTGAAAAAAAAAAACCTCAAAACGTACTCTTCCAACCGATCTTGTTCTCCCAAGAAGAGTTCTGCAACTGCAGGTTGGTTCATATATTGTAGACATGTTAGAAGAAGCCTGGCAGTTGATCTAAATATTCAGTTCTTCATAGAAGTTATATGTTCTTACGGTATCCAAACCTTATTAGAAAGTAATCTACTTTAATATTTCACCTAAAACTTTAACCTACAAAGTTTACCCCTTATTTCCATTTGTGTTATCTTTCAAACACTGTGCTCCTTTATTATGACTTTAATGTTATATGATGTCTGACTTTAAGTTTAGAATGTTAAAAATTGTCTCTGAATGTCAGCGGTCTTAGAGACAATACCAAAAGAAAAGCAATATTCCTCTTTATTAGGAAATCAGAAGCTAACCTAATCCTTCTTCAAGAAACCCACTCCTGTGATGCAGATAGTAAATTCTGGAAAAGTCAATGGGGAGACTCATTTTCTTTTTTCCTCATGCGTCACACCATTCTGCTGGGGTTGCAATACTTTTAAACAAATTTACAGGAGACATTTTGGAACGTTTTTAATCTAGTGATGGCAGGTGGATTATTGCAGTTTTAAATTTGGACAATGCATTCTTTATTATTAGTAATATTTATGGATATAATGGTGTAGCCCAATTCAGAATTATGTTTATGTAAATATATTTAAAAATAAAAGACTTAAAAGATAAATACAAAAATGCCTACTTAATTCTAGGAGGCAATTTTAATGATGCCCCGAATGATATGACAGACAGGATCCCACAAAGAAATACACAGAATTCACAATTTAAAAACACTGTCTTTTTAGAAGAAAAATGATCAATTATTGATGCATGGCGTTTTTTTTTTAACCCTGGTCTCAACGAATTTACATGGAGCAATACAAAAGGCACAATGCAGTCAAGGATAGACCTGTGGTTAACATCTTGTTGTCTGGAATATATATCAGAAATTTCACATAATTATGCTCCTTTAACAGGCCACAAAATTATCTGTTTGCTTAGCTGGATCTAAAGAAAATATGAAAAAGTTAAGAGGATACTGGAAATTAAACACTGACTTACTTAATGACCTAATTTTTCAAGATTCGGTTAAAGAATTGGCACAAGATAGTTTTAAGAAGGATGACCTAAATAGCGTTCAACAATGGAATACTTGAAATTTAAAACCAGACAAATAGCCATTAAACGCGGGAAAGAGATTTAAAAAAAAAAACAATGCAAAGGAAATGGATATTATGGAAATTTTTTTTAAAAAAAGCTGTTGAACAAAGAAAGTCTGTCAAACAATAAAAAAAAAATGGAACTAATTAAACGTCAAAATAAAATTGATGATTTATACATTGTGGCAGCCATAGGAGCCTTTGTACGTTCTAGAGCAAAATTGGTAGAAAATGGAGAAAAAAAATATTAAATACTTTTTTGCTCTTGAAAAACAAAACTGTAAAAGAAACAATATTGTAAAATTGAAAAATAATGATATTAGTACCAATCCTAAAGAAATAGCAGACTGTGGGGAAGCCACTCAGTATGTCAGTATGTTTCCACTTAGATGGAAGGACGAGGGGAATCGTCATGGGGGGGTTTGTGTGTTGATACTGGGGTTGGTGTGTTTTTGCGAACAGTGACAAAGAGAATGGGAATTGCAAAGGCTTTCATGTTAATGCAGCACCACAGAAGGCTGATTGAGTTGTATGCTATAAAAGGAGAGGTGCCTGTGACTGGTGATTCTTTTGATGCTTTTGATTCTGGAGAATGTGAGAGAGAGAGATGAATAAAGCCTGTCCTACTCTGGACCTATCTGCCTGATTATTTCGCTCTCCACACTGGTAACCCTTGACGCACAATGGAACTCGAGGCGAACACCCCGGAGACGACCGGGCTGGGAGGTGCCAGCAATGCGTGTGCTGTTTCGGTCAAACTCCCAGACTTCTGGCCACATGACCCGAAGTCTTGGTTTCTCCACACCGAGGCACAGTTCGCGCTCTGGTGAATAACGGCGAATGACACCAGATACTACTACGTGGTTGCAGCACTGGACGCACGCACAACTCAGCAGGTGGCGAGCCTGCTCCAACGGCCCCCAGCCCACGACAAATACGAGGCTCTCAAAACCGTGCTGACCAGGCGCTATACACTCTCAGACTGCGAGAGAGCAGAAAGGCTCCTGATGCGCTCTGAGTTGGGAGATGGGTCGACGGTCAAGTTAATGGAGAAGATGTTGGCGTTGATGGGCACAGATGACGGGCATTTCCTCTTTGCCCACCTTTTCCTCCGGAACCTCCCGACGGTGGCCAGGGCGGTCCTTGCCAATTCACCGCTGCTGGCTGCGCGCAACTACCGGGCGCTAGCGCAAGAGGCAGATCGGATTATCCTCACCACCAGAGCCCTCGCAGTGAACGCAGCGGCGTTGGAACCCAGTGAGATGGCCAGTGGGGGCGAGGAGCCAATGACGGTGGCTGCAGCGGAGGCCAAGAAGCACCGGAGGGACACACTCTGCTTCTACCACCGCCGTTTTGGAGAGGACGTACGCCGATGCGCACCACCATCCCAATTCAAGCGCTCTGGAAATGCCAGGGCCGGCAGTCGGTAGCAGCTGCGACCGCTGATGAAGCGAGCAAGCTGCTCTATGTGACAGACTCACGCTCGGGGAGACGGTTCCTCGTGGACTCTGGCTCCCAAAAGAGTCTCATCCTGCTGTCCTACGCAGACCGGCTGGCTGGAACTAGCGGCCCCAAGCTGACGGCCGCAAATGGCTCAGACATTAAGACTTTTGGTGAGAGGACACTGACTGTATCCTTGCATGGCCGTACATACCAATGGACATTCGTCATAGCAGCATGCAGCTTCCCCATTTTGGGCGCTGATTTTTTGTGTGCACACGGTCTACTAGTCGATGTGGCTAACAGACGCCTGATTAACGCAATGTCTTTTGATTCTCTCTCCTGTACAGTTAGAGGAGCCGGGCCCACAACGCTAGCCAATGTCACAGCTCCAGGGGGTAAGTTCCCCACACTACTCACCCAGTTCCCAGCACTCACGGTCCCAACTTTTTCAGCGACTGTCATTAAACACAGGGTGGAGCACTTCATTACCACCACGGGGCTGCCCGTTTTCGCACAACCTCGGCACCTGGACGCAGCTAAACTGGCCATAGCGCATGAGGAATTTGCCAACTTGGAAAAGTTGGGCATCATCAGACGCTCAAACAGCCCATGGGCATCCCTGCTACATATGGTTCCTAAAGCCGAGGGATCGTGGCAACCGTGCGGAGATTTCCGCAGGTTGAACAGCACCACAGCGCACAACCACTACCCGATCCTCCGTATTCAGAATTTTTCTGTTCACCTCACCGGGGCACGCATTTTTTCCAAGATAGACCTGGTCCGCGGTTACCACCAGGTCCTGATGCACGCTGAGGACATACCTAAGATGGCAATAATAACCCCGTTTGGTCTTTTTGAGTTTTAACGCATGCCTTTCGGGTTAAAAGGCGCAACACAGACATTCCAACGCATGATGGATGCGGTGTTGTGCTATCTGCCGTTTGTGTTCATCTACCTGGACGACATCCTGGTGGCCAGCGCGTCTGAGGACGAACACGTAGCCCACCTCACAACAGTTTTCCAGAGGTTGGAGGAGCAGGGATTAATAATCAACCCGGCGAAGTGCCAGTTCGGGGTGACGGGAATCAATTTTTTGGACCACCGCATTTCACTGGAGGGCGCGATACCCTTACTGGACAAAGTGCGCGCAGTGGCAGATTTTCCCAGGCCTCAGACGGTCAGGGTGCTGCAGGAGTTTTTGGGGATGATTAACTTTTGCAACCGTTTCCTCCCCGGCGCAGCCCAGCTCATGCAGCCCTTGTACACCGCGCTTAAGAAATGGAAACCGGCGGACAGAGTTGACTGGACTCCTGAGCGAGAGCAGGCGTTTTCCGAGGTTAAAACAGCCCTGGTGAACGCTGCACTGCTGGCGCACCCAGACCCGGTGGCTCGGATAGCGCTCACTATCAACGCGTCGGATGTGGCCATAGGTGCCGTCGTGGAGCAGCGCATTGCAGGTTCTTGGCAGCCGCTTGCTTTTTTTAGCAGGTCTTTGCGTGACAGTGAGCGTAAATACAGCACATTCGACAGGGAGTTACTGGCTCTCCACCTGGCCATACGCCACTTCCAGTTCTGGCTGGAAGGGCGCACCTTCACTGCGTTCGTGGACCACAAGCCACTAATGTATGCTATGACCAAGGTTTCGGAACCATGGTTGGGCCAGCAGCAGAGACAGCTGGCCGCAATCTTGGAGTTTACGACCGACATTCAGCATCTGGCCAGTAAACTCAATGTGGTGGTGGACTGCCTCTCACGCGCATTAGTAACCCCAGGGTACGTGGGGATAGATTACACAGCCATGGCCGCTGAGCAGATCGGCGATGCGGACGTTTACACACTCCAGTCTGGACCAACTGGGTTAAGGCTGGAGAGTAGAGTTCTGCAAGATGCCCCCCCCCCCCAATCTGTGATGTCTCAGTGGGCCGCCCATGCCTGGTGGTCCCACGCGCTTGGCACCACCGCATTTTTTGAGTCGGTTCACTCCCTGGCGCACCCAGGAGTGCGCGCGTCAGTCAAAATGGTGGGAGCAAAGTTCGTCTGGCCGAGCCTGCGCAAACAGGTGAAAGAGTGGGCTTAGCCTGTGTAGCGTGCCAGTGAGCCAAAGTGCACAGGCACACAAAGGCCCCCTTGGAGCCGTTCCAAATCCTGGGTAAGAGGTTCGACCATGTTCACGTGGATCTCGTGGGCCCCCTCCCGCCATCGCAGGGGTTCACGCACCTCCTGACAGTGGTGGACTGCACCACGCACTGGCCCGAAGCAGTCCTGCTAGCTTTCACCACGTCCGCAGACGTTGCACGCACTTTTTTGATGACATGGGTGGCACATTTCGGCACCCCTTCAGATATCACGTCCAATTGGGGCCCGCAGTTTGTTTCCGACCTCTGGTCCACCATGGCCTGGAGCCTGGGCATCACACTTCATTGCACGACTGCGTACAACCCCCAGGCCAATGGGTTATGCGAGTGTTTCCATAGGTCGCTTAAAGCAGCACTCGGGGCTTCGCTTACAGGTGCAAATTAGGTGGACCGGTTGCCGTGGGTTCTATTGGGGTTGCGTTCAGCACCGGAGGATTTGGCAGCCTCCCCAGCAGAACTGTTTTTTTCCCAGCCGCTGCGGCTCCCAGGGGAATTTTTGCCAGACAGCCCCGCGTCGAACACCGATCCATCCCCGCTTTCACTGCATAGTGCAGTGGCAGGGACGGTACCCAGTCCGGTCCACCACTGTTTTCCACACGTTTTTATGCCAAAGGCCTTGAAGGATGCGGCGTTCGTATTTGCCAATGCCCACCGGACCCCCTTGCGCCCACCCTAGGATGGCCCGTTCAGAGTGCTGGAACCCGGGGAAAAACATTTTGTGTTAGACTTGGGGGGACGCAGGGAAACAGTCTGTATAGACAGGCTTAAGCCTGCTTTTGTTTTAGCAGACGAGCAGGTGGTGTTGGCCTGAGCTCCTTGGCGCGGACGACCCCCACTGAGAACTCCCCAGGTAAATGACTTGTCAGATCAGTCACAATGGCATGCTAAAGATGTTTTCCCCCCCTCCCAATGTCCCCCACAGATGGACGCACCCCCAAGCGCCCCCCACCGGCACAGCAGTGCCTCGGCACCGCAGACCCCTCGTTATAGCCGCTATGGACATAGACTGAAGCCCAGAGGACATGAGGGTTAAGGCTCAGTCTGAGTTTTGGTGGGGGGGGGGGGCGTGGGGAAGCCACTCAGTATGTCAGTATGTTTCCACTCAGACAGAAGGACAAGGGGAATCGTCAGGGGGGTGGGGGGGGTTGTGCGTTCATGCGGGGGTTGGTGTGTTGATGCGAACAGTGACAAAGAGAATGGGAATTGCAAAGGCTTTCATGTTAATGCAGCACCACAGAAGGCTGATCGAGTTGTATGCTATAAAAGGAGAGGTGCCTGTGACCTGTGAGTCTGGAGAATGTGAGAGAGAGCGATGAATAAAGCCTGTCCTACTCTAGACCTATCTGCCTGATTATTTCTGTCTCCACAAGACCACATTAAATCATTTTATGAAAACCTATACAAATCTGCTTTCAACCCAGACCGTTGTGAAGAATTCTTAGATAGTATAAAAAAATGTCCCAAAAATATCTGAACAATTTAAAAATGACTGAGATAGACCCATCTCAAAACACGACATCACAGATGCCTTAAAAAAATATGAAACAGGGTAAATCCCCTGGTAGTGATGGTTGATCTATGGAACTCTACTTGCAATTTTGGGATCTCATAGAAAATCCTCTTATAGAAATGTACCAAAAATGTATGAATAAAAACACAATGACAACAACAATGAAACAGGGTCTAATTAGTTTAATTCCCAAACCAAATAAAGATATGTTAATGGAAAACTGGAGGCCAATTACATTGTTAAATGTAGATTATAAACTATTTGCTTTCTAACCAGACACTTAAAATGTAATCTGGAAGAAATTATAAATGAAACCCAAACAGACTATGTCCAAAAGACATATAAGCAACAACATACGAGTAATCTTGGATTTACTAGATTTTTGGGAGTTTGTTGAGTCACAGGCTGTTATCCTATTTCTCGACTTCTACAAGCATTTGATACTGTTGAACATTCATTTCTATATACTGTAGAGCTTTGGAATTGTTTGGTTTCGGACAAAAATTTGTATCCTTAATCAAAATGTTATAAAAAGATATAAACAGCACTATTTTGTCTTATCCCAATACTTCTAAAAGATTACCAGTTAATAGATCAGTCCGACAAGACTGCCCTACCCACTGAGCAAGCATAGATTGAAACAACGTCTTTTTTACGTCATGGTCAGACGTACAAAAGACGTCTTCAGAGGGTGTGGATGAAAGTTTTTACGTCTTTTTTGAACGTCTTCTGTACATTCAGGTTTGACGTCTACCGGACGTCCATACAAGGTTAAAATATAGTTCAAATATAGTTGCTGTGGATGTCCATTCAACATCTTACAAGGACCTAATTTCAACGTAGTTTATACATAAAAATGTATTGTTGTGGCGGTAAAGAATTATAAGCAGCGAACTGAGGGTTTTAAGTAGGTTTATTAAATCATACCGCCATCATAGGAACTCGCTCCAGCCCTCGTGCAGGCAGGCTGGAGCGGGTCCTCAGGCTCTCAGCAGCAGTAGTCAGAAGCAGTGGTAAGAGTGAGAGAGTGAGCTACAGAGCAATGCAGCTTTTATACCCAACTACAGACAATACATGAAAGGCATGGGACATTTACATCACAGTAAGAGCAGGAAGCATGAACACAATGCATGAATGGCACATTAACATCACAGTACTGAGCAGGAAAAAGCTAGACGAAGCGAGGTTGCCTGTTGACATTAATACACACATTTCACTGTAATGTTAATCGCTCCAGATGCGCGCTCTGATTGTCCCAGTCTGTTGTGAGGGTTATCCACACTACTCCCCCCCAGAGGGCTCAGCAGGCGGCTGAGGCCTCGATAGTCCGGCTTTGGCAGCGAGCAGGGAAAGCTCTGTGCAGGCGGAGGTGGGGGGGGGGGGTAGCAAGTGCCGGCCCGGGACGGCAAAATTGTCTGGGCCGCGCAAAAATTGCCTGCGGATCCGCGATGTTGAGGGGCTGTCCCGTTGAACGTGCGGAGGTCCGCAGCAGCTGTAAGAAGAAAAATTAGTCACTGACTCCTCTCGCGGTTAAGTCCTGCGAGGATTAACAGCGGCCATGAAGAAAAACAGGAGCGGCGAGGCTGCGTAGCGGCTGTAAGAAAAAAAAAAACCAAAAGCAGAGGGACTTGGCGTGTTGACTTTAGGTGCGGCGCAACCCTAAAGCCCTCGGGGACCGCAGACTGCTGAATTCCCTTTGTGTGCCGTGGCTAAGACCATTAGAAAATCCTGTGAGCGAGCTGCGTGCGTGCCTCAGGTGTACGAGCAGCCCTGGAGGTTCTGTGTGCAGCGGCGAAGGACGATGGCGGTCTGTGGAGCCGTTATTGTCCCGTGCGTGGTGCGCCGTCCTCGTAACCCCCCGGTGCGTGTGCAAGGGTTCCGTGCGTGGGTGGGCCCACTGGAGAGGCGAGTCAGGGTCAGGGAGCTTGCTGGAGATCAGCGTAGTCGGCGCCGATAATCATCCCTGTTCAGTGTGTTGCTGTAGATTGGTCATGGTGCGTTCAGGTCCACGCGCTGCGTTCTCCGTTGGCCCTGGAGGTTGCCGTCGTGGAGAGAAGATGAGGTGCGTGTGCTCTCGTGTGGAGGAGCTGTGAGAGCGGCCGGTCCCAGCGTGGATGTGCAGATCTCAGGAGTGCAGATCTCACCATAAAGCTTTCTGCAGCTTTCCCGGTCGTGGGTGATCTCCGGAGAGTTTCGCCTGGTGGTGGCTCTGCGTCGAGGTCTCCCTGTAGCAGAAGGGAGAGCAGATCATTTGCGCCAGGCTGCTGCATTCGCTTGTCGTCGGAGAATCACCGCCGGGTGCTGCGTTCGTTGTCGTCGGGTCACCTGCGTGGCTGTCCAGACCAGAAGGTTGCGTTGCACAAAGCGTGTGCATTCTCGGGGTCACCAATGTGGCGGTAAAGAATTATAAGCAGCGAACTGAGGGTTTTAAGTAGGTTTATTAAATCATACCGCCATCATAGGAACTCGCTCCAGCCCTCGTGCAGGCAGGCTGGAGCGGGTCCTCAGGCTCTCAGCAGCAGTAGTCAGAAGCAGTGGTAAGAGTGAGAGAGTGAGCTACAGAGCAATGCAGCTTTTATACCCAACTACAGACAATACATGAAAGGCATGGGACATTTACATCACAGTAAGAGCAGGAAGCATGAACACAATGCATGAATGGCACATTAACATCACAGTACTGAACAGGAAAAAGCTAGACGAAGCGAGGCTGCTTGTTGACATTAATACACACATTTCACTGTAATGCTAATCGCTCCAGATGCGCGCTCTGATTGTCCCAGTCTGTTGTGGGGGTTATCCACATTGTAGCTTATAATAGAGCGCTGAAGTCACGCCCCCTCTACTTCCTTAAATTGAAAAAAACTCTTCATTGAAATGAATAGCAAGAGCAAAATTATCCTTTGATCCTGATCAAATTTTGCCACACATATGATGTTTGTCAATATAAAAGATAATTTTCCACGTAAATAACACTAAACACGATTACAGTTTAGTGATGTGGAATGATGGGAGTTGTCCACTAGTCGTTTAAACAAAATCTAAACATTATTCTGTCATTATACAACACCCAACAACTTTATTTACATGGAAAATTATCTTTTAAATTGACCAACATCGTATGTATACTGTACCTTGTGGCAAAATTTGATCAGGATCAAAGTATAATTTCGCTCTTGCCATTCATTTCAATGGAGAATTTTTTCAGTTTAAATAAGTAGAGGGGGTGTGACTTAGGGTCTCAATAAACAGCCAATAAGATAAGATAAGATAAGATAAGCCTTTATTAATCCCACAATGGGGAAATTCCAGGATTGCAACAGCACAGGGATAGCAACACTCAGAGCAACAATCAGAAGGCAAGAAGAAACAAGAATATCTAGTAAACATATGTACATATTACTATAAATGCATATATATAGACACACAGTGCGGAGCATTATGGTTGGTTGGTGAATGTGCAGCAGAAAGTCCAAGCTCTCTCTCTGCGGATGCGGCGGGCCAGCTGGAAGTCCCTGGGCATGATGGTGATCCTCCTGGCGAAGAAGAGACCCACCAGGCGGGCCCCGCTGGTCTCCTGCAGAGCCATGACGGCAAAGCTCAGGAAGCGCAGGACGGTCCTGAAGTCCTGAGCGATCTCCCTCACCAGGCGCTGGACGGGCAGCCTACGGATGAGCAGCTCCGTGGATCTCTGGCAGCGACGGATCTCTCCCAGAGCCACGGGCCTGTGACGGCGAGGCCTCTTCACTCTGCCGGTGGCCGGAGCGCCTCTCCGAGCAGCCCTGGTGGCTAGCTGTCCCCCGGGGGGCTTCCCCCTCCAGTAGATTCCACGGGCGGTCCGCCCGGTTCCCGCCATCGCTCTCCACCATTCTGTCTTATATTTCTTGCACGCCGCCCAAACTCCAGCCCGGCACCCGCGTCGTTTTCGCTACAGCTCCCGGTATGTCGAGTTTCCCATTAGCACCGGGCGGCGGCCAAGTGCTAGCTAGCACCAGCTCCTCCCCGCTGTAACGTCTCCCGCTGCAAACAGTGGCTCCGTCCGCCGACCCGGGAGACCCCCGGGGCGATCCGTGCGTCTGTGATATATATACAGAGTGAAAGGTGTAGAAAGAAGAAGGAAGATAAAAAAAAAGGCTGTTGCAACGGGCAGCCGACTCGTGTCGCGCCACCGGTCCGGCGGAACCGGAACAATACATGAAAAATGTGCTACATAAATGTACTATGAAAACTACACACACGTAAACATCCACATTATATTTCTCCAGGTATGATGCATGCAAGATGACCATAGCAAATTTCAATAGAAATGGACAAATTCTTATTACCTCCGCCAAAGGAGGAGGTTATGTGATCATCGGCGTTGGTTTGTCTGTCTGTCTGTTTGTGTTTGTTAGCAAGATAACTCAAAAAGTTATGGACGGATTTTCATGAAATTTTCACAGATTGTCAGAAATGGGGTATCTTACAGATGATTAGATTTTGGTGGGGATCCGGATCACCGTCCACAAGAAAACCGCCATTACGCAAAATGCCATTTTCGTGAATAACTACTAAACCAATAATCCTATCATTGTCAATCCAATTGCTTGTCATATGTTTTCATGGTCAAGGAATCTGAAGACTGTATGGGGGGGAACTGTGCCGCTAAACCGCCATTATGGAAAATGCCATTTTCGTCAATAACTACTGAACCACTAATCCTATCATTGTGAATCCAATTGCTAGTCATATGTTTTCATGGTCAAGGAATCTGAAAACGTACACACAAACACTGTATGGGGGGAACTGTGGCGCTTGGCGGAGGTCTGCGCTCTCTGAGTGCTTTTCTAGTTTGTTCTTCGAAGCATGAACCCTTTGTGCTTAATATTCAAGCAAACCCACACCTGTTTCAAACAAAGCAAATTGGAGTACCATTTCATAACAGCACATACAAAATTCAATGAAAGTTATCCACCTGGCAGTGAAGTCAGGAAAGCAAGAAAAGTGGTCTTAATTGAAAATGTATTGGGTGAGATTTTTTTGTGGGATGACTAATTTATTTGTAGAAATGTTCATCTGTGTGGCTGACTTGATATATTGATGTAAAAGTCACTTTGACTTTTCTCTGCCAATGTGGATCTTGTGAAAAAAAAAAATACCGTAGTGAAGATCGCTACCTTACACATAATGTATGGTCTATTTCCCACCTTGTTTTTCCACAGCGCCATCCAACACAGCATTCAGAACACAAATTTAATGTCTTGAAAGGAGAGAGCATAGAAGGGTGTCGTAAAATGTATATATAATATTAAGGCATGAGCTCGGACAAGGACAAAAAGCAACAAGAAACAAGTAAACATATTCATTTATATTCCAAAAAACTTGAAATCCAGAATAATTAAAAAAAAAAAAATCACACTCCTGAATGTTGTGTACGTATGTCCACCCCTTCCTCTTCTTCCTGGAGCATGTTTCAAGTGCTCCACAGCATGTCTTCGGACAACATCCTCTGTTGCCTCTTCGCACGACTTCAGTACAGCATCTGGAAAAGTTGAAAGATAAAAAAATTTTAGCTGTGCAAAAATTAATTGTATGCCAGATTTGTTACAACTACAGCCTGCAGTCCATTGTTAATTGGCCCAGGCCTGCAGAGGAATCTAAATACTGGAATACAGCTCACATCACATGAAGCTTGCACTTGACTGTATTATACTTAGTCTCAACACCAGAGGTGCTGCCGTCTTGAACAAGGCAGCATTTTTATACTCCAAAAGAAAACAACAAGAATGAGCTGTCGGAAAGCAATGGTATATAAGCCACAATTTTAGCCTATGTCACGGACCAAACCCACCCTTTTCCGTTTCCTTCCTGAGACATTTATATTACAACCTTTTTATTAAACCCCCCCCCCCCAAAAAAAAACGTTAATACCATTAATGGTAAGCAGAGATGGAGGCTGATCAATCTTGTCTATAAAACTATTTAATACTCCACAAAAGGGTTTCATTTTCCTTATTTAGCAGACACTTTTATCCAAAGCAATACAACTAGACATTCACATACTGATGGAGCCATCAAGAGCAGTTAGTATCTTGCCCAAGGTTACTTTGACATGCTTACCTTGTATGGCTTGATAGATTTTTGTATTCTGCAGACACATTTTGGCCTTCTTCCCCTTCATATTGAAATGGCTCATGAGAGCATTGCGGAAGAGCCTGAAGAAAAGAGAAATATATTTTACAAATTTAAGTCCACTTTTAACAGTTGTCTTCAGGGATGAAACACAGTGTAAAATCATTGCTAGTTCATAGCCGACCGATCAAGAACTTTGTGGACTGTGCCTTTAAGGTCTTTCCCTCCAACCCGAGCTAGATGCTGCACCTGTTATACAAAGGGAAAAAAAGGTTAAAGTTTAATTAGAGTTTGTGTCTTCAGTATACAGTACCTGTCAAATTTTCCCAATATAGTTATTCGTAGGAAATTTAAGACATTAATATTTATTGTGAAATCTAGTATATGCAATAGCATGAATTGACATTTTGAATCAGTTGGCAATACTACACCTTCAGTCATTTGTTATTCCATTTAACAACATAACTTTTTAGACGCATAGTAATACCACGTTTTTCCTAAAGTGAAAACACCATACACATGCTGTACCATGCACATTTTATATATTATTTCCTCCTGCTGCATTTGCGTGCCTATTCATTGCTATACTGATAACACAGCATACGCTGGGCTCAGTTTTAAAATGACAAGCACTTTGAAAACAGTATCTAATGTTGACACCCAAAAAAAATCATGCTTAATTGTGAACACAATTCATATACTAGTCATTATGATCCTGATGGAAATCCTACCAAGCTGTCAAAAGTTTCCTTGTCATTCATAAGTTGCTCTGCTCCCTGAAAGTCCTTCATGGTCTCCAACCTCTTCATGCTGGAAGCCAAAAGGGCAAGCTCACTTCGGTGAAGGTTTTTAATCTCAAACTGGAGGTCAGTTAACTTGGCCAACACCTTTTTCTGAAACCCTGAAACAACAGAGAACTACAATTATCACCTGTCGTATGCCGCCACGAAACAATGTAGCCGCGGCTTACAGGCAAAGTTTGTCTTAATGTACTGTTAATTAATTCTTGTGGTAAACTGAATGCAGAAATGTGAAAGACAGTCCCTCGTGGCATATGCCTTGGGATGTGCATACGTACAACCTGAAAATAGTATGCTTCCAGCTATGGCTATTGCCAGTGCAAAAGCATAATCTGTTGCACTGGTCTTGTTCAATGTCATGCCAATTCATTTAACATTCCTCAAAAATTTTGACTTACTTGCTGTGGACATTGGGAATTTGTCCTTTGTTCCTGCAATTACAGCATCTGAAAAAGATTTTTTATTTCCAATAAGGCCTTGCTAAATTTATGCCGCGGCCGAGGTGAGATGGGGTAACAGTTCAGTCCAATAATTATGTGCACTTACAGGGAGGTGAAAGGAGAGTGGGAGCTCCTGCTCAGGAAAGTTGGTCCTGGTCCACAGAGAGGAATGATCCCAGTCCGCTAGGAGGACAGCCCACCTGTGCACAAGTCCTAGAACACACAGAGGTTAATGAGGAGCAGCATAATAAATGGTGGGGCTGCTTATGAGATCCCACGTAGGAGGAGAAGGTCGTAGCAAGATGCTGAAGAAGCTGCACACAGTGACAAGGAGCTCTCTAGGTTGCATGTAGAAGTTGACGTCTCCGTGCCGGCGTGAAGGGCCCATCTCAACTTAAAGGATGCTTGATTAGAGAGAGCAGGTGTGGATGAAGCCGCAGCTGTGGGAAATGAGTAATGAGAGGAGAAAAACAGTGTGCAGTTTGGATCACTACAACTTTCACCAACGTTTATTTCCAAACGTCGGCAAATTTTCAGCAGGCTGAAAATTTTCAAAGAACACAACTTTCGCCAGCGTTTGCCAACAAGCACCAGCAATCGTTAACCTTTGCCAGTAGAGCCAGACGTTTGCCAAAACGTCAGTAAAAGTCGGTCCAAACGTTGTAGTGTGAATCCACCTTTACTGACATAACACTTTCAAAGGCTCAAATCTGATCGTCAGTGGACACAAAGCATCAACCTTTCAGACAAAGGCAACTGTAGTTTGTATTCCTTTGATATAAATACTTTTCAAAATACTTTCTGGACGGCTCACCATGCTTGTGGTTGACGCCATCCCTGGACCTCATCACATCTTGCCACTGGACCCAACACCGTCATGCCTGGAGTCATCACTTTGCCTCAACCTTTCCCTGTATCTGTAGCCATCACTGTCCTGGGACCCAACGCTGTGTTGAAACCTGTTGTCGTCCTTGGAGTCACAATCATGATGGAACCCGTCACTATGACTGGAGCCATTGCTGTGCCAGGATCTGACACTGTCTCTAGAACAAATACATTCAGGTACATTTGGTGATTGTCATAAACTCCTCGTGTGCTTCTCCACAGCGCACGGAGGAGGGGAAAAAGGATGAGGATTTAAGTGCAGGTTACATCACACACATTTATTAGACACAACACAGGCAAACAGTTACAGTGTCTACGATTAGCAAAGGCTCAGAAACTAAAGAGTCCTCCAGGACGCTCAACAGACTAGAGTGAGGTCACCAGGAATACCCGCACGGTTATACTCACAAAACTGGAGCTGTCCAATTGAGTCCCAAATACAGCTCTGAGAGTTACAATCCTTAGATGACCTTGGCTTCCAACGGCGAATAACGACCGCATGAAGCACAATGACCCAGCAATGCATGACTGGGAAAAGGCTCCTTAAGTACATGCATTGCTGGCTCCACAAATTGAGCACACCTGGGTGAGGAGCGGGGAGATGGCACACGGGAATGGGAACAGCTGGCAGTAATAGAGAGGGGGCGTGGTCAGACCGGCAGACAGTTAGACAGCGCTCACTCCAGCGTGAGCCCAAGAGGCTGCCTCACCGCCGCCGGCCAGAAAGCAGTGGCTATGGGTACGGCAGAGCACACAGAAATACATACTAACATACAAACAACGTGGCACCCAAAGAAAGTCTGATATATATAGGTAGGAGAAAGGACAGGGAGGATGAGGATAAGGGAAGGGACAGAACGGGACAGTCCTGATAATCAAGCTTATCCAGGCGGACGTCAGACACTCTGGAGACATGGGTCTAGAAGACATGAGATCCATAAAACTAACAGAATGTCCATCTACCACTGATCTGTACAGGCTGAGAAGTTCCTGTGCATTCCTGTGACCCAAAACAGGCTATGCCAAAGAGATTGTAATAAACGGCTTAGATAATTCCTTATGCATGTACTGATCCTCAGTTTGAGCTCTCTGAAACTACTCACGGAAACAGGCCAAGAATATATAAACTTATCCTATATGGAATGCACATATAAACATTAAACATGACATATGAAAGGTATGATACTTCTCAAATATAATAATACATTATTAATATCAATAATAGTATAGATAATATGGAATTTTTCTATCATAGGGTTACCGGCAGCAGCACATTCCGGTGAGGGGAGCTCAGATGCAGCTGTGCGCTGCACCCAACTCTCCTCACCCAGAGCCAGGCAAGATCTCTCCAATACTGACATAAGAAAAACGAGAGAGAAAACTTGCCTGAGCTGGAGCTCCACCACCGTCCAGGACTCCGTCGAACTTGATGTTGACAACCTGGGTCCGGCCTCGAGGATATCCATCTCCGGCTCCCACTCCGCTGCAACTTCCCCCACAGCAGACGAGATGGTCACAACAGTCCTAGTTTCCCCCTCGCTGGGAGTTCATCCGGCGTGGCTGCAGGGGAACCTCTCCATGTTGGCTCTGGGAAGGAATCATCCGAAGCCACTGGCTCCTCCACCGTCTGATGGCCCTGACCTTGAGGCCAACAGGCCCTCAGGGAGAATTAGAGGAGACATGGAGAGGGGAAAGAAATCAATTAATTTTTGCAGCTGGAGGAGAGGACCCAGCAGACTGCTTAAACTGGGCCTCTCCCTCGGGAGACAGGCAAGATTCAATACTATTAGACAGAGTAGAAAGAAAAAATACTTGCCTGTCATCCCGGTCATTGGTATTAGCAGCTGCAGCGGCAGACAGTCATCCCTCTCCATGTCAGCGGTGACGTGGGCCCCTCTGCAGACTGATGGAGGAGCCGTCTCCATGACGACGGAGATGGGCATGGCCGAGGAGAGTTCAGCGGACCTCACGGCAGTTGGGACAACAGTAATCGCTGCGGACGAGGAGGGCTTCTCCCAGTGTCTCCTAGGACGACATCGAGAGCTGGGTGCTGGAGCTGGAGGAGTCGGGATGGGAGCGGGCATCTCGCTCTGGTGGGAGGCAAGAAGAATGGAGCCCCTGGAGCGCTTGACTCTTGATGCGAGCTCGGTCTTCCTAGGGGATTTCCTCACCCCTTCGCTGCACCCACACCGCAGCGCTGCCAACCGGTTAATCCTCTCCATTCCCTCGACATGCTGAGTGAGCTCAGGGCACCGCCGAACCGCTGCCTCTGCCACACCTATGTACCAGAGAATGTCCTCCAGGGTAAAATACACACTGGCCGATGCGATGAGCCCGTCAATGTCCATTAATGCTCTGCAACATTCCCATCCCAAGCTCAAAGAAGAGTTGTGGGGTGCTGAATCCATGGCCAATTCCAACACAGCTCAGTCCCCAAAAAATAATACAAAAGAAGGAAGGGGAAAAGGATGTGTGGGTGTACCCGCTAAATCCTTTTATTCGGGCTGGGTCATTCTGTCATAAACTCCTCGTGTGCTTCTCCACAGCGCACGGAGGAGGGGAAAAGGGATGAGGATTTAAGCGCAGGTTACATCACACACATTTATTAGACACAACACAGGCAAACAGTTACAGTGTCTACGATTGGCAAAGGCTCAGAAACTAAAGAGTCCTCCAGGACGCTCAACAGACTAGAGTGAGGTCACCGGGAATACCCGCACGGTTATACTCACAAAACTGGAGCTGCCCGAGTGAGTCCCAAATACAGCTCTGAGAGTTACAATCCTTAGATGACCTTGGCTTCCAACGGCGAATAACGACCGCATGAAGCACAATGACCCAGCAATGCATGACTGGGAAAAGGCTCCTTAAGTACATGCATTGCTGGCTCCACAAATTGAGCACACCTGGGCGAGGAGCGGGGAGATGGCACACGGGAATGGGAACAGCTGGCAGTAATAGAGAGGGGGCGTGGTCAGACCGGCAGACAGTTAGACAGCGCTCACTCCAGCGTGAGCCCAAGAGGCTGCCTCACCGCCGCCGGCCAGAAAGCAGTGGCTATGGGTACGGCAGAGCACACAGAAATACATACTAACATACAAACAACGTGGCACGTACCCACAGAGAGGCCAGGACCGAGCCGGGGGAAACCAAGCCGGCTCGGTTCCTGACAGTAATTGTCTCAACTACATGATAATCTTGCTCACCCAAAAATGACATTGTGCCCTGACCTGTCAATGCCGGTGTATTTAGGATCTCCGTCTTTGGAGTTGAACATTGCAGGTCTGGAAAACACAAAGAATGTTCATAGATTTATGATAGGGGTAGGAGCTGATAAGATTTTCTCAATATCAATGCCATTGTTGAGTCTGCTTATCAATCCAGTTCCTTATCAATTCTCCTGTAGATTCCCGAGTAGTTTTTTGTGGGGAAAAAGTAGTTCTACAGTCTTCTGCAACAAAAGCAATTATTTTATTTTTCCCAAAATGATGTCTGCATGAGACTGAACATGCTACAGTGAAAATACATAATAATTATTTATTGTCACATTTAATTGTTTATGTCATTATATAATTATTTCAGAATTGTCTGTGGTCTGTGAAATTAAGTCTGTCATAAATAGTTATATGTAGAAATAATTCAATATATAATTGATTCCCAGAATGCACCGCTGCCATGTTTGTAGTTTTTTTTTTAAGTGGCAAGACTGAATAGGTGTACCAAACTGTGACAATAACATCTCCTAATAAAAACACACATGAAACGTGTTTTCTGGGGGCATAACACAGGGTCTTTGGCGGTCAGCCTGTGGCCTGCTACTTGACCGTATTAGCTTATTCATGTTCCACATGTTGCTAGCTTAGGTTCATTAGCTATCTTTCAACTCACAGCCAACATGTTCACAGCTGTTTCCAGACATAGTTCTACCTTGCGGTTAAGCTATCAAACTTCACATATGTTTCACCATTCATAGAAGGTACACTGACATGATGCTTGACCCAGGAGACAGACGACGGACACGAGTAGGACAGTTAACAATTATTTATTAACTCAAAGTGTTGTGTTGGTGTGTGAATGTGAGGGTGAGTGTGATACTGGAGGTGTGCTGGAGCTGAGCGAGTCCCGCTGCGACCTGGCAACCCTAGGAACACACAAAGCACAGGCGTTAATACTGTTCGCAGCTGAGAGGAGTAACAATGACTGCTGCTTACTTGCAGGTGTCACTTGGAGACTCTTGCTGGCTCTGGGAGCGAGTGTTGGAAGGTGAGCGGGAGACTTGGCGTCGTGAGGAGGTGGAGAGGTTCCGAGGAGGAGGAGGCGAAGCCCCGCTGCTTCGGGGGATAGGTCCGCCGCCAGGGAGGTCCACCTGTGCACAGGGGAGAATACTTTGACAAGGTAAGGATGAATGTGGCTTACGTGAAGAGGCTTGGATGCGCAGGAGCTTTGATTTGAGGTTGAGGGCATGGAGCGTTGCGCAGTGTTGATGACAGATGACTCCGTGCTGAGCTGTCAGTGGATCTGGCTTTTATGGCCTGCTGAGGATTGGAAGCAGGTGTGTGCGCAGCCGGGGCTGATGACGGCCCAGCGGCCACCATGACATACACATAACTATAAACTAATAAATACAACTACTTACCTAGCAAGCTGCTCATCTGTGAGCATGCGCGTGGCTCCGCAGCTCTTCTTCTTCATCAGCTTCTTTGTCTTCTTCTTCTTCTTTGGGTTTCAATGGCTGCTTACATCCAAAATTGTTGTACAACTGCCAACTTCTGGCTACTTCTGGCCCTTTTCCACTAGTACCTGTTCTGGCCCTGTTGGTTTGGTTTGGTACGCTTTGTAGGCTTTTCCATTAGGAACTGTAATGGTTTTGGTCCCAATTTTTCGGACCTACTCCTGAGTGGTCCTAAGCGTGCCGACTGCAGGCCACTGATTGGTCCGGGCATAACTTCATGAGAGCAACATTTTCAGGCTGAATTACAGAATCTCGAGCCGCCATTTGCAAAGATTCGTCCGTGAGCCAGCAAGCAAGCGTCAGTATAAAAAACAACGCTAGAATGGCTTCACAGAAATCAGACCCACAGAAATCAACACTGTGGTCCAGCAGAGTTTTCTGTGGCTTTCGGCTGATGAGAGAATCTAGAGAGAACTAGATGGAGCCACCCAAAATGAATATACGGCTGCGGGAGTACCCAACTTCAGCAGTTGAAAGCCATGATATTAGGATATAGAGGACGGTGAGTGATGTGATATGATGTGATATTATGCATCTTTTATCTTATTTATCCCAGCATTGGAAAGTTCACTTTGAACAGACAACAACATTGTCGCTTGTGTGCAGACAATGAGCTAGCTAGTTAGCCATCAATGCTAACTCTGTGCTCTGTTTGTATTTTGCGCTCGTGTTGACAACATCTGATGAAATAAGCTAGTGGTAATCCTGGTTAAAAAGGTGGTTTTTTATATGTTGCACTTTTGTGCTGTGCATGTACTTAAGTTGTGTGTAGTTTCGTTCTAGAGTCCGACCAGCATCTGCTTTGACGCTGGCAACGTTTAGCACTACACAGAATGTGTTATGACTGGTAAGTTGTGCATCCCATTAATTTTTTAGTAGTGGTGGACAAAGTACTCAAATCCTTTGCTTTTTTAGTTAAAGTATAGATAAAGTACCAAAATTAATGTAGCACAATTTCCACTTAATATGCAAGGGACTGAACTGAGATTTATTTGATTGTGTGAATATTAATTACAGAATGATTGAAAATGAATGGCACATCCACTGTAAAATAAACCGCTTGTTTATTTTTTTGTCAGATCACTTGTTTGATCCATTGTGAGTTATATTCATAAGAGTGTATGTTGCACTTTGGGGAATGGGAGTTGTTCAGTCACCATTATAATTTAGTTTATCTATGTGTAGTTTATAGTCTATCGTCAATAAACTAATGCAGTATTATAATAGCAGGACACATTACAAATATTTGAGACCCATTGTAGTGCTTCCTTTTATATTTTAGCAATACAAGTACAAAACACCGCACACACTTGAAGCCAGGGTGACACAGCAGTGACAGAGCGGTGGCTAAACTTTTATTGATAAAAATTACACATTTTGACTGAGCAACTCCATACTCTGGGATGCACACCTTCAGTTAAAGTACTAGATCCCATTCAACTGAAGGCATCAACTCATTCTGATTGCTGAGGCCACAGTAAAAACAAATGATTTTAAATGTAACCCAGCCCTTGTAAAATCTACTTTACTGAAGCACAGCTACATGAAAATTGTGGTTAAATACAACAACGAAGCACTTTTTTGTCACATTCCACCACTGGCTTTTAGCAACAAGTGCATTTCCCAAATATGTTTTAAACTTGCATTAATTAACCATCACCCTTTTCTCTCTTTTCATCTAGGCAAGAGGAAAATGATCCACCCCAAACTGGACCTTGCATCACTATTTACAGACATGCAGGCTGAAGAGCTGCTGAACTGGGACCAGCCTGAGCGGCACATCCAGTTGCTTCTCAGTGAGGCAGCGTGGCCGGCATGTGTGACCCATTGTAAGTTTTTTTTTTTTTTACAGTTTGAATTTTGCACATTCTAAATAATCTGGATTTTGCCGCTGATTGTAATAAACAATTTAGTGACTTATGTGTTTGCGTTATAATTTTCTATTTTCTCTGTTCAGACACCGGTGGGAAAAGAGTCAACAGTACAAACCATTTAACAGTGACTTTGAAAATAATGGCTCATTTTTTAAAAAAAGTAACCAAAAACAATTATTTTATTTACTGAAGACTGTATTGTTGGATGTGCCAGTGCAGAAAACTGCACACTTTAGTGGTAGTACCAGTATATGGAGGAATTCTGGGCCATATTAGCATCTGGATTTTCTAATAATGGGTTAGGGCAGGGGTGTCCAATCATGTACCATGGAGGGCCAAGACCCTGCAGGCTTTACCTCCAACCAGTGTCTTCAACAGCAGATTCCACTGAATTTCTTCTACTGACTGCTGATCAGTGAAAACACCTGCTGAAGAGGCTGGGTAGAAGAGAGAACCTGCAGGGTCTTGGCCCTCCATGGCACATGATTGGACACCCCTGGGTTAGGGTTTAATGGGATTTAACATTTTAATACAAACTGCTTTATGGCTCATAATTCTGTTGGCAGACTTACACCAAACCAAAAGTGATTTCTCAAACTGTTGGATTGTTTTTAGACAGCTTTTCCAGTCTTTTAGTATTTAATTTATGTCACATGGTGGTAACCTTCACACATAAAACAAAAGTGGAGACACATCTGCAAAAAGTACAAATGTTTATTGTCAAAATTCCTAGTGCAATACTAAATGAATACATGTATAGTACATTGTTGATGCAGAGAATATATATTTATACAGTATCTACATGCGTATATCCAGTAAATCCATGTATTTCTCCATGTAACCTTGTGACTGCATTATTTTAATTGCTTTTAATCCTAGATCCAGTTTGTTTTGGCTTAAAATGCATCATAATTGTTAAATATATCTTATTATACCTAACTCAGTACTGTTTACCTGTTGAAATATATATTTTATGGCTAATATAACCCTATAACTACAATATGGCACCTGGCGATCAAGTTTTGGCAGCTGATCACTTTTTGTCACAACACCACAGGCTGGAGCAGGTACTTCCCATGATGTCTCAACAGTCTCTCCATGATTTTCACACAGATCAGAGCAATTTGTTGCACAGGAAGCTAAACGTTTCTACAGACATTCTGAAGTTCTGTAACCACTGCACGTT
The DNA here is from genome assembly GCA_020510985.1 of Pholidichthys leucotaenia. Lineage (NCBI taxonomy): Eukaryota > Metazoa > Chordata > Actinopteri > Cichliformes > Pholidichthyidae > Pholidichthys > Pholidichthys leucotaenia. The sequence continues at coordinate 361,461,570 of CM035838.1, read as the reverse complement.
CGTGAAGCTGGGGTGACATCTCATCACTGGGAGGCTGTGTTGAACGCTCAGACCCACGGTTTGAAGTGATAGTTTTACCACAAGAGAGCCATCTGAAACACACACACACAGAATACATATTTTAGTACCTAATAATGATAACTTGCCAACATTACAATGTAGTACGGCAGACTTAAAGCAAAGTAGCATTAGCGTTCATTAGCTTACCTTCATATGTGATGTAGTTCGTATCCTCATGTCTTCCTCTTTATACTGCTCTATATGGCTTCCTAAATGCTCCAGTACTTTTCCAGAGTTTGTTGTCTCGCCACCTATAGCCTTCTCTGGCTCTCCTTTTTTGCCTTTACTTTTAACAAAAAATGCCAGAGACCGCAGTCGCCTCGTATCCTGCCATCTTGTGTTTTGCCTGGGTCACTTGTTTTACGTCATGGGAGGGTTGCGCTGCCTCCCTGTAACAAATCCCACCCACATCAAGCAGTACTCCGGTGTAATGGAAACACAAGCGGACCGAACTGAACTGAACTGTACTGTACCGGGCCAAACAGGTACTAGTGGAAAAGGCACATTAGGTTCTATACTTTCCAGCTCCCATCTCTAATATCGCTTTGCAACCCACCCACGCTTCGGCTGACGGCTGTGCAGATGACAGGGGCTGTTTTAATTTTATATTCAACAGAAAATAATAATAATAATAATAATAATAATAAATAGAATAAAATAAAATAAATAGAATAAAATAAGAAAAATAAGAAAAAACTGTTTTTTATGCTAAACTGGTCTGGGCAGTATATTTGCACATACCGTATTTTTGGGACTATAAGGCGCACCGGATTATAAGGCGCACTATCAATAAACGGTCTATTTGATGGTGTAATTTCATACATAAGGCGCACCGGATTATAAGGTGCATTAAAGCGAGGTAGTCGAAGCCGGGAAAAAAAAAAATTTTGCGTGCATGGAAAGAAAATCCTATCTATAGTCATTATAGACACATATAGCGCGGTTGTCTGTGAGTGTGAATGACCTGTTCCATGAGCAGGCGGAACGTTTTAAGTCCGTGGCTGTTTACATCGCCATATTGGCCAGAATACTCGTTCGGTACTCGCTCGGTAATCGATACGGCTCGCTCTCCGCCGGAGAGCGAGCCATATTTACAGCCGTAAATACGTATTTACAGCCGTATTTACTGCTCCCGTTTACAGCTAAACGGGAGCAGTTTCGATGCCGAAATTTCACATACAAATCCTAATATACGTGTTCTATACACCATTGGCTTTTGGATATTGACTACCTCGCGAGGTAGTTGGATCTGGGAATTTTTTTTTTTTTTTTGCGTGCATGGAAAGAAAATCCTATCTATAGTCATTATAGACACATATAGCGTGACTGTCTGGACAGTCAGTGTGAATGACCTGTTCCATGAGCAAATGTATGTTTTTGGTCCGTGGCTGTTTACATCGCCAGGATACTCGCTCAGTAATCAATACGGCTCGCTCTCCGGCGGCAGCCCCGAGAAGTAAACAATGCAAACAAATGCCGGGACGCTTGAATTCTTTCGTCCCGAAAATAACATTTTTGAATATTAATTACAGCTAAACAGGAGCAGTTTCGATCCACGATCCATTGGCAGATAGTGGCGTAACTCGCTAGCAATTTAACTTTGAACGACCTGTTGACACCAATATAGCGGTTGGAGTTCTTTGGTTAATCCACCCAGAATGATGGCAAGCTCCGAATTAGTTTGCTTCACTTGGGTTTTGACAGTATCGGTGAGATGGGCGCGCATGGAGTAGCAGATCAATAGGGATGGAGATTTGTGGAAAAAGCCATCCGGCCATTATGTTGAAGCACATATTGCTCCGCGAGGCTCCTGACTACCATAATGCTCTGACAATCCATCAAGCGGTTCGGCTTCGTAACTTACCAAAGTCGTACTAAAACATTTTTGACAGATTTTTGAGCGCCGTGTACCACATAAAATCGGTTCGAGGTCAGTAAGCACAACCAGAATTAATACATAAGGCGCACTGGATTATAAAGCGCACTGTCGGTTTTTGAGAAAATTAAAGGATTTTAAGTGCGCCTTATAGTCCAAAAAATATGGTATATACTGCACCTGACTTGCACGTCCAGAAGATGTCGAAAAAATTAACTACATATTTGGTCAAATGTTGAATGTTAGATCAATGTCCAGAGGGGGTTGTAGTTTGACGTTCAGATCCACAGTCTACTTTGGAGGTCATATAGATGTGCAGATATGGTCCTGGACCGACCAACGCGATATGAACTTGATCTGGTGGTCCAAGGAGCATCGGCTGTTTAGTGGGTATCTCCCCCTTTTTATTTTTAATTGTTGCAGAATTGCTCTCAGTTAAAATCCGAGGTTCTCCCAGTGTCTTAGGATTTCCCATCTTCCAAAAAGAAATTTGAATAATACAGCTTGCTGATGACACTGTGTTACTTTTGCGAGACAAACATCAAATCAACCCAGCAATGGAAATAACAAATCAATTTTCAAAAGCTTCCGGACTATCTTTAAATTTAGGTGAATGTGAAATTTTAACTGTTTTTGATTCTGATGAAGGAAATATATCCAATATTCCGGTGAAAAAAATGTTAAATATTTAGGTATTGATGTAACTAAAGATGTGATAGCCAGACAACATCTCAGTTTTCTTTCAAGAATGAATAAGATTAAGAATATTATGACTATGTGGCTGCAAGACAGACCTATCCATCTATGGTAGAATACTTCTGACAAAAGCAGAAGGCATTTCAAGACTTGTATATCCTGCCCGGTGATCTGTTCACACTCCGACAGGCAGCGAAAAGTAAGCTAGGAGCAGGAAGACAAAGGTAGAGGAAAACAGCAACCTTGTGTGTAGCAGAATGGAATGTACGCACTCTGTAGGACAGAACAACATCACAGCGCCCAGAAAGACAGACCACACTTGTGGCCCTGGAAATGAACAGGTACAATGTAGACATAACTGCACTTAGTGAAACAAGATTGCCTGGATATGACAGCTTGGAAGACCAAGGGTACATCTTCTTTTGGAGTGGGAGATCAACTCAAGAAAGGAGAGAAGCAGGAGTGGGCTTTGCAGTTAGAAAGGAGATAGCAGCAATGCTTGATGAGGAACCGGTGCCAATCAACGACAGGATAATGACTATGAGACTCCCACTACAGTGGAAGATGTATGCCACACTCGTCAGTGTATATGCCCCAACAATGACCAACACAGAGGAGGTGAAAGAAAAGTTCTACAGTGATTTACGTGAGACTATCAGGCGTGTACCAACTGATGACAAGCTGATACTCGTTGGAGATTTTAATGCCAGAGTTGGTTCGGACACCGAGAAATGGAAAGGAGTGCTAGGCAGTCATGGAGTAGGCAAGTGCAATGCTAATGGAGAACTTCTACTTGCACTATATTCAGAGTACAACCTTGTGATAACCAATACTCTATTTAAGCACAAGGACACACACAAGAAAACATGGACGCACCCAAGATCCAAGCACTGGCACTTATTAGACTACATCATAGTCAGGCAGAGAGACAGAAGAGATGTATTGGACACCAGAGCAATGAGAGGCACGGACTGTGGCACTGATCGTGTTATGCTGAGATCTAGATTAAGGATTTGGAGATGAAAACAGCACTGCAGGACGGGTGCGAAGCCACCACGGAAGCTAAACACTAGTGCACTGAAAGGCCAAAAGAAGCAGGAAGAACTTACACAGGAAATGGATGAAAACTTGAAAAACTGGGACAGCAACAACTCAGAGAATGACATAGAAGAGAAACGGGCAACACTGAAGGATATGGTGTATCAGACTGCGAGTGATGTATTAGGCTACCCTGAGAGGAAACATCAAGAGTGGTTTGATGAGCATGATGAACACCTGAAGAAACTACTAGAAGCGAGGAATACAGCTAGGCAGGAAAACCTACAGTGTAACACAAGGTCGAAGAAGAAGAAATACTCAAAGGCTCAGAGTGAGCTACAGAAGTACACCAGAGAGATGAAGTCCAACTGGTGGGATGAAAAAGCGGAGAAACTTCAAACTGCAGCAGACAGGAAGGACATGAAAACATTCTTCACAGGTTTGAGAGAAATCTACGGCCCTAAACCAAGAGGATTGATCCAACTAAAGGCTATGGATGGTGAAACAGTTTTGCAGGAAAAGACAAGATCCTGGACAGATTTGCAGACCACTTTGACCAACTACTAAACAACCCTGGAGATCTCACTGAAGAGGCTAAAGAAGCTCTAGTGCAGTGACCAGCTGTATCAAGTCTGGATGAACCACAAAATTTTGATGAACTAATGGCAGCTATCAGGACAACACAGGATGGTAAAGCTCCAGGAAGGGATGGAATTCCAGCAGAAGTGTGGAAATTTAGTGGTGTTCAGCTGACCAACTGCCTGCACAGGTTCATCCAAGAGATACGGGATGCCCAGAAAGTACCTCAAGACTGGAAGGATGCAAGTATTGTGCCTTTGTTCAAGAAAGGTGACAGGAAGGATTGTGGAAATTACCGAGGTATATCACTGCTAGCCACTGTTGGTAAGATTCTCTCACGTGTACTACTTAACAGACTCAGTGAACACATCTCGCAGAATGTACTACCGGAAACCCAGTGCAGCTTTAGAAGTGGAAGAAGCACAACGAACATGATTTTCTGCTTGAAACAGGTTCAAGAAAAGTGTATCGAACAGGACATGCCGCTTTATGTAGTCTTCATAGACTTCAGTAAAGCGTTCGATACTGTTTTGCGACAAGGACTTTGGCAGGTACTCAAGAAATATGGTTGTACAGAGAAGTTTGTCAGCCTGATCGAGGCACTCCATACAGGTATGCAAGCAAACGTGGCAATGAGTGGTTCAGTACCTAAAGACTTTTCAGTAAGCAACGGGGTGAAACAAGGGGGTGTGCTGGCACCTACACTCTTCTCGCTATATCTGGCAGCCATGCTTGAGATGGCCTTCAAAGACACTTCAGAAGGAGTATACATTCAAACAAGGAAAGACGCAGACTTGTTCAGTGTGGCACAGTTTAAAGCCAAGAGTAAGACATCGATAAAGGTAGTAAGAGAAATGCTCTTTGCCGATGACAGTGCTGTAGTTGCACACAGCGTGGAAGATATGCAATCTTTAGTGGAGAAATTTGCAAGAGCAGCTAGCCAATTCAGCCTCCAAATCAACATGAAGAAGACAGAGTGCCTTTATCAACCACCAAAGTTCCAATTATCAACATCACTACCCAGAAGAGATCAGCACTGGTACAGAGCCACTGGTCAAGTGCAAGACTTTCAAGTACCTTGGGAGTACTGTTTCAGAGAATGCTAGGCTGGAGGATGAACTATCTCTCAGAATGGGAAGAGTGAGCGCTGTGTTTGGAAACTTGAGGGAGAGACTGTGGAACAATTGACGTGTCTATCTGTGTGAAATGCAAAGTGTACAGAGCGACAGTACTGGCTACTCTATTGTACGGTGCTGAAACTTGGACTGTCTACAGAGTGCAGGTGAAGAAACTCCACACGTACATGATGAGACACCTTCGAGCCATAATGAACATCTCATGGAAAGACAAGATAACCAACATAGAAGTGTTGAAACGAGCTGGTCTACCATCAATGGAGGACATGCTAATACAGTTGAACCTGAGATGGCTCGGACATGTTGAGAGGATGGACCACCAGCGTCTCCCTCGGCAGTTACTCTACTCACAGTTATGTGAGGGCAAACACAATCAGGGTAGACCAAGGCTCAGATTTAAAGGCACTGTAAAAAGAAACTTGAAGAAGCTGGATATAGACAGGAGTTCCTGGCAGCGGAAGGCTAAGGACAGAGCTGTGTGGAGGAATCTGATCAGACCTAAATGAAACAGTCATTGTCGCCCACGACAGACTGCTATGATGATGATGATTATGATGAAATCCTGCCCTATCTTTGACTGCTACAGATTACACAATTAAAGAGATCAATAAAACACTAAATAATTTTGTGTGGAAAAACAAGCATCATCATTTAAAGAAAGACATTCTTTCAGGATCCAGGAAAGAAGGTGGATTTGAACTATTAAACTTTGCTGACCTTAATAACATGTTTAAAATCAAATGGATTAAAGAGTGTCTTAAAGATCCTCATTCAATTTGGTATTTTATCCCAAATAATATTTTTAAAAAACTGGGTGACTTACGTTTTCTACTCATCTGCAATTATAAGACTAGAAAAGCACTCGGAGAGTGCAGACCTCCGCCAAGCGCCACAGTTCCCCCCATACAGTGTTTAACATCATAAATATTAATCCTACATTTATTTTGTCTAACTGTATAGATTCCTTGACCATGAAAAAAATGCCATTCGCAAGTGGCATATATTATAGCTATACTGTGATGCTTGTTTTTTTTTTTTCCAGACGGTGATCCGGATCACCACCAAAATGTAATCATCTGTAGGATACCCCATTTCTGACAATCTGTGAAAATTTCATGAAAATCCGTCCATAACTTTTTGAGTTATCTTGCTAACAAACAAACAAACAGACAGACAGACAGACAAACCAACGCTGATGAAAACATAACCTCCTTGGCGGAGGTAATAACAAAACTTCCTCTAAAATTATCAAAATTTTATCAACAGGCTCTTTTAGCGTGGAAAATCTGCTATACTCACAATTTCTCTCCACATAAAACAATAATTTGGAATAATGAGGACATCACCAGTAAGAGAAAATCCTTATTTAAGTAGTAGTAGTAGTAGATTAGTTTATTTGACAGGGACAGTGCAATAAACATAGACAATTAATCAAAGACAATCAATCTGATGTGTTGCACATAGAGTGTATAGCTATTAGCTAATTTGCAACTCTTGTCCCTGGATGGGCTTTAGAAAAAAGAATCAAGATAAAAATATACACAATAACCACATACATCAATGCAGAAAAATTATAAATACACAATTATAAATATTATAAATATTATAAATACACAAATATAACAGCCTGACTCACCTTTAACATAAATATTATAAATACACAAATATAACAGCCTGACTCACATTTAACACATATAACATAACTCACATTTGCCTATTTCAGGCCTTCCTCCCTCCGTCACTCACTATAAACAAACACATTTATTCCTTCCCTTCATTCACTCTCACTTTGCAGACAAATAATTCATACATGAGTACATTCTTGTTTATTTTTCAGCCAGTTTTTAACATTTTTAGTGAATGTTTTAAAGTCCGTTATTATTTTAATTTCATTTGGCATTGTGTTCCAGATGTGACTGCCCTTTATAGAGAAAGCTGTTTGTCCAAATGTGGTTCTGCGGTGGAATATTTTACAGTTATTGTTAACAGAACTCCTGGTGGCTCTGCTGCTGTCCTGTCTTTGGACGAAACCAGCAAGTGGCTCGGGTGCTGATTTATGGAAACATTTGAACGTTAATTTCAGAAGACAGAGGTCAATGAAGCTCTCAAAACTCAATAGGTTGTATTTTTTTAAAACATTACAGTGATGCCACCTAATGGGCTTTTTGTCCAAGATTTTTAGGGTTTGATTATATAATGAACCTATATGTCTTATTGTGGAAGGGGCTGCTTGAGCCCAGACTGTCAAACAGTATGATATATGAGAAAAAACCATAGAATGCATATACAGTGCAGCTGCTTCGTAAGGTATGTAATATCTAATTAATTTAAAGCAGTTCAGATTTTTTTTTACTGTTTTTGAAATTTTCTTTATATGAAGATTAAATTTGAGTTGAGGATCTAGTACAATGCCAAGGTATTTGAATTCTGTAGCTAAACTGATGTCATGATCATGTATATTAACTTTAAAATGTTGCAGGTTACATTTTTTGATTGAAAAGCACATTGAGACTGTTTTCTGAAGGTTCAGCAATAGATGGTTCTTGAGGAGCCACTCTTGGACATCAACCATACTTGTAGACAGTACATCTGCAGCCTGTGCTGGAGTCTTGGCAGCTGTGTAAATAACTGCATCATCTGCATAAAGTTGGCATGTTGCAGCTGAGCAGTGTAACGGCAAGTCATTAATAAAAATGCTGAAAAGTAAAGGACCAAGAATGGACCCTTGTGGGATACCCATGCGGTTGTTTAAAAATGAGGATTTATCCTGGTGAACTTTTACACACTGTTCTCTATTCTGGAGATAAGATGCAAACCATTCTAATGTATTTGGGGAGAAGTTAAAAGATACCATTTTGGATAAAAGCAAACTGTGGTTTACAGTATCGAAAGCCTTTTTGAGATCTAGAAAAACAGCTCCTACCACATTACCCCTGTCCAAGGACTGTTTGACGTTTTCAATAAGGCAACAATTTGCTGTTTCTGTTGAGTATCCTGGTCTAAAACCAAATTGATGTGGATGAAGAAGTTGACTGTCTTGTAAGTAGTCTATCAGCTGTGTAGCTACAACTTTTTCAAGAACCTTAGATAGGACTGGTAAGATAGAGATTGGGCGGTAATTGCATATATCGTCTTTACTGCCTGATTTATGAACTGGTATGACGACAGCTTTTTTCCAGCCAGATGGAAATGTACTAGACCTAATGGAGAGATTAATGAGATGAGTCAGTGGTTTGATTAATATTTTGCTGTGCATTTTGAGAAAGGAGGTGCTCATATTGTAGATATCACTAGTTTTTGAGTTTGACAGTGTTTTAACAATACCAGCAATTAACTTCTCATTTACCTCATCGATGTGAAAAGTATCTGTTGGGAGTATGGAATTTGTGTTGTTGAGCACATTTGGCAGCACAAAAATTTTTGTTAAGTCTTCCACAGAGCCCACAAAGTGTGAATTAAATTCATTTGCCAAAGTAGCCTTGTCACTGACGGTCTTGCCATTGATTCTAAGTTCCTTTACCCCCTTCTGATCGTTTTTTTTATTAGTTAAGTTATTTAAATGCCTCCATAGGGAACTGTTGCTACCCTTTGCATGATCTATCAGTTTATTGTAATAAGATATTTTTGATTTTCGCAGCTCATGTACCACTTTATTTCTTAAACTTTTGTACACAAGGTGATCATTTTGTAGTTTGGAGGTTAGTGATGTTTTCAGTGCATAGTCTCACCTCTTCATAAGTTTTCTTATTTCATTATTTAACCATGGTAGGCTAATCTTCTGTTGTCTACTTTTAATTTGCTTTGAAAATTTTTCTATAGACTTTGTGATTGTTGCAGTTATAAAATTACAACAATCATCTACTTCACATGTTGCCATGAGCTGCTCCCAATTTTGATTCTCTAAGTAATGTTCAAACTCCTCATTTTTTGATTTGGGGATAATAAAATTTGATTTGTCAATATCGACTCCCCCAAAATACTGTAGTCGCTTTTTAGTAAGTTTCCTGACAGCAAGAACCATGTTATGATCTGAGAGACCAGTTACAAGATTATAGGTTCTGGTTATTCGTTCTGGTTTATTAGTAAATACCATGTCAATAAGTGTTCTGGATTGTTTGGTTATCCTGGTGGGTCCTTTGATGATTTGCTGGTAATTAAATTTAGTCATGAGGCTTTTCAGTTTTTGTTTGTCTTTTTTATCAGACCAGTTGATATTAAAGTCACCATGAATTATTGTTTCTCTGTTCTTCTCAAGTTGTTTAACCAGATCACTTAATTCATTATAAAAGGAAGAGTTGTGTGACGGTGGGTTGTACACTACTGCAATGTTGAAATTCATTACCGGAGAGAGACATACATTAACAGCTAAACATTCAAGTGAAGTATTCAAATCAACCAGTTGACATTTATATTTCTCTTTGATGTAAATTAAAACACCTCCTCCCCTCCCTACCTGCCTGTCTTTTCTAAAACACTGGTAGCCCACAATATCGATCATATTAGTGTCTATGTTACTGTGTAGCCAGCTTTCTGAGAGACAAAGGTAGTCCAGATTTGAGTCCAACAGCAACACCGAAATCTCATCTCTTTTGGGGATTATGCTCCGTATGTTTAAATGACCGCCGAGGATCCCCTTTGGTTTAGCCTTGGTGTCCCAAAGAACTCGTGCATGATTAACAGTTTGGAAAAATAAATGTTGTTTTTGCTTTTGTACAGCTCGGTTTTGTGCTAACCCAGTGGTCTGCTGTTTAATAGTGGCAGGTCCAGGGTTAAGGTGAATATCTCCTGCCAGAAGTAGCAGAACTAACAGAACTTTAACTGTATATCCTCTGCCATATTGTGATTTTTGCTTAACAGCCATGTTTGCCTTAATTTGGAAGTTTTTGCTCAGGGCTTTTAAAGACCACATAGAGTGTAGGGTGAGATGTCCAAGCCCAAATCCATACAGATAAAACTTTTTAACTTCACCTTTGGTTGAGTTTGTCGGAAAATCCTTCTTGTTGCAGGTCCAGACACACAAAGACAAAACGAAGAGGAAGTAGAGAAGTAGAGAAGGCTTATTAGTGGTGCCCATCAGCCCACTTTTTAATCCGGTGGCAGCCATCTTCAGTTCTTCTTGGAAAGAAGGAAAAGGAAAATCTGTGGATAGTAAAATAAATTCTGCTTATATCGCCAGAATCTGATCCGATCGTCCTCGAATCCAGCTGGGCCTCAGCTAGCCAACTAGCCCCTTCCGTTGCTGGCCTCGTTGCTCATAGTCGCCGTAACTGGTCTCCCGTCCCGCTCCTCCAACCGAGTCTCGTCACACACCGCCGCTGCCACCGAGCTCCGCTGAGGTCACGGTAAATCCTCCGCTAGGCACCGCCACCTACCGTCGTCTGCCTGGGTGAAATCTCTGCTGAGCCCCGTCAACAAATAGCCGCTTGCCTGGTAGTATCTCCGCTGGGCCTCGCAGCTGGGCTTCGATTCAGGCTGGTGTAAGGTGGAATGACTGGCGCCAGCATTAAGCTAACTAGCGTTAGCTTAGCAATCGCTTCGGGTAGTCTCGTCGCACACCGCCGCTGCAGTCACGGTAAGTCCTCCGCTGGGCACCGCCGCCTACCGCCGTCTGCCTGGGTGAAATCTCTGCTGAGCCCCGTCAAACAAATAGCCGCCTGCCTGGTAGTATCCCCGCTGGGCCTCGCAGCTGGGCTTTGATTCAGGCTGGTGTTAGGTGGAATGGCTGGCGCCAGCATTAAGCTAACTAGCGTTAGCTTAGCAATCGCTTCAGGTAGGGCACATCAGTGAATCACAAGGAAGCGCTGGAATCGCTGGTCAGTTTACTCACAGTGGCCGGATAAAAGCGATCAAAGGGGTAATCCACCGGAGGTATATCCGATCGCTGTAGGTAGTTATTTAGAGACTGGCGCCAGCATTAAGCTAACTAGTGTTAGCTTAGCAATCGCTTCAGGTAGCATTAAGCTAACTAGTGTTAGCTGAGCAATCGCTTCAGGAAGGCGCAGGAAGTCGCTGGAGAAAGGCGATTAAAGGGCAATCCAACGGAGGTGGCAATTCAGCCCCTGCGTGTTCGCCACGAGCGCCGATCGCTGCAGGCCAGCCACTTTTAATGGCAAAATCAGTGACTTTGTCTCAGCACTGAAAAAGTGTGACCATCCCGGTCGCCATCTTGAGAGAAGCTCAAGCTTCTCTGTCAAGACTGGGTTGATAAAAATATAATTTACCAAAGTGACCTATATGATTCTAATGGTCAGATATTTTGTTATGAACGATTCCTTCACGCTAAATCTTTCCCAATAACTAATCATGAATTTATGCATGTCATAAAGGCTATTCCTAAAGGCCTCTCCCTTCTTATAGAAAATCACCTTCAATTCAGTGTAGCTCTAAGAATAAAGCCTCTTCTAATGATTAATGGTATAGATATTGTGAATATTAACCTGTTGAACTCTGGGATTCCGCGGGCGGTCACGTCTCTGTGTCATAGTGCGTCTCAGTGCGCACTGAAAAAAAAAAAGCTGCATTTCCGTTCTTCCAGTACAGACACAGCCGCAAACAGAAAGCCAAAGGAGTGTTTGATTGGTTTAGATTTGATTGACCTCTCATTCGACTAAAAAGAGCCTTGAATTGGGTTTCTGAAATCTTGAAGAACCAATGACTGAAAACCTAGCAAGAAGGGCCTGCCTACCAACGACCGCGAATACAACGAGCCAATTGAAGCAGAGAAGTTAGACGATTGCAACGCGTGCGTCACCGTGTGTAAAATCTTTTTTGTCTAAGCCGCTGGGTGACACACAATGAGACCTGTGTGTAATGGTAGCGTTAGCCACTCTCAGCCGTTAGCCAGTCATTTTTTATTACTACTGTTCTTATTTGTTTTGAAAAATGGTTCGCAAAAACCGCAATCATGGAAGCGGAGATGGTTTGACCGGGTCGGGTGACCAGAACCACGAGTCCATAACAACCGGACCAGCTTCATGTTCGTCTGACAATGAGGAACAGATGTTCGCCAACAACACTGCTGTTGTGGACAGGTAAGTGTTATAAGCTAAATTATTCTTTATCAATGAAAATAGTAATAAAAATGACTTTTGACCGATCGGTAATTACAACGGTCCGTCATGGCCACAAGTTTTTTTGTGCGCCGAGCTCCTCTGTAGCGGCGGGGGAGGGGTTGTTATCCTCTACATTGCAGATATTTTAGTATAATTTTTATTGCACTGTAGGTTATTTTCTCTTGTAAAAAAAGGCCACACATTTTTTTACGTGGCATGTTTCTTTGTGTGTGGGGGGCTTGTTTGTTCATTCATTTATTCATGAATGAACAAACAACCCCCCCCCCCCAACACACACACAGCCCTGAGTGTCACCTTTCATTAGAGCCCAAGATGAAGCTTCTATGTTGAAGCATTCAAAAGTTATAGACGTTTTGCACAGTTCAAAAACACCTGGGAACAACCTGAGAAAAAAAGCTGTGTAATATACAGTGGGGCAAAAAAGTATTTAGTCAGCCACCAATTGTGCAAGTTCTCCCGCTTAAAAGATGAGAGAGGTCTCCAATTTTCATCATAGGTATACCTCAACTATGAGAGACAAAATGAGAAAAAAAAATCCAGAAAATCACATTGAAGGATTTTTAATGAATTAATTGGTAAATTCCTCAGTAAAATAAGTATTTGGTCACCTACAAACAAGCAAGATTTCTGGCTCTCACAGACCTGTAACTTCTTCTTTAAGAGGCTCCTCTGTCCTCCACTCGTTACCTGTATTAATGGCATCTGTTTGAACTCGTTATCAGTATAAAAGACACCTGTCCACAACCTCAAACAGTCAGACTCCAAACTCCACTATGGCCAAGACCAAAGAGCTGTCAAAGGACACCAGAAACAAAATTGTAGACCTGCACCAGGCTGGGAAGACTGAATCTGCAGTAGGTAAGCAGCTTGGTGTGAAGAAATCAGCTGTGGGAGCAATTATTAGAAAATGGAAGACATACAAGACCACTGATAATCTCCCTCCATCTGGGGATCCACGCAAGATCTCACCCCGTGGGGTCAAAATTATCACGAGAACGGTGAGCAAAAATCCCAGAACCACATGGGGGGACCTAGTGAATGACCTGCAGAGAGCTGGGACCAAAGTAACAAAGGCTACATCAGAAACACACTACGCCGCCAGGGACTCAAATCCTGCAGTGCCAGACGTGTCCCCCTGCTTAAGCCAGTACATGTCAAGGCCCATCTGAAGTTTGCTAGAGAGCATTTGGATGATCCAGAAGAGGATTGGGAGAATGTCATATGGTCAGATGAAACCAAAATAGAACTTTTTGGTAAAAACTCAACTTGTTATGTTTGGAGGAGAAAGAACACCATACCTACTGTGAAGCATGGGAGTGGAAACATCATACTTTGGGGCTGTTTTTCTGCAAAGAGACCAGGATGACTGATACGTGTAAAGGAAAGAATGAATGGGGCCATGTATCGTGAGATTTTGAGTGAAAACCTTCTTCCACCAGCAAGGGCATTGAAGATGAAACGTGGCTGGGTCTTTCAGCATGACAATGATCCCAAACACACTGCCCGGGCAACGAAGGAGTGGCTTCGTAAGAAGCATTTCAAGGTCCTGGAGTGGCCTAGCCAGTCTCCAGATCTCAACCCCATAGAAAATCTTTGGAGGGAGTTGAAAGTCTGTGTTGCCCAGCAACAGCCCCAAAACATCACTGCTCTAGAGGAGATCTGCATGGAGGAATGGGCCAAAATACCAGCAACAGTGTGTGAAAACCTTGTGAAGACTTACAGAAAATGTTTAACCTCTGTCATTGCCAACGAAGGGTATATAACAAAGTATTGAGATGAACTTTTGTTATTGACCAAATACTTATTTTACCGAGGAATTTACCAATTAATTCATTAAAAATCCTTCAATGTGATTTTCTGGATTTTTTTTCTTATTTTTTCTCTCATAGTTGAGGTATACCTATGATGAAAATTGGAGACCTCTCTCATCTTTTAAGTGGGAGAACTTGCACAATTGGTGGCTGACTAAATACTTTTTTACCCCACTGTATTCATTTTTTGTGGTATTGTTACAAAATTTTGACCTCAGCTTGATAACACTTGGTTCTACATTTCTGTTGCATTTTCCAGCCAGTATCTGACAGCTGTGTGTTATTTGCAAGCATTTGTATCTAAAAAAACACCCAGGTGAACTTTATTTTCTTCAAATTCAGTATGTTTAGATGACTGTTACTCAGTGGCAGGAGCACTTAGAGAGATTATGACTGTTTTGCCAAAAAAATCAAAGTGTTTTCTTTTAAATGAGACCAACCCCATGAAGATGCTGCAAAGGGTTGAAGAACAGCTTTTGATTTACTTTGGGTATGTTATTTTTAGGCGTTTTTAGGGAAATTGACCAGAGTTCAAGGGGTTAAATGTAGTAATAAACATATACGTATTGCATTGTATAAAAAAAGGAAAATTTTTCCTAAAGGGAAGGCATTCTGGAATAACCGTTTTATAGCTATTAACTGGCAAAAACCTGGTCTCTACCATTTCAGTTCTGTATTTCGAATAAATGGAAAGAAATCCAAGTCAAAATCTTACAAAACACATATCCAGCCAACTTATATCATTCTAAATTTTTGAATATTAATGAAAACTGCAGTTTTTGCAATGATGTCCCTGAATCTGTAACTCATGTTTTTTTTTTCCACTGTACCATCTCAACTATCTTTTGGTCTAGATTAACAAACTATATAAATAACAAGACTAACCTGAACATCCACCTCACATGCCAGAATATAATTACATATTTCGAACACAGTGATGTTAAAACTGAATATGTAATAAATTTAACAATTATGCATGGAAAATTCTGTGTCCATAAATGCAGATCTAAAAAAGTCTCCCCTAATTTTGAAGGATTTATTCATGAATTTTGGGAATACATTAACACAATTAAATTTATAAACTTTAAAAAAGTAACAAAACTATAAATTGGATCCAAGAATTTTATAAAGAGGAATAATTTAAAAAAAAATGATGTACAGTATATGTATGTCTTCTCTGTCATAAACCTCCATGCGCCATAACACGGTGCACGAGAAAGAGAATGAAACCCAATAGCAGGAGTAGAGAGTGACAAGTTTAATTTAGTTCACCCAAAATAACAAGTCCAATAAACACAGAATGCAGTTCAGTTCCACACAATACAGAATAATGCAATGATAGAATTGGCCACCAAAAAGACAGGGCGCCAACCAAATGCTCGGCAGCTTGGTGAATACAGAGCCTCGGGTGCTGCAGGACTGCTTAGCGCACGAAACAGGAAGGCAAACAGCCAAGTTCTGCAGATTACTAGTGCAGGAGAAAAGGCGAAAACACTTACAGGACTGGAGCTATCCGGAGCAACCGTGCAGTCTGGAGGATGGGGTTGAGATGCAGAGCCTGCTGAACACAAACGAGACAAACAGGTGAGAAGTGACGGGCTGGAGTTTAACGTAGGGAGTGAAACAATATACGGGGAGTACAAACTGCCGTGTATAGAGGCGAATGCCCCGACAATCTCTTTCCTCTGATGCACTCAACAAATACTCCAGGAGCTAACGAGGAAAGAGATTGCCGGTGTGCGAATGCGTGGGCCGAACTGATTAACACCAGGTGTGTGCGAGTGTGTGAAATGAGAATGAATGGAGGGAGTGCATGTGTGTGTGCGTGTGGGTGTGTGTATGTGTGTGAACACCAGACAGTGCAGCTGGTGGAGCTTGACAGGAGGAGGGGACGTGCCCGAGCTGTCAGGAGGGTACTCGGTCAGAGCATAACCATGAGTCAGAATCGGGTTTGGCCTCCAAACCCGGATTCATGACAGGGCCCCCCTCTCTAGGGGTGGATACCAGACACCCCAGCACCCCCAGCACAAAAAAAAAGAAACAACACCCCTCAAGGGAAACCCCCCCCCCCCCCCCGGCAGCAAACCCTAACCCAGGGTGGGAGGTGGGGGAAAACCGGTTAGGAAGGAAGCAACCAGTGAAAACACAATCAGAACAAAAATAGAATAAGGAGCAAAAACCCCTACTAATGACCCCCAACCTGGAACACTAACCCCCCTCCCCCGAAGTCCAAAGTTCAGGGGGTTGACCTGAGTCCCAGGCCCCCAGTATGGTGAGGAGTTGTAGATTGGGTGGCCTGCCCCAATCCCAAGTCCAGCAGGCAGCCCGTGGGATAGTGTCCGGCGGCCTGCCTGGGCCGATGGGTCACCCGACCCATAAGCCAAGTCCTTTGGGTAGCCAACTAGCGTGGTGGAGCCACCAAGACCTGAGAGGAGGGTGGAGAGGCAGCCTCCAGACTTGGGGACCTTGGTGGCGAAGCCAAGGAATGGGAGCCCCCCTGCCATTCGAGGCTTGGGGCAGGGGGACCGTAGCACCTGCGACGGTCCCGGTCTGGGACGTGGCTGCACCCGCGATGGTCCCGGTCTGGGACGTGGCTGCACCTGCGATGGTCTCGGTCTGGGACGTGGCTGCACCTGCGATGGTCCCGGTCTGTGACGTGGCTGCACCCATGGTGGACCCTTGCTCAGGCCTAACTGCACCCGGGGTGGACCCCGGCTCAGGCCCTGCTGCACCCGTGGTGGACCCTGGCTCAGGCCCTGCTGCACCTGCGGTGGACTGCGGTTGGAGCACCGTTGCACCCATGGTGACCCCTATCAGGGGCCTCATTACTCCCGCGGTGGCCTCCCCAGCTAGGGAGGTGATGCTCCTCAAGTCCTCTGGCGTTGGGCCCATATCCTCGGTTGCCTCCAGTAGCTCTCCGGCGACCCTGGCCGGAGGCTCCAAACCCAAACAGAGAGAAAGAGAAACCGAGTCAGGGTCGCCGGCAGCGGCAGAGCCCGGTGTGGCAGTACCGAGGGCTACTGGGAGCTGTCCTGGGTCCACCTCACCATATGTCGGGCAGTGTGACATTACTATTGACACTTCTGACATAATGGAGCACACTTGCCTGACTTCTGGCTCCACCACGGCCGTCCAGGACTCTGGCGATTTAGGGTGTGTAGGTCTCTCCAGTCCGTCGAGTACTGCATCCCCGTTGACCTCCTTTGGGACAACTGGACCATCCTCGTCATCCATGGGCAACCCCGGTTGCGGCGGCTCCTCTCCGGCAACCCTAGGAAGGAGCTCGAAGGAGATGGGAGAATGGATATGGTTAGGGTTGCCGGCAGTGGCAGAGCCCGGCGAGGAAACTTTGGATGCAGCTGGGGGCTGCACCCGACTCTCCTCCCCAAGAACCAGGCAAGAACTCTCAACACATGACAGGTGAACTACAGGAGAGATTACTTACCTGTGCTCGAGTTCTACCGCTGTCGAGGACTTCGACAATGATGTTTGGGGTCCAATCGACTGAAGGTCTGGTCCGGGCAGGTGGCTCTGCTGTGGCAGCCCCCACAGCAGGCATGCTGGTCTCGGCAGTCGTGGTCTCCTCCAGTGAAGCCCCTAATGCCGGTAATCCTCCCGGCAGGAAGTCTGGAGGTGGAGACCTGGGTGGCACTGTATCTGCAGAGACTGAAGCAGGAGGATGCTCCTTCCTTGGCGCCCACTTCCGGTCGGTCACAGCGCTCCTCCTCTGGTCGTAGCGGACCTGAGGGGTGTGGTCCTCCAGCACCGCGCATTCCCTCTTCCCCGGATCGTTTAGCTCCATGGCTGGTTGACACTCCCAGGCAGGGGATGGAGACACAGAGGAAATAGGTGAGTTCATCATAGGAGCAGCAGGGGGACAGACAAGGCTTATCCACAATGACCAAGGTTGCATGAAAACCCACTTGCCTGGCCTCCCAGGTCTGCATGCTGGCGGCTGCCGACAGCGTGTTGTCCTCCTTCTCCATGCCCATAGGTCTTCTAGGCTCCTCGGTGATTGACAGAGGAGCCGGCCTGTACGACACGGAGGTGGGCGGGTCCGGAGTGGCACATACAATCTGTCCAGCGGCTGGGTGGACAACCCAACAACGGGAACTGTGGCTGAAGCTGAAGGGGCATCCGCTGGCACGACAGCTGGCACCGAGGGGGGCTTCGCCGCAGCAGTGGTCGGGCTTGATGTCCGATTAGGAACTGTTGATGAGGTCACGGGCCTCCTTCGTCGCTTAGACCTAGGATGACCCTCACGCCGTGTGGTTGACTCCTCCCACTCCTCCTGCATCTGACGGTCCTCTCCCGGGGCCGGTGGGGAGTGAAGGGAGACAGAAAACAGGGAATCAGGAGCCGTGACAGCAGCTGTTTGGGGAGCTTCAGCGGGTAACAATGTCTGAAGCTCCTCCACAGAAATCAGATTAATCACTTCAGGAGGCATAGCAAGAGAATGGAGGTGAACTTGCCTGAACTCCTGACTGGTGATATTGTCTGCTGCTGCATCGGTGTCCTGCTTGGTCCTCCCAGGAGTAGGACGAGAAATTCGGCGGGGGGAGGAGCATTCCGGCTTGGACTGCGAGTGGCAGTCTCTGATCCTCCAGGAGTGCGTCATGGGAAGCCACGGTTGAGCTCCAATGGCCCCTCCTGTCACCTCTTCCAGCTGTCGGCGTGACTCGTGGACCGCGGTGAGAAATGCCGTCAACCCTGGATATCTCCAAAGACCGGGGCATGTCAGGAGCACCCTGAAAGCGATGTCGAACAGCAGGAAATTCTCTTCCAGGGAGTTGGTGGCTCGAGCCCGGGAGACAAATACCACAGCTCGGTCAGCCACTCCACACTCCTCGGGGCTCAGTCCAAAAATGGAAAAATCCACGCGGACGACTAGGAGATAAGCACTAAGGAGAAGAAGCAAAACACTCACTCGTGCACCACCTCTCTGCTGGGTTTTTACATTGGTCGGGGCATTCTGTCATAAACCTCGTGCGCCATAACATGGCGCACGAGAGAGAGAATGAAACCCACTTTTTAGTGAGCATGCTTTTTACATTCTCCAGTACAACTCCATTGCTGGCAGCTATGACTAAGGGTCTATCCCGGTTCTCATTTGCACCCCTTCACCTACCTCTACCCTTTGGCTCTTGAACTCAAGGTGTTATGTCTGGAAAGCAGGGCAGCGGAGGCAGGAGTTGTGCTGAACTTGAACTTTATTACAAACACATGGTACATGTGTTGTATCAATATAGCTATACGCTAACACATAACTAACATAGACTGTTGCTGTGACAGAGGTGGAGCGCCAAAGACCATGGCTCCCGCCAACAGTCTCTTAATATAGGCACGGCATGATGACATCACCCATGCCTGCGTCCTCATGACCCTGTTGCCTATTGTTAACATGGGAGCATATCTAACACAAGGGCCAAAGGGTAGGGGTTAAAAATTATCCCAATGAATTCAAGTTGCTGAAGCATTTAACCTAAATGGATACCTGTTTTCACCAGAAAAAAAGAAGAGAAATAAAAAGAAAACTGATGAGAAAAAAGGTCTCATCTCAAGGATTCAAGATTCAAGATTCAAAGGCTTTATTATCATGTGCACAGTTAAGAAGTGCAACATTTCCTGAGCAATGAAATTCTTACTCTGCTCTCCAAATGAATGCCAAGGTGCACGGTGGCGCACGGTGGCGCAGTGGTTAGCACCGCGGCAGCACAGTTTACCCTCGGCCGGGGGATCGTGGGGATCATGAGATTGTGGGTTCGATCCCTGCCCCCGGCCAACAGTGATCTGTGTGGAGTTTGCATGTTCTCCCCGTGTTTGCGTGGGTTTACTCCGGGATTTCTCCGGTTTCCTCCCACATGCCAAAAACATGCAGGTTAGGGAGTTAAGGGGCGCTTGTGCACGCAGCGACCGGCAGCTGGTGGCTTGTCACCAGACTGCAGAACAAATCTACCTACGGGTACAAAATAAGTAAAAAAAAAAAGTAATAAATACACATCAATACTAATAAAGGTAATAAACACACCTTAATACTTAATACTAATACTAATCATCATCATCATCATAGCAGTCTGTTGGGGGCGACAATGACTGTTTCATTTAGGTCTGATCAGATTCCTCCACACAGCTCTGTCCTTCGCCCTCTGCTGCCAGGAACTCCTGGCCTTGTTAACCCGGACAACGTCTGAGCTGGTATGAGTTACTTTCTGAGTGACCATTTCATGAAACTGCTTGCAAAGTATTTGCGTACTGCTAGCTTTTGCTGGACTAGTGGCACAATCTTGGCAGATAGAGGTATTATCAGTGGCAAGGACAGGCCAAGACAAACTGAATCCAGCATCTGTTGCAGTGACTGACCAGGTGATAGGTTTGTTTATCTCTGCTCTTTGTGTAGTGCATGTCACGATGCACCGACTGGCTAAGGTCCACCACAGACCTTGCGACAGATGTGCTTATCTGCCAGGATGTCCAGTCTCACCCTGTGTAACTGGGAGTGTTCCACCACAGACCTGTGACAGATATTGTTTTTAGTTCTGTCAGGATGCCCAGTTTCACCCTCCACACCCTTGGAAGGACGGGGTTGCCCGTTGAGTTGCCGACGGCCTGACCCATGAGACAGGTAGTATTGTTTTTCACACATTAAAAGCAATTGGGACAGTTAAAGCAGTTAAAACTAGAGGAAACAAGAAGAATGAAAATTGAAAATTCACTGGATGACTATAACATGACCCTGGGTAAGTAAAAATTCACTGAATGAGTATGACTCGCCTCTGGTAATACCCAAGAGACTGTACAATGGTAATCTTGATATCAAAGATGATATGAACCTGAGATGGCATGAGACTATGTACAACGTGCAAATGAGCAATGTACTAATTAGCACCCAGTGTGAGAATTTCTCTGTGTAAAAAGCCATGTGCCCTGATAATACCCAATAGACTGTACAATGATAATTTAGCAGCAGAGATGATATGGACATGAGATGGGGTGAGACTATGTACAATGTCCAAATGAGCAATGTGTTAATTTAGCATCCAGTGTGTGAATTCCATTTGGACCCTCTGGACCATTCATTCATTCATCTTTTTCCGCTTAATCCGTTTCGGGTCACGGGGGGGCTGGAGCCTATCTCAGCATCTTTGGGCGAGAGGCAGGGTACACCCTGGACAGATCGCCAGTCCATCGCAGGGCCAACACAGAGAGAGACAGACAACCATTCACTCTCACAATCATACCTAAGGACAATTTAGAATCCCCAGTTTGATGCCAATTAACCTAACTTGCATGTTTTTGGCATGTGGGAGGAAACCGGAGAAATCCCGGAGTAAACCCACGCAGACACGGGGAGAACATGCAAACTCCACACAGATCACTGTTGGTCGGGGGCTGGGATTGAACTCAGGATCCCCCGGCCAAGGGTGAGTTTCTGTGCTGCCGCAGTGCTAACCACTCCGCCACTGCGCGCCCCCCACTCTGGACCAGCCCATCAAAAATACATGTTTGAAGGTTTACTTCCTTGAAATAGCTGAATATCACAACAGCATGTAAATGAATATGATAAAATGAAATAGAAGGCACAGACAAATAAAAGTTCACCTAAGAAGAAGCTTCATTTGTTCTTTATAGCACAAAATCAAAGTGCAGTCACTTTTCTCTCTGTCGTAAGAAAACTTAAATTTGCACAACTGCGAACAATAAAAATAAGCATCTTGCTCTAAAAATAGTCATGTTTAACCACAGATGTACGGGATGATGTGGGGGGGGGGGGGGGTGCACAGGGACTAGTTACTCACTGCTGCATGGGACAACAGGGGATTGGGGCAGTTGCCCTGGTGATCTGATCGCCGAGAGTGGGGACAGGTGTTTGCTGCTGGCTGCCTGTCTGTTCATGACTGTTTCTCCAGACTGGCCATAAAAATTAACCCACCGTGGACAGAGTCAGGCTCTGCTGCAGGCCCAGTACGGGAAAAGCTGCCGATGAAGGTGAGCTCCACGGTGGGCTGGTACAGGAGAAGACGCAGATGGAGTCAGGCTCTGCTGCAGGCTTGGTGCAGGAAAAGCTATGGATGGTCTTCACTGCTGGTCAGTCTCACATCCTGCTCCAGTTCTTCACATGCAGCCCAGTGGGGAGAAATGCTGTGGTAGGTGGTGGACAACAGAGCTCAGCATGTGCTCAGGATATATCCAGATTTTTTCTTTTTTTATTTGGGTTTAAAAAAAAAAATCACACAACATATGGGGGGGTGGGGGTTGAAATGGTCATGAGGAGGCTGAAAAGTTCATAGGCTGACTAAGAAGGAGTTATGTCTTTGAGGATCAAGAAGAGAGCTTCTATACCGCAGGGATCCAAGTGCTGCAACACTGATATTGAAATGTTGAAAAATATGTTAAAAAATATACCACATTTGGTCAAATTTGACCACTGCATCATGGTCAGCCTATGAACTTTTCAGCCCCCATGAACTTTTCAGCCTCCCCTCGTAAACCATAAATATAATGGCACACAGTCACATCGGTAGTGATGTGGTCAGACTACATTAAAATGGTTGTTGTAAGCTTAACATTTAGATAAATGAGTAAATACTGACAGGCTGTAAAACCTGATGAGTTGGCTCAACTCAAAGTGTTTGAGGAAAGGATTGCCTTGAATCATTTAAGTTTGTTCACTTGTTTGAGGAAAGGATTGCCTTTTCAGCTGAGTAAACTCAGTTATATAAAAAGCACAAGCTGCCGCATCACTGCAGGAGTTGCAACCCGTAGCCGAACAGAATCGGCCATGTTTCCCATCAGATGACACTCCAGCAGTGGTGCTCTCCCCTAACAACAGAGTTGCAGAGTGACAGCAACACTTCATAAAGAAGGAACGCCGAACGGAGTGCCCTCAACTCATGGTGCTCAACTGGGTCCGGGTATGCTGGCCCGATTGTGCATACAAGCTGCAGTCCTTCTGGTCAACACCAACGCAGATCACAGCTTAGCTAGGACCAGCTGCCTTTCTTCTGACTGATGGGCCGCAATGGTGAGCCAGCCGCCGCAGAAGGATAACACCACTTCCTGCTCCCAATCAACGGATTGCGACCAAGCTGGCCTGCCCAGACTGGGATTTTGCTGACCAATGGTTCATAGCTCCAGCGAGGCGCCCACTGGAACCACCCGGCCCAGTGCAGCCCAAGCCCTGTCTGGTACGAATCCGATGGAGACCCATTCATCTTGAGGACTGTGCCAGTCCCTCCAGGATTTCACGATGTTGCAATCACATTAATTCATGTGAAATCATTGATTGGCTGCATCTTTTAAGCAACCTTGCAACTTTGTCCATTCACTGCAACTTTCCCACAATTTTGGCCAATTCTTGTCAGCTTCTGCCAATTTTGCCAATCAAATTTGTCCCTGAGTAGCACTCAAACTCTCAGATTAACCAATCAAATGCGTTGCTCCACCGTGCTCACTTCTATGTTTACAGTGAGTGATATAAATGGAACACATCAGCAAAAAACAGTGTGTGATTTAAAAAAAAAAACACGTGTGAGTTTTTCTACACCATCCCTTCCTCCGTCTCCTTTGGCCTGCTGGTGGACGTCTCACCACTTCTCCGTCCTGACCGTGTGTACAAAGTGCTGGGTTTGTGTTGAAAAATGTCCGCTGGCCTGAAAACTACCCCATCGCGGGAGTGCACCTAAGTGGAGATGCCATAAAACCACAAACAAATGAGCAAATCTAACACTACAGCCAGTGTTTGAATATTTTATATATCTTTAGGGATAAAATCATTACTACATCTTGTCAATGTCATGATTGCCCCTCCAGGGCAGAGAGGAAAGACCCAGGCGCTGGACTGCAGCTTGTGGTATTTTATTAAAGAAAAAAAACCAAAGTCCATAAAGTGCTCAAAAATAAACTTATAACTGAGGAGAACGGCGAGATGAAAAAACACACAGGCGCATGTTGGAACAGGGATGAGGTCCCGACGGAGATTAGTAGATACAATGATGACAACTTTGAGGCACTGACAAGTGAGTAAACGAAAACACAGTCTTAAATATCATCATCATCATCATCATCGTCATCATCATCATCATCATCATCATCATCATCATCACCATCACAAGGCAGGCAATTAATCATCACAAGTGCCATCAGGTGTGGATCACATGAGCAGGCAGGAGGTGAGAGAGATTACACAATACAGAGCAGCTGAATGTCATGAGAGGGGAGGAAATGGGACTGACAGCTTGACAGGCGCACCCCCCACTACCAGAGCAAAACCCGGAAGTGCCCCTGACAGCCGCAGCCCCAGAGAGAGAGAGAGAGAGAGAGAGAGAGAGAGAGAGAGAGAGAGAGAGAGAGAGAGAGAGAGAGAGAGAGAGAGAGAGAGAGAACACAGGAGTACAAATATAAAACGAGAACGAAAATGACAACAAATAACGACTGAGGAATAAATACCAGCAAATAATCAATAAATAAATATACAATGAACGTAAACAGGAGAATGGGTATAACTAAGAAACAATACAAAATATATGAAAATCAATCGAGGATAAAATGACAGGAACTAAGAACACAAAAATACAACAGATAAATAAATATGGAAAAAGACTATGAGACTGAGCACGGCGGAATCCCCCATGCTCAGATCATGACAGAGCCCCCCTCACAGTGGATGGATTCCAGACACCGACGGTAACATCACCAAAGAAAAAGGAACCCCCCCCCCCCAAAAAAAGGGAGTAGAACAATAAACCACCCCGGGCGGGTGGTGGGGGAAACAGGCTAAGAGGGAACAAAAAGAAACAAAGAATCCCGCTCAGGACCCACACTTGGCAAAAACCAAACCACCTAACCACCTTTTTTTTTTTTAACTTCCGGCGCCACACAAGTCGGCTGCCTTTTGCAACAGCGGCTCAATTCTGAGTCTTTTTATCTTCCTTCTTCTTTCTGATCCGGCACATCTTTCACTCTATATATATCACGGACACACAGATTGCCCCAAAGGTCTCCCGAGTTGGCAGACGGAGCCTCTGTTTACAGCAGGAGATGATACAGCAGGGAAGAGCTAGCTAGCACTCAACCGCCACCCGGTGCTAATGGAGAAACTCGACATACCGGGGAACTGAAGTGAAAACGACGCGGGTGCCAGGCTGGAGTTTAGGCGGCGTGCAAGAAATATAAGACAGAATAATAAAGAGCGATGGCAAGAACCAAGCAGACCGCCCGTAAATCTACTGGAGGAAAAAGCCCCCAGGAAGCAGCTGGCCACCAAGGCTGCTCGGAAAAGCGCTCCGGCCACTGGCGGAGTGAAGAAGCCTCACTGTTACAGGCCTGGTACCGTGGCTCTGAGAGAGATCCGTCACTACCAGAAATCCACGGAGCTGCTCATCCATAAGCTGCCTTTCCAGTGCCTGGTGAGGGAGATCGCTCAGGACTTCAAGACCGACCTGCGCTTCCAGAGCTCCGCCGTCATGGCTCTGCAGGAGGCCAGCGAGGCCTACCTGGTGGGTCTCCTCGAGGACACCAATCTGTGCGCCATCCACGCCAAGAGGGTCACCATCATGCCCAAAGACATCCAGCTGGCCCGCCCCAGCCGCGGAGAGAGAGCTTAGACTTTCTGCTGCACATCCACCAACCACAGTGCTCGACACTGTGTGTCTATATATATATATTTATATTAATATGTACATATGTATACTAGCTGCTCTTGTTTTTTCTTGCCTTCTGATTGTTGCTCTGAGTGTTGCTATCCCTGTGCTGTTGCAATCCTGGAATTTCCCCACTGTGGGACTAATAAAGGCTTATCTTATCTTAAACCCCCTGGACCGGAAAGCTGGACAGTTCAGACGGGCAGCCAGAGTCCCAGGCCTGGCGGATGGCAAGATGAAAGGAGTCAGGCGGCCTCCTGGAGAACATGGGAGTTTTTTAACCACCCAAACAGAAGAGGTTGGCCAGGGGGCGGCTGCCCAACAGGAAGAATCAGTGGTGCGGAGAACTGAAAGGAACGGGGGCCCCCAGTGCTGTCGGATGGAGGAGGGGGATCCACGACATCCTCGGGCTGAAGAGAGGGGACCATGACGACGTCAGGCAGAGGAGGGGGAACCACAATGGCATCAGGCAAAGGATGGGGAACCACGACGGCGTCAGACAGAGGAGAGGAGACCATGGTGGAACTGGGTGAGAACTGAGGGACCACGGCGATGCTGGACTGACCTGTAGCACCCTCGGTGGCCCCGGTCTGGGGCATGGCAGCACCCGCGGTGGCTCCGGGTTGGGCATAGCAGCACTCATGATGGCTCCAGACGAGAGCGTAGCTGCACCCGCGGTGGCCCCGGACTGGGACAGAGCTGCACCCCTGGTGCTCACGGACTGAGACAGAGCTGCACCCCTGGTGTTCCCGGACTGGGACAGAACTGCACGCACGGTGGGCCCCGGAGTGGAGCGTGACACCCACGGTGGACCCAAGCTGGGGTGCAGTACCCACGTTGGTCTGAGGCTGGGACACAGCACCCAACGACAACCCCCGACTGGGACACAACACCCACGGGAACTCGGACCGAGGAGGAGCTGCACCCATGGAGGTCCTGGGCTGGGACGGAGCACCCGCAAAGACCTCAGCAGAAGGGGTAGCAGCACCCACAGAGGTCCCAGGCTGGGACGGAGCACCCACAACGACCTCAGCTGGAAGAGCTGAACCCACGGTGATCTCGGGCAGTGAGGCATGACCCACGGAGACCTCTGGCGAAATTGGACCATCCTCGGGGACCCTAGGGAAAGACTCTTGACAGGAGAGACAGAAATACAGGGTCAGGGTCACCGGTGGCAGTGGAGCCCGGCGAGGTGAGCTCAGGTGCAGCTGATGGCTGCACTTGGCCCTCCCCACCAAGAGCCAGGCAAGATCTCTCCAAAACAGGAACAGTGAAAACAAACGAGAGCACTTGCCTGAGCTCAAGCACCACCGCCGTCCAGGACTCCATTGATCCATGTGGTGACGTCTTGGGCCCAGCCTTCTGGAGGTCCAACTTTGGTTCTGCTGCGGCAGCCCCAGCAGTAGGCATGGTAAAAAATGCAGTCCCGAGACCTCCCAGCAAAGTGTCTCATGCAGGTGGCTCGCCCTGTGTGGCGACAGGAGGTTGGTTCCCTGCTGGCGCTGGATCCTGCACTACTGAAGCCAGGGGACAGTCAGTCATTGGCACAGGCTCCAGCTCACTGGTAGTGCTCTTCCTCCGTCTGGACCATGGCTGCGGGGCTGGAAGCAAGTCCTCCAGGGCTGCAGGCTCCTCCAACGTCCAGCAGCTCAATCCTGGGGCCAGCAGACACTCAGGTGGAAAGGAGGAGACACAGAGAGAGCAGGTGAAAAGTTTATAGCTGCAGCAGGGAGTGAGGACTCAGAAGACTGGTCAGGCTGAGCCTCACCACCAGGAATCAGGCAAGATAATTCATGTGTCAATGATGGAGAATGAAAAAAACACCTGCCTGTGTTCCCGGAGCATGATGTTTTCTGCTGCAGCTGGTCTTAAGTCATCCCTCTCCGTGGCTACAGTAGTCATAGGCCCCTCAGAGGATCATGGAGGATCCGCCCCTGCAGACATGGAGACAGGCGGAGCCGGAGATGAAACGGCCAGATCCTCAGCAGCGGGAAGGAACGCCGAGGAAGAGAGGGAGGCAGCAGCTGCAGAAAAGGAGGAAGCTGACGGGACAGCTGGAGAGGAAAAACGCAGAGAAGGCACTGCTGGGGGAGTTTTCTCCCTTGGCAAAGGACAGGGAGGTGGAGGTGCTCTTCCGGCAGTCCAGAGCTGGATGAGGGCATCTTGGAGCTGGTGACACGGGAGCTGGAGCCGGAGCTGGCAACTGACAAGGAGCCGATGAGACTGGAACCCAGAGATGCTTCACTGTCGGCGCAGGCCAAGGCTTCTTCAGGGAGCTCCTCACCATCCCTCTGCTCTCTTGTTGTAGGTCCACCACCAGTGAAATCCTCTCCATCCACTCAGCATGCTCCACCAGCTGAGGGCACCGGTGGACAGCTGCCTCCATGAGCCCCAGGTACCAAAGGGCGTCTTTGGCCGTAGGAGCCCTGCAGGCATTGGAGATGAGATCGTCTATCTCCATCAGCGTTCTGAAGACGCAGGTGTAACCCACTGAAGAGGTGTAACCGGGGAACATGCTGAAAGCAGCTCCGGAAGAAGAAACAGGTGAGAGGGAAAAAAACACAAACTGCAGCAGCTGGGTTTCAAATTGGTCAGTGCCTACTGTCATGATTGCCCCTCCGGGGCAGAGAAGAAAGACCCAGGCACTAGACTGCAGTTTGTGGTATTTTATTAAAGAAAAAACAAAGTCCATAAAATGCTCAAAAATAAACTTACAACTGAGGAGAATGGCGAGATAAAAAAACCCACACAGGCGCACATCGGAATAGGGATGGGGTCCCGACGGAGATTAGTAGATACAATGATGACAACTTTGAGGCACTGACAAGTGAGTAAACAAAAACACAGTCTTAAATAAGGCAGGCAATTAATCATCACAAGTGCCATCAGGTGTGGATCACATGAGCAGGCAGGAGGTGAAAGAGATTACACAATACAGAGCAGCTGAGTGTCATGAGAGGGGAGGAAATGGGACTGACAGCTTGACAGGCGCACCGCCCACTACCAGAGCAAAACCCGGAAGTGCCCCTGACAGCCGCAGCCCCAGAGAGAGAGAGAGAGAGAGAGAGAGAGAGAACACAGGAGTACAAATATAAAACGAGAACTAAAATGACAACAAATAAAGACTGAGGAATAAATACCAGCAAATACTCAATAAATAAATATACAATGAACATAAAAAGGAGAATGGATAGTGTGATAGAATATTTTGGTTAGATAAGAATGTTTTAGTTAAGAATGTAATAATTAGATAAAAGGGTTCACACAAAGTGCTTATTGCTGTGTGAAGCCTTTGCACTGCACATCTGCCTACATAACAGGAAGTGGTTTTAGTTAACACACACAAACCCCAACTGCTTTTGCAATGAAGAATGCTTTCTGCATACATATAGAGAAATGGCTCTGGGTCATGGGGTTGATCATGGGGTTGTGATAGGAAGTGAAAGGAGACAGTTTGAGAATAACAGGAAATATCTGCCAGCAGCCAGCCAGCCACTGCAGGGCATAGGAGCAACTTGTGAAGAAACTGGTTTTGACCAGTTCAACGAGCATCTGATGAAGAAGCTGGTTTTGACCAACTCAGCACAAGACAGCCATTGTAGGAGGTTATTATGGGAATGTCCAAGTAGCCAGAAGATAAATGTAACCGCGAACACTTATTCGGGGTCTTTCCTGTCAGGTTTGGGCTGAGGACAAAGACCCGCAGCTGTGTTACTCTCTGCATGCTTCAATAAAAAGATAAGTTGAGAAATAATCTATCTGTTGTTATTATTAATCTTTAAATAATGATTTTGTGCTAACTGTCCAATTTTGAACACACTTTTACAGAGAAAAGTTTTACAGTAGAACTAAGAAACAATACAAGATATATGAAAACCAACCGAGGATAAAATGACAGGAACTAAGAACACAAAAATACAACAGATAAACAAATATGGAAAAAGACCATGAGACTGAGCACAGCGGAATCCTCCGTGTTCAGATCATGACAGTCAATGAGCTTTAAAACTGTGGCTCTTTGGTCTGGCCATGTATCCCCCCCTCCGACCTCTGGTAAATGAAAGCTGAGTATCTGATGAGACAGGTGTGTGTCAAGACGCACAGCAGATAGACAGACAGGTCGGAGCCAGGCATAGAAAGAGAGAAAATATCATCTGTAATTTTTTTCAGTAAAACACAGACTCCGATAGACAATACAGAGCAACAGATTAAATTTTTTATTTTTATTTCTTTTTTCCTCTGTACCAAGTGGGTGAAGACTGCTGCGTTTATGGAGTTTTCAAATGAAGGTGCTGCCAGTAATTTCCAAATCTATACTCTTTAACATGCATTCAAAGCAATTTAAGATAAGATAAAATGTATGGATGGATATTGTGTTAAAGTCTTTATTTGTTGTTGCACAAAAGAGTTTTTCTGTATACTGTAGCAGAAGTTTCTGCGTAATTTACAAATCACTGTTTAAAAGGAAATTTTTGACAATCCTGTGTTTTTCTTGTGGTGTTATAGAATATCATTGCAGTAAACTGTGGAAAAAAAGCATCTGCTTTAAAATTTGTAATTCTTCACACAACTTTTAGTGCAAGAAAAACTCTCAAAACATCGTAACTTTTTAAAAAAAGCTCCCGCGAATTCAGTCTTTTTGGGTCGCAGCAATCATAAAAGCATTCTGCAAAATCCTGGAAGGACTGCTATGTTACTGACTTTAAATACATTGATAGTCAGTGCATGGTCTGTTCAGTGGCAGAATGACCCACATGACCATGCGGGCACACCGGCAGTCTACCTGGTTGCCTAGTTACCTCCGCCAAGGAGGTAATGTTTTTACCAGGGTTTGTCTGTCTGTCTGTTTGTCTGTTACCAACATAACTCAAAAACTTATGGATGGATTTTGATGAAATTTTCAGGAAAGGTGTGTAATGGCACGGGGAACAGATGATTAGATTTTGGTGATGATCTGAGAGTGCATACCTCCACCAAGGGCTTTGTTTGTATTTGTGCAGCAGGATTACACAAAAGCTACTGGATGGATTTGGATGAAATTTTCACCAGAGGTGGTTCTTGGGCTAGAGAGGAACCCATTATATTTTGGTGATGATCTGAGAATGCATACCTCAGCCAAGGCTCTTATCTTCTCACAGTGTGTTAGCAACAATACAGTGATCCCTCGCTACTTCGCGCTTCACCTTTCGCGCCCTCAGTGCATCGCGGATTTTTCAAAAATATTCATCAAAAATTCAAAATTGAGAAATAATGGGCGGGCGCTAGCAGAAGGCAGGGAGACTACATTAGACCATCAGGTGTCAACACGGAGAGCCGCACAACTCTCTGTTCGCTGTTATCGTGTTGGCTCAGCTCGGAAATCTCGCAAGCTGATTGGCCGAGACGTTTCACCCTGCAAGCTGATTGGCCGAGACGTTTCACCCACCTCCTCTCCCTGCCGAGCACCCATGAAGGGAGGGAAGACCGCATTCATTGCTTTTTATCGCTCGTGTTACTTAGTCTCGCCGCGTGGAACTTTTTGCTGTTCTCTTGTGCCATTTTGTGCGAAATAGTCTTCCCGTCGAGCCACTACGCCGCCTCCTGCAGCTTCAGCTCTATCGGAAGCTGCCCTCCATGATCCTGAGCCTCCAGCACCTCACGATGAGGCGTCACCTGAGGAGCAGTAAAGCTCTCATTAACCTGTGCAGTAAATCATTTTCATCTTGAGTTACGTATCTTGTTATAAGAATAAAAGAGTTCTAAAAACATATTTATGTACACTTTGTTTACATCTACGTATGTATGTACACGTACACACACACACGTATCATATGAGAGAGAGAGAGTGGGAGAATGAACGTACGTATTATTTATGGATGGCGTCATTAGGGGTGACGCTACTTCGCGGTTTTTCACTTTTCGCGGTCGGTTCTGGAACCCATTAACCGCGATAAGTGAGGGATCACTGTACTCCAAAAGTTATGAACGGATTTTGATGAAATTTTCAGGAAAGGTGTGTAATGGCACGGGGAACAGGTGATTATATTTTGGTGATGATCTGAGAATGCATACCTCAGCCAGGGCTCTTATCTTCTCACAGTGTGTTAGCAACAATACTCCAAAACTGATAGACAGACTTTGATGCAATTTTCACCACAAGTGGCTATAGGCCTACACACAAACCCATTACATTTTGGAGGTGATCCATGACAAATGGAAGGAGCCTTGGCAGAGGTATGCGCTCTATGAGTGCTTTTCTAGTTAGAGATATTATGGTTGGAAATGTGCTTTAGGTGGTTCATTGTAATGGCCAGTTCAGCCCAACCAGGTATGTGTTCTGTGTTACATTAGCCGATATGCTAATATGCATGCTTTGTCGGCCACCCTTGCTAAGGCTAGTTCATATGTATGCTGTTTTGAGCTTTTCAAGGAGGGAGTAATGTAAGGTATGGGAAACTACATGACGCACTGTGCTGCGGATGCAAGCAGGTACAGGTGACGTCAGCACGTTAAGGGGTATATGATATGGCTGTCCAGGGCCAGCCCTCTCTCTTGGCTCCACAGCTACTGCTGGCTACCCCACTCTATTGTGCTGTTCTTCCTTATGCTAATAAAGTTCACCTCAACTCACAGTCGATGTTCGCCTTATTTCCAGACATAACAGATACTTTTATTCCGGTGACGGCAGAATCTCAAGGCCATTACAAGCCAGCTCTATCCCTTGGATGTGTCGCTTTCTCTTTTGCCATCTTGGTTGTCAGTTTCACCAATCTGTGTTTTTGGACTTTCTCTGTACCTGGGTTGTACACTACATAGGCTGGGATGTTTTTATCATAACCCACTAAAAGACCCTGTTCACACCTTGATTCAAATTTACCTTTCTCTTACCTGTAAGAAAAACATATTGACCCAATTTTTTGCAGGAAATGTTTGGCTCCTTCTCTGTGAACAGTTCGTACGGCGTTTTCTTTGTGCGCCTGTTGTGTTGTAACACTGGTTTCTTACATAAGCTGCTGTTTGCATGGTGTAGTTGTATAGCTTATGTGGTAGTTCACTTTCTAAGAGTAAGCATCTGTTCATCTCACAGAGGGTTTTCCAACCTCTCTCTGCTGTGCCATTTTGTTAGGGTGAGTAGGATGCAGATGTTTCATGCCTAATCCTATTCTTTGTTAACAATACCTGGAAGTCCATCCATCCATCCATCTTCTACCGCTTAATCCGAGAGGCAGGGTTACCTGGAAGTCTTTGCTTGTAAATGCAGTGTCATCATCCAAACAGATACACTCGACATTTCCATTAGGTGCTGTCTGCTTAGAATTTTTCTGTGGCTTGTACTACATCACTTTTGGATCTTAGAAAATACACAAATATCACACTCGAATAGTCATCTGTGAAAAACATATTTGCATATTTGTATCCTTCTGTGCTTGGTGTTGACATGAGATCTAGTAAGTCAGCGTGGACTAGCTATAAGGGTTCTGCTTTTCTGTCTGGTTCCCTATTTCTTGTCTGAGTACATTTCCCATGCACACACCTTGCATAATTGTGGTGGTCTGACTGCAGTTCCTCTTATTTTCATACCTTTCATAACACTTTGTAGCTTTTGCACATCCTCATAGTTGCAAAGACCCAATATTTCATGCCAAGTTTGCATGCTATGACACCCTTTACATTGGTCAATGTTATTTTCAACAGTTGGTAAATAATACAGATTACCACTTCCATAACTGTCAAACCTGTAACCACCCTTGGTGGTGTTGCTTCTTCCTTGAAAATCATCATTGCTCCTGCTTTTGTCACCTTTGCCACAGAGATAATGTCATGTGGATATGATGGCATGTGCAGTGCATCTCATAGCTGTGCTCTGTACAGCCAGCCTGAGTCATCCAGCAGATGCATCATTGCCATTCCTCTGTGTTGTGCCATTCCATTGCATCTGGTCCCACTGGGCAATTCCACTGAATGGTTCTCAGGCTGGAATGACTTGTCAAAGATCTTAAACTTTTTGATGTCATTTATGATGCGGGACATTGCTCCTGCATCTAACATGATGCCTTTCTTCTTCATGTTGTTGGATGGCCTCTCGTTCCTCACGTTTTACCCTGAATAAATGAACCTGGACGCCATCTTCTTCCTCTGTAGCCTTTTTGTCATTGCCTTGTCCACTCTTTTTCTTACGTAGGAATCCTTGATGAGTGTTGCTTTTGCAAAAATTGCACCACGCTTTTCTGAAAATGAATTGGTTTCCTTGTGTTTCTAGATGAGTTCCTCCTGACCATAGTCTCTTTATCTGGCTGTGTGCATTCAGTCTGTTCAGCCAAAGTCTCTGAAGCATCGTTTTCATCAGGGGCACAACTATAGCACGTCATGTTGGCAAACTCATTTCTGCTGCCAGTGTGCATCTCAGAAAGGCTTCGGCTTTACTTCATGTAAGTTTTCATCATATTGTGTGCAGGTTCTATGGGCTATATTTTTGGCTATATTTTTTTAGTCTGTTCACATTTTCTCACTCTTGTCTTAAAGTCATTGAATGTAACATCTTGATTTTGTGTAACATGTGTGGTTAGGATTCTGGTAACCCGCCAAGTATCTTGGCAATAATCAGTCCATCACTCATTATTTCACCTGTGTCTCTCAAGGCTGTGCTCGAATAAGATAAGCTGTCATACTTTCACTGTCCACCATGTGTAGCTTGGTTAATGATGTACAGTTAGGTCCAGAAATATTTGGACAGTGACACAATCTTTATGATTTGGGCTCTGCATGCCACCACATTGGATTTGAAATGAAACAACTACAACAGAATTGAAGTGCAGACTTTAAGGTTTAATTCAAGGGGTTGAACAAAAATATATGCTTAAACATGTAGGAATTGTAGCTCTTTTTATACAAACGCTCCTCATTTCAGGGGCTCAAAAGTAATTGGACAAATAAACGTAACCCTAAGTAAAATGTTACTTTTCAATATTTTGTTGAGAATCCTTTGCAGGCAATGACTGCCTGAAGTCTGGAACCCATGGACATCACCAAACGCTGGGTTTCCTCCTTTGTGATGCTTTGCCAGGCCTTTACTGTAGCTGTCTTCAGTTGTTGCTTGTTTGTGGGTCTTTCTGGTGAAGCGCCGTCCAATCAACTTTGCTGCATTTGGCTGAATCTGAGCAAAAAGTATATCCCTATACACTTCAGAATTCATCCGGCTGCTTCTGTCTTTTGTCACATCATCAATAAACACAAGTGACCCAGTGCCATTGGAAGCCATGCATGCCCATGCGATCACACTGCCTCCACCATGTTTTACAGAAGATGTAGTGCTTTGGATCATGAGCTGTTCCAATTCTTCTCCAAACTTTCTTCTTCCCATCATTCTGGTACAGGTTGATCTTAGTCTCATCTGTCCAAAGAATGCTGTTCCAGAACTGGGCTGGCTTCTTCAGGTGTTTTTTGGCAAAGTCAATTCTGGCCTTTCTATTTTTGAGGCTGATTCATGGTTTGCACCTTGTGGTGAATCCTTTGTATTTACTCTCATGAAGTCTTCTCTTTATGGTAGACTTAGATACTGATACACCTACTTCCTGGAGAGTGTTCTTCACTTGAGTGGATGTTGTGAAGGGGTTGTTCTTCACCATGGAAAGGATTCTGTGATCATCCACCACTGTTGTCTTCCATGGACGTCCAGGCCTTTTTGAGTTCCCAAGCTCACTACTAGTGCACTCTTTTTTTCTCAGAATGTACCAAACTGTTGATTTGGCCACTCCTAACATTTCTGCTATCTCTCTGATGGATTTCTTCTTTTTTTTCAGCCTCAGGATGGTCTGTTTCACCTCCATTGAGAGCTCCTTTGACCGCATGTTGTGTGTTCACAGCAACAGCTTCCAAATGCAAACACCACACCTGGAATCAACTCCAGACCTTTTAACTGCCTAACTGATGACAGGTTAACGAGGGAAGAGCCCATGCAGCCTTGTTATTTTTTTTTTTGCAGCCTTCTGAGTCAATTGTCCAATTACTTTTGGTCCCTTGAAAAAGAGGTGGCTATGTATTAAAGAGCTGTAATTCCTAAACCCTTGCTCCAATTTGGATGTGAATACTCTCAAATTACAACTGAGAGTCTGCACTTTAAGCCCATATTGATTATATAATTGTATCCTGAATATGTTTTCGTAAACAGCTAAAATACCAAAACTTGTGTCACTGTCCAAATATTTTTGGGCCTAACTGTATATAGACTCATTATTCCAGGCTTAATTTTTCCAGCATAATGCTCCTTCTGCCACGAACCGAGCCCGTGTTTTCTGTTGGCTCGGTTCTGACCGTTCTTGGTGGCTCTGGCATTGGGTTTATTATGTTTTGTTATCTTTTGATTTCTCATTTTTCTCATGTCTTTGTGCTGTTTCTTTTCCATGCCTGTGGTTGCCGCTCTGGCCGGCGATTGTTTGGCAGCCGTTTGACCCACTTTCTGGTGGGCACTGTCTAACATTCGCTGATCCGACCACGCCCCCTCTCTCTCTGACAGTCAGCTGTTCACCCCGGTAATTATCTGTCCCGCGCCTCGCCCAGATGTTTCCAATTTGTCACGCCAGCGATGTTTGTACTTAGGCAGCTCTTTGCCAGTCAAATACTGCTGGACCACTGTACGAATTCACATGATTGTTCTCCACTGTGTGACCGTCACGTTGGTGAAGAATTGTGTGTGTATGCGCTCGCTGGCAGACTTGGACTACTCGGACTGTTCCTGCACTGTGAGTAAGAACTGTTAGCGTTTCTGTGTGCAGTTGTGCTGCTACGCTTGACTGTAGCGTTTTCCTGTGCCGTACAACTGCTACGCTTAGGCTGTTTCCCAGTTTTCTTCTCCTGTGCCAGCAGTGCGTCCTGGAGGACTCTAAGTTTAACCCGAGCAGTTTATGTTATTGTGGTCTGTCTGTTTTTTGTGTCAATAAATGTGTGTTTGGTGTGACCTGTGAGTAAATCCATTCTTCCTTCTTCTCCTCTGCGCGCTGCGTGAAAGCGCACGAGGAGGGTCATGACACCTTCAGTGTTTTCAGAGCTTTCTTCCATCATCAGCAGCTTCATGGCTTATCAGTGACAGACTTTTATCATCTATCAGTTTTATGAGCTCAGAACAATCAGCATTTTTCTCTTTGTCTGCAGCTTGTTGCTCATCACTTTTGGTTCATGCAATATTGTCCCTATTACCACCAGTCCACAGCAAACTCTTATGCCACATTTCTCGGCTTACCCAGTGCTTTTGTTAGTTTCTGTCATGATCAAGTGAGCGCGCGCCCCCCCTCCCTTCCTGCGTGAGGTTTCCCCGGCTACACAGGTAATCGTCACACCTGCGTGAGTGGACGCACCTGCTGTCTCTGCCTTGCCAGCGCTTATAAGGACCAATCTGCGAATGCTTCAGCGCTGGCTCATTGGGTATACTGCCTTCAAAAGCAAGCAAGTACGTTTTTATGAGCAATCTGAGGAATCGTGTTTAATTCTCTTCTCCTCCTTTTCTCCAGGTTGCTGTCATCTTTGCGGTGCATCTCCAGGGCTTGTTGTGCGCTCACCTGCTCCATCACTCTCATCACCGCTTCACCTGTTTATCTCCACCCATTCAGACACCTCACCCAGCTCCACTCTTTCCCTACTTCATGCCAGCTTCATCCTGCTGGTTTGTCTATTCCTACTGGGTTTCTCTGCCGGGTTCTCTGCTCAGCTCCCATAAGTTATATTTTGTCATTCCTCTTTCCTGGTCGCCCTCCTCCTGCTAACCAGCTCTCGTCTCCTTCTTACAGGCTGAGTCCTCCTCTGGCGAGTGGCATCTTTCCCTAACTGCGCGTTCCTTTTTGGATTAATAAATTGTGGTTAAACGTAGCTTGTCTGTGTCGTGTGTGTTTTCTCTGGTGTAGCACCCTGCACGTGAGCTGACCGTTCTCTCATTTTGACAGTTTCTATCAACACATTGTCTGTTTTTACGCTTTGTGTCATGCCATATAATTACCAGTAGACAGTACATTGGCTTTGCACTGGAAGAAGGAGGCTTATTTCAAAGAGGTGTGGCAGTGTGCAGTCTCATGTGCATCAGTATTACGGTGCATTTTATGACATTGTGCTTTTGATTAGGAAGAAGGAGGTCTGTTGTCA
Source organism: Pholidichthys leucotaenia (assembly GCA_020510985.1). Lineage (NCBI taxonomy): Eukaryota > Metazoa > Chordata > Actinopteri > Cichliformes > Pholidichthyidae > Pholidichthys > Pholidichthys leucotaenia. The sequence goes on along the minus strand of CM035838.1, from coordinate 361,423,554 downwards.
GAAGTGCATTGTTTAATGTTATTTCAGCAGCATGTTTTGAAATTGTGCAGATTCTACTGACAGGGGCTCAGAGGAAACAGCATGCACTGGGATTTTCTGTTATTTTAATGGAGAGTTGTAACAGTTATAATATAATCACCATCCATCCATCCATCCATCCATCCATCCATCCATCTTCTACCGCTTTTCCGGAGGTCCGGGTCGCGGAGGCAGCAGTTCAAGCAGAGAAGCCCAGAATTTCATCTCCCCAGCCACCTGCTCTGGCTCTTCAGAGAGGATACCAAAGTGTTCCCAGACCAGCTGGGAGACATAGTCTCTCCAGCGAGTCTTGGGTCTGCCCCGGGGTCTCCTCCCAGTGGGACATGCCTGAAACACCTCAAGTGGGAGGCGTCCAGGAGGCATCCTAATCAGATGCCCATACCACCTCAACTGACTCCTTTCAATGTGGAGGAGCAGCGGTTCTACTCTGAGCCTCTCCCGGATGACTGAGCTCCTCACCCTATCTCTGAGGGTGAGTCCAGCAACCCTACGGAGAAAGCTCATTTCAGTCGCTTGTATCCGCAATCTTGTTCTTTCGGTCATTACCCAAAGCTCGTGACCATAGGTGAGAGTAGGAACGTAGATTGACTGGTAAATCGACAGCCTTGCCTTAGAGCTAAGCTCCCTCTTCACCACAACAGACCGGTACAACGTCCGCATCACTGCAGATGCTGCTCCGATCCATCTGTCAATCTCTCGCTCCATTTTCCCCTCACTCGTGAATAAAACCCCAAGATAGTTAAACTCCTCCACTTGGGGCAGGAGCCTGTCCCCAACCCAGAGAGGACAATCCACCTTTTTCCGGCTGAGGACCATGGACTCGGACTTGGAGGTGCTGATTCTCATCCCAGCCGCTTCATACTCAGTGGCAAATCGTCCCAGCAAGAGTTGTAGGTCATTGCTGGATGAAGCCAACAGGACAACATCATCTGCAAACAACAGAGATGAGATCCTGTGGTCACCAAGAATGACACCCTCCATTCCCTGGCTGCACCTAGAAATCCTGTCCATAAAAATTATGAACAGGATCGGTGACAAAGGGCAGCCCTGGCGGAGTCCAACTCTCACTGGGAATGAGTGTCATGGTCCGAGCGCCGATCTCGTCCGCGCCCGGGCCATACATCCTCTCCACCAGGTTTGACAGCAGAGTTACCTTCTGGCTCCCTGAGCTCTTATTGTGACAGCGCTCAGAGGAGCTTCCTGCTGTCAAAGCCGAACAGCTGTGTTGCATTCGCGGCTCATCAGTGGCCGGCATTTAAGCGGACGCTGAATGCAACCCAATGTGGCAGTCTCATCGAATATCCCTTATCATCCCACGTCTTCTCGTTAACGAGCATCCCTCGTCCACGGTCTGGATCGTAAGTGAGCTTTGTGTTAGCCTTATGTTTTCCTTGCCTAGTGTTTGGTGTCTTAGCCCACCGTGGCTCATTACTTTGCTACTTTGTGTTATCCTTTACCCTTAATAAACATCATTGCAAACTCATCGGAGGCTTGTGGCGTCTTATGGTGGCTCGCGAGGGCCACCCATGACAATGAGTCTGACTGAGTGTTGGCAATACAAACCAAATTCTCACAACGGTCGTACAGAGACCGAATAGCTCGTAACAACAAGCTCGATACCCCATACTCCCGAAGCACCCCCCACAAAAAACCACGAGGAACGCGGTCAAATGCCTTCTCCAAGTCCACAAAACACGTGTAAACTGGTTGGGCAAACTCCCATGAACCCTCGAGAATTCTCAAGAGGGTAAAGAGCTGGTCTGATGTGCCACGGCCCGGACAAAAACCCCATTGCTCCTCCTGGATGCGAGGTTCGACCAACGGCCGGACTTTCCTCTCCAGCACCTTGGCATAGACCTTCCCAGGGAGGCTGAGGAGTGTGATCCCTCTAAAGTTGGAGCACACCCTCCGGTCCCCTTTTTTGAAGAGAGGAACCACCACCCTGGTTTGCCATGCCAAAAATCACCCATTAATAATCACCCATCATTTTAATTATAATATGATGATACACTTAACGTTTTTTATTCCATCCACATTTTCATTTTAATTGCAGACTTTACCATTGGAGTCTACAGATTAGGCATTAATGTATTAATATTTTCAGGGGAATGAAAAAATGAACAAGGAGCGCATGTGCTTTCCAGTGTGGATGCAGCACAAGAGAGAGGCGTGGTGGGATACTGTCAGTCTGAAGATTTTTATTCCATCCAGATTTTCATTTTCCCTGAGACCAGGGGCATTGGTCTGGGAGATGCTGTGATGGCAGGCAAAGAAGCTGGTGTGCCCCCACTTAGTCACCTCACTGTGCAACGTGGAGGGCACATATAGCCAGTCAGACGGACCTCCCTCTGGGATGGGTTTGGATGACTGAGCCTGCCAGACCATCTGCTCGATCTCCCACGAGATCGCCCTGAGAAAGCAGGAGGGGAGGAGAATAGTCTTTGGAGGAGATACAGCAGCTGCGGAGGAAGAGGTTGAGGAGGAGGAATCGGGGGAAAACTGGTGCGAGAGGGCATCAGCCTTGGCATTACGGGGCCCTGTCGGTACGAGATGGAAAGAACAGGGCCCACTGAGCCTGCCGTGAATTCAACCGTCTGGCCGATTGAAGATATTCTAAATTTTTATGATCAGTCCAGACAATGACCAGTTGGCTAGCCCCCTTGAGCCAGTGTCTCCACTCCTCCGATGCCAGCTTAATGGCCAACAGTTCGCGGTCCCAACATCTTAATTCTTCTCAGCTTGCGTTAGCTGCCGGGACACAAATGCTTGGTTATAGTCGCCAATTGCTGGGAAATAGTTTGGAGCTGTTTGGAAAGAAACATGACCTGGCGCTCCATGGCATCCAAATGCAAGAGTGCCGACTGTTCGCCTGGCGGGGCGCTCGCTGAGCCTCGATCTTGGCTGGATCGTTCTGTCATATTTCAGAACAAGAGAGGCTCAAATGCTGAGCTACCACACCAAACGAACACTTAGACTCAGATGTAAAAAGTTTCACCAGTTTATTGCAAAACAAAACCCTAACACACAAATCTAAATAAAGGTGCACGATTAAACAAAAGAGCAAAACAAAACACACACTTAAATTTAAACACAAAAACCGGTGCCCGCTGGAGCGCACGCAGCCTACGGGAAAAGAGCAGAAAGAGATGATTAGGGACAGAATCTCCACAAGTGCAGAATAAGATTAGGAGAACACTCTTACTTCTGAGAGCAGAGGAGCCCAGCAGGGAACTCCTGCGTGGGACCAGGGAAACAGGGGGAAGACATTTGCCCTGGGTGGACGTCTGGTGTCTTTGGGTCAGGCGAACGTGATCAGCCCCAGAATACACACCGCTAAGATAGCAAACCTGAAGGGAGAGAAGGACACGGGAGTGAGAACACAGATCAACTGAGACAGAATTACTTAATGTGGCGTAAACTCAGATAACAAACCTAACGATCCAGTGGTGAGCTCCTCACACGCTGGCTCTCAAATACGTTGGACAATCAGGAAGCAGCAGGTGTGTCAATCACGCAGGTGTAGGCAATACTCCGGAGCCGGGAAGACAGGAACAGGAGGGGAGGGGGAGCACACTCACCTGATCATCACACAAAGTTCACTTTACATAAAGCGCCTCTGTGCATTAAAGGGATGGGCAGGAGTGCTTTGGACTGGATTATCCAAAACACACCTCTAAATGAAAGCACCATGGAGCTGATGCCTCGGTGCCTGTGGCATGGTAGCACTGGGGGAGCTGTAAAAAAGTCACACTGCCACTTCTAGTGGGCGGGCACAGTTTTTACAATACCTTTTTTCACAGCTGCATTGATGGTAAAGGTGAATTAAATTTGTGTTTATTTTGAAAACAAAACCTTATCTGGAAATTGTGGCAAATTAAAAGCTGAGAAAATATGATGATACAATGATACAAGCCCGACTTTAAGTGGATGAGCTGAAAAGCTGCTAACAGACAGACAGACAGACACAGACACATGGAGTGATTATCATATGCCTATGTTGCCTTTGCGCCAAGGCATAAAAATACAGAAGCACAAGAATAAAATTAAGAGCACAAAGAAAAATGCTGGAGTAAAAGATTGTATTAACTGAATGAATGTATGATGCCATGTAATAGCAGGCAGAAATATCAAAATTTCCAAAGTAAAAGCATAATTATGAGTGTTAAATCGGAATGGTTTGGAATGCTTCACACATGTGTAATGAATATTGAGAGTTTCTTTACATTAGTATGGAGACTTAAAAAATCAACTGAACTTTAGAGAAAACTATTTAGAAAACAGGTTAAATTACAGTAATGGAACCAAGCAGCCCCATATGGGGAAAAAAAAAATCAGACATTTGTCATAAGTCAACCCAAGAGAGAGGCTCAAATGCTGAGCAACCACACCAGACGACACTCAGACTCTGATGATTAAAAGGATTCACAACTTTAATGAAAACACAAAAACTAAAAATACACAAACCTACATAAAGTGCAACAACTAAGGATAAGCGCAAACAACACACACACTTAAATAGACACACAAAACAGGAGCACGCTGGAACGCATGCAGCCTGAGGGGAGAGAGCAGAGAGAATAATTAGAGGCGAGAAACTCCACAAGAGGAGAATAAGAAGGGAGTTCACTCTAACTGTGATGAGCAGAGGCCCGGCAGGGATCTTCTGTGTGGAACCAGGGGAAGACAGGGAAGCGGATGACCTGGGAGAATAAATAAAATATACAAACCCCCCCCTAAACTTTAGTCCAGTGGAATTTCTGGTGCTATGTGGATCAGGTGGCGGTCGAAGGCAAATACCTTGGCAGTCTGTTCCCAGGCTTCCTAAAGTGGCTTTTGGGACATGGAATGTCACCTCTCTGGTGGGGAAGGAGCCTAAGCTGGTGCATGAGGTTGAGAGATACCGGCTAGATATAGTTGGCCTCACCTCAACACACAGCTCTGGTTCCGGAACCAGTCTCCTGGAGAGGGGCTGGAGCATGGCTTACTCTGGAGTTGCCCCGGGCGAGAGGCGATGAGCAGGGGTGGGTATTCTTGTATCCTCCCACCTTGCTGCCTCTATATTGGGGTTTTCCCCGGTGGATGAAAGGGTTATTTCCCTGCTCCTTCGGGTTGGGAAATGGGTCCTGACCATCATTTGTGCCTATGCACCAAATGATGGTTCAGAGTACCCACCCTTTTTGGAGTCTCTGACTGGGGTGCTGGAGGGTGGTCCTCTTGGAGACTCCATTGTCCTACTGGGGGACTTCAATGCACACATGGGCAATGACAGTGAAACCTGGAGGGGGTGACTGGGAGGAACGGCCTGCCCGCTCTGAACCTGAATGGTGTTCAGTTATTGGACTTCTGTGCTAACCACAGTTTGTCCATAACGAACACCATGTTCAAGCATAAGGGTGTCCATATGTGCACCTGGCACAAGGACACCCTAGGTTGCAGGTCGATGATCGATTTTGTTATTGTGTCACCAGACCTGCGACCGTATGTCTTGGACACTCGGGTAAAGAGAGGTGCAGAGCTGTCAACTGATCACCACCTGGTGGTGAGTTGGATCCAATGGCAGGAGAGGATGCCATTCAGATGTGGTAGACCCAAACGTATAGTGAGGGTGTGCTGGGAATGTCTGGCTGAGGCCTCTGTCCGGGAGGTCTTCAACTCCCACCTCCGGAAGAACTTCAACCATATTTCGAGGGAGTCTGGAGACATGGAGTCTGACTGGGCCATGTTCTCCACCTCCATTGTTGAAGCGGCTGCCCAGAGCTGTGGCCACAAGGTCATTCGTGCATCTCGTGGTGGCAACCCCCGAACCAAGCGGTGGACACCAGTGGTGAGGGGGGGAATTAAGCTGAAGAAGGAGTCCTGTCAGGCTTGGTTGGCTTGTGGGACTCCCGAAGCAGATGAGGTGTACCGGCAGGCCAAGCGGAGTGCAGCTCGGGTGGTTGCTGAAGCAGAAACTTGGGTGTGGGAGGAGTTCGGTGAGGCCATAGAACAAGACTCCAGGTTTCACTGTCATTGCCCACGTGCGCATTGAAGTCCCCCAGTAGGACAATGGAGTCTCCAAGTGGAGCACTCTCCAGCACCCCAGTCAGAGACTCCAAAAAGGGTGGGTACTCTGAACCATCATTTGGTGCATAGGCACAAATGATAGTCAGGACCCGTTTCCCAACCTGAAGGTGCAGGGAAACAACCCTTTTGTCCACTGGGAAAAACTCCCAATATAGAGGCAGCAAGGTGGGGGGATACAAGAATACCCACCCCTGCTCGTCGCCTCTCGCCTGGGGAAACTCCAGAGTAGGCCATGCTCCAGCCCCTCTCCAGGAGACTGGTTCTGGAACCGGAGCTGTGTGAATGCCGCAGCTCGTTTGGGTGCCATCTCGACCCATCTGTCAGCTCCAGGTAACCGTCGTCGCCAGTTCGTATCACACGCAGGCCACCCTGTCCATCTCTCTGCTCCCTTGATCTGCGAACCCGTCCTAGCCGAGACTCAACCCTAGGGCGCACACCATCCCCCACACCCAGGGGAGTACTCACTGGCTTCCGTCTTCTACGGCGTCGTGAACCGGTACCCAAATGGCTCCTCAGTATCCCACTGATCGGACTCGAGCCTTGTCCCTTGTTTTCATTCTGGGCACGGCTCAGGTTCGTACCATCCGGTCTCGCCCCGATCTCTTTCATTTCCTGTGTCGGAGTGGCACTGACAGCGCCCGGCTCAACAGTGGTACTCAGTCGGCCACTGGAGCTTCGTTGCGCCTGCTCTCTGGAAGCATCCACCCCCACGGGTGCGAATCCATGCCGTTTGGGTCCTCCATCTAAGGAATTGCAAACACTGGCACGGAGTACTCGGCAGCCCTCTTCTCCCAGACTGGGCCAGCCAGAGTCCCACACTTCTTTGCCACTTTCCACATAAAATGGCCGGTCCCACAGTCCACCAACTGACCACTCCTCCATGACCCCACAGGCAATAGAAAAACCCATCCCTTAAAATAAATCACAGCCCATTAAGTTGTTCCCATTATGGGACACCATGAACTTGACTGCACGCATTGAGACCTCTTTATACCTCACCGACAGCCACACCGAGCCCCCAATGTCCCGGGGGTTTGCTGCCATACCCGTAACAGGCAATGTCTGTCTTACTCACGGTGTAATGTGGAAAGAACTTCATCACCGTTGCCAGATTTAAGATGGAAACCACCGTCCCCGTGTCCATTATCAGCGAAACTGGTACTCCGTCCAACACAATGTTGCAGAGGATCCGTCCATCTGTGTTGGGCGAGACCGTATGGACCACTGTGGGTGTCTTCTTAGTTGGAGTCTCTTTCCCTGGTCTCTGTTCTTCCTTCTCAAAATTCTGACAAACCCTGGCAAAGTGGTGGAACAACCCACACCATCCACAACGCTTTCCTCTCGCTGTGCACTCCCTCGCTCTATAGTGGTGCCTTCTGGATCCACAGTCGTAGCATCTTGGCATCCCTGGGGCAGACCTAATCTTCACAATGGCTGCGCACTCATCATCGCTGCCATCTTCCGGATCCAAGGCCAGTGCCTTCCACTGCTTGTTGTTCTTGGGTAGGGCCTCCACGTCACCAAGATTTTTTGTAATCTGTTCCGCTACCTCATGTTGTTGGGCTAGCTCCATGGCTGCTGGCAGCATCAGCTCACCAGAAATCAGAATCAGAAATCAGAATGAGCTTTATTGCCAAGAATGTTTACATGAAAACATAAACATACGAGGAATTTGACTTGACATTGGACGCGCTCGATAAGCGCATCTCAATGACGCGGCAGCCATGAAGGCGCCTATCATACAGTGAAGGGTAAAGAGGGGAGGGGTGGGAGGGAATGACACATTGGGCAGAGAGAAAAAACATAGTTATCAAAATAAAGCTCATATGAGCAAAATTGTGATTACATAGAAAAAACCCTCTAATGCACAGATAGCGGACAAAAACAGATCACACATTAACAGCAGCAAAAGCTGAGAGAGGCAGTGTGAGTGTGTGTGTGTCAGTGTATGATCAGTCATGTAGTGTTGTATGCAGTGTGTGTATCAGTGTATCAGTTACTGGTGACAGCAAAAAAACCTCCCTGAGCAACGTTTAGATGTTATGTCTTAGTGTCCTCCAAGCATAGATAACATGTCCACAAGAGTTCATTCTCTCAGTGCATGTTCGATGGTAATTCCCATACTGGGCACATACGCTGTCCTTGAGAGATCAGATTACTGCACACCAGATGTTTATGTTAGGGAAAAGCAAGCCAAAACACTCTTCTGCTTTGTCTTCATCAAGGAGGAGAGTAATCTTCAGGGCGCCGAATCAAGGTCTAATATGCACAGTTCACTCAGAGCATAGAATTTTCATCTCTCTTGTGATTCTGTGCTTCATAATTTCCATATTTCCAGGCTTTAAATCCTTTCCTGGAGAGCTCTTAGCGACTCCGAGATGTCACCAATCTTCCTGTTCAGTTCGCCATTGGCCGCAATCAGAGCCCTTCCCAACTGGTCAAATTGATGAAGGCGCTTCGCTGGGTCAGCATTTTGATTAGCTCTATCCATCTTCTTTAATTTTCGATACACCAGGACCACTCCCCAGCCAATCAGCAGAAATCCTGAGATCATAATGCCAAACAGATAGATGTCTTCCACATCTTCAATCGAAAGGTCACACAGACACATAAGTTTCCAATTATATGTGTCTCTCACATAACCTGCAGCTGAAGTGCCTGCAGGACAGTTGGGCTCTCCCGGGCCCGATTTTCTAGTTGAGAAAACGGTGTCAATTGCGTTTAAAGCCCAGCTTACCAAATCCATTTTTTCCGTTTGGATCAAGATTCAGCCAGAAGAACGTGTTAGCGTGTGTTAGCGTGTGTTAGCAGGCAAACCCTCACGGAGGAATATGCCATGTGCTCAGCTAGCTGGTCGCGAATCATCTCCTCCTCCAAAGCCCTAAACCTGCACTCACCCGTCAGCTGCCGAAGTTCTGCCACAAACTGTTGTACTCTCCGGGTCTGGCGACACTGCCTGAACTGGATACGCCTCATAATGGTGTTTTCAGGTGCGCAAAAGTAGCCCACCATGAACCTCACGACGTCTCCGAATGAGTCACCTCCTCCAAGTGTGCTCAGGATTCTTTGGCCCTCCATACGGAGGTTGTGGACCAAGATAGCCCTTGCGCGTAATTTGTCGAGGTCTTCAAGGTCCAGTGCTGTGAGATAGTTCTCGAAGGCAGCATACCATCTGGTCCATGAGACCAACAGCTCACCCGGCGCCTCCAAAAATGGATGAAACGCGGTAGCTGCCTTCTCCATGCTGTATATCCTCGTCGCCAAATGTTGTGTCTGTGGCGGGTTGGTGTAACCCCCACAACAGACTAAGGACAGACAGCTCGCTACTCCCGGTTTTTTCCGCTGCACTACTGAGATGTAATGTGCCATACATGCATTGTGATGTTAATGTGCCATTCATTCATTGTGTTCATGCGTCCTGTCCTTACTGTGACCTAGAGACTGAGATCAATATGTAGATGTGCCTTGTACCTCTTTGTCCTGCAGTTGGAGCAGAGGTCAGCAATCTGCCTATTGTGATGTATTTCTCTCAAATGCAAATGTCTCATGCCTGTTCTGCAGTCTCTTTGATCATACCCACTGCTGGGAATGCTCTTTTATGTATTGTTGTAGTTGGGTATATATACTGCACTGTAATCCATGCTCATCCTCTCAATCTGATTCCTGCAACTGCTGCTGACACACACTGTGTCTCGTCTCTGAGAGCCTGAGGAATTCAGCTTCAGCCTGCTCACACTATGGGCTGGAGCCGAGTTCCCGTGAAGGCGGTATGATTTAATAAACCTGCTTAAAACTCTTCACTTCGCTGCCTTTATTTTATTTCATGCCGCTTCAGTGTCTCTAATTAAGAAGGAGTCGAGGTGACATTTTATAGTTTTATTAGAACATGGGACCAAGAACACAGGAGTCACTACGCTAGCCTAGGAGCCACAGCGAAGAGACAAAATGTTTCCCGCTGCTGGCTTATATACCCCAGGTGATGCCAACCCCCAGAGGCAGGGTGCCACCCCTCTCTACACTAAGGCGCCGCCATTATATATATATATATATATATATATATATATATATATATATATATATATATATATATATATATACATATATATATATATAAAATATACTATCCAACAGCACCCACACCACAATTATTACTACATCATTGGTTGCTACAGTGGATCATCTTCTTGTATCTCATGCACATTTAACCACTCCTGAAATGTCTACTGTGTTGTGTAGTTATTTATTGTTCATATGTTGTATTGTGTTTGGAGCTCTTATTTGTGTGGCATGGGATGGTTACTCCATGTTCCGTTTCCACTAACTCCGTGCATATAAGAAGGGCTGCAGGTGGGGCGGGGGGTGGTCTCTCCCGCCTTTACCTCTGCCAGCGGTCGTATATGTGGTCAGGTGCATTGCGCCCTGTGTTATAATAAATGTCTGTTCAGCTCCAGTATTGCTCACCTCCTTGACTCCAGTTCCAGACATAACATACTGTCCAATCAAATTGCTTTGTCAGAACTAAGTGCTAATTATTTAATGCAGTTCTAAACCAAGTGGAAACAATTCAGATCTACACACCTTAATGGAATAGAAATATGGAAGTTGTGTTAATGATGTGTGTTTATTTTAACAGTAAATCAAGAACTGAATGCTAAAATCAATCAAAAATATTCTGGAAACAACTGGCATATTTATAAATGTAAAATATTCTCTTGTATCAAATAGCTCGCTATATTTTTTTTCCTTATGTGAACACATTTAAGAGAAAAATCTAAAGTGTTCCAAATAGTTCTCTCATGTATGCATAAAAACTAAAAATGGGCATGAAAAAGTTGCACATTTAATATAAAAACTAGAAAAGCACTCATAGAGCGAATACCTCCACCAAGGCTCCTTCCGTTTGTCATGGATCACCTCCAAAATGTAATGGGTTTGTGTGTAGGCCTATAGCCACTTGTGGTGAAAATTGCATCAAAGTCTGTCCATCAGTTTTGGAGTATTGTTGCTAACACACTGTGAGAAGATAAGAGCCTTGGCTGAGGTATGCATTCTCAGATCATCACCAAAATATAATGGGTTCCTCTCTAGCCCAAGAACCACCTGTGGTGTAAATTTCATCCAAATCCACCCAGTAGTTTTTGTGTAATCCTGCTGCACAAATATAAAGTCTTTGGTGGAGGTATGCACTCTCAAATATCACCAAAATCTAATCATCTGTTCTCCGTGCCATTATACACCTTTCCTGAAAATTTCATCAAAATCCGTTCATAACTTTTTGAGTTATGTTGGTAACAGACAGACAGACAAACACCGGTAAAAACATTACCTCCTTGGCAGAGGTAATTAAGAAAAAAGTAATGACTTATTTTAAAACTTTTTTTAAAATTTCAGTATAAAAACCATCTCAAAAGTAGCAAATTTATGCAAAAATGATTCAAATTTAGGAGGAATAAATAAAAGTTGTAGAATTAAAAGAAAAAAGGCACAGATTCATGAGAAAAATTTGGGCAGGAATCATCAAGTATTAGGGCACAGTGTCATTTCTCTGCAGCTGATTAGAGGGTTGTTGGAGACTGGAGCAGTGACCACCGGGGTTGGTTGAGTCTTCACTACTGTGAGCAGTGATATCACAGTAAGGGTTTGTGGGGCAGCTGGAACAGTGGAATGATGAAGGAACTGTGGTTTGATGATGATTAAGCTGTCTGTCATGATTGGCCCCTCCGGGGCAGAGAGACAGACCCACGCGCTGGACTACAGTAGTGACATTTAATAACAGAAAATCCAAAACTGTGCAGACAACACAAAAACACAAGCAAAAGTAACTTACAAGGAAAACACTCCAGAGCCGAAATTGCTCTGTCGATGACGAGACACAGCTTAGTTGGATCCAATCAAATCAAGACTGCCACAGTGAGAAAATAAGCTGACAGTACTTAAATAGCAGACAAATAAATGAGCAGCAGGTGCAAGCGGATAAGCGGGCAGGTGACCTAATTACACAACTGCTCACAGCTGAGATGGCTGGGGAACAGACAGTGAGTAGCTGGTGGAAGTGTCTGGAAAAGGAGGAAGGGCACTCGTGTCACAAAACCAAAATATATACAGAAGCTGACAAAATAATAATAACAGACATAAAAAACTCAGAAATAAATTAAGAGTCTGAGCTCTGTGAAGACACTGCACTCAGACTCATGACACTCTCAGAGTAAAATGGAACACAATGTTGTGTAGAAATAGTTAAATGACTGACACTAAACTAAATTATTTCTAAAGAAGTTTTTGACCTCTGAAATGACAACATGGACATGTTAGTGTTACAGAACAGGTGGGTGTGACATATTCATTGAATTCAGATATTTTGGTTAATTTTTGTGACTCACATTCATACCAAAGTTATTTTGAGAACACTACATGTGGTCCCTCATCACATGCAGTAGAGGTTCTGGTACATGTCACTGACTGTGGTTACATGGTTACAATAAAGCGATCACTGGGAATAAACTGATAATGGTTTTGTTGTGTTTACATGCACTGATAAAATGGATTATTGGAGGGTTAACCACTTGAGTTAATGACCATAGTTACATGGTCACTTGAATAATCAGATAACTCCAGACATCCAATCATAACTGGTTTATTCATGTCCATGTAACCATGGTCACTATTGTGAGGACAGCATCAGTCCTCAGTCTGGGTTTGTCAGTTTTGGTTCTTGTGAATTACTCCCTCTTAGAATGGGTCTGCACATTGATTCAGTTTACTTTCCTCATTAATATCATTGTTTTACTTCAGCATAAAGAAATCACAATTTATGTGCAGTCATAAATGTTTGAGCTTGGAGATGGAAATGTTTTGTGGAAATAAAGGTACTGCATAAAGTTTTCTGTTGTTGTACTCTTTCATTAAAGTCATGCTGTTTCTGCTAACTTATCTCAGACATTTTTCCTCCTTTCTGTGTCTGCTGGGAATCCAAAGATCTGGATCACATTCTCAGCTTAATTTGTGCATTCATAAGCTGCACAGAAAGTCATGCTGAGAACCTGATCTGTGAACATTTTAGGATTTTACTGGTCTTGGCATCAAAATACAATTTATGAAATCAAACCCTTCTGACATGGAAGGAACATATTCATTTTCCACAATTATGTGATGTAATGTATTTTATTTATATAGCCCTTTAAAACAACCCGTAGGTGACCGAAGTGCTTTACAGAAAATTAAACAGCATTAAAAACACACACAGCATTAAAAACAAATAACATAAAGAAATAAGAATAAATACCTAAAAATGAGAATAAAATAAAAACAAATGCCAAGACAAATATCACCACTACTGGGTATTAAAAGCCATCCTAAACAAATATGTTTTAAGTTCTGATTTAGAAAGGGCCAGGTCAGAGAGAGCACGTAGGTCGGGGGGCGGGGGGGGGGGGGAGGTTTTTCCAGAGCCTGGGGGCGACAACAGAAAAGGGTCGGTCACCTCAATGTTTATACCTTGACCTACAATATGGATGAATAAAAAAATAGCTTGCTTGCTTTTATTTGAATCACTGGTGTTGTTATTATCTATTTAAATTCAATTATGTAACCCCAGTCACCACCTGGAAGAGGAGGCAATGGTGCCAACATGCTACTCACTGGTATTAGCTGACAGTAATTTGTCAGTCAGAAGTTCAGAGTGAAAAATGAAAAAATGAGAGCATGTCTTTGCATTTTGATTAATTTTTATTTAAAAAAAAATACAATTTCATGGCATTTGTACTACATTGAGTATTTTCATATAACATACTGTTGCCTCTTGACCACATTGTGCTACAAAGGTCTCTTCTTTTATTTAGTATTTTACTGCTTACTCATTAGTTTTCAGAATACAGTGTGATGTTTATGTACTAGTACATCTCAGAAAATAGTATATCATGATTTACATTTTAATTTCAAAAACTATAATCAAAATTGAAGTTAAAAAAGGCTTCAAATATTTCCTTGTGCCTGTAATAAATATTGAACATCTGAAAGTTTTTTTTTTAATTATAATTTTTTTTCCCCACAATATTCAAATTTACTGAGAGGCACTAATGTGTTACAGTATATTTACATTCACACACAGAAAATCTTTCTTAACTTGAAAGGTTTAGGAGTAAAGTGCACAACCCCTAGTAACTTAGCTAAATCACATTAAACTTACTGACAGCAGTTTTTACTACATATTTTCAATTCAGATAATTCTGCCTAATCTTGCAAAATAGCCCACTGTATTCAAAAGTTGATAATTTAGTAATCAGTCCACTGAAGCCATAATATAAGGTAAGGCCACACAGCTAAGCAGTGATATTTACATTGCAGCTTTCATCAGTGTAAAACAACAGTTCTCCTTCCCTCCAAAACAGACTCTGACAGTCTTTTTAAAGCTGCTCTTTATATCATAATCCATTTAAATCTGTTCATTATAAGTTTAAACAATGTACCTACCAATAGGTATTCTGAATATTTACCTAATATGGCAAAAAAAAAAAAAATGCTGTTAATACTGCAGATTGTCACAGCTGCCATTCAACATGTAGTGGATTTATGGGTTTTATAGGTGTTTTATTGTTGGTACAAGTATTAACGTAAATATGAATGTGAGTAGGAATGAAAATTTACTTTCCTTACACAAACATATCCTCACAGGGCACCAGTCCAGATAATGGACAATTTTATTAACAATTCTTCATTTGTACCAATTATGAATCAGTCTCAAAAAAACCCTTGTGAGTTCTTGTCTGGTGATAATCAAGAAGATGGACATGAAATCAAACAATAACTCCCATATGTTTTTCAATAGTTTAATAAGAAATGTCAGAATAGGTTAAAACATTTGGATAAATTTAAAACAGAGAACTGAACATGTATCATGGGCATCATAGACTGCGTTACAGAGTATCACATGTGAATCAAACATTTGTGGAACCAAAGAAAGCACAGTTTAACTTGTCAGTACACTGGAAATTGGAAAACCATAAAATAGTATTGGTTAAGAAAACTGGATTCAATTTTATGAAGAAAATGATGAGTAAACTATTTATAAAAATAGAAAATTGGTATTACGCTGAAAAAGAACGTAAATTAATGAAAGGCCAAAATGCATTTTGAAATTCTGATGGGGGTTTGCATGAAATTAACCTGTTGCAATTTGGTGTACCGCGGGCCGACACGTCTCTGCGTCCTAGGGTGCACGAGGGCGTCCTAGGACGCACACTGTGGGTCCTTGGAGGCAGTGAAAAAAAAAAAGCTGCATTTCCGTTCTTCCACTGCAGACACAGCTGCGAACAGAAAGCCAAAGGAGTGCTTTGATTGGTTTAGATGTGATTGACGTCTCATTCGACTAATAAGAGCCTTGAATTGGGTTTCTGAAACCTTGAAGAACCAATGACTGAAAACCTAGCAAGAAGGACCTGCCTACCAACAGCTGTGAATTCAGCGAGCCAATTGAAGCACAGTAGTTCGAAAGCATGCCTCCCTTGCAAAATCTGTTTTGTTTTAGCCGCTGGGTGACACACACGCGTTCGCCAGTCTTTTTTTCTTACTACTGTTCTTATTTGTTTTGAAAAATCGTTCGCCAAAACCGCAATCATGGAAGCGCAAAACTGCAATAATGGAATTATGGTTTGACCGGGTCGCGTGACCAGAACCACGAGTCTGTAACAAGCGGACCAGCATCATGTTCGTCTGACAATGAGGAAGAGAAGTTCGCCAGCGACACTGCTGTTGTGGACAGGTAAGTGTTATAAGCTAAATTATTCTTTATCCCTGAAAATTGTAATCAAAAATGACTTTTGGCCGATCGGTAAATTACAACTGTGCGTAGTAGACCGCGGCGCACCGTGACCGCGGCGCACTGGGCGATGTCCGTCCTCTGTAGTGGGGGGGGGGGTAGGAGTTATCTTCTACATTACAGATATTTCAGTATAATTTTTAGTGCACTGTAGGTTATTTTTTCTTGTAAAAAAAGCCACACATTTTTTACGTGGCATGCTTCTTTGTGTGTGGGGGCTTGTTTGTTCATTCATTCATTCATGAATGAATAAACAACCCCCCCTCCCCCACACACACACACAGCCCTGAGTGTCACCTTTCATTAGAGCCCAAGATCAAGCTTCTATATTGAATCATTCAAAAGTTACAGACATTTTTCCAAACTGTTCCATTTGGCACAATTTGGCACAGTTCAAGAACGCCTGGGAACAACCTGTGAAGAAAGCTGTGTAATATATTCATTTTTTGTGGTATTGTTACAAAATTTTGACCTCAGCTGGATAACACTTGGTTCTACATTTCTGTTGCATTTTCCAGCCCGGATCTGACAGCTGTGTGTTATTTGCAAGCATTTGTATCCAAAAAAACACCCAGGCGAACTTTATTTTCTTCAAGTTCAGTATGTTTAGATGACTGTTACTCAGTGGCTGGAGCACTTAGAGAGATTATGACTGTTTTGCCAAAAAATTCAAAGTGTTTTCTTTTAAATGAGACCAACCCCATGAAGATGCTGCAAAGGGTTGAAGAACAGCTTTTGATTTACTTTGGGTACGTTATTTTTTGGCGTTTTTAGGGAAATTGACCAGAGTGCAAGAGGTTAAGTTTAAAGAACTTATACCAGGAATACTCTGAAGAATTAAGTTGAAATTAAAAAACAGACCATCAGCCATAGAGTCAGATCACATCCCTGGTGGCAGCAGGGTCCCCACGTGCCAACCTTGATTCGGCTGGATGTCTGTTGCTTCTGTTGATGGAGAGGCTGATAGATTCTCTCACAAGGCCGTGCTCCTGAGATCGCAATCGGACTGTTCTTCAGCAAGCTGGGTGAGGTCTCTTCTTTTGCACTGAAAAGGAATTTGTTTATTGTACAACATCCCATCAGAGTCAAATTGAAACAAGCACAAGCCACGGATCCATTTCGTCTGATGTATTGTGGCTGAAATGAGTTCGTTTAAGCTTACAAAAAAAAAAAAAAATAAATAAATAAATCTAAGAAAATCTTCTTGCATGGTGATTTAAAGAAAAGGATTAAAATGAGGAAAAAGTGGACTTTAAAGAAAAGAAAAAAATTTCACAGAGCATGACAGGCTCTGGGCCTTACTTGGAAGATAGAAAAAAAAATGGGACAGCAGAGACGTCTGCTCCTTACAGCTCGACCAACGCCCCAAAACTGAAACAAAGGAAAGTTTTTTTGGGGTGTGGCAGAATCTCACTGAATTTCATGGAACTGAGCTGAACCAATTACATTTGAGCTTCTTTGTTTGACAGAAGTCATAAACTCAACCTGAAAAGGAGATGCAGTGAAGCCTGTAACTTTATTGGTCAGTTAAAGTCCAGCTATGACCTCCCAAAGAGCAGAGAGAGGGAAATTTGATATGAAGAGTGAAATCCTCCTAAAACACATATGTTGCTGAATAAAGCATAAATTCCTTAAACTTCAGTGACTAAGATATTCTACCCAATAATAAGGGAACGTACAATATCTCTACATTGTAACTGTAATTAATTTGTGATAGTAAGAATGCAAAAATTAATTTATTTCTGAAAATAAAGCAACACATATCAATTCATATCAATAAAAGCATTTGACACCACATTGTCCATCCCAAGAGTTCAACCATGTCTTCTGTAGCCGATACTGTCTTGAGAGAAAGAATATGAATTAATTTATTTGTCCATAATGCATAAATTCCACTGCAAAGGGAAAAAAATAAATATTCCTGATTCATCCACAAGATGGCACTGTGAAACTGTCTGGTTGTTTACTGGAGAATCTTGACTCCCAAGTCTGGATTATATCAACCATAAACCTGTCGACTGAAACATTCCTTTTCCAAAGAGCAGAAAAGGGAGAATGACTAACTCCTGGAGAAGGGATTAACTTCCATTTTATGGCTGATGGGCAGTGTTATAGCTCTGGTCCTTGGGTGAGAGAAGCAGTTCATGACCAGACTTTTGAGCTGAAACAATTTTTCTTCAGCAAAGAATGATTTTATAGATTGGAACTCAAATTCAATGCTACACACACCATTATAGAAAGGCTGTTGTTTGGAACTATTTGGAGCTCCATGAACCACGTGACCGGGTAGCGGTGAGATCAAAGAGTGTCGCAACTCTCATTATACGGCTCTGAGCTGCACTAAAGACTGAGGTATCATGTGTCTGCCTTCCAGGCAGATGAAGGTTTAAGTGAGGACTTGGTGCAGGCAGGATTGTGATGCAAGATGAGTTACTGATAAAACTGGAACAAAGAAACAGCAGCATGAGGGCTGAAAATGAAACACAATTAAGGAGGCAAATCTCACAAAGACTGGGACTGAACTCAAGGGAATCGTGGGAACAAATCACTGGAGACTAGTGAGGAGACGGCAGGCTCTGGAGCTTCAAGGGTGCTCTGAGCTCGTCCAGGAAATATTTGGCAAAGCGCATTTCGAGGCATGTATTGCTGACATACCACGTGACTGGGTCAGGAAGCCATTCATGAATTTGCACGCAACATGAAATAATGTGAGCAACGATACACAATGGAAATCCCCGTCCCTCACATTTTGTGTTGTCGATGTTCGACTGTGTAAGGGATTTGTCACAGCCAATTTTCAGATGGAGCCAGCACCAAAAACATGGACTTCTCCCATTTGGGAACAGTTTGAGCTCATTTCTCCCATTAATACATTTTCCACTAATAGCAACTATTTATCATAACTGAAGGGATGGCCTAGTGGTAAAGCATGTAGGAGGCTGAGGTTCAAGTCCCAGCAATGTCTTACTTGTATTTTTATTTTTATTTGCAAGGTGAAATATCTGTTTTGTTTCAAAGAACTTGCATCATTATGCTGAGGCACTATTGTGCCCTGCATGAGAATAAGGACAGAGGTGAATTTACTGGGAGAGACAGAAACTTGTCCACCCTACACTGTACAAACTTGCAGTAGCCTTCCTTTGCACACCTGCATCCTCTGTGCTCTGAGAGAATATTCTCCAAAGCTGGAGAAATAATCTTAAAAAAAAAATAAAGAAATCGCCTTAGTCCAAAGACTGTTAAAAAGTTATTATTTCTTAATTAAAATGGATAAGTACCACAAGCACATTCACTGTAGTCACCCGAGTTTTATTATTTCTTTTTTCCCTTATGGTCATTGATATTTCTTAAAAGACAGTGCATTTATTGAAATTGAAAAAAACAAAAACAAAAACCATTAAACCAATATTACCCTTGCAAAAATCTGCATGTTGTATACATTTTGTCGACTACATGGCCTAGTAGAGCAAATGAAGTTTCACATGAGGCTTTGTCTATATGAACAATTTTGATGAAAAGCCTCAAGCCTTCAAGAAAGCCTCATCTCACCATCACTAAGTAGTAGCTTAGAGGTAAAGCACCTGTCCCGCAACTGGGAAGCTGGGTTCAAGTCCCAGCTGGGCCATTCTTATAATTTATTTTTATTTGCATGGTGAAGTGTCTGTTGTATTTCAGAGACTTTGGATACAACAATAACACATCATTATGCTGAGGCACTATTGTGTCCTGCATGACAGAGGTGAATGTACTGGGAGAGACAGAAACAGTGCATTTATTGAAGTGGAAAAAAATGCACATTAAACCAATAATGCCCTTGTAAAAATCTGCATGTTGTATACATTTTGTCCACTAGATGGCCTAGTAGAGAAAATGAAGTTTCACATGCGGCCTCATCTATATGAGCCATTTTGATGAAAAATGGCCTCAAGTCCTCTAGAAAGCCTCATCTGGCCATCACTACTGGAGACTAGACAGGATAACCGACATGGACAAATGATTATGACGCCAGACAGAGCACAAGCACAAACTGACATAAATAGGGAGCTAACAATTAACACCAGACAGCTGGGAGATAATCAGGGCCAAGCAGTAACACACGGGCAATAATGGCACTACAGATAACAGGGGATGAGCACAGTGGACCAGGGGAACCACAGAAAACACAATGCAAATAATAATGATAATACTAAAGATCATGATCAAGGGGAAAAAACAAGTGTATTCATTCAAAATGAATACAAAGCGTCAGGGTGGTCCCCGGCCATGCCCCGATCATGACATAAGGAGAAGGAGCACAAAACTCAAATTGTTGCTGTCTGGTGCAAACTTCCTATATCTAAAACAGACATTTTTTCAGGAAGTGAGAAAAACTCTGCATTTTCGGAATAATTTAGCAGTTAAAATATTTATTTATGGTTTTACTATTGCTTCTCATTGGTTTAAAAACACCCAGAGACATAAAGGATGTCCAATAGAATAAGTTTAAAAAATAAAAAAGACTAAAGATGGAGATACAAGGTTTTTGCCCAACAAAATGTTAATGTGAAGATTTCATGGTTGGCATGCAAATAATTCAATTTCAGTCCAATGAAAACAATTAAATGTATTATTTACAATCAGGTAAGGACATTTTCTTTAGTACTTTTCTAATTTTCATTAGTAACACATTTTGTATGTTTCCTTAATTCAGTGGGCAAGATCAGCACTGTTTGGTCCTTTGCAAACCAACAGCATACTTTCCTCTAATAGGGCATCAGCAATCTGCTAAAACATGTCTAATCCAAAGACAGACAGACACACCCCCCACACAGATTTTTTTTTTAAATGAAGAATCATGTGAATTTACACAAAGAGCTGTAATCTAATCCAGACTGTCTTTACTGGCTGTGAGCTTTCATCAAATATGTCACACCAGAATTCCCCATTAATCTGATTAATGGGGAATGAATGACAGAGTAGAGACTTCCAGGATTAGAACTAGCCCCTCGTAAGCCTTATGCCAAATGGCGTTTCCGTAGCTTTCTGGGTAGAAAGAGGTTTTCATAATACTGTTGTGGAAGCTGTCCTCCAAAAGAAAACAACCTATAAAGAGTTTTCACCAACAGAAACTGTGAGATAGCAGAGGGTGAGAGGTATAATGTGTTTAAAGTAGACTCCCAGCTTCGTAAACCCTAACTTCACCTTAACCCCAATGAATAGTTTTATTGGCAACCCTAAATGTTATTGTAGGCTAATCTTAAGCTTCTATAAATGTCTGTTTAACAAGTAAAAGAAGTGACTTACCATTCTGGGAGTGGAGCATGAATGCAACAGTGGAAAAAAATTGAAGAGAAATGGGAGTTAGCTGAACCCTAGTTGAGAGACATTCTTGATTTTACAATTCTAACATGCACCTCTGTCTTCAGAGACATTATGATAAGCATGATTGCATCATCATCATCAGGCATAAAAATGATAGAAAAGACCTGATTAGCATGAGTGTACATAGTATTTGGGATTTGGTCTTTAACCAGAAATGAATGGAGTGAACGGGCTGCAGTTCCAATTCCAAAAAGATTGGAGCACAACGTCAAATTAAAATAAAACAAAAATCAATAGTTTGTATTTGCCATAAACCACGATTTTATTCATACTAGAACATGTAAAACATATCAAATACTGAAAGTAAGGCAGTTTACTATTTCATGAAAAAAATATTAGCTTTTGAATTTTATGGCACAACATGTCAAAAGAGCTGAAACAGGGGTAACAAATGGCTGGTAAAGGAAATGGCACCTAAAAAGAAACAGCTGGAGGAATGTACTGCAGCTAATTAAATTAATATGAAACAAATCATTAACATGACTATAAAAATATAAATTTAGAGTAACAGCAGGGTCTCTCAGAAGTAAATATGGGCAGAGGTTCAGCAGTCTTCAAAAAACTGTATCTACTAGAAAATGTGGTGCAATGACAATAATGTTCCTCAATGTAAAATTGTGAATACTATGAATATTACATGATCTGTTCTTCATGAAATGTTAAAGTGTCACGCTTTCAATATTTGATGTTTTCTATGTTCTATTGTGAAGTAGAAGGCACTCCAAGAGCACATACCTCTACCAAGGCCCTATCTTGCAATGCTAAAGAAAGTGAAAAAGTGACCCAGTATCCTCATCCTGACCTGGATCACCTCCAAAATCTGTGGGCTCAGCTGTAGCCCAAGGGCCACCTGTCATTCATCCAGTCCTTTTTTTTTGTGTGTAATCCTGCTAATACACAAACAATCAGACAAACACACCACAATAATCATATTACTTCCTTGGCAGAGGTAATTATAAAAAGGAATTCAAGCAGCACAGCTATGGGAAATTTCTTCTTCTTCTTCGCTTTCTCTGCTAAAAGTGTATGAGCAGCAAAAACCATATGGCAGAGAAACACAACTTTGGAACCGGATCAGAAATTCTCTCCCCATTCTGCACCCATAGGTGACACTACAATAATCATCTTTATGTTTTCAAGAATGATGGCCTATACTCAGATTTATTTATTTATCTTTTTATCATTCTAAGCTCTGAAGTTTTCCACAACTTTTATCCATTGGTCTTATGCTTAGAGTTTTCTGTAGCATATTTTCAAAAATGTGAAAGTGAAAGACATCCTTCTCAAACGTAATTCACCCATATTACTTGAAATTAAGCATGATTCATCAAGAGGTCCTGAAAATGAAAAGCTGTTAAAATTATTAAATGATTTGTTTTGATTTTATAGGCCAATGAATTTGTACTTTTTCTGATGTATTGTACATATTTTCTGATGTAGTAATCCAACATTCTTTAGGAGTCACACTAAATTTCATACAGTTCTGTTCATAGTGTGTGCCACCAACAATCGTTAAGAAATGTCTATCAGTCTTTGTGTTTTATCAGCAAAGCAATTTGTGTTTAGGATGTAAGACTGAACTGAAGCAGTCCTGTGGTGTCATGGGTTATGGTATGCTGGAGGATCCAGGTTTGAATCCCAGCAAAGTCTTATTTTTCTGAACAGCTGAAGTGTAACATGCCTCTCCTGTGCATCTTAAAACCTGATGATCACCACTTGCGGCTATATTTGCATTCTGTGTTTATCTAAATTTTTACACTGTGCCGCAAGCTTTTTGGAATTGGTGTTGGAAACCAAGAGTTTCTAATTGTTCCATCTAGTACCTTTAACCTCACACCAATGTATGCAAGGTCAGGAACCAGCTGAGCCCTTGTGAGAACACCAAGTATAGAAGTCACATTTTCCTGCCTTCTGGAACCTTATATCCATGATGCACCTATCCAAGACCAAAGTGAACGTTTTCCACAGTCCATCCTTGTCTGAAGTAGACAATTACCTGTTGTGAGCTACCTAGAGTGCATCCGGAAAGTATTCATAGTGCTTTACTTTTTCCACATTTTGTTATGTTACAGCCTTATTCCAAAATGGATTAAACTCATTTTTTTTTCTTCAGAATTCTACACACAATACCCCATAATGACAACATGAAAAAAAAATAACTGAGATTTTTGCAAATTTATTAAAAATAAAAAAATGAAGAAATCACATGTACATAAGTATTCACAGCCTTTGCGCAATACTTTGTTGATGCACCTTTGGCAACAGTTACAGCCTCAAGTCTTTTTGAATAAGATGCCACAAGCTTGGCACACCTATCATTGGGCAGTTTCGCCCATTCTTCTTTGCAGCACTTCTCAAGTTCCATCAGGTTGGATGGGAAACGTTGGTGCACAACCATTTTCAGATCTCTCCAGAGATGTTCAGTTGGAGTCAAGTCTGGATTCTGGCTGGGCCACTCAAGGACATTCACAGAGTTGTCCTGAAGCCACTCCTTTGATATCTTGGCTGTGTGCTTAGGGTCGTTGTCCTGCTGAAAGATGAACCGTTTCCCCAGTCTGAGGTCAAGAGCACTCTGGAGCAGGTTTTCATCCAGGATGTCTCTGTACATTGCTGCATTCATCTTTCCCTCTATCCTTAGTCTCCCAGTTCCTGCCGCTGAAAAACATCCCCACAGCATGATGCTGCCACCACCACGCTTCACTGTATGGATGGTATTGGCCTGGTGATGAGCGGTGATTGGTTTCCTCCAAACATGACGCCTGGCATTCATGCCAAAGAGTTCAATCTTTGTCTCACCAGACCAAAGAATTTTGTTTCTCATGGTCTGAGTCCTTCAGGTGCCTTTTGGCAAATGCCAGGTGGGCTGCCATGTGGCTTTTACTAAGAAGTGGCTTCCGTCTGGCCACTCTACCATACAGGCCAGATTGGTGGATTGCTACAGAGATGGTTGTTTTTCTGGAAGGTTCTCCTCCCTCCACAGAGGAATGCTGGAGCTCTAACAGAGTGACCATCGAGTTCTTGGTTACCTCCTTGACTAATAATAATAATAATTATAATAATGGATTAAATTTATATAGTGTCTTTCAAGATACCCAAAGTGCTTTACAATGAGTCTATTATTCATTCACTCCATAGACAAACAATGGTAGTGGTAAGCAACTACTGTAGCCACAGCTGCCCTGGGGCAGACTGACCAAAACGTGACTGCCAATCCACGCCAACAGCCTCTCCAACCACTACCGAACATTTATACACATTCATACCCAGTATCATGGACGCTGGAAGCAAGGTCTTGTGTCTTGCCCATGGACACAATGGCAGCATGGCTGGGGAGAGCGGGATTCAAACCGCCAACACTCTGGTTATGGGATGACCCGCTCTACCTCCTAAGCCACTGCTGCCACATTTCCCTCCTCCATTTCATTTTTGTTGAGCACCAAGCTGGACGGTAGGAAGTTTCATTTTTATTTGGTCTTTGGCATGACCCGGCAAGGACTTGAACCCTGACCTCCCGGTTGTGGGGTGGATGCTCTACCTCTAGGCCACCACTCCGGTTAAGGCCCTTCTACCAATTGAATCGTTTCTTTTTAGCAGAAAATTTGATCATTGAGTTGCTGTTTTAACCTCTTTTTTTTTTTTGGTTTTATCTTCATATCCCCTTTTTTCCTTTTATGAATTTGAGTTTAATGCTTTTTACATGTAGCACTTTGAGATTTTTTTTATGTAAAGTGCATTACAAAAAAAATGTATTATTATTATTATTATTATTGTCCTCCCCTGATTGCTCCATTTAGACAGCCAGCCAGCTCTAGGAAGAGTCCTGGTGGTTCAGAACTTTCATTTATGGATGATGGAGGCCACTGTGCTCATTGGGACCTTCAAAGTAGCAGAAATTTTTCTGTACCCTTCCCCAGATTTGTACCTCAAGACAACCCTGTCTCGGAGGTCTACAGACAATTCCTTTGACTTCATGCTTGGTTTGTGCTCTGACATGCACTGTCAACTGTGGGACCTTATATAGACAGGTGTGTGCCTTTCCAAATCATGTCCAATCAACTGAATTCACCACAGGTGGACTACAGTTAAGCTGTAGAAACATCTCAAGGATGATCAGTGAAAATAGGATGCACCTGAGCTCAATTTTGAGCTTCATTGCGAAGGCTGTGAATACTTATGTACATGTGATTTCTTAGCTTTTTATTTTTTAATAAATTTGCAAAAATCTCAAAAACTTTTTTCACGTTGTCATGGGGTATTGTGTGTAGAATTTTGAGGGGGAAAATGGATTTAATCCATTTTGGAATAAGGCTGTAACATAACAAAATGTGGAAAAATTGAAGTGCTGTGAATACTTTTCGGATGCTGGTGTGAAACAGCAGCTCTGGAAAATGTATCTTTATTATGTATGTTATGTCCCTGAGTATTTCCTTTTTCTGTTATGCTGTGTGTGTTTCTGTTGTCTACTGTCATGCTGCTGTTATACTGTAATTTCCCAGTTTGGGATCAATAAAGTACATCTATGTTATGTACAAAACATATCTGCTTACATGGAAAAGATGTAAACTACTGCAAAGTAAAAGTCATGCAGTTATTTCAGCTCATTTGTTAAAAATACTGGATATGCACATTGCCTGGAGAAGTCCGAGCGCTACCAACCTTCTACCTTTCTGTTCTTGTAAATTAATAAGGATTTTCTAGGACATCGAGACAGCCAGTTTCCTGGTCATTTCACACTTTGAGTTCAAGTGGGTGACCACCTCTGCTCCCAGTGTGCATTCTAGCAGCACAGCAAGAACAGGACAACATCTGGTGCCTGGTCGATTTTCTTCTTTAATGGAATTTGTGGCAAGTGTGAGAGGTGAAGTGGACTAATTCCATTTAGCTGACATCTTGACACTGTCACTTCATAATATGATCATAACTCTTCATGGAGCCTATATGTTATAGTGAGACGAAAGCAGATTGTATTGTAATGATTTATTTGGCTTCCATGCTTTTGTATCTTTGTGCACCATCATTTAATCTGTATAATTCAGAACTCCTTATAAGAACTCCTTATACAAAGATATAAAGTGATGATAATCAAGTCAGGGGTAGTCATGCACCTGTAAACTGGTTGCCAACTGCCAATCAAATTTAAAAGAAGAAGAAGAATTAAGTTGTGTTAAAAGGTTGTCAAAGCCAAATAAATAACTACCTGTGGATGATTAAAAAAGCAACAACAACCCAACATTGAAAACTGCTACCATAATACAATCTGACTGTTGATAAGCTGAAAGCTCCAGCCCAAACCACTAACAAGGAGAATGGAGGCAAGATTCCTGAACTCTTTACTGGAAGAAAAAACTGATGGAAACCAGATCTGTATCTTGGGACAACATCACCCATAGCTGGTTGTGAATTTGAGCATGATGGAAAAGGGAGTGATGGGAATGTTTATTTATTTATAAAAGGGACAGTACATATTAATGAACCTAAGACATGTAAATATGCAGCATACAAGATTATAGCTGAAGCTAATTTCTATCTTGTGTCCCCTGGCCAGCCAATGCCAGCCACGTAAAGCAGATGTCATAATACAACAACAATAAACAATACAACAGCGATAAAGAAAATGACAATACAACAATAATAAAGATAGTAAGGTTGCGCACTGATAGGAAGAGAGAAACAAATGAATAAAGTTAAGATGAATATTGTTGATCTTAGATGTTGGACCTTTTTTTAAAAAAAAAAAAAACAGGTGCAAAAACACAAATGCGTGCATACAGAAAGGTACAAGGGCAGGGTGATTACATTACTTCACCATTCCCTCTGGGGGCAAAGCAATTAGCAACCAGTAGGAAAAATGAAGGTTTGTGTGTGCTGATGGCTCTAGAAGCCTACTGATTTCTGTTTGTACTCTTGGTGCTATTGGCCACTTACTTTAAGTAAGCTTTAAATCACTTGTATCTGTATAGTGCTGGGACAGTGCCTTATTATTTTTACAGCTAGTTTAGCATCACCAGTTAAACAAGCAAATATCTCTTTGGTCTGTAGGAGGAAATCCACCAAGGCACAGAAAATGGAAACAGAGGAAACCCTGTGCCAAGTTAGATTTGAACCCGGAGATGACAAGGATAAGTTTTTAACCAGAACCCAGATGCAGTACTGTGGAAGAGGCACAGGAGAGTTAAGGTGAGATAACTGAGCTTACTTGAAATCCAGGAAGAGGCGGTGACATTGGGGCAAGAGGTGAGTGACCACAGAGCGCACACGGGAGTAGCAGCTCTCAGAAGGACCAGCATAAAGTTAAAACACCAAGGCAATCCCCCAGCCACAATGATCAAGAGGCCTGGTATAAGTAGGGAGGAGCTTGTCCGCAGCAGGTGAGACTATGAGGTGCAGCTGAAGAGAATCACAGGTAATTAGAGAGCAGAAGTCTGCGCACTCACATCATATGACGGCAGAACCCCTTTCTGCACTTACATTGGTTGTATTCAAGAAAAATGTATGTCAACTGCATCAGAAATTTAAGATTTGCATACATATTACATTACCTATAGAAAACCATGGTATTTCAACCTTTTTGGTGAGACTGGATTGCTTTTCTTTTAGTGCTGTGAACTGAAAATATTGCAAAAAAACACATTTCTAAATAATGATACATATGAGGAATAGATTTGTGTACTTCTTTAACTGAAATTTGAATTTTGGTGAAAGTTAGGCTGATACTAATCTCACAGATGTATAACAACATTCAGGCATTAATATTGTTTAAAAACCTCCAACTAATACTGTATGTTAAGGCAAGTTGCTTGCCAATACAATCCACTTGGACTGTTTTGAATGTGCCGATGTCACTGCCTTTCACTGTGTTTCAGTTGTTGAAAAGCACTCAAATCCTTATTTGGAGGTGGGAGGGTTAATGTAATAAACAGCACTGTCATGCAAGAGATGTGGGTTCTATTCCAATTAGTGTCCTTTATGCATTAGAAAAAGCTTTTCATATTTCTCATGGAATATCAACTCTGTTATCCCTGCAGCTAGCACAGCTGACATCTATTTTGATGAAAAACATACTTGTAAAGGGGGCACTTAACATCTTTTTTCAGTGAAGTGTGTGAAAACTTATTTTAAAAAAGTAGAGACTAAGATGCTAACTGTGGTTTTAAACTTTGATTTGTGTAGCGACTAATCAAGCTACATATAATGCATGGTGGTGAACTTTGTTATTTCTAGGAAGAGAAAGATTACATTTTGCCTCCCTTTTCCAGTAGGCTGTGTTAACCTAACTAGCTGCCTTATAAACGTGAGAGTGCTCTTGATCTGATATAGCTGTCGGTGCAAAAGGTTATTTCCCAAAACGCTGAAGTATTCCTTTCAAACATACAGTATAACATTGATCTAAGCATTAAGCAGTCTATGAACGTAGACACCAGTCTGACAACTGAAATTTGAGTCCTGCCTCGCCTTACAAGACATCCGCTGTTGATGCCAACGAATTCACCTCTGCTGATTCAGTACGGCCTGGATTTATAGAAGACCAGTTTATGTGCAACACTAGGCTGGAAGTCATTAAGTAGAGTGGGATTTTAAGATGGGTCAGAAAAGTACACTGAACTCCTGTCAACTTTATTCTAAGAATGGAATATCAGCACTTATTGTATATCAGACTGCTCTGAATGCAAAATAGGAAAACAGCATAGGCCTAATTGATTATGTTCTGTTTTTACAAATATGATACTGACATAACGCACGGCTCAGGAGACACACACGCAGGCTCAGAGTGAATTTAACAGCTTTATTTAACAACAAGGATGTGTGGATGCGTGTCTGTGATATGTGGATGTACTGATGGCAGACGTCAGCGTCAGGCACGGAGGCAGGAAACCGTACAGCCAGACAACCCTGGGGAGAGAGCACAGGGAGAAGGTGACGGGCACCAAACCAGTACAACAGGTAACGAGGGATTTGTTGGCTTACTTGGCAGGGCAGGTGGCAGGCGTGCACAAGGGAGAGTCCAGAAGACAGCAACCTGACGATGCACCTGACAGCAGCTACGAGATGGCGATGCAGAGGCGGAGTCCGCCGCCGGGGAAGATCCACCTGTGCACAGGGGAGAAACTGGAGCACAAGAGGAGGTATGCTTACGCAAGTAATCTTGCTGGTAGGCGAGGGGGTTCCTCTGAAGCAAGTAGCCGAAGGGAACAGACGGCTTCAGGCCGAGGCCCAGGGCAGAGTGGCTTATATGCCACGCTGCTGACGAGGTGCAGGTGTGCGCTCAGCGTTGTAACAGTACTCCCCCCTCTAGCAGCGCCTCCTGGCAATGGTTTATCGGGGGTGCTTCCGGTGAAACTCGGTGATGAGAGAGCGATCCAACACAAACGAGGGGCGAACCCACTGCCTCCATTCTGGACCATAGCCCTCCCAGTCCACCAAATACTGTAGCCCGCGACCCCGGCGTCGGGAGTCCAAGATGGTAGAGACAGTCCAAGCCGGATGGCCATCAATCATCCGAGGTGCGGGCGGCGCAGCAGGAGGAGGGCAGATGGGATCAGACACCACCGGTTTCACCTTGGAGACGTGGAAGGTGGGATGGATGCGGAGGGAGGGGGGAGTAGCAACACGCACAACCACCGGGTTGATAATCTTGGTGACGGGGTATGGACCCATGAAACGTTTAGCCAACTTCCTCCTCTCACCCTTCAGGTTCACATCTTGCGTGGATACCCAGACCGGTTGGCCTACCTGGTAGGCAGGAGCAGGTCTTCTATGCCGATCCGCCATGGCCTTATTGCGCTCTGCCGTGCGTAAAAGCGCATTACGCGCAGCTGTCCAGATGGAGCGACACCGCCTGAGGTGAGCCTGAACCGTGGGGACTGCCGACTCGTTCTCCAGCGAGGGGAACAGAGGGGGGTCGTAACCCAGGGACACCTTGAAGGGGGACATCCCTGTGGCAGAGGAGCGAGCGGTGTTGTGGGCGTATTCCACCCAGGCAAGGTGTTTGCTCCATGACGCAGGCTTTGAGGCGGTGACGCAGCGGAGAGCAGCCTCCAGCTCCTGGTTGGTCCGTTCACACTGCTCGTTAGATTGGGGGTGATGGCCGGAGGAGAGGCTTACCTGGGCTCCTAATGCCTTGCAAAAACCCCGCCAGACGTCCGAGGTGAGTTGGGGACCCCGGTCGGAGACCACGTCAGCTGGTATCCCGTGCAGCCTGACCACGTGTTGGACGAGAAGATCTGCCGTCTCCAAGGCAGAGGGAAGCCCCCGTAATGGCACGAAATGGGCAGCCTTGGAGAAACGGTTGACGATGGTCAGGACAGTGTTGAAGTTATTAGAGACGGGGAGGCCGGTGACGAAGTCCAATGCGATGTGCGACCAGGGCCTACCAGGAACGGGCAGGGGCTGGAGCAAACCCACAGGGAGGGAGTTGCCGGTTTTACTGGTGGCACAGATGGGGCAGGCCCGGGCGTAGCGGGCAGCGTCCTTGTGCAGTCCTGGCCACCAGAAGGAGCGTTGGAGCAGGTCAATCATTTGGGAGGTCCCAGGATGGCAGGCTAGCTTGGACGTGTGAAGCCAATGGATGACCTCCCCCCGAACGGAAGATGGAACGAAGAGCCTCCCCTCCGGTCCGCCGCCCGGGTCCGGCTCCGATTCCTGCGCCTTCCGGACTTTATCCTCGATCTCCCAGGTAACGGCCCCCACGATGCACAACCTGGGCAGGATGGTGTGAACCGTGCCCCCCGAGTCTTCAGGGGCGAATTGCCTGGAGAGGGCGTCAGGGAGTCCGTTCTTGGAGCCCGGCCTGAATGTGATGGTGAAACGGAATCTTGCAAAAAACAGGGACCAACGGGCCTGGCGGGCGTTCAGACGCTTGGCAGTTCTTAAATATTCCAGGTTCTTGTGATCCGTTAACACCACGAAGGGCAGGACAGCCCCCTCCAGCCAGTGACGCCACTCTTGGAGCGCGAGCTTGATGGCAAGAAGCTCCCTGTCCCCCACGTTGTAGTTGCGTTCCGCCGGGGACAAGCGCCGGGAGAAGAAGGCGCAAGGCCGTTTGACCCCATCAGCAGGTGACCGCTGAGACAGCACCGCCCCCACCCCCGTATCCGAGGCGTCGACCTCCACGATGCACTGCAAAGAGGGATCGACCTGGCTGAGGACCCGGGAGGATGAAAACTCCGCCTTCAGTGCCTGGAAGGCCGCCGCGGCCTCTTCAGTCCACTGGAACCGGGTTTTAGGGGAGGTGAGATGGGTCAGAGGGCCGACGATGGCTCCAAAGTTGGGCACAAAGCGGCGGTAGAAGTTGGCAAAGCCGACGAATTGTTGCACCTGCTTTCTAGATGTGGGAGTCAGCCAATCTACCACCGCTTTAATTTTAGCTGGGTCTGGGAGCACCTGGTCATGGGAGATGACAAACCCGAGAAATGACGTCTTCTTGGCATAGAACTCGCACTTCTCCGCCTTCACATACAACCGATTCTTCAGTAACCTCTGAAGGACCCTTCTCACATGCACCTGGTGCTCATCCCTGGACTTGGAGAAGATGAGAATATCATCCAGGTAAACGAACACAAACAGGCTGATGAAGTCCCGGAGAACGTCATTTATCAGGCGCTGAAAGACGGCTGGAGCGTTGGTTAACCCGAACGGCATGACCAGGTATTCAAAGTGGCCGTTCGGGGTACGGAAGGCTGTTTTCCATTCATCTCCCTCCCGGATCCGGACGAGGTGGTACGCGCTGCGGAGATCCAGCTTAGTAAACCAGGTCGCCCCCTGGAGGGAGTGAAAGGCAGTGTCCATCAGGGGCAGGGTGTAACGGTCCTTCTCCGTGATGTCATTGAGGGCACGGAAGTCGATGCATGGATGAAGAGAGCCATCCTTCTTGCCCAGAAGAAGAACCCTGCACCTAATGGAGATGATGATGGGCGAATAATACCTGCACTGAGAGATTCCTTAAGGTAGGAGTTCATGGCCTCCTTCTCCGGCGCTGACAGGCTGTAGAGACGTCCCGAGGGAAGAGGTGCCCCCTGGCGGAGATTTATGGCGCAGTCGTAAGGCCTGTGTGGAGGAAGAGACATCGCCTTGGACTTACTAAAGACTGCGCCCAGGTCGTGAAACTCCGCGGGCACCAGGGAGAGGTCCGGGGCCGTGGCATCCTTGACCACGGGAGGAGAGGATGGAGAACAGGCAGCGGATTGGAGGCAGGTGCTCATACAAAAGGTACTCCAGGCTGTCACCCTTCCGGTCTTCCAATCCAGGACAGGGTTATGGAGACGGAGCCACGGATAACCCAGGATCACCGGAGACACAGAAGATGGCGAGATGTAAAAGGAGATCTCCTCCCGGTGATTTCCAGAGACGATGACAGAGACGGGGTTTGTCCAGTGGGTCACTTTCCCCAGAGATGCACGGGAGAGGTTGATGAGGGTGAGAGGAGTTTTAAGGGGCTGGCAACGGATGCCCAGTCGGGTTGCCAGGCTTTATGAAATGAAGCTGCCTTCCGTGCCTGAGTCCACCAGTGCATGAGTGAGATGCCCTGTGATGTTGTGGCATAAACGGATGGGCAGCGACAAATGAGTGAGGGGAGTTGACCGGTTAGCGTCCGCGAGGCCCCCTACAGTGACTCGCGGACCTCCCCGTTTGGCTTCTCCGGGCATTGCTCCACCGTGTGCTGGTTGTCTCCGCAATACATGCAGAGACCCAGCTCACGTCGGCGTTGTCTCTCCGCTAGGGGGAGCTTTGCCCGGCCCGTCACCATTGGCTCCGACTCCTCGGGAACCTCCGGTGGCGGCAACGCCAGGGGGCGAGCTTGAGGCCAGCGTGACGAGGCCCCCCGCGAGCGAGAAGGCAACTTCCGCTCAGAGGCGCGCTTGCGCAGCCGGTTGTCCAAGCTGATAGTGAGGGAAATTAGCTCCGCCAACGTTTCAGGGATGTCCCGACCAGCCAGTTCATCCCTCAGACCAGAGTTTAAACTGCGGAGGAAGATGCCGCAGAGGGCTCGTTCCTCCCAGCCAACCTCCTCCGCTGTGACCCGGAAGTCAATGGCGTAGTCCGCGGCCGATCGGCTCCCCTGCTGAAGGCTGAGGAGGCGATCGGTCAGGACACTCTAAATACGGGAGTGATCAAAGACTTCCAGAAAGTGTTTAACAAACTGGCCATAGGTGAGGGTGGCATAACCGGGCCTCGCCATTACAGCATAAGCCCAGGTGAGTGCACGACCCTCCAGGAGGTTTCTATATAGCCAATTCAACTATGGTCTGAGGGGAAATCCCCGGGGACACGCAGAAACACCGACTCACATTGCATAATGAATCCCCGCGCTCCACCGAGCTTACCACTAAAGCGGGCGGGGGTAGGAATGGGTGTGAGTTGGGCTGGGACACCCGGGGCTGGCTGGACGGCTGCTGAAGCAGCGGGAGCTGCACCTCCCTGACGAGCCAGGGGGGACAGCTGTCGGGGGTCCAGGCGGTCTAACCGGTCAGTTATTAGGGTTAATTGATTGAGAATCACTTGTTGCTGATGAGCTATTAAATCCACCCGAGCCTCGAGGGTGGAAAATCGGCGTGCGAGCCCGCTGTCCGCCGAGCCGCTCTGCTGAAGCCGTACTGACATAACGCACGGCTCAGGAGACACACACGCAGGCTCAGAGTGAATTTAACAGCTTTATTTAACAACAAAGATGTGTGGATGCGTGTCTGTGATATGTAGATGTACTGATGGTGGACGTCAGCGTCAGGCACGGAGGCAGGAAACTGTACAGCCATACAACCCTGGGGAGAGAGCACAGGGAGAAGGTGACGGGCACCAAACCAGTACAACAGGTAATGAGGGATTTGTTGGCTTACTTGGCAGGGCAGGTGGCAGGCGTGCACAAGGGAGAGTCCAGAAGACAGCAACCTGACGATGCACCTGACAGCAGCTACAAGATGGCAATGCAGAGGCGGAGTCCGCCGCCGGGGAAGATCCACCTGTGCACAGGGGAGAAACTGGAGCACAAGAGGAGGTATGCTTATGCGAGTAATCTTGCTGGTAGGCGAGGGGGTTCCTCTGAAGCAAGTAGCCGAAGGGAACAGACGGCTTCAGGCCGAGGCCCAGGGCACAGTGGCTTATATGCCACGCTGCTGACGAGGTGCAGGTGTGCGCTCGGCTGGCGCCGCTAATGGGCGGCGAGTTGTAACAGATACATGCTGAGAGGCATTAAAAATGCAGCAAAGAATACAAAATCCTGTATATCTTTATCCAACCCGGTCTCAGAAAAAAATGTATCTAATAAACGTTTTCCCACCCTTCTAAAAACGTACATTTAAGATAAGATAAGATAAGATAAGCCTTTATTAGTCCCACAACGGGGAAATTCCAGGATTGCAACAGCACAGGGATAGCAACACTCAGAGCAACAATCAGAAGGCAAGAAAAAAAAAAAAAAAAAAAAAAAAAAAAAAAGCAAGCAAGAGCAGCTAATATACATATGTACGTATTACTATAAAATATATATATATACACACACACACAGACACACAGTGCAGAGCATTGTAGCTGGATGGAATAAATATATGAATATATGAACACACAGTGCAGAGCATTGTAGCTAGATGGAATAAATATGTAAATATATAAACACCCACAGTACGGAGCATTGCAGCTAGGTGGAATAAATATGCAAGTATATAAACACACACAGTGCGGAGCAATGTAGCTAGATGGAATAATATGTAGATATATAAATATATAAACACACCCAGTGCTGAGCATTGTAGCTAGATGGAATAAATATGTAAATATATAAACACACACAGTGCAGAGCATTGTTGCTAGATGGAATGAAACAGCATAACCGTCTACTTAGTTATCCTACATGGTATGATTATGTGCCCATACATATTCTCACCCTCCATAGCGACCGGTAAGTTCCTAGTTGTATGCCGGAGGGGACCATTGTGTAAGTCTATTGCATCTTTTGCATTCAAAAAACTATTAGTTTGTTACGTCTTTTTGCTATCTCTGCGAGCAGCCCTGCTTAGGTTGTACAGTCTGACAGCCGTTGGTAGGAAGGACCTACGAAACCTCTCGGTTGTGCACCTGGGATGATGTAGTCTGCTGCTAAATGAGCTCCTCAGTGCATTCAGTATGTCCTGCATAGGGTGGAACTCGGACTCCAGCAGAGATGACAGTTTAGCCACCGTCCTTCTCTCTCCTATCTCCTCCATCGGATCAAGGCGCTGCCCCAGGACAGAGCTAGCTTTCTTAATCAGTTTGTTCAGTCTCTTCCTATCGGCTGCAGTAATGCCACTGCCCCAGCAGACCACTCCAAAAGTGATGGCTGATGCCACCACCGTGTCATAGAATGACTTCAGCAGCGCCCCTTGTACACCAAAAGACCTGAGTCTCCTCAGCAGGAACAGCCTGCGCTGTCCCTTCTTGTAGAGTGCATCAGTATTGTGTGACCAGTCTAGTTTATTGTTCAGATGAATACCCAGGTACTTATAGGATGTCACCATCTCGATGTCTGTTCCCTGTATATTTACTGGTACTGTGAGGGGCTGCCCATGCCTGCGGCAGTCCACCACCGGCTCCTTAGTTTTCCTCGCGTTGATCTGGAGGCAGTTCCGATGGCACCAGTACACGAAGTCCTGGATAAGCCCTCTGTACTCAGCTTCATCTCCATTGGAGATGAGGCCAACGATCGCAGAGTCATCAGAGAACTTCTGTAGATGGCAGTGTGTTGTGTTGTGTGAGAAGTCCGCAGTATAAAGAGTGAACAGGAAGGGAGCCAGCACCGTTCCCTGGGGGGCCCCCGTGCTACTGATGATCGTGTCGGACACACAGTCCCGGGTTCTCACAAACTGAGGCCGGTTCGTGAGGTAGTCCAGGATCCATGATGACAGGTGCTGGTCCACCCCTGCGCGCAGCAGCTTGTCCTTCAGGATCATCGGTTGGATGGTGTTGAAAGCACTGGAGAAGTCAAAGAACATGATCCTCACCATATTCCCGGGCTTCTCCAGGTGGGACAGAGAACGGTGAAGGAGGAAGATCACCGCATCCTCCACCCCAATGCCATGCTGGTAGGCGAACTGGAGTGGATCCATCGCTGGTTCCACCAGGGGGCGGAGGTGAGCAAGGAGCAGTCTCTCCAGGGTCTTCATCAAGTGGGACGTCAAGGCCACCGGTCTGTAGCTGTTCAGGTCTTTGGGGTGGGAAGTTTTTGGTACAGGTACCACACAAGATGTTTTCCACAGCTGTGGTACCCTCCCCAGTTTCAGGCTCATGTTGAAGATATACGTCACAATCCCACACAGCTGGTCTGCACAGGACTTGAGGAGCTTTGTGCTGATGCCGTCCGGTCCCGGCGCCTTCCTCGCCTTGATCTTCCTCAGCTCCGTCCTCACCTGGGTCCTGGTCAGGGTCAGGATGGGGGGCTGTGTGTTGGGAGTGGGGGGGTGTTGGTGGAGTGGGGAGTGGGCAGCAGGACTTGATTTCTTTAGAGGCAGCAGTGGTTGTTGTGCAGTCAGGGGGGAGGGCGGTTGGTCAAATCTATTGAAAAACAGATTCAGGTTGTTCGCCCACTCCCTGCCCCCTGTGGCCTGGGGGGAGGTATTCTGGAGCCCCGAGATGGTTTTGAGGTTTCTCCAGACCCCGCTGATGTCGCTCTGTTGCAGCTTGTCCTCCATCTTCTTCCTGAAGCTGTCCTTGCCTTCTCTGATCTTTCTCCTCAGCTCCCTCTGTACGGACTTCAGCATCTCCCTGTTCCCTGACCTGAAGATCCTCTTCTTCTCTCTCAGAAGTGTTTTTATCTCAGGGTTGATCCAGGGTTTGTTGTTTGAGTGACGCCGTATGGTCTTGGTGGGAACGGATTTGTCCACACAGAAGCTGAGGTAGCCCGTGAAGGTGTGAATGAGGCCATCGATGTCCTCACCATGTGGATCGCAGAGCTGCTTCCAGGCGGTGGCTTCAAAACAGCCCTTTAGGGTGTCCATTGTCTCCTCAGACCATAACTCCACAGTGTGCATGGCCGGAGGTTGTCTGTGCACTAGGGGTTTGTACACCGGCCGGAGATGAACCAAGTTGTGATCCGATCTCCCGAGTGGGGGGAGTTGTGATGAGGTGTACGCCTCCTTAGTGTTTGCGTAGAATAAATCCAGTGTTTTATTGTCTCTAGTGTGGCATGTGACATACTGGGTGAACGTGGGTAGAATGGGAGACAGTGAAACATGGTTGAAATCGCCTGAGATGAGGAGAAGAGCATCTGGGTGTTCTGTCTGCAGCCTGCTGGTTACTGAATGGATGACGTCACGTGCTGTCCCAGCGTTCGCCGTCGGATTTGCATAAACAACAATGCAGATCACGTGTGAGTGTTCTCTCGGGAGATATGTAGGCCTCATGCTAACAGCTAGCAACTCAATGTCTTTGCTGCAGTGTCGTTGTTTAACAGTGATATGTCCCGGTCTGCACCAGTTGTTGTTAACATACATTATCACTCCACCGCCCCTAGCCTTGCCACTGTCTGGTGTTCGGTCAGCTCGTATCATGTGAAAACCCTCCAGCTCAATGTTAGCATCTGCTGCTAGTTCAGTTAGCCACGTCTCAGTAAACAAAAGGAGAGAGCACTCCCGGTATGTGCTATCATAACGGGAGATAGCCGCTAGCTCATCTAACTTTCCCAGTATCGACCGTACATTTCCCATGACAACAGATGGAAGGGAGGGTCTGTACCTTATATTTTTTGTCCTCCGCCTTACTCCAGCCCGGCAGCCGCGGCGTTTTCGCCTCAGTTCTCTCGGTATGTCGAGTTTTTCCAATGGGACCGGGTGGCGGTTGAATGCTAGCAGCTGTTCTCTGCTGTATCGTATCCTGCTATAAACAGTGGCTCCGTCCACCGGCTCAGGAGACATTTAGGACGATCTGTGTGTCCGTGATATAAGTGGGGTGAAAAAAAAAGACGGATCAAAAGAGAGGGGAAGGGAAAAAGACTCGGAATCGAGCCGCTGTTGCAAAAGGCAGCCGACTGGTGTGGCGCCGAGAGAAAAAAAAAAAAAAAAAAAAAAAAAAAAAATGTTAAATCAAAAAAAACCCGTGCCTCGGTACGTTTTTACAAGCTCACTCACTGCGCATACAGTCCTTGACATAATGCACGGCTCAGGAGACACACACACAGGCTCAGAGTAGCTCAAATAGCTTTATTGACAGCAGGGGTGTATGAATGAGTGTCTGCGAGATGTGAATGTGTTGGTGGTGGCGTCTGCTTCGGGCACAGAGGCAGGAGACCGTACAGCCGGACAACCCTATGGGAGAAGCACAGGGAGAAGGGTGACGGGCACACACCAACACAGGAGATATACAAGTTGGGGAGGAGCTTACTTGGAAAGGGCAGATGACTGGCACAGCAAGGAACGAGGTCCGGTAGACAGCCACCTGGAGAGCCCGGTGCAGCAGCGAGGAATAGGCGATGGAGAGGAATAGTCCGCCGCCGGGAAATCCACCTGTGCACAGGGGAGCAGACTTGGAGAAGAAAAGGTAAGGACTTCTTACCGCTATGCTTGCTGAGTATGAAAGGGAACTCACAGCAATCCGTAGTGAAGTCTGACGGCTTCAGGCCGAAGCCCAGGGCGAGGCAGCTTAAATCCCTCACCGCTGATGATGTGCAGGTGTGCGTGCAGCTGGCGCCGCTGATGAGCGGCGCGGCGTGACAGTACTCCCCCCTCTAGCAGCGCCTCCTGGCGATGGTTTATCTGGGTGCGCTCGGTGGAATTCAGCAATGAGCGATGGGTCTAACACAAACGATGAGGGTACCCACTGCCGATGTTCAGGCCCATAGCCCTCCCAGTCCACCAAGTACTGCAACCCACGACCCCGGCGCCGGGAGTCCAGGATGGAGGAGACAGACCAGGCCGGATGGCCATCAATCATCCGGGGCGCGGGTTGCGCAGCAGGAGGAGGGCAAAGGGGGTCGGAGACTGCCAGCTTCACCTTGGACACGTGGAAGGTGGGGTGGATGCGGAGGGAGGGGGGAATAGCTACACGCACAGCCACCGGGTTGATGATCCTGGTGATGGGGTATGG
The DNA here is from genome assembly GCA_020510985.1 of Pholidichthys leucotaenia. Lineage (NCBI taxonomy): Eukaryota > Metazoa > Chordata > Actinopteri > Cichliformes > Pholidichthyidae > Pholidichthys > Pholidichthys leucotaenia. Next base: position 361,384,235 of record CM035838.1, on the reverse strand, counting down.
GCCCATAAAACGCTGTGCCAGCTTCCTCCTCTTGCCCTTTAAAATCACGTCCTGGGTCGACACATAGACTTGCTGACCAACTCTGTACGCTGGGGCAGGTCTTCTGTGCCGGTCCGCCACGGCTCTGTTGCGCTCCGCCGTGCGTAAAAGCGCATTGCGCGCTGATGCCCAGATGGAGCGGAACTGCCTGAGATGCGCCCGTACTGAGGGGACAGTTACCTCACTCTCCTGCACCGGGAACAGCGGGGGGTCGTAACCCAGGGACACCTTAAAGGGGGACATCCCTGTAGCAGAAGAGCGAGCGGTGTTGTGGGCGTATTCAACCCAGGCGAGGTGGTTACTCCAGGACGTTGGTTTGGACACCGTGACGCAGCGGAGCACAGCCTCCAGCTCCTGGTTGGTCCGCTCACACTGCCCGTTGGTTTGGGGGTGATGGCCGGAGGAGAGGCTCACCTTGGCTCCCAGGGCGTTGCAGAATGACCTCCAGACCTCTGAAGAAAATTGGGGCCCCCGGTCCGAGACCACGTCCACCGGAATCCCATGCAGCCTGACCACGTGCTGGATTAGGAGGTCCGCCGTCTCCAGGGCAGTTGGGAGACCTCGTAAGGGGACAAAGTGTGCCGCCTTGGAGAAGCGGTCCACGATGGTCAGGATGGTGTCGAAGGTGTTTGAGACTGGGAGTCCAGTGACGAAATCCAGGGCGATATGCGACCAGGGCCTGCCAGGGACGGGCAGAGGCTGGAGCAAACCCGCTGGAGGGGCATTACCTGATTTGCTGGTGGCACACACTGGGCAGGCCCGGGCGTAGCGGGCAGCATCCCTCCGCAGGCCCGGCCACCAGAAGGACCGCTGAAGGAGATCTATCATCCGGGAGGAGCCAGGGTGGCAGGTGAGCTTGGATGTGTGCAACCAGTGGATGACCTCCCCCCGAACCGTGGATGGCACGAACAGCCTCCCCTCCGGTCCGCCGCCAGGGTCAGGTTCCACTTCCTGCGCCTTCCGGATCTTGCTTTCAATGTCCCAGGTGACGGCCCCCATGACGCACGACCTGGGTAGGATGGTGTGAACTGTGTCCTCCGACTCCTCAGGGGCAAATTGCCTAGAGAGGGCATCGGGCAGGCCGTTCTTGGAGCCAGGCCTGAAGGTGATGTTGAATCGGAACCTGGCAAAGAACAAGGACCAGTGCGCGCCTGGCGGGCGTTCAGACGTTTGGCAGATCTCAGGCACTCCAAGTTCTTGTGGTCCGTCAGGACCACGAACGGCAGGTCCGCCCCCTCTAGCCAGTGACGCCACTCCTGCAGCGCGAGCTTGATGGCGAGGAGCTCTCTGTCCCCCACGTCGTAATTCCGTTCCGCCGGGGACAAGCGCCGGGAGAAGAAGGCGCAGGGCCGTTTGTCTCCATCTTCTGGCGACCGCTGGGATAGAACCGCCCCCACTCCTGTGTCCGAAGCGTCCACTTCTACGATGCACTGCAGCGCAGGGTTGACTTGGCTAAGGACCCGGGAGGAGGAGAACTCCGCCTTCAGCGCCTGAAAAGCAGCCGCGGCCTCTTCGGTCCACCGGAACGGGACCTTAGGGGACGTGAGGCGGGTCAGCGGGCCGGCGATGGAGCCAAAATTAGGGACAAAGCGGCGGTAGAAATTTGCAAACCCGATGAATTGCTGCACCTGTTTTCTTGATGCAGGTGTGGGCCATTCCACCACCGCCTTCACCTTCACTGGGTCCGGAAGCACCTGGTCGTGGGAGATGATGAACCCGAGGAAGGATGTTGTCTTTGCGTAGAACTCGCATTTTTCGGCCTTCACATACAACCAATTCTCCAGCAGTCTTTGGAGGACCCGCCTCACATGGACCCGGTGCTCGTCCCTGGATTTGGAGAAGATGAGAATGTCATCCAGGTAGACGAACACAAAAAGGCCAGTGAAATCCCGGAGGACGTCATTAATTAGGCGCTGAAAGACGGCTGGAGCGTTGGTCAACCCGAATGGCATCACAAGGTACTCAAAGTGGCCGTTCGGGGTACGGAAGGCTGTCTTCCACTCATCTCCCTCCCGGATCCGGACGAGGTGGTATGCGCTGCGTAGATCCAGCTTGGTGAACCAAGTCGCCCCCTGGAGGGAGTGGAAGGCGGTGTCCATGAGGGGCAGGGTGTAGCGATCCTTCTCCGTGATGTCGTTTAGGGCGCGATAGTCGATGCAAGGACGGAGGGAACCGTCCTTCTTGCCCACGAAGAAGAATCCTGCCCCCACAGGTGATGACGAGGGATGGATAATCCCAGCACTCAGCGACTCCTTGAGATAAGTGTTCATGGTCTCCTTCTCCGGCGCCGACAGGCTGTAGAGTCGCCCCGAGGGTAAGGGTGCCCCCTGGCGGATGTTTATAGCACGGTCATAGGGTCTATGTGGAGGAAGAGACATCGCTTTGAACTTGCTGAACACCATACCCAGGTCGTGAAATTCCGATGGCACCAGGGACAGGTCCGGGGGCGCAGCGTCCGTAGGTGATGGGGAAGAGGACGGAGAGCAGGCAGCGGACTGTAAGCAGGTGCTCATGCAAAATGTGCTCCATGCCGATACCCTGGCGGACTTCCAATCCAAAACGGGGTTGTGGAGGCGTAGCCAGGGATACCCCAGGATGACGGGCGACACAGAGTTGGGCAGGACGTAGAACGTTATCTCCTCCCGGTGGTTTCCAGAGATAATAACCGGGACGGGGACGGTCTGGTGTGTTACTCTCCCCAAGGAGGCACAGGAGAGGTTGACCAGGGAGAGAGGAGTTTTTAATGCCTGGCAGCGGATGCCCAATCGGGTTGCCAGGCTTTGTGAACTAAAACTGCCCTCCGCGCCCGAATCCACCAGTGCGTGAGTGAGATGCCCAGTGGAGTTGTGACAAAATCGGACGGGCAGCTTCAGTTGGGTGAGGGGACTTAACCGATTGATGTCCGCGAGGCCCCCTACAGTGACTCGCGGACCCCGCCGTTTGGCTTTTGTGGACAAAGCTCCACCGTGTGTTGACTATCCCCGCAATACATGCAGAGATTCAACTCATGGCGGCGTTGTCTCTCCGCCGGGGAAAGCTTTGTCCAGCCCGTCACCATTGGCTCCGACTCCTCGGAGCGCGATGGTGGCGGCGTCGCCAGGGGGCGAGCTTGGAACTGGCGTGACGAGGCTCCTCGAGGGCGAGAAGAAGACGACTTCCGCCCCGAGGAGCGCTTGCGCAGCCTGTTATCCAAACTGATGGCAAGAGACGTTAGCTCCGCTAGAGTCTCCGGGATATCCCGCCCAGCCAGTTCATCCCTCAGATCATCGTTGAGACTGCGGAGGAAAAGGCCACAGAGTGAGCGTTCCTCCCAGCCCAATTCCTCCGCCGCTACCCGGAAGTCGACCGCATAGTCCGCTGCCAACCGGCTTCCCTGCTGGAGGCTGAGAAGCCGATCGACCTGGACTGTCTCGGTACGAGAATGATCAAAGACCTCCAGGAAGCGTCTCACGAATTGGTCATAAGTGAGGGTGGCATAACTGGGCCTCGCCATTACGGCGTAAGTCCAGGTTAGTGCTCGCCCCTCTAGGAGATTCCCAATATAACCAATTCGGCTATGATCTGAAGGAAAGTCTCCGGGCACACGGTGAAACACGGACTCACACTGCATTATGAACCCCCGCGCTCCGCCGAGCTTACCGCTAAAGCGGGCGGGGGTTGGAATGGGCGTGAGTCGAGTCGGTGCTCCCGGAGCCTGCTGGACGGCCGCTGGAGCAGCAGGAGCCGCGCCACCCTGACGAGCTGGGGGGAACGGCTGTTGGGGGTCCAAGCGGTCCAATCGGTTAGTGATGTTGATCAATTGGTTGAGTATCACCTGTTGCTGATAAGCTATTTGGTCCACTCGAGCCTCGAGAGTGGTAAGCCGGTGTGCAAGCCCGCCGTCTGCCGAGCCGCTCTGCTGAAGCCGTACTGACATAATGCACGGCTCAGAAGACACACACACAGGCTCAGAGTAGCTCATATAGCTTTATTGACAACAGGGGTGTATGAATGAGTGTCTGCGAGATGTGAATGTGTTGGTGGTGGCGTCTGCTTCGGGCACAGAGGCAGGAGACCGTACAGCCGGACAACCCTATGGGAGAAGCACAGGGAGAAGGGTGACGGGCACACACCAACACAGGAGATATACAAGTTGGGGAGGAGCTTACTTGGAAAGGGCAGATGACTGGCACAGCAAGGAACGAGGTCCGGTAGACAGCCACCTGGAGAGCCCGGTGCAGCAGCGAGGAATAGGCGATGGAGAGGAATAGTCCGCCGCCGGGAAATCCACCTGTGCACAGGGGAGCAGACTTGGAGAAGAAAAGGTAAGGACTTCTTACCGCTATGCTTGCTGAGTATGAAAGGGAACTCACAGCAATCCGTAGTGAAGTCTGATGGCTTCAGGCCGAAGCCCAGGGCAAGGCGGCTTAAATCCCTCGCCGCTGATGATGTGCAGGTGTGCGTGCAGCTGGCGCCGCTGATGAACGGCGCGGCGTGACAGTCCTCACCACGCATGCGCAGAACAACGCATCTTTTACTTTGGTTTCTCAGCACTCATTTGGTTGGTGGGAGTGGGATGGCGGACGGTTAACTACACAGCCATTCAGGCAACAGACACAAAAACACTCGAGTTCGACTCCCACTCTTGTCTGTGACTGATTTTTTTTCCCATTACTTTGTTTTTCACTCCACTAATGAAAGGTTCCTGTGAGGTTAGGGTTAGGGATTAAAGTATGGGGTAGTGGGTCGATGCTGAAAGACAATAAAAGTGACAGGAACACAAATGGCCAAACGTTAAGCTGCCGTTAGACACCTTTCTTAAAGCTGTAAACGCCATGTACCCACTGCACGTCAAAAATGTTTTTTACGTGCCTGTGTACGTTTTCTCCGAGTGACAAAACATGCAATTGAACGTTTTTTTGCTGATCATGATTATGGGGCAGATTTACTAACGTACTGCGCCATCGCAAAACCCTGTTTTGGTGTTAAAAAAACTACTGTTGAGATTTACTAAAGGGCACAGGGCAAAGTTAGCAGTAGAAAGGTGTGGACTGTGTTAATTTTGTGCTGGCCTCATTGCATACGTATTTGTGGGAGTTGTCATGTCAACTCGCCAATTTGAGGGAGGGGAGTATTTAAATGACCGGTGCAAGGTGATTTACTAAGGTTTGCGGTTGTCAATCTCCTGGTAAATGTCCCAGGATTTAATGTCCAAAAAAAGCTTGTCTTAATTCACCTGCACCCGATGTCAGCGATCGCCGGTGCCAGGAAGAGACATACCAATGGACATTCGTCATAGCGGCATGCAGCTTCCCAATTTTAGGCGCTGATTTTTTGTGTGCACACGGACTACTAGTCGATGTTGCTAACAGATGCCTGATTAACGCAATGTCTTTTGATTCTCTCCCCTGTACAGCTAGAGGAGCCAGGCCCACAACACTAGCCAACGTCACAGCACCAGGGGGTAAGTTCCACACACTACTCACCCAGTTCCCAGCACTCACGGTCCCGACGTTTTCGGCGACTGTCACTAAACATGGGGTGGAGCACTTCATTACCACCATGGGGCCGCCAGTTTCACACAACCTTGGCGCCTGGACGCAGCTAAACTGGCCATAGCGCGCGAGGAGTTTGCCAACTTGGAAAAGTTGGGCATCATCAGACGCTCAAACAGCTCATAGGCATCCCCGCTACATATGGTTCCTAAGGCTGAGGGATCGTGGCGACCTTGCGGTGATTTCCGCAGATTAAATAATGCCACAGCGCACGACCGCTACCCCATCCCGCATATTCAGGATTTTTCCATTCACCTCATCGGGGCACACATTTTTCCAAGATAGACCTGGTCCGTGGTTACCACCAGGTCCCGGTGCACGCTGAGGACATACCTAAAATGGCAGTAATAACCCCGTTTCGTCTGTTTGAGCTTTTACGCATGTCTTTCGGGTTAAAGGGTGTGGTGCAGACATTCCAACGCATGACGGATGCGGTGTTGCACGATCTGCCGTTTGTGCTCGTCTACCTGGACGACATCCTGGTGGCCAGCGCGTCCGAGGACAAACACGTAGCCCACCTCAGGACAGTTTTCCAGAGGTTGGAGGAGCACGGGTTAATAATCAACCTGGCGAAGTGCCGGTTCGGGGTGACGGGAATCAATTTTTTGGGCCACCGCATCTCACCGGAGGGCGCGATACCTTTGCCGGACAAGTTGCGCACAGTGGCAGATTTTCCCCAGCCTCAGACAGTCAGGGTGCTGCAGGAGTTTTTGGGGATGGCTAATTTTTATAACTGTTTCCTCCCCTGCGCAGCCCAGCTCATGCAGCCATTGTACGCCGCACTTAAGAAATGGAAACCGACGGACAGAGTCGACTGGACTCCTGAGCCAGAGCAGGCGTTTTCTGAAGTTAAAACAGCCCTGGTGAACGCTGCACTGCTGGTGCACCCGGACCCGGCGGCTCGGATAGCGCTCACTACCGACGCCTCGGATGTGGCCATAGGGGCCGTCGTGGAGCAGCACGTCGCCGGTTCTTGGCAGCCGCTTGCCTTTTTTAGCAGGTCTTTGCGCAACAGTGAGCGTAAATACAACGCGTTCGACAGAGAGTTACTGGCTCTCCACCTGGCCATACACCACTTCCAGTTCTGGCTGGAAGGGCGCACCTTCACTGCGTTCGTGGACCACAAGCTGCTAACATACGTGATGGCCAAGATTTCGGAGCCATGGTCGGGCCGGCAGCACAGACAGCTGGCCGCGATCTTGGAGTTTACGACCGACATTCAGCATGTGGCTGGTAAACTCAATGTGGTGGTGGACTGCCTCTCGCGCGCATTAGTGGCCCCAGTCTACGTGGGGTTAAATTACATGGCCATGGCCACTGAGCAGATCGGCAATGCGGATGTTTGCGCGCTCCAGTCTGGAACAACAGGGTTAAGGTTGGAGAGCAGAGTACTGCAGGATGCCCCCCCCCAATCTGTGACTGCTCCACAGGCCGCCTGTGCTTGGTGGACCCATGCGCTTGGCGCCGCCGCGTTTTTGAGTCGGTTCACTCCCTGGCGCACCCAGGAGTGCTTGTGTCAGTCAAAATGGTGGGAGCAAAGTTCATCTGGTTGAGCCTGCGCAAACTAGTGAAACAGTGGGTGGCAGCCTGCGCAGCGTGCCAACGAGCCAAAGTGCAAAGGCACACAAAGGCCCCCTTGGAGCCGTTCCATATCCCGGCTAAGCGGTTCGACCACATTCATGTGGACCTCGTGGGCCCCCTCCCACCAATGCAGGGGTTCACGCACCTCCTGACAGTGGTGGACCGCACCATGCGCTGGCCCAAAGCAGTCCCGCTAGCTTCCACCACGTCGGCAGAAGTTGCATGTGCTTTTTTGACGACATGGGTGGCACGTTTTGGCACCCCTTCGGATATCATGTCTGATCGGGGCCCGCAGTTTGTTTCCGACCTCTGGTCCACCATGGCCCGGAGCCTGGGCATCACACTTCATCGCACGACCGCATACAACCCCCAGGCCAATGGGTTATGCGAGCGTTTCCATAGATTGCTTAAAGCAGCGCTCAGGGCTTTGCTTACGGATGCAAGTTGGGTAGACTGGTTGCCTGGGTTCTATTAGGGTTGCGTTCAGCACTAAAGGAGGATTTGGCAGCCTCCCCAGCAGAGCTGGTTTTTTCCCAGCCGCTGCGGCTCCCCGGGGAATTTTTGCCAGATAACCCCGCACCGAACACCAATCCGTCCCCGCGTTCACGGCATCGCGCAGGGGCAGGGACGCTACCTGGCCCGGCCCACCACTGTTTTCCCTGCGCTTTTGTGCCAAAGACCTTGAAGGACACGTTGTTCGTATTTGTCAGGCACGATGCCCACCGGACCCCATTGCGCCCTCTCTACAATGGCCCGTTCAGAGTGCTGGAACCCAGGGACAAACATTTTGTATTAGACTTGGGGGGGTCGCCGGGAGACAATCTGTATAGACAGGCTTAAGCCTGCCTTTGTTTTAGCAGACGAACAGGTGGTGTTGGCCCGAGCTCCTCGGCGCGGAAGATCCCCACTGAGAACTCCCCAGGTAAATGACTCATCAGATCAGTCACACGAGCATGCTGAAGGTGTCCCCCCCCCATTGTCCTCCCACAGACAGACACACCCCCAGGAACCCCCCACCGGCACAGTAGCGCCTCGGAGCCGAAGATCCCCCATTACAGCAGCTATGGACGGAGGCTGAAGCCCAAAGGACATGAAGGTTAAGGCTCAGTCTGAGAGTTTGGGGGGGGGACCCACTCAGTAGTTTTCCCTCAGTAGTTATCCCTCAGACTGAAGGGCATGGCAGATCAAAGGTGCTGGGGGACAAGGGGAATTGTCATGGGGGGTTATGTTAATACAGCACCTCAGGTAGCGGAGGAGTATTGTAATATAAAAGAGAGTGCCTGCAACCTGAGCTTTTAATGTTTTTGGATTCTGGTGGATGTGAGAGGAAGAAGAATAAAGTTTCATCTGCTCTGAACGCTCGGCCTGGTTATTCCTCTCTCCACAATATATTAAAGAAGTCTGCCATGTGAAATGAAAATCAAAACTCTGATATATGATGAACAAATATAAACTATTTTACTGGGATTTGTGCTTAAACAAAAGCTTTAAAAAACTATATTATGCTCCTCTACACTGGCTGTGCTTTGTTGATGACCCACTTCCCCGGGTGTGCCTGTGTGCAATTTTGCGGGGCTTGTGGTGTTGGATGGGTGATCATTATTGAAATGAAGTGACTGTGTTTGTGTTCATAATTTTGCTTGTCATTAGTAGATCACTGGTAAAAGTTGACCATTTGCGCACTCGCTAATTTGCACTGCCTTAGTAAATCTGCCCCTGTGCTTTAAAACTGTTCATGTTTTGTGAACAATCTTAATACATGTACCAGTTGTAAAAATTAATTTTTTGGACAGCTAGCAGAATCTTTTCAGTTAACCAACCAATAATCACAGAAGAAATACTATTTCTCAGCTTAACTTTTATTCAAGTCCACAGGGATTCAGTGTACACGGCCGCGGGTCCCCCCAACTTCCTCTCCTGGAAAGGACCCAGAACAAAGAACAACACAACTATAAAAAGGCTTCCAGTTAGTGGGCGTTTCCCAGTAACTTTCCAACAATACACTGGCCATTGTCCAAACTGGGACCTTTCAGTGTCCACATGGCTTCAGATGTCATCTCAGCTCTTTTATGACTTCCATCCGGTCCAGATGTCTTCTCTTTCCCCATGCCCATATATGGAAACAGGAACAGAAACTTTCCTGTGGAGCTTATATATACGTGTGTGTATGTGGTTAAGCAACTGATGTGTATATGTGAATGGTGTATGTGTGGGTCTACAAGATATGTGTATGCAACCACTTGGTGTAATATGTAATTAACTAATCTTCACTGTTTATTTATTATAGCAATTATTTCCCCTCAATAACTATAATAGTCAATAACTATAATAAACAGGTATCAGACACCTGATGTTATTTTCATGTGTGATGAGTGAAAAACCTATAAGCAGTATATACTTTCATGAAAAATCATTGTAATGCAATTTCTTTTCAGTCTTCATTCTTTGAACATTAATACAGGAAAAATTCTCACCTTGTTTGTACTACCTTTGACAACCATAAAAATGAGTTATCATTTACAAACATTCAGAATTACAATTTCAATATCAAAAAATAAAAACTTAAAAAACATCCAATAAATGCATTTACACAATTTTCAACTGTTACATCATGCTTTAGTCATTATAGGCATATTGTCAATACCAACATTTTTTCTTGCAGAGACACTGGTAGACATGATTTAAAACTGACTGTCCTCATCACTTGAATCCCTGCCGCTCTTCTCCTGCTGAGCTAATATGAGATACTGTTGTGCAACAGCAGCATGTACTGTTTTTTCAATAATGCCTCTACAACAGGGAATGCAGCAACATTCTACACACATAAAGATGGCAATTCTATTCATAAGAGATAATATTATGTTTTTCTATCACTCCTGCCCACTGTCTAAAGAAGGATTGTAGCCAGGCAGTGAAGACATCAGGTTCATACTCAGTATTTTGGCCAAACTCAGTCCTAAGAATATTCTTTCCAACCCCTGTTCAAGGGAATAGTGCGAGTGTGACCTTTTGGCCAACGCTCCCATGTTTAAATTCAACTGGTATATCCGTTACTCAGACTGCATCATGTGGTTTGTATTCCAGGTCCCTCTTTCAATGCCCTGACTGTCTGACTTAATCCAGATTCATCATGATAGTGTGGTCAGTCAGTCATACAGGGGCAGACACCTCCCAGTTAGAGGGCAGGTGTGAGTAGACCCTATGCCCACAGAGCCACCATCTTCCATTTAGTTCAAAGGTGTTGTTCTGCCCTGGCGCCATTGACACTGGGACTACGACTGCAGAGGATGGTTTGGAAGAACAGTTTGAAATGTTCCTAAGTCCTGAGCATTACCTGACAATACCTGAGTATTTGTCCTACTAGCAAGGAACTCTGCATATCCCCACCAATAGTTAGTTGTGAATACATAGCTGTGATGCTGTGGATCAGGTAACTAGCCATGTTCCAAATGTTCTACATATCTTGGTGTGTGCTTGAATATAGTGTTATTGCTTCACAGCTCCAACATAATATTGTCCAGTGTCAGACATCTTCAGAGATGTTTTAGTTATTCTAATAGGGTTACAAATTATGCATTCCTTACGGCCATATGTGAAGCTCATGTTCACAGCACATGCCCCATGATAGGGTGACTATATAATGTATATGTGTTTTCTTAATTTATGATAGGTGTTAAAGTATTAATAGTCACTGGGTCCTGTGTGACTAAACATATCAGCCCAGTTACATGGAGGAGTGCACATGTACTTACGACTCTTTTCATACATCACAGACTCAGATTCATAGTGCATGGAGTGGTCACAATTATATATATCACAATAGTCAAACTGGACTCCACAAGCTTTATCTTCAGTGCACGATATGGTGGATGGTGTCCCTTTATCCTTAATCTCAATGTTTATTGATTTGCCAGTTACCTTTAAAATAGCTGCTGAGCTGCACAACAACCGTATCAGGAGGACTACGACAAGGACAAGCACGAGGAACACATATATGCACCATTCAAAAAACTGAAATCTACGTCAGCAATCTCTGAGGGATCTTTCATCATTAGCCATTTTGAGTGTATTCTACCTGCTGTAGACTCTTAATTTCTTCACCAAGCTTTGAGACAATCAGGTCAGCTAAAATACCTGACTCCCTTTGTAGCCCCAGACTTCCTCCACAACAACAACACTCGCTATGGCTTTCCCCCATAGCTTCTATGGTTTGTTTTAATAATAATTTACAGTGTGTAAGGTGTACCCAAGTGTCTCTGCCTTGTGCTTTTACAGATGTTGGAATTGACAGTATTACCTTATATGGTCCCTGCCAGGGAGCTTCTGACCAGGTCTTCTTTTTATAGTCTTTGTAAGTACTTGGTCTCCTGGTTTTATGGTGATGATTCCTCCTGCGTGTTCCTTCCTTGGAAGAATAGCATGAACAGAATCTTTTTGAGTCATTTTTAACATGTAATCTGCTAAACCAAATCTCTTCATCTTCTGGGTTGAATGGTCTAAGAGGGAATACTAATTGAAGCTTTTCATGTAAACTTCAATTGGAAATAAACCTTCTTTTGTAGGCAATATTCTCATATAAAATAGTATCAAAGGCAAACAATAAATTCAATTCTGTCCTGTTTGTGCCATTGTATTCTTAATCTTTCTTTAATGGTCCAGTTATGTCATTCCACAAATCCTGCAGACTGTGGGTGATATGCTGCATGGTGTTTCAAATCACTGTTCAATACTTTTTCTAAATGTGAAATTGTGGTGATCCGCTCTGTCTGCCTGTTGCCTTATCCTCCACAGCTGTGCGCACACCTGCTCTCCTCATCAGCCTGACTATTTAAGCCAAGCTGCCCTCTGGTCTGCACAGAGTCGTCTAACTCCCTGGTCTGATGAGACCGCTACACCACTTTGTCGTTCTCCAGAGATTCTTTTTCTACTTCGTCGTTCTCCTGATTCCCCCTCTACATTGTTGTTCTAAGATAGGAAAAGATAAGATAAGATAAGATAAGATAAGATAAGATAAGATAAGATAAGATAAGCCTTTATTAGTCCCACAATGGGGAAATTCCAGGATTGCAACAGCACAGGGACAGCAGCACTCAGAGCAACAATCAGAAGACAAGAAAAACAAGAGCAGTGAATATACATATGTACACATAACTATATAAATATATATACACAGTGCGGAGCATTGTAGCTAGATGGAATAAACAGCATAACCGTCTACTTAGTTATCCTACATAGTATGAATATGTACCCATACATATTGTCACCCTCCGTAGCGACTGATATTGTCCTAGTTGTATACTGGGGGAGACCATTTGTGTAAGTCTATTGCGTCTTTTTGCAATCAATACTATTAGGTTGTCACGTTTTGGGTTTTTTTTTTCTGTCTCTGCGAGCAGCCCTGCTTAGGTTATACAGTCTGACAGCTGTAGGTAGGAAGGACCTGCGAAACCTCTCGGTTGTGCACCTAGGATGATGTAGTCTACTGCTAAATGAGCTCCTCAGTGCATTCAGTATGTCCTGCATAGGGTGGGACTCAGACTCCAGCAGAGATGACAGTTTAGCCACCATCCTTCTCTCTGCTATCTCCTCCACTGGGTCAAGGCGTTGCCCCAGGACAGAGCTAGCTTTCTTGATCAGTTTGTTCAGTCTCTTCCTATCGGCTGCTGTAATGCCACAGCCCCAGCAGACTACTCCAAAAGTGATGGCTGATGCCACCACCGTGTCATAGAATGTCTTCAGCAGCAGAATGTCTCCTGGCAGTTACAGCTCCCCAATGCCAAGTAAGCCTCCTACATCATCATTCCCACTCTACGCTCTGCTCCCCTGTGCACAGGTGGAATTCCATGGCGGCAGACCTCCTCCTCCTGGCAGTGGACCAAACACTCCCTGCACTTCGCCAAGTCCTCGTTTCATTCCCTCTGCAACCGGGGCCGAAGACACTGTCTCTCTGGCCGGAGCCTTTGGGACCAAGCCTGTGCTGCTCACCAACTCGCCAACAGTAAGACTGAACATAACTGTACCATCTCTCCAGAGTGTTGGCACTAACCCCCCTTGTCTCTGCTCTTCCATAGGGTTGCCAGTCTGTACGGTGCTTTGCTCACCTCAGCTGCTACATTCTTGCACACACGCACACACTCATACATACACTACACAATAAAGATAACTGAGTTTATTACTGAGTCTGTGTCTGCTTCCTGGGTCTCGAATCATGTCAGTACGACTCTGTCAGAGCAACCCAGCAGACAGTGCACTAGCTCACAAAATTAACATCTTAGAGGCTCGAGTAGACCAATTATCCCACCAACAACAGATCATACTTACACAGCTGATCCAGATAAACTCCCGCCTGGATCGCCTGTCAAGTCCTCAGCCCTTTCCCCCGGCTTCAGGTAGCACGGCTGCTCCAGCTAGCTCCATCCCTTCTCTGTCTCCACCATCCCGGCTGACTCCAGTCCCCACACCCACACGCTTCAACGGTAAGCTAGGGGAAGCTAGGGGATTCCTGTTACAATGTAGGATAGTGTTCCAGCGGGTTCCAGGGGATTTTCCTACCAGTCACAGCCGCATAATTTTCTGGATTGGCGGGCGTTAGCCTGGGTATACACGGTTATGGCTAGGACTGATTGCGCTAATTTAACTTATGACCAGTTTGTGAGTGAGTTTAACGAGGTGTTTGCACTTCCTCCCGGCTACTCAACTTAAGGCAAGGGAACAAATCGGTAGCCGACTATGCCATAGACTTCCAGGTGGTAGCCACGGAGATAGGGTGGGAGGATGCCTCCCTTTGCAGCATTTTTGTTCGTAGCCTTAGCCCTAGCCTGAGGGACGAGCTAGCCCATCTGGAAAAGCCCAGTAAGTTAACCAAGCTCATTTCTCTGGCCATTAGCTTGGACAATCGGTTAAGGGAGCGGACCAACAAGCGTAAAGCTTCCGGTTGCTCAGGCACTCAGTTTCACCGCTCCCCGCAACTCCCCCTGCTGGCCCTTCCTCCCTCTGATCCATTAGACTCCCCTGAGCCAATGGTAGTAGGTCAGTCCAAGTTATCACCGGTGGAGAAACAGCGCCGCTGGGAGTTGGGTCTATGTCTGTATTGTGGCAGCGATGAACATGAGCTCACTACTTACCCCATCCGGCCAAAAGAGGGAGTCCGTGCGTCGCAGCAGGGGGACTCACGGACTCACTCCAAAACAATCCCCTCACTAAATTCCCGTTACCCATCCATTTTGTTCATAATCATGTTGAGATTGCCACACATGCACTTATCGATTCAGGAGCCGAGCAGAGCTTCATCTCTGAGGAACTGGCAACCTGATTGGGGCTCACCTGCCACCAGTTAAAGACACCACTTAAGCTCATCGCTCTGTCCAAAGCTCCACTGGCTTTGGTGTCAAAACAAACTGCCCCGGTCTCGGTTATTGTGTCTGGAAATCACCGTGAGCAGCTCAGGTTGTTTGTGCTTCCGGTCTCTCCCTCTCCGGTCATTTTAGAATAGCCCTGGCTCTGGTTGCACAAACCCACCATTGACTGGCGCTCTGGGAATTTAGTCTCATGGAGTTCGTTTTGTCTCAATGCTTGTCTCCAGTCTGCTGCTTGCTCACCCTCCGTGCCTCTCGGTGTCCCTGACACACCTCCGCATGACCTGTCCAAGGTTCCCCCGGAATACCATGATCTGGGGGCCATCTTTATTAAATCCCAAGCCTTATCCCCCCCCCCCCCCACCGCCCATATGATTGTGCCATTAACCTTCGTTCCTGGAACTCCGTCACTATCTAGTTGGCTGTACAGCCTGTCAGTTCCGGAGCGGGAGGCCATGGAGACCTATATCAAGGAGTCCCTGAGCTCGGGCATAATTCGTCCATCATCCTCTGTGGTGGGGGTGGGATTCTTCTTCATGGGCAAGAAGGACGGCTCGCTGAGACCGTGCATCGACTTCCGGGAACTTAATAACATCACCATTAAGGACAAATGCACACTCCGGCTCATCAACACAGCATTTGCCTCCCTCCGGGGGGCCTCCTGGTTCGCTAAACTAGACCTCCGCAATGCCTACCACCTGGTGCGAATCCGAGAGGGAGACGAATGGAAGACGGGGTTCCGGACCCCTAGTGGCCATTTCGGGTACCTCGTCATGCTGTTTGGGCTGACCAACGCTCCCGCTAATATAAAAGCGGTGGTAGAGTGGCCGACTCCCTCCTCCCGGAAGCAGTTACAGCAGTTTCTGGGATTCGTCAACTTCTACCGCCGCTTCATAAAGAACTATAGCATCTCTGCCCTTCCTCTCACTTGCCTCACCTCCTCCAAGGTGCCCTTCCGGTGGACGGAGGAAGCTGAGGCTGCCTTTGTGGCACTAAAATCACTATTCTCCTCTTCTCCAATCCTGGCGCAGGTGGATACCACTCTACAGTGCTTGGTGGAAGTAGACACTTCGGACTCTGGCGTATTTGCTGTGCTGTCTCAATACTCCCCGGTGGACGGCAAGATTCGCCCCTGCACGTTCTTCTCCTGCTGTCTCTCCTTGGAGGAGAGGAACTATGACATTGGGGACAGGGAACTCCTGGCGGTGAAGCTGGCACTGGAGGAGTGGCGCCATTGGCTGGAGGGGGCCTCCCAGCCGTTCATCGTCTGGACAGACCATAAGAACTTGGAATACCTCAGGACAGCTAAGCGACTGAATGCGCACCAAGCCCACTGGTCCCTGTTTTTTGGCCGTTTTGATTTTACCATCACTTACCGCCCGGGGTCCAAAAACACTAAACCTGATGCTTTATCTAGGCAATTCACCTCAGATGTTGCGGAGATACCAGCGCACCCCATCATTCCCCCATCGTGCATCATTGGCGCCCTCTCGTGGGGTATTAAGGAGAGGATTCTGAGAGCGCAGGAGACCAAGGCGGACCTGGGCGGGGGACCAGCGGGAAGGTTGTATTTGCCGTCTGCCGTCTGGGGTGAGATGATAAATTGGGCCCACTCCTCCAAGCTCTTGTGCCATCCAGGGATGACATGCACAGTGACTTTTCTACAGAGGACCTTTTGGTGGCCATCGCTCCGGAAGGATGTCGGGGAGTATATCCGCACCTGTCCCCAGTGTGCCACTGGCAAGATGACCTCCTCTTCTCCTGGCTGGCCTGCTCCATCCTCTCCCTATCCCTGGCAGGCCCTGGTCCCATGTGGCCCTGGATTTTGTCACCAGCCTCCCATTCTCTGCCAACAACACCATCATCCTCACCATAGTGACAGATTCTCCAAGGCAGCCTACTTCATTCCTCTGCAGGGTCTGCCTACGGCAAAGGAAACTGCGGAACTGCTCATCCTCCATGTGGTGAGGCTTCACGGCATTCCTCTAGACATCGTGTCCGACCGTGGGCCCCAGTTTGTCTCGCAGGTATGGAAGGCTTTTTACAACACCATTGGGGCAACGGTGAGCCTGTCGTCGGGGTACCACCCACAGAGCAACAGCCAATGTGAGTGTGCCAATCAGGAGCTGGAGGCAGCGCTATAGTGCGTTACCACCTCCAACCCAGCGTCCTGGAGCACCTACCTGCCATGGGTTGAGTACGCTCACAACACCACCGTTTCGTCTGCTATAGGCATGTCTCCATTTGAGGCCTCTTTGGGTTACAACCCCCTGCTGTTTCCTGAGGAGGAGGAAGACATTGCTGTACCTTTAGTACGTGCCCACCTGAGGCACTGTCGCTGGTTGTGGAAGGCTACCCGGGCCGCGCTGCAGTGCACGGTGGATCGCAACTCCACCATCGCCAACCGTCGCAGGACCTCGGCTCCACCCTACCGGGTTGGGCAACACTTATGACTTTCGACAAAAAAATATCAACCTCAAGGCTGAGTCTAGAAAACTCTCTCAGCGTTTTATTGGTCCATTTGCTATCACCCATATTGTGAATCCTGTGGCTGTGCTCTCCCCCCCTCCCTCCGCATCTGTCCCACCTTTCACATCTCCCAGGTGAAGCCTTTCTGCTCCAGCCCTCTGTGCCCCCCTCCCAAGAAGCCACCTCCACCAGAGGTGATCGATGGCGACCCTGCGTGGAGGGTCAAAGCCATTGTGGATGTCCATCGCCAGGGTCGCGGCCTCCAGTACCTGGTGGACTGGGAAGGTTACGATCCCGAATGGAAATCCTGGGTGCATCCCTCCTTCGTGCTGGATCCTCAGCTCATCAGGGACTTCCACCGGACGCACCCGGGTAGGTTAGATCGTCTACCTATTGGTATGTTTAATATAATTATAGACAATATTATCATCATCATAATCACCATATATACCACCATATACCCGCACATGGCTTACAATACCTAGGCGCAATAAGTAACCATATAATAATAATAACCATAATAATAGGTAGCCATATGGTAGTTACAACAACAACAATAATAATAATAATACCACCTGGCCTATATAATACTTCAAATAATTCCATCCTAACAACAATCCTAATACTATAATTCTAGTAATAATGATATCAATAATAGTAGTACTCAGCATATACACTCACCGGCCACTTTATTAGGTACACCATGCTAGTAACGGGTTGGACCCCCTTTTGCCTTCAGAACTGCCTCGGTCCATATTGACATGATGGCATCACACAGTTGGCGCAGATTTGTCGGCTGCACATCCATGATGCGAATCTCCCGTTCCACCACATCCCAAAGATGCTCTATTGGATTGAGATCTGGTGACTGTGGAGGCCATTTGAGTACAGTGAACTCATTGTCATGTTCAAGAAACCAGTCTGAGATGATTCCAGCTTTATGACATGGTGCATTATCCTGCTGAAAGTAGCCATCAGAAGTTGGGTACATTGTGGTCATAAAGGGATGGACATGGTCAGCAACAATACTCAGGTAGGCTGTAGCGTTGCAACGATGCTCAATTGGTACCAAGGGGCCCAAAGAGTGCCAAGAAAATATTCCCCACACCATTACACCACCACCACCAGCCTGAACCATTGATACAAGGCAGGATGGATCCATCCTTTCATGTTGTTGACGCCAAATTCTGACCCTACCATCCGAATGTCGCAGCAGAAATCGAGACTCATCAGACCAGGCAACGTTTTTCCAATCTTCTATTGTCCAATTTCGATGAGCTTGTGCAAATTGTAGCCTCAGTTTCCTGTTCTTAGCTGAAAGGAGTGGCACCCGGCGTGGTCTTCTGCTGCTGTAGCCCATCTGCCTCAAAGTTTGACGTACTGTGCATTCAGAGATGCTCTTCTGCCTACCTTGGTTGTAACGGGTGGTTATTTGAGTCACTGTTGCCTTTCTATCAGCTCGAACCAGTCTGGCCATTCTCCTCTGACCTCTGGCATCAACAAGGCATTTCCACCCACAGAACTGCCGCTCACTGGATATTTTTTCTTTTTCGGACCATTCTCTGTAAACCCTAGAGATGGTTGTGCGTGAAAATCCCAGTAGATCAGCAGTTTCTGAAATACTCAGACCAGCCCTTCTGGCACCAACAACCATGCCACGTTCAAAGTCACTCAAATCACCTTTCTTCCCCATACTGATGCTCGGTTTGAACTGCAGGAGATTGTCTTGACCATGTCTACATGCCTAAATGCACTGAGTTGCCGCCATGTGATTGGCTGATTAGAAATTAAGTGTTAACGAGCAGTTGGACAGGTGTACCTAATATTCACAATAACAACCTTTCTTCATTGAAGACACATTGTAATGTTACTGTCCTTTATTTTTATATTGCTCAAAAATCACTTCTTTATATGTTGATTTAAATATATGAATGTTTGGACACCGCCTGTGTTTCTCCCCCAATCCATTCCACAATTTTACCCCACACACAGACACACAAAAACCCTTCCTAGTAGATCTTACTAGGTGCATTTTAAATTTTGCATTCCCCCATAAATTATATTTCCCTTCTCTCTCACTGAAAAGATTTTGTATATTGTGTGGCAAAAAGTTTTTACTGACTTTAAACATTAACTGTGCTGTATAATAATCAACCAGATCCCGTAATTTCAATAACTTTGAATGTAAAAACAATAAATTAGTATGTTCAAGATACCCGACTTTGTGTATAACACGGACTGCCCTTTTTTTGTAATATTATCAATTAATTAAGTGTACTTTAATAATTGTTACTCCAGACCTCTATACAATAGGTCAAGTATGGAAGTACTAATGAGCAATACAAGATATGTAGCGATGTGTAATCTAGGACTTGCTTAATTTTATTTATAATTGCAAGTATTGCATTTATTTTTACAATTACCAAATATCATTACCTTAGTTTTATCTATATTTAGTGATAATTTATTACAATCCATCATTTTTTAAGCTTATTTAATTCATTATTTAGAGTATGGATTAGTTGATTATAATTATTTCCGGAATAAAATATATTAGCATTATCAGCAAATAATATTATTTTTAAGTATCTTGGGGTCTTATTCACGAGTGAGGGGAAAATGGAGTGAGAGACTGACAGACGGATCGGAGCAGCATCTGCAGTGATGCGGACGTTGTACCGGTCTGTTGTGGTGAAGAGGGAGCTTAGTTCTAAGGCAAAGCTGTCGATTTACCAGTCAGTCTACGTTCCTACTCTCACCTATGGTCACGAGCTTTGGGTAATGACTGAAAGAACAAGATCGCGGATACAAGCGGCTGAAATGAGCTTTCTCCGTAGGATTGCTGGACTCACCCTCAGAGATAGGGTGAGGAGCTCAGTCATCCGGGAGAGGCTCAGAGTAGAACTGCTGTTCCTCCACATTGAAAGGAGTCAGCTGAGGTGGTATAGGCATCTGATTAGGATGCCTCCTGGACGCCTCCCACTTGAGGTGTTTCAGGCACGCCCCACTGGGAGGAGACCCCGGGGCAGACCCAGGACTCGGTGGAGAGACTATGTCTCCCAGCTGGTCTGGGAATACCTTGGTATCCTCTCTGAAGAGCTGGAGCAGGTGGTTGGGGAGAGGGAAGTCTGGGCTTCTCTGCTTGAACTGCTGCCTCCGCAACCCGGACCTCCGGAAAAGTGGTAGAAGATGGATGGATGGAATATATCATTTATATATATGTTAAATAATTTGGGGCCCAATACTGACCCCTGGGGGACCCCACAGGCAATTTCCATACATCCAGACAGATATTCTCCCATCTTCACAAACTGTTGTCTCTCAGATAAATAACTTGTAACCCAATTCAGTGCCACTCCCCTAATACCATACATTTGCAGTTTATCAAGAAGTATTGAATGATTTATTGTATCAAATGCTTTTCAAAAATCTATAAATACACCAATTGCATATTTTCCTTGATCTAATGCATTTATTTCCTCTGTTGCTTCCATAATTGCCAACGATGTTGTACTCTTTGCTCTAAATCCATATTGATTCTGATTAAGCACATCGTGTTTATTTAAAAAGTCCTCTAATCTGTTGTTGAAAAGTTTTTCCAGAATCTTTGAAAATTGTGGGAGGAGCGATACTGGCCTGTAGTTTGTGTAGTGTTGTTTATTTCCTTGCTTGAATAATGGTATTACTTTTGCTATTTTCATTTTCTGTGGGAATGAGCCAGTTTGAAATGATAGATTACAAATAGATGTAAATGATTTTAATATGCCATCAACAGTTCTTTTTACTAGTGTCATATCAGTACCATCACAATCAGTAGATAATTTATTTTTACACTTTTCAACAACAGATTTTACCTCTAGTTCTATTTCTAGTTCTTTCTTCAGAGAAAGATTGACCGAGGGTGATTTCCAATCAATGTCTCACTCACGGTGTCTCTTCCTTGGTTTGGAATTTTTGCTGCCAACTCTGGTACAACATTTACAAAAAAATTATTGATTTTTTTTTTTTTTTACTACCATCTTCTTATCATAATTACCACCACAATTATCAGTAAAATACTCTGGATATATTGTTTTCTTAGTTCCATTTTTCCTTAATTTATTTAATATATCCCAGACTCCTTTTATATTATTTTTATTTTCATTTATTTTCCTATAGTATAATTTTTTACTAGTTCGTATTATTTCAGTTAATTTATTTTAATATGTTTTATATCTTTTTTCAGATTCTTTGGTTCTTCATTTAATGAAATTTTTATAGAGATAATTTTTCTTTTTACAAGCATTTTGTAGTCCCCTGGTTAACCATGGGCAATTTTTGTATTTATGTTTTTTATTAATTTCTTTAATTGGACAGGTTTTTTTTTTATCATATTGTGGAGAGTGTAAATAACGGAGGCAGATTTATGCAGCAGACGACTTTATTCACTCTCACATCAGTCATACACAGAAAAAGCATATCCCAATACACCAGGGTCTCTCCTTTTATATCAACCGCCCATCTCACATCTGCATGACATCTCGCATCACAATACATTCATCCCTTCTCCCCCAACTCCTTCTTCCTGCTACCTCACCATAATCTCTCTCATTTCCATACCTATTGTCCTTCTCTGTTTACCCTCTGCATCCAGTCTGAGATGATTAACCCAGCCTCTACACTGCCCCCCCCCCCCCCCCAGAATCTCAGACTGAGTTTCAGTCCTCACGTCCTTTTGGCTTCAGTCTCCTCCCATATCTGCTGTAACAGGGGTTTTCCGCCTCGGCGGCGCTGCTATGCCAGTGGGGGGCTCCTGGTGGTGTGTCTATCTGCGGGTGGGCAATGGCGAGGGGGGGGGGGAACCTTTGACTTGCCTGTGTGGCTGCTCTGATGAATCGTTTACCTGGGGAGTTCTCAGTGGGGGTCTTCCACGCTAAGGGGCCCGAGCCAACATCACTTGCTCGTCCGCCACCACAAAGGCGGGCTTAAGTCTGTCTATACATATTTTCTCCTGACGACCCCCCAGGTCTAACAAAAAATGTTTGTCCCCTGTTTCCAGCACTCTGAATGGGCCATCGTAGGGTGGGTGCAATGGAGGGCGGTGGGCATCGTGCCTCACAAACACGAACGTTGTGTTCTTCAAAGTTTTTGGCACAAAAGCGTGTGGAAAACAGTGGTGGGCCAGGCCTGGCAGCGTGCCTGTGTCTGCGCTATGCTGCAAACGCTGAGACGTACAGTTGTCCGGCGTGGGATTATCTGGCAAAAATTCCCCAGGCAGCCACAGCGGCTGAGAAAAAACAAGCTCCGCCGGGGAAGCCTCCACATCCTCTTTTGATACGGAACACAACCCCAATAAAACCCACAGCAACTGGTCTACCCAATTTGCATCCGTCAGGAAAGCCCTAAGCGCTGCTTTCAGTGATCTATGGAAATGCTCGCAAAACCCATTGGCCTGTGGGTTGTACGCGGTTGTGCGATGAATTGCAACACCCAGGCTGCGGGCCATCGTGGACCAGAGGTCGGAAACAAACTGAGGGCCCCTATCGGACGTGATGTCCGACGGGATGCCAAAACGTGCCACCCATGTCGTCAAAAAAGCGCGCACCATGTCCGCGGATGTGGCTGCCGCCAGCGGGACTGCTTCTGGCCAGCGTGTGGTGCAGTCCACCACTGTCAGAAGGTGCGTGCACCCCTGCCATGGCGGGAGGGGGCCCACGAGGTCCACGTGAACATGGTCGAACCTCTTAGCCGGTATACGAAACGGCTCCAAAGGAGCCTTCGGGTGTTTGTGTACTTTGGCTCGTTGGCACGCTATGCAGGCTGCAGCTCACTCTTTCACTTGTTTACGCAGGCCTGGCCATACAAACTTTGCTCCCACCATTTTGACTGACGCGCGCACTCCTGGGTGTGCCAGAGCGTGAACTGACTCGAACACTCGGCAGCGCCAAGCAACTGGGACCACCGGGCGCGGGCGTCCCGTGGAGGCGTCGCAGATTGGGGGGGGGGGGCTGCCGTCTTGCAGCACTCTGCTCTCCAGCCTTAACCCTGTTGGTCCAGAATGGAGCACACACACGTCCGCATCGCCAATCTGCTCTGCGGCCATGGCTGTATAATCTATCCCCACGCAGACCGGGGCCACTACTGCGGGCGAGAGGCAGTCCGCCACCACATTCAGTTTACCCGACACATGCTGAATATCGGTCGTAAACTCCGAGATCGCGGCCAGCTGTCTCTGCTGCTGGCCCGACCATGGTTCCGAAACCTTGGCCATCGCGAACGTTAGCGGCTTGTGGTCAACGAACGCGGTGAAGCTGCGCCCTTCCAGCCAGAGCTAGAAGTGGCGTATGGCCAGGTGGAGAGCCAGCAACTCTCTGTCGAACGTGCTGTATTTATGCTAACTGTTGCGCAAAGCCCTGCTGAAAAAAGTGAGTGGCTGCCAAGCACCGGAAATGCGTTGCTCCACGACGGCCCCTATGGCCATGTCGGAGGCGTCAGTAGTGAGCGCTATCCGGGCCGCCGGGTCTGGGTGCGCCAACAGTGCGGCGTTTGCCAGGGCTGTTTTAACCTCAGAGAATGCCTGCTCTCGCTCCGGAGTCCATTCGACTCTGTCCGCGGGTTTCCGTTTCTTGAGCGCGGCGTACGATGACTGCATGAGCTGAGCTGTGCTGGGGAGGAACCGGTTATAAAAGTTAACCATCCCCAAAAACTCTTGCAGCGCCCTGACCGTCTGAGGCCGGGGAAAATTCGCCATGGCGCGCACCTTGTCGGGCAAGGGTATCGCTCCCTCTGGTGAGATGCGATGCCCCAAAAAATTAATCCCCGTCACGCCGAACTGGCATTTCGCCGGGTTGATTATTAACCCGTGCTCCTCCAACCTCCGGAAAACCGTCCTGAGGTGGGCTACGTGCTCGTCCTCGGACGCACTGGCCACCAGGATGTCATCCAGGTAGACGAACACAAACGGCAGATCGTGCAACACCGCATCCATCATGCGCTGGAATGTCTGTGCCGCGCCTTTTAATCCGAAGGGCATGCGTAAAAACTCAAACAAGCCAAACGGAGTTATTACCGCTGTTTTGAGTATGTCCTCCGCGCGCACCAGGACCTGGTGGTAACCATGGACCAGGTTTATTTTTGAAAAAATGCGTGCCCCGGCAAGGTGAACGGAAAAATCCTGAATATGGGGAATCGGGTAGCGGTCGTGCGCTGTGGCGTTATTCAACCTGCGGAAATCTCCGCACGGTCGCCACGATCCCTCGGCCTTAGGGACCATGTGTAGTGGGGATGCCCATGGGCTGTTTGAGCACCTGATGATGCCCAACCTTTCCAAGTTGGCAAACTCCTCGCGCGCTATGGCCAGTTTAGCTGCATCCAGGTGCCGAGGTCGTGCGAAAACGGGCGGCCCAGTGGTGGTGATAAAGTGTTCCACCCCGTGTTTAGTGCTGGCCGCCGAAAACGTCGGGACCATGAGTGCTGGGAACTGAGTGAGCAGTGTGTGGAACTTACCGCCTGGAGCTGTGATGTTGGCTTGTGTTACTGGCCCGGCCCCTCGAGCTGTATAGGGGAGAGAATCAACAGACATTGCATTAACCAGTCGTCTATTAGCAACATCGACTAGCAACCCGTGTGCACACAGAAAATCAGCTCCCAGGATTGGGAAACTCAATGCCGCAATGACAAAAGTCCATTCGTACATACGGCCGTGTAGGGATAAAGTCAGTGTCCTCTCACCAAAAGTCTTAATGTCCAAGGCGTTTACGGCTACCAGCTGGGGGCTGCTTGCTCCTGCTAGCCGGTCGGCGTAGGACAACAGGATGAGGCTCTTTTGGGAGCCGGTGTCTACGAGGAACCGTCTCCCCAAGTGCGAGTCCGTCACGTAGAGCAGCTTGTTTTCTTCACTGGCGGTCGCAGCTGCTACTGACTGCTGGGCTTGGCATTTCCCGAACGCTTGAATTGGCACGGTGGCACACATCTGTGTGAGTTCTCTCCAAAGCGGCGGAGGTAGAAGCAGAGCGTGTCTCTCTGGCGCTTCCTGGCCCCCGCTGCCGCTACTGTCGCTGGCTCTTCGCCTCCGCTGGTCGTCTCGCTGGGTTCCGACGCCGCTGCGTTCACTGTGAGGGCTCTGGTGGTGAGGATGATCCGATCTGCCTCCTGGGCTAGCGCCCGGTAGTCACACGCAGCCAGCAACTGTGTATTAGCAAGAACCGCTCTTGCCTCTGTTGGGAGGTTCCAGAGGAAAAGGTGGGCAAACAGAAAATGCCCGTCGTCCGTGCCCATCAACGCCAGCATCTTCTCCATCAGTTCGACCGCCGACCCATCTCCTAACTCGGAGCGCCTCAGGAGCCTCTCTACTCTCTCACAGTCCGAGAGCGTGTAGCGCTGGGTCAGCGCGGCCTTGAGAGCCCCGTATTTGTCGTGGGCTGGATGCTGTTGGAGCAAGCTCGCTACTTGCTGAGACGTGCGAGCGTCCAGCGCTGCGACCACATAGTAATATCTGCTGTCGTCTGCTGTTATTCCCCGGAGGGCGAACTGAGCCTCGGTGTGGTGGAACCAAGACCGCGAGTCGTGCAGCCAAAAGTCCGGTAGTTTGACCGAAACAGCGCACGTGTTGCTGGGGGTTCCCGTCCGGGCCGACTCCAGGGTTCTTGCCTCGTGTTCCATAATTTGTCAAGGGGTCACCAGTGTGGAGAGTGTAAATAATGGAGGCAGATTTATGCAGCAGACAACTTTATTCACTCTCACATCAGTCATACACAGAAAAAGCATATCTCAATACACCAGGGTCTCTCCTTTTATATCAACTGCCCATCTCACATCTGCATGACATCTCGCATCACAATGCATTCATCCCTTCTCCCCCAACTCCTTCTTCCTGCTACCTCACCATAATCTCTCTCATCTCCATACCTATTGTCCTTCTCTGTTTACCCTCTGCATCCAGTCTGAGATGATTAACCCAGCCTCTACAATATAATGATTTACATATATCAGTAAATTTATCATATGCCAAGTCCACTTCTTTCTCTCTATAGACAACATTCCAATTCTGTAATATTAAGTCATCTTTTAAAGCATTGATTCTATCTTCTGTTCGTATTCTTTTATAAATAATCTTTTTACATGGTTTATTGTTATTCTTACTCTCATTAACCCCATAATTAACATCTAAAGAAACAAATACAGGCAGGTGGTCACTAATGTCATTTATTAGTATACCACTCACCATTTTTTTTTTTTTTTTTTTTTTTTTTTTTTTTGTTACTTATTTGTACCCGTAGGTAGACTTGGTTTGCAGTCTGGTGACAAGCCACCGGCTGCTGGTCGCTGCGTGCGCGAGCGCCCTAAACCTACATGTTTTTGGTGTGCGGGAGGAAACCGGAGAAATCCCGGAGTAAACCCGCGCAACACGGGGAGAACATGCAAACTCCACACAGCTCACTGTTGGTCGGGGGCTGGGATCGAACCCACGACCTCATGATCCCCGCGATCCCCCGGCCAAGGGTAAAACTGTGCTGCCACAGTGCTAAACCACTGCGCCACCGTGCAGCCCAACCATATTATATTCAATAACATTGGTAAAAATGTTGTCTATCAAGGTAGCACAGTGTGTCGTTATTCTTGTAGGTTTTGTAATCTTTGGAAATAAGGTTAAGCTATACATTATATCTAAGAAATCTTCAGTTGGTTTATGTTGTTATGTTTTCATTAAATCTATATTAAAGTCACCACAAATAAAGATATATTTTTGTCTTATTTTTGTATACATCTTTTCCATACCATTTCTAATTTTTTCCATATCAGATCCCGGTGCTCTATATATACAACTTACTATTATGTTTTGTCTATTTTTCATTGTAATTTTGATTGTTAAACATTCCATACTTTCATTCACTGTTGATGTCATGCTGTCCACTTTTTTACTTTTTAAATTTCTATCAACATACAGTGCTACCCCACCACCACTTTTACATTTCCTATTTTGTGTGTACATCTCATATCCATGTAGTTCAAATTTTACATCTTTTTCTTCATTAATCCATGTTTCACTTATTGCTATAATCCTAAATGGGGTGTTAAAATGATTTAAAAAACTCCTTAATACTATCAAAGTTGGCATAGAGACTCCTACTATTAATATGTATTATTGTCAATGTCTGATCCGAGTTCATAATTCCATTTAATTGTTGTTCATCATAATAAGCACACTTATTGTTAATATGATTAAAGTAGTCATTATCTGGGTCAATATCTCCTAAAATGTCTTGTGCTTGCTGTTCAGTATTGACAAAGGTTTCAGCTTCAATTTGGGCTTTGTCTCCTGATGTCCATTGTCAAAGTCATTGGCTAACTGCCTGCATCCTCCACCAAACTGTAGAAATTAATTTTTTGGACAGTTAGCAGAATCTTTTCAGTTAACCAACCAATAATCACAGAAGAAATATTATTTCTCAGCTTAACTTTTATTGAACCATGGAGGGAGTCAGTGTACATGGCCACGGGTCCTCCCAGCTTCATCTCCTTGAAAGAACCCAGAACAAAGAACAACACTGTAGGGAGCTTGGAATGAAGAAGCGATGTGATTTTATAAATCAAAGTTTAATATCAGCTTCACTTCCCTAACAAGTCTCATCTCGGTGCAGAAGCAGAATAAGAGGTCGAGCGCAGTCAGACCTTCATACTTATACCCACACTCAACAAAAGACATTGCATATCAAAGCCGACATCCCGCATTAACATAATCCCCCCTCCATTGTCCTCCGTCTCCTCCACCTGACCCTGGGTGGTCAGGGAGTTCGATCCGGTCTCCACCACTGTGACTCCGTCTGTTCTTTGATCCTCGCTGGCGGTTGAGACCTCTTGTCCTGTTCTGAGGCGTGAGGTCATTCCACTTATGTAATCACTAAACATTCTAATATGTCTATACATATGTAGGTATGGAATATATGATTAATATAAGCCACAGCCCCCCCTCCCCAAACGACTAAGAAAAGGACAATCAAATTAAGTTTACAGTTTAAGATAATCTCTATAACATATTATACTGTCAAACCTCTTGACAGGAAAAACAAGGAAAAATCTTTCCAGCAGTCATGCTCCTGTAGAAAATTCAGTGGTAACAACAACAGTATAGTAATATCACAAATCAGCCTTAAAACTGTCACGGCACATAGTTAACAACTCTTGGTCAATTTGCATCAGTCCCTGTGCCGTCTGGGTTTTAATCTTCTCCCGAATCTGCTGTAGGTCTGCTTTGGCGTCCTGGTGGGACCCTCCTGTAAAGAATCTGCAGCTTGGGGAGGAGAGTGGTTATTTGTTCCCTGCAGGGGGGCTGAGTTTTTTTTCTTGGGGGGTCTACCCCGCCGAGGTGCTCTTGCCACCCGTGCAGGTTCGTCACTCAACAAGAAGGCAGGTTTAAGTCTGTCAATGCTGACTGTTTCTTTTCTGTCCCCTAAATCAAGCACAAAATGCTTATCACCAGGTTCCAGCACTCTGAATGGTCCGTCGTATGGTGGACGGAGGGTTGATTTTAAAGCTTCGTGTCTAACAAAAATGAACTCGGCGTTTTTTAAAGCTTGGGGGACAAAAACCCGTGGAAAAGAGTGATGTGCCGGTCTGGGGAGCGTGTCCGGTCCGGTGCTGCCTAAGGGCCTCAGGGCTGGAAGATGCCCAGGCTCTGGATGCTCTGGGAAAAACTCACCTGGGAGTCTGAGAGGTTGTGCAAAAACTAATTCTGCTGGGGAGGTGTCTAGATCCTCTTTAGGGGCAGAACGCAACCCCAATAAAACCCAGGGAAGTTTATTCACCCAATCTGTATCCGTTAGTGAGGCCCTGAGGGCGGCCTTTAAAGATCTGTGAAAATGCTTGCATAACCCATTAGCCTGAGGGTGATATGCGGTGGTGCAGTGAATTGTCGCTCCTAAGCTGCTGGCCATGGCTGACCACAGCTCTGAGACAAATTGAGGCCCCCTATCGGACGTGATGTCCGATGGGACGCCGAAACGTGCCACCCAGTTTGTTAAAAAAACGCGAGCGACTTCTGCAGCTGTGGTTGACGCCAAAGGGACCGCCTCCGGCCAGCGCGTAGTACGGTCTATCATTGTTAACAGGTGTGTGAAACCTTGAGACGAAGGTAGTGGTCCAACGAGGTCAACATGAACGTGGTCAAACCATCTGGCTGGGATTCGAAAAGGCTCTAGAGGAGCTTTTGTGTGTTTGTGTATTTTGGCGTGCTGACAAGACATGCAAGTTTTTGCCCATTCCTTTACATTTTTGCGCAGGCCTGGCCAAACAAACTTTTCCGCGACCATTTTAACCGAGGCGCGCACCTCTGGGTGCGCGAGGGAGTGAACCGAGTCAAAAATGCGGCGGCGCCATGCAGCTGGGACTACCGGGCAAGGTCGGCCGGTTGACACGTCGCAGATTGGGAGGGTACACCGTCACGTAAACCCCTTTCCTCCAGTCTTAACCCTGTTGGTCCAGACAGGAGCGCGCGCACGTCCGCGTCACTGCTTTGTTCCTCCGCCATGGCTGCGCAATCTATCCCTACGTGAATTGGGGCCGCGTACGCGTCCGCGTTGGCGAAGAGTTCTGCGGCTGAGGTAGTATAATCTGTCTCCTTGTGCTCTGGCGATGTCACAGCGCGAGAGAGGCAGTCTGCTACCACGTTAAGTTTGCCTGCCACATGTCGAATGTCTGTGGTGAACTCTGAAATTGCAGCTAGCTGTCTTTGTTGCCTGCCTGACCATGGTTCTGAAATTTTAGCCATCGCAAAAGTGAACGGTTTGTGGTCTACAAAATCCGTGAAACGCTGCCCTTCTAACCAGAACTGGAAGTGGCGGATGGATAAATGAAGCGCTAGCAGCTCCCTGTCAAAAGTGCTGTATTTGCGCTCGGTTTGGTTTAAAGATTTGCTAAAAAATGCTAAAGGTTGTCAGGTTCCGCCAACATGTTGTTCCACGACTGCCCCTATGGCCAGGTCTGAAGCGTCTGTGGTTAATGCTATGCGGGCTGAGGGATCGGGGTGAACTAACAATGTGGCATTCGCTAGAGCACTTTTTACTTCCGCGAAGGCGCGTTCGCGCTCCGGGGTCTATTTGACTGCGTTGGAAGGCTTTTGTTTTCTGAGCACGGCATACAGGGGCTGCATGAGTTGAGCTGCGCGGGGGAGGAAACGGTTGTAAAAATTCACCATTCCCAAAAATTCTTGCAGCGATCTGACCGTTTGTGGTCGTGGAAAATTTTTTATCGTGTGGACTTTGTCTGGCAATGGGACTGCCCCCTCTGGTGAAACTCTGTGTCCCAAAAAATCAATTTGTGACACGCCGAATCGGCATTTGGCTGGGTTGATTATTAACCCGTGTTCTTCTAGTCTCTGAAAAACTGTAGCGAGGTGTTGTTCGTGTTTTTCCTCTGATGGGCTGGCTACCAGCATATCATCAAGGTAAACGAACACGAAGGGGAGGTCGCGTAATACCGCGTCCATCATACGCTGAAAAGTTTGAGCAGCGCCTTTGAGGCCGAACGGCATTCGCAAAAATTCAAAAAGACCAAAAGGGGTTATTACAGCCGTTTTAGGAATGTCTTCCGCTTGAACGGGGACTTGGTGATAGCCATGGACCAGGTCTATTTTAGAAAAAATGTGCGCACCCGCCAGATGTAGTGAAAAATCTTGGATGTGAGGGACTGGGTAGCGGTCATGCGCTGTCGCATTGTTTAATCTGCGGTAATCGCCGCAAGGTCTCCAAGAACCGTCGGTTTTCGGGACCATGTGTAGTGGCGATGCCCAAGGGCTTTTCGAGCGCCTAATAATGCCTAATTTTTCCAGGCTGGCAAACTCATCCCGTGCTATGGCGAGCTTGGTCGAGTCTAAACGCCGAGCTTTGGCAAACACGGGTGGGCCTGTTGTGGGAATGAAGTGTTCAACCCCGTGTTTCGCTACTGTTGCTGAAAATTTTGGAACTGTGAGTGCTGGAAATTGGGTGAGGAGTTGGTCAAACTTACCTCCTGCTGTAGTGACGCTGGCTTGCACGGGTGGTGGAGAAACTCGAGCTGAGCAGGGGATAGAAGCAAATGATAGTGCATTAACCAAGCGTCTATTTGCAAGATCGACTAATAACCCATGTGCACACAAAAAGTCTGCGCCCAACAAGTTAAAACTCACCGCAGCTATAATAAATGTCCATCTATAGTTGCGGGCGTGGATGAGATGAGGCAGGTCCCTTTCACCGAAAGTGTCGATGATCGAGCCGTTGGCTGCCATCACTCCGTTTCCCCGGGGTCCCATGGCCCGGTCTGCGGGGGAAGGGGTGATGAAGCTCACCTGAGCTCCAGTGTCGATGAGGAACCGTCTCCCGGTGCGTCCGTCAGTCACATAAAGCAGCTTATTCATCTCGCCGAGAGCCTTAGCTGCTAACCATTTCTTGAATTTGCAGGGGGGCACGCATTTGTGTGCCCTTTCGGCGAAACGTTGATGAAAATAGCAGAGGTCGTTCCGCTTGCTGCGTCTTGGTCGCGTCACTACCATAGTGGGCGGGCTCTGCTCCACTGTCTGCGGTTTTCCGCTGCTCTGGGCGTCCACGCTAAAATCTGCAGATGCTGCTGTGGCCATCTGATCGCCGCAGGCGTTGATGAGCCGCTGCGCTTCTCGGGCCAGTGCGAGGAAGTCCTGCTGGGTGCTGCATCACATGTTGGTCAGTGTCCCTCTCATGTGTGGCGGCAGAGTGCTGAGGAAGACATGCCGGAAAAGGAAGTTGTCGTTGTCCGCTTCCTTAAGCTGCAGCATGTCCTCCATGAGGGCCTTTGGTCTGCATCCTCTGTGGCCGTAGATCGCCAGAATCTTCTCTGCTCTCTCCTCGGCTGAGGGGACGAAGTTCTCAATGATGGTCGCCTTTAGTTCCCTGTATTTGTCGTGGGTGGGCGGTTGTTGAATTACGCTCCGCGTGCATCTATGCGTGGCGGCGTCGAGTTTGGCGACGATGTGGTAAAACTTCGTCTCATCCGCCGTTATGCCCGCCAGTGCAAACTGAGCCTCAGCTTGCTGGAACCACGAGCTCGGGTCATTTTGCCAGAATTCTGGCAGCTTGACGGTGACGGCGCTTGTGTGGGCCGTCCCTGATGTGTCAGCCGGGTGAGAGCGCCTTTCTTCTGCTCTCACGGCGGAGCTGGGGATGGTGCTCGATTGAGCCCTCTCTGTGGATTCTGCCGTGGGGGAACGTCTTCCATCCGTTCCCCTGTCTGCATGGGCGCCTGCGCTTGCCTGGGTCGCCTCCGATGAGTTCATCGCGGGAGAACGTCTCTGTTCCATCCTCACGTCTGGTCACCAGTGTAGGGAGCTTGGAATGAAGAAGCGATGTGATTTTATAAATCAAAGTTTAATATCAGCTTCACTTCCCTAACAAGTCTCATCTCGGTGCAGAAGCAGAATAAGAGGTCGAGCACAGTCAGACCTTCATACTTATACCCACACTCAACAAAAGACATTGCATATCAAAGCCGACATCCCGCATTAACATAATCCCCCCTCCATTGTCCTCCGTCTCCTCCACCTGACCCTGGGTGGTCAGGGAGTTCGATCCGGTCTCCACCGCTGCGACTCCGTCTGTTCTTTGATCCTCGCTGGCGGTTGAGACCTCTTGTCCTGTTCTGAGGCATGAGGTCATTCCACATATGTAATCACTAAACATTCTAATATGTCTATACATATGTAGGTATGGAATATATGATTAATATAAGCCACAAACACAACTATAAAAAGGCTTCCAGTTATTGGGCGTTTCCCAGTAACTTTCCAACAATAAGATAAGATAAAATAAGACAAGCCTTTATTAGTCCCACAATGGGGAAATTCCAGGATTGCAACAGCACAGGGATAGCAACACTCAGAGCAACAATCAGAAGGCAAGAGAAAAAAAAGAAACAAGAGCAGCAAGTATACATATGTACATATAAACATAAATATATATATTTATATAGACACAGTGCGGAACATTGTAGCTAGATGGAATAAATATGTAGATATATAAACACACATAGTATGGAGCATTGTAGCTAGATGGAATAAATATGTAAATATATAAACACACAGTGCGGAGCATTGTAGCTAGATGGAATAAATATGTAAATATATAAACACACAGTGCGGAGCATTGTAGCTAGATGGAATAGTATGTAGATATATAAAAACACAGTGCGGCGCATTGTAGCTAAATGGAATAAATATGTAGATATATAAACACACCCAGTGCGGAGCATTGTTGCTAGATGGGATGAAACAGCACAACTGTCTACTTAGTTATCCTACATGGTATGATTATGTCCCCATACATATTCTCACCCTCCATAGCGATCGGTATTTCCCTAGTTGTATGTCGGAGCGGACCATTGTATAAGTCTATTGCATCTTTTGCATTCAAAACTATTAGGTTGTCACGTCTTTTTGCTATCTCTGCGAGCATACACTGGCCACTGTCCAAACTAGGTCTTTTCAGTGTCCAAATGGCTTCAGATGTCATGTCAGCTCTTTTATGACTTCCATCCTGCCCAGATGGCTTCCATTTCCCCATGCCCATATATGGAAACAGGAACAGAGAATTTCCTGTGGAGCTTATATATGCTTGTGTGTATGTGTGTAAGCAACCGATGTGTATGTGTGAATGGTGTATGTGCGGGTCTAAAAGATAAGTGGATGCAAGCACTTTGTGTAATATGTAATTAACTAATCTTCACTGTTTATTTATTATAACACATTGCAGAAAGTGTGAGATAGGGTGGAGCAGAGTGCAGTGTTAAAGAAAGAGAAAAACTCATCCAGAATCCGCATCCTGAGCAAGATCACTTCCAAAATTTAATGGGTTCATCCATAGCTCAAGGGCCACCTTTGATGAAAATGTCATGCAAATCTGTAGTTTTGCATTATCCTGCTAACATATGTATAAACAAACAAATGCATGCAAATACATTATATCTCCTTGGTGGAGGTATAATAAATATAGCAACAAACAGTGATCATTGGATTCCAAACAGCTATAGCCTTCAAGACTTTGTACCAACAATATTTAAAACCTAGCCTGTGTTACATGTTAGGTCTTAGGACCTTAGGACAAGAGAGGCATGTTGCACTTTAAAACTAAAAAAAACAAAAAACAAAAAAACAACTTGTCTGGGCTTTAAACCCAGGTCCTCCAGCATACCATACTGACACCATAACGCACTACTCCACAGGACTGCTTCAATTCACAGTCCTACATCATCAACAGAAACTGTTCCATCAACAAGACACAAAGACTGATAGAAATTTCATTAATTAGGCTTAATTTATGGCAAAAGGAATTGCATTAAATTTGGTGCTTCTAAAGTTTCTCGTGGTTGTGAGTGTGATAATGAAACTGTGCAAATTCATTGGGCTGTAAAAGCAAAACAGATTGATGATCGTTGATCATTTTAACAAACTGTCATTATCAGCGTCTGTAGACAATGCTTAATTTCAAGCAGTTTGGATGAATGACCTTTAAGGCTTTCATTGTTGTTTTTGAGATATATGCGAAAACCTAAAATTTATTATTAGCACTATGGGTACACTACCTTACTTTTAGATCTCTGAGTGGTGAGGAGAATCTGTCACCTCGCTGTAAAGTTCATTCTTCTGCACCTTACAGTTTTTACTGTATAGAGTGGTAACTCCAGGTCTTTCTGGAGCTCTCTGTGAGTGGTTTTGGCTCTTGAATAACTCTTCTGATAATTCTTTTGACTCCTCTGTCAGAAATCTTGTGAGGAGCTCCTGGTCATGGCCGGTTTATGGTAAATGATGTTCTTTCCATTTTTGAATGATGGCTTCAACAGTGCTCACTGGAACATTGAGCAGTTTAGAAATGTGCCTGTAACCAATGCCATCATTATGTTTTGCATCAATAAGATTGTGAAGGTCTAGACAGCGCTCTTTGCTTCTACCCATCATGAGTTCTTTGTGATGTGACAATCTAATATTATGTATATACACAATTCACAATATATATTGTGAACACAGTTGCCTTGACTTCTTTCTATGTATGTATTACTTGGGTTGTTACTGATATCTGGTGAAAATCTCAGATCAATTGGCTCCATCAGAAATATGTTTAATGAGAAAAATGTTGATGTGTTCAGTACTTATTTTCCCAGCTGTATATAAATATGCAAATTTTTCTCAGCATACTGCAGCTTTTTCCTGTAAATGATGACACTTGTGTCATAAATTCTATCTATCTCAGTGGCGGACCGTGTATTTCCCAACTTGGCCTTCAGCGGTGATCTACCCGATTTAAGTGCCATTCATACCAAACACCATAAAAATAGCCTATAGGGCTGTTCACACAAAGCATGTTAAAGATAACTTTAACTATAAAATTATAGTTTTAAAAATCTTAACCTTCTCTTTGTGGAGCTCCATTTCCCTGCACACTTGTTCATTGAGCTGCAGATCCACTCTTGTTTCCCCAAAGGTTTAACAGTACCACTGCTTATAAGTGTCTGGCTGGCATCTTGCTGCTGCTATGGTTAAGACCCTGTCACACCTAGATGATTTAGACAGCCAAAATGTATGAAAAAATTTGAAGGATACGGTGGTGTATGTCGAATCAGGAGTAGTTCACCGAGCCCCTCTGAAAATTAATTTTCAGCATACTGAAAATTTTCCGACATATCCGGCGTATGGCTGATATGTTCCGCATTCGTGGAGCAAATGGTGTATTTGCAGCTTTAGTTCACAGAAAAAAAATCCTAAGCTCTCTGCCTACAGCACACACACACACACACACACACACACACACACACACACACACACACACACACACACACACACACGTATTTGTTTGTATAACAGAACCTGTTGGAGTTTTTCCATTTGACTGGTCTGTACCATCAGCTGTCCAGTGTTGTTCTGATAAATATGCCAAAATGTCAGAACACCGGAGGAGGATCCAATCAGCTGATCGCCTGAAGCGCAGAGCGCAGCTGTTTTCCATGATAAATCACATTTTCCTGTTGGCTGCGCCTCCCAGCAAAAGCACATTCCATGCATTATCTTGTTTTTTTCCACTTTGTTGAAAATAAACCTTTTTTTTATCGCCATCAGTTCACTTGCCTTTGAGCCAGGTTGTGATAACTGTTATCTGATGTTCCTGATGTGTCACATTAGCTGTTTTAGGCGTGACTAACCTGACAGATTTGACACCTCTGCCAGATCAGTCACACCCCCCGCCGTGGTCTCTGGAGGGGAGAATCATCTGGGTTGAACAGAGATGATCTCTCCTACATCTAGGATTCATGGATTGGGAGGCAACAGCAGTTTGGCATGACTGCACTATGCAGAAGTTAGACTATTGTTGCGCATAAGTTGTAAATGTCGGCAACACGCTAAGCATTAGTTGGCTTAAGTTACTTATGTTATGGAAATATTCTATATGTTACTAATATGTTATGTACTGTATATGTCCAAGTCGTTAAGGATATTCAATTCAGTTCAATTCAACTTTATTTATATAGCGCCATTTCACAACAACAGTCATCTCATAGCACTTTCAACTGTAGGGGGGACCCCCACAGTTGCAGAAAGACCCCAGCAATCAGGCGATCCCCTGTGAGCAAGCACTTGGTGACAGCGGAGAGGAAAAACTCCCTTTTAACAGGAAGAAACCTCCAGCAGAACCAGGCTCATTGAGGGGCAGTCATCTGCTGCAACTGGCTGGGGTGTGACGGGACAGAGAAGGTGAAAAGAACAGACATGTAGAGAGCAAACAGCACGATGGGGACTCAATCTATGGGAGAGAACAAACAGATGTTAATGACCAGCAAAAAAAAAATATTTCATTGACAGTGAAGAAAGGAGTGAGGCCCAGTGCATTATTGGAGGTCCCCCGGCTGGCTAAACCTAATAGCAGCATAACTAAGGGAGGTTTCAGAAACACATGATCCCTCCCTAATTGTAGGCTATATCAAAAAGGAAGGTTTTAACCCTATTCTTAAAAACAGAGATCGAGTCTTACTCCCGAATCCAGATTGGCAGCTGGTTCCACAGGAGAGGAGCTTGATAACTGAAGGCTCTGCCTCCCATTGTACTTTTGGAGATTCTAGGTATTACAAGTAATCCTGCATTTTGGGAGTGTAGTGCTCTGTTAGGATAATACGGTAGTATCAGATCTTTTAAATAAAAAGGAGCCTGATTGGTTAGAGCTTTGTAAGTAAGAAGAAGGATTTTAAACTTAATTCTAAACTCTATGGGAAGCCAATGAAGGGAGGCCAGAACTGGAGAGATATGATCTCTCTTTGTAGTACCTGTTAAAACTCTTGCTGCAGCCATGCAGTATGCGATGCATACGGCCAAAAGTGAAAATTATATCCCAGTGTAAGACCAATTTTTATACATTTGGCAAACGCTGCTTAAGAGTCACACTGTTAATTCCTGAAGGCCCAAGGCAGAAATGCTTGACCCTGGTAACACAGATGGCTGAAATATGATTGGACAAAAAAAAAAAAAACTCTTAACATGCATTATACTACTGGAAGGAGTGCAACCCATAGCCGTATAATATGAAAGTTGCGACACTCCAATAGACTTCTATAGAAATTTTTGTGTACTTTATTGATCCCCAGAGGGGAAATTGAGGGCATCCACCTGGATGGATGAAGCAGCCACGGTACGGCGCTATCCCTTAACCATTCACACACACATTCACACCTAGGGCCACTTTTTTAGAGTCTCCAATTAACCTAACCTGCATGTTTTTGGCCTGTGGGAGGAAACCGGAGAAATCCCGGAGTAAACCCACGCAGATACGGGGAGAAACATGCAAACTCCACACAGATCACTGTTGGTCAGGGGCTGGGATCGAACCAGGGATCCCATGGCCAAGGGTGAATTGCTGTGCTGGCGCAGTGCTAACCACTGTGCCACCGCACCGCCCAAGAAACTGTGGAATGCGGAAGTCACGTGAGTCATGGAGCAGTGAATAGTTCCAAACAATGAATTTTCCCCCATAGACCACCATTCATTTCATGGAGTGTTTGCTTAATAATCCAGGGTAAGTTAATGAATGGCCATTGGGTTTTTTTTGTCATTTTACCACTTAAATTAACATGTAGATTCTGTAGTCTATGATCTTGTTTTATTTTGTCAGCTTTTTTTCTTCATGTGCAGTAAAAGCTCATAAACTTGCTACTTGTTATTAGTCGGTGCCAGCTCAGCTAGCTAGCCAGGTCAGCCCTTTTTCCAAAAATCTGTTGTACAGTTATTGGATGAAGGCACAGTTTCTGAGAGACACTAGAGATGGGTATTAGCATTATATGATGGGACATGACATGAAAACCTGTGACAGAGCAGATGTAACTTATTATTTTGTTCATAGCAAATGTAGTAGCATTAGCAGCATTAGCAGCATCACAGGACTATGGTGGTGGATTTAAAAGATGGCTTACAAAAATGAAATTGTTCTACTTTTCATAGAGGAAAACATGAACCCATGAGAGACTGACATGTTTACCAGCAAACCTAGGAGGAAACGTGGAACGTTTTGGAAACGTGGAACAAGGTAGGAAATGACCAAACACAGTTTTTTACATCCTCCAGTCTTTATCAGTGTCAACCCTGATAATGGCAATATTATTTTTAATATCCATAAATTAGCACTTTTGATATTTTATGATTCTGCTGAAATA
The DNA here is from genome assembly GCA_020510985.1 of Pholidichthys leucotaenia. Taxonomy (NCBI): domain Eukaryota; kingdom Metazoa; phylum Chordata; class Actinopteri; order Cichliformes; family Pholidichthyidae; genus Pholidichthys; species Pholidichthys leucotaenia. The sequence goes on along the minus strand of CM035838.1, from coordinate 361,345,591 downwards.
GTCTATACTTATTTGAACAAACTGTTGTGAGAAACATGATAAGAAAGGCCCTCAGGATGAAGACTGGTTTAATTTTTTAATGCAGTTGTAAACAAAGTGGAAACAATTCAGATCTATGCAACTTAATGGAACAGAAGTAATGTTAATGTTGTGTCTTTATTTTAACAGTAAATCAAGAATTAAATGCTAAAACCAATCAAAAATATTTTGGAAACAACTGGCATATTTATAAATGTAAAATATTCTCTTTTATCAAATAGCTCACCTGAAATTAATTTTAAAAAATTAAATGTAATTGAACTATGAACATAGAGGAAGAACATCTGGTTTCTTTTTTTTTTCTAATTTCTATATTGTAATCCAGAAAACAGTTAATTTTGACTTTTTTTATATATATAAATATAATATAACATTATCTTTATATTAAGTTTTTCCAATAAAATTTAAAAAACAGGACTAAACACTTACTTTGACTGGATGTCGCAGACAATCCTATAGAGATTTTTAGAAGAGGTTCTCACCTTCTGATCAGTAGGGGCCCTGGATTGTCCACGACATGCAGACAAAGGCTTTGTCTGCTGATGTCCATTGTCAAAGTCGTTGGCTAACTGCCTGCATCTTCCACCAAACTGTAAAAATTAATTTTTTGGACAGTTAGCAGAATCTTTTCAGTTAACCAACCAATAATCACAGAAGAAATACTATTTCTCAGCTTAACTTTTATCGAACCATGCAGGGAGTCAGTGTACATGGCCTTGGGTCCTCCCAGCTCCCTCTCCTGTAAAGGACCCAGAACAAAGAACAACAAGAGAGAAGGGTCATATTAAAAAGTTAAAAACTAGTCAAAGAGGTTAAAAACTCAAAGGTCTAAAACCCAATAAAATATTTAGAACCCAAATAACATCCTACAAAAATAAGTAAATATAAAATGGAGTTAATAAATAGGTACCTAAATTATGTGCAATATATTGTTACAACTTGTTCAACTCTTTCACAGCAGCAGGAACAAAGCTGTTTTTGTAGCACTGGGTTTTACTTATTGGGACAGCAAACCTCCGTCTTGAAGGAAGAAGCTGAAAGTTGCAGTGCAAAGGGTGGGAGTCATCATTTAAAATGGAGGTAGCAATCCTCTGTACTTGTCTGGTGTACAGGGATGTCAGGCTCAGCTGTGACTCACCAAGCAAACGACTGGACCATCTAACTACCTGATCCAAGGATTTCCTCTGTTTCAGTTTTGTCTGACCAAACCATGACACTAAAGAAAAGGATAAAACAGATTCAATAAAAGCCCGATAAAACATTGTCATTATGGTTCAGTCAATTTGGAAGCGTGCAAGTTTTCTCAAGCAATACAAATGTTGCTGACCCTTTTTGCACACCTTTTCACAGTTCTCTTCAAAGTTTAAATTACTATCAATAATCGTCCCAAGATATTTGTAGGATTGTACACATTCGGTGGTCTGGCCTTTTAGTAAGGTGACTTTGTGCCTGGGAGTTTTCCTCCTAAAGTCAGTAATCTGTCATGGCGGCTGCTGGGCCGTCATCCAGCTCATCAGCTCCAGCCGCGCGCAGATTAACAGGTGTTAATCAGCGGCTCTTAAAAGCCAGCGTCATGGACAGCTCGGCACGGAGTCGTCTGTCTGGCTGTGGAACGAGCCAGAGCTTCGTTCCACAGCCACGTCAAGAACGCCACGACCAGATCTATCACGTAAGAAGACTATCTGCTTCTCTACGCCAAACCTTTACTCTTGTGTCCAGGTGGACTTCCCAGGCGGCGGACCGGTACGCTCCCGGAGCTCCTCCTGGTCTACAGAGTCAGAGCCTCGTCTCATAGTCAAGCCAAGATCACCACGACAAGACCTACCACGTAAGAAGGCTATTTGCCTGTCTACGCCCAGTCTTTACCCCTGTGCACAGGTGGACCTCCCAGGCGGCGGACCGGTATCTCCAACGGACGGAGAATTACCCTTTCCCTTCCGGAGCTCCTCCTGGCCTTCACTGATCCAGGAACTTTCTCCACTGCAGCTGCAGGTACTGTCACTCCCTCAGTCACAGGAATCATTGTCTCCACAGTTACGGACGTTATCACTATCACGGCTATGGGAACAGTCAACGTCACAGCTGTCAGTGCAGTCTTTGCTCTCACCACGAACTCCTCCACGGTTAGTGGAGTTATCACCGTCACAGCTTCAAGCACCAGAGTCACCACAGCATGCGGACATCGGAGAACGACTAGATACAGTCGGAGACAACCTAAAGTAAGCTGCACACCTGCACTTGTCCTTTTGTGCTGAACAGCCTTAACGGTTTCTGCTTGTGTGTTCTAGGGTTGCCAGGTCGTCCGCTGTATCGCTCAGCTCCGGTGACCAGGCCACGATATCAGCACTCACACTTGCACTACACTCACTTACACTGCACAATAAAGAATAACTATTTTTGTATCTGCCCGTGTCTGTGTCTGTCTCTTGGGTCCTGAAACATAACATAATCATGTCTTTAGTTTTTGTCGTATTCAGCTGCAGGTAGGAATCCTCACACCAGTGAACAAAATCATCAACTACTGGGCCGTGGCCACTCTCACCATCCTGGAGGAGACTGACAATGACTGAGTCATCAGCATACTTTATAATGTGTCTGTTGTCATGTCTGCTCCGACACATGTTTGTGTACAGGATGAAGAGTAGTGGTGACAACACCCCCCCCTTCCTGAGGAGAGCCAGTAGAAGAGCACTTTAGGTCAGACAATGTACCATTGACCCTTACTCTCTGCGTTCTGTTGGTTAAGAAATCCAGAATCCAACCCACCAGATTATTGCTCAAATCAAATTGTTGCAGGAGCCTTTCAACTAAAATATGAGGTTGGATTGTATTAAAGGCGGAGGAAAAGTCCACAAATAAAAGCCTGGCGTGTGTCCCATTAAAATCCAGATGTTTAAAAAGCATGTTAAACAGAGTGACAATGGCATCCTCCACTCCTCTGTGAGGCCTATAGGCAAACTGCAGGGGATCCAATGCATGCTCAGTCTGCTTTAGGACCTCACATCTGACCAGTTTTTCAAGAATTTTCATTAAAATTGAAGTCAAAGCAACTGGTCTAAAGTCATTTACCGTTTTAGGACAGCTGGATTTTGGAACGGGAACAACCACGGCTTCTTTCCAGTTCTTAGGCACATGTTGTGTCTGTAAGGACTTATTGAAAATGTAATGAAATATAGGACTCAGTTCATGTGCACAGGACTTTACCAAGCGCCCACGTATATTATCAGGGCCCTGACTTTTGTTCACTTTTACAGCGCAGAACTCCCTTTTAATATCTTGCACCTCAATATTAAAGTGCTGATTGTCTTTGAGTTTCTGTTTCAAATCTTGGGTTTCTGTGCTAAAATCAAAGGAGTCAAAACGACCATAAAAACAATTAAGAGCATTAACCAGCTCTGTGTCTGAATTAAAACCATCTAAAAACACACGATTGCTGCGTTCTGTGCTCTGAAGGCCTGCAATAGTTTTCATACTGGCCCAGGCTGAACCAAGTTTCTTTGTTGCCATCTTGCTTTCCAACTCTGATTTATAATTCTGTTTTGCTCTTAAAATTTCGGCCTTCAGCTCTTTTGTGGCAACCTGTAGCTCAGAAACAGACCCCTGTTTAAAGGCAAGTGCTTTCCTCTGTAAGCAGAATTTAAATGATTAAATGATCAACAATCCATTCACACATATACTGATGTGTATGTGTGAATGGTGTATGTGTGGGTCTAAAAGATATGTGTATGCAAGCACTTTGTGTAATATGTAATTAACTAATCTTCACTGTTTATTTATTATAACACATTGCAGAAAGTGTGAGATAGGGTGGAGCAGAGTGCAGTGTTAAAGAAAGAGAAAAACTCATCCAGAATCCACATCCTGAGCAAGATCACTTCCAAAATTTAATGGGTTCATCCATAGCTCAAGGGCCACCTTTGATGAAAATGTTATGCAAATCTGTAGTTTTGCATTATCCTGCTAACATATAAACAAACAAATGCATGCAAACACATTATATCTCCTTGGTGGAGGTATAATAAACATAGCAACAAATGGTGATCATTGGATTCCAAGCAGCTATAGCCTTCAAGACTTTGTACCAACAGTATTTAAAACCTAGCCTGTGTTACATGTTAGGTCTTAGGACCTTAGGACAAGAGAGGCATGTTGCACTTTAAAACAACAAAAACAAAAAAAACAAAAAACAAAAAAACAACTTGTCTGGGCTTTAAACCCAGGCCCTCCAGCATACCATACTGACACCATAACGCACTACTGCGCAGGACTGCTTCAATTCACAGTCCTACATCATCAACAGAAACTGTTCCATCAACAAGACACAAAGACTGATAGAAATTTCATTAATTAGGCTTAATTTATGGCAAAAGGAATTGCATTAAATTTGGTGCTTCTAAAGTTTCTCGTGGTTGTGAGTGTGATAATGAAACTGTGCAAATTCATTGGGCTGTAAAAGCAAAACAGATTGATGATTGTTGATCATTTTAACAAACTGTCATTATCAGCATCTGTAGACAATGCTTAATTTCGAGCAGTTTGGATGAATGACCTTTAAGGAGCTCATTGTTGTTTTTGAGATATATGCAAAAACCTAAAATTTATTATTAGCACTGTGGGTACACTACCTTACTTTTAGATCTCTGAGTGGTGAGGAGAATCTGTCACCTCGCTGTAAAGTTCATGCTTCTGCACCTTACAGTTTTTACTGTCTAGAGTGGTAACTCCAGGTCTTTATGGAGCTCTCTGCGAGTGGTCTTTGGCTCTTGGATAACTCTTCTGATAATTCTTTTGACTCCTCTGTGAGAAATCTTGTGAGGAGCTCCTGGTCATGGCCGGTTTATGGTAAATGATGTTCTTTCCACTTTTGAATAATGGCTTCAACAGTGCTTACTGGAACATTGAGCAGTTTAGAAATGTGCCTGTAACCAATGCCATCATTATGTTTTGCATCAATAAGATTGTGAAGGTCTAGACAGCGCTCTTTGCTTCTACCCATCATGAGTTCTTTGTGGTGTGACAATCTAATATTATGTATATACACAATTCACAATATACACTACCGTTCAAAAGTTTGGGGTCACCCAGACAATTATTTTGTGTTTTCCATGAAAAGTCACACTTATTTACCACCATGAGTTGTAAAATGAATAGAAAATATAGTCAAGACATTGACAAGGTTAGAAATAATGATTTGTATTTGAAATAATAATTTTTTCCTTCAAACTTTGCTTTCGTCAAAGAATCCTCCATTTGCAGCAGTTACAGCATTGCAGACCTAACATGATTGCACAAGGGTTTTCTAATCATCCATTAGCCTTCTGACGCAATGAGCAAACACATTGTACCATTAGAGCACCGGAGTGATAGTTGCTGGAAATGGGCCTCTATACACCTATGTAGATATTGCACCAAAAACCAGACATTTGCAGATATAATAGTCATTTACCACATTAGCAATGTATAGAGTGTATTTCTGATTAGTTTAAAGTTATCTTCATTGAAAAAAAGTGCTTTTCTTTCAAAAATAAGGAAATTTCTAAGTGACCCCAAACTTTTGAAAGGTAGTGTATATTGTGAACACAGTTGCCTTGACTTCTTTCTATGTATGTATTACTTGGGTTGATAAGATAAGATAAGCCTTTATTAGTCCCACAATGGGGAAATTCCAGGATTGCAACAGCACAGGGATAGCAACACTCAGAGCAACAATCAGAAGGCAAGAAAAAACAAGCAAGCAAGAGCAGCTAATATACATATGTACATATTACTATAAAATATATATACACACACACACACACACACAGACACACAGTGCAGAGCATTGTAGCTAGATGGAATAAATATGTAAATATATAAACACCCACAGTATGGAGCATTGCAGCTAGGTGGAATAAATATGCAAGTATATAAACACACACAGTGCGGAGCAATGTAGCTAGATGGAATAATATGTAGATATATAAAAACACAGTGCGGAGCATTGTAGCTAGATGGAATAAATATATAGATATATAAATATAAACACACCCAGTGCAGAGCATTGTAGCTAGATGGAATAAATATGTAAATATATAAACACACACAGTGCAGAGCATTGTTGCTAGGTGGGATGAAACAGCATAACCGTCTATTTAGTTATCCTACATGGTATGATTATGTGCCCATACATATTCTCACCCTCCATAGCGACCGGTATGTTCCTAGTTGTATGCCGGAGAGGACCATTGTGTAAGTCTATTGCATCTTTTGCATTCAAAAAAAAAAAAAAAAAAAAACTATTAGTTTGTTACGTCTTTTTGCTATCTCTGCGAGCAGCCCTGCTTAGGTTGTACAGTCTGACAGCCGTTGGTAGGAAGGACCTACGAAACCTCTCGGTTGTGCACCTGGGATGATGTAGTCTGCTGCTAAATGAGCTCCTCAGTGCATCCAGTATGTCCTGCATAGGGTGGAACTCGGACTCCAGCAGAGATGACAGTTTAGCCACCGTCCTTCTCTCTCCTATCTCCTCCATCGGATCAAGGCGTTGCCCCAGGACAGAGCTAGCTTTCTTAATCAGTTTGTTCAGTCTCTTCCTATCGGCTGCAGTAATGCCACTGCCCCAGCAGACCACTCCAAAAGTGATGGCTGATGCCACCACCGTGTCATAAAATGACTTCAGCAGCGCCCCTTGTACACCAAAAGACCTGAGTCTCCTCAGCAGGAACAGCCTGCGCTGTCCCTTCTTGTAGAGTGCGTCAGTATTGTGTGACCAGTCTAGTTTATTGTTCAGATGAATACCCAGGTACTTGTAGGATGTCACCATCTCGATGTCTGTTCCCTGTATATTTACTGGTGCTGTGAGGGGCTGCCCATGCCTGCGGCAGTCCACCACCAGCTCCTTAGTTTTCCTCGCGTTGATCTGGAGGCAGTTCCGATGGCACCAGTCCACAAAGTCCTGGATAAGCCCTCTGTACTCAGCTTCATCTCCGCTGGAGATGAGACCAACGATCGCAGAGTCATCAGAGAACTTCTGTAGATGGCAATGTGTTGTGTTGTGTGAGAAGTCCGCAGTATAAAGAGTGAACAAGAAGGGAGCCAGCACCGTTCCCTGGGGGGCCCCCGTGCTACTGATGATCGTGTCGGAAACACAGTCCCGGGTTCTCACAAACTGAGGCCGGTTCGTGAGGTAGTCCAGGATCCATGATGACAGGTGCTGGTCCACCCCTGCGCGCAGCAGCTTGTCCTTCAGGATCATCGGTTGGATGGTGTTGAAAGCACTGGAGAAGTCAAAGAACATGATCCTCACCATATTCCCGGGCTTCTCCAGGTGGGACAGAGAACGGTGAAGGAGGAAGATCACCGCATCCTCCACCCCAATGCCATGCTGGTAGGCGAACTGGAGTGGATCCATCGCTGGTTCCACGAGGGGGCGGAGATGAGCAAGGAGCAGTCTCTCCAGGGTCTTCATCAAGTGGGACGTCAAGGCCACCGGTCTGAAGCTGTTCATGTCTTTGGGGTGGGAAGTTTTTGGTACAGGTACCACACAAGATGTTTTCCACAGCTGTGGGTACCCTCCCCAGTTTCAGGCTCATGTTGAAGATATACGTCACAATCCCACACAGCTGGTCTGCACAGGACTTGAGGAGCTTTGCGCTGATGCCGTCCGGTCCCGACGCCTTCCTCGCCTTGATCTTCCTCAGCTCCGTCCTCACCTGGGTCTTGGTCAGGGTCAGGATGGGGGGCTGTGTGTTGGGAGTGGGGGGGGTGTCGGTGGAGTGGGGAGTGGGTAGCAGGACTTGATTTCTTAGAGGCAGCAGTGGTTGTTGTGCAGACAGGGGGGAGGGCGGTTGGTCAAATCTATTGAAAAACAGATTCAGGTTGTTCGCCCACTCCCTGCCCCCCGTGGCCTGGGGGGAGGTATTCTGGAGCCCCGAGATGGTTTTGAGGTTTCTCCAGACCCCGCTGATGTCGCTCTGTTGCAGCTTGTCCTCCATCTTCTTCCTGAAGCTGTCCTTGCCTTCTCTGATCTTTCTCCTCAGCTCCCTCTGTACGGACTTCAGCATCTCCCTGTTCCCCGACCTGAAGATCCTCTTCTTCTCTCTCAGAAGTGTTTTTATCTCAGGGTTGATCCAGGGTTTGTTGTTTGAGTGACGCCGTATGGTCTTGGTGGGAACGGATTTGTCCACACAGAAGCTGAGGTAGCCCGTGAAGGTGTGAATGAGGCCATCGATGTCCTCACCATGTGGATCGCAGAGCTGCTTCCAGGCAGTGGCTTCAAAACAGTCCTTTAGAGTGTCCATTGTCTCCTCAGACCATAACTCCACAGTGTGCATGGCCGGAGGTTGTCTGTGCACTAGGGGTTTGTACACCGGTCGGAGATGAACCAAGTTGTGATCCGATCTCCCAAGTGGGGGGAGTTGTGATGAGGTGTACGCCTCCTTAGTGTTTGCGTAGAACAAATCCAGTGTTTTATTGTCTCTAGTGTGGCATGTGACATACTGGGTGAAAGTGGGCAGAATGGGAGACAGTGAAACGTGGTTGAAATCGCCTGAGATGAGGAGAAGAGCATCTGGGTGTTCTGTCTGCAGCCTGCTGGTTACTGAATGGATGACGTCACGCGCTGTCCCAGCGTTCGCCGTCGGATTTGCATAAACAACAATGCAGATCACGTGTGAGTGTTCTCTCGGGAGATATGTAGGCCTCATGCTAACAGCTAGCAACTCAATGTCTTTGCTGCAGTGTCGTTGTTTAACAGTGATATGTCCCGGTCTGCACCAGTTGTTGTTAACATACATGATCACTCCACCGCCCCTAGTTTTGCCACTCTCTGGTGTTCGGTCAGCTCGTATCGTGTGAAAACCCTCCAGCTCAATGTTAGCATCTGCTGCTAGTTCAGTTAGCCACGTCTCAGTAAACAAAAGGAGAGAGCACTCCCGGTAAGTGCTATCATAACGGGAGATAGCCGCTAGCTCATCTAACTTTCCCAGTATCGACCGTACATTTCCCATGACAACAGATGGAAGGGAGGGTCTGTACCTTATATTTTTTGTCCTCCGCCTTACTCCAGCCCGGCAGCCGCGGCGTTTTCGCCTCAGTTCTCTCGGTATGTCGAGTTACTGATATCTGGTGAAAATCTCAGATCAATTGGCTCCATCAGAAATATGTTTAATGAGAAAAATGTTGATGTGTTCAGTACTTATTTTCCCAGCTGTATATAAATATGCAAATTTTTCTCAGCATACTGCAGCTTTTTCCTGTAAATGATGACACTTGTGTCATAAATTCTATCTATCTCAGTGGTGGACCGTGTATTTTCCAACTCGGCCTTCAGCGGTGATCTACCCGATTTAAGTGCCATTCATACCAAACACCATAAAAATAGCCTATAGGGCCGTTCACACAAAGCATGTTAAAGATAACTTTAACTATAAAATTATAGTTTTAAAAATCTTAACCTTTTATTTGTGGAGCTCCATTTCCCCGCACGCTTGTTCATTGAGCTGCAGATCCACTCTTGTTTCCCCCAAAGGTTTAACAGTACCACTGCTTGTGAGTGTCCGGCTGGCATCTTGCTGCTGCTGTGGTTAAGGCCCTGACACACCTAGATGATTTAGTCAGCCAAAATGTATGAAAAAATTTGAAGGATACAGTGGTGTATGTCGAATCAGGAGTAGTTCGCCGAGCTCCTCTGAAAATTAATTTTCAGTATGCTCAAAATTTTCCAACATATCCAGCGTATGGCTGATATGTCCCGCATTCGTGGAGCAAATGGTGTATTTGCAGCTTTAGTTCACAGGAAAAAAATCATAAGCTATCTGCCTGCAGTGCATACACACACACACACACACACACCCGTATTTGTTCGTATAACGGAATCTGTTGGGGTTTTTCCATTTGACTGGTCTGTACCATCAGCTGTCCAGTGTTGTTCTGATAAATATACCAAAATGTCAGAACACCAGAGGAGGAGGATCCAATCAGCTGATCGCCTGAAGTGCAGAGCGCAGCTGTTTTCCATGTTAAATCACATTTTCCTGTTGGCTGCGCCTCCCAGCAAAAGCACACTCCATGCATTATCTTGTTTTTTTCCACTTTATTGAAAATAAACTTTTTTTTCGCCATCAGTTCGCGTGCCTTTGAGCCAGGTTGTGATAACTGTTATCTGATGTTCCTGAAGTGTCCCATTAGCTGTTTTAGGCGTGACTAACCTGACGGATTTGACACCTCTGCCAGATCGGTCACACCCCCCGCCGTGGTCTCTGGAGGGGAGAATCATCTGGGTTGAACAGAGATGATCTCTCCTACATCTAGGATTCATGGATTGGGAGGCAACAGCAGTTTGGCATGACTGCGCTATGCAGAAGTCAGACTATTGTTGCACATAAGTTGTAAATGTCGGCAACACGCTAAGTATTAGTTGGTTAAAGTTACTTATGTCATGGAAATATTCTATATGTTACTAATATGTTATGTACTGTATATGTCCAAGTCTTTATGGATATGCAATGCATATGGCCAAAAGTGAAAATTATATCCCAGTATTTTAGACCAATTTTTATATGTTTGGCAAACGCTGCTTAAGAGCAGCACTGTTAATTCCTGAAGGCCCAAGGCAGAAATGCTTGACCCTGGTAACACAGATGGCTGAAATATGATTGGACAAAAAATCTTTTAACATGCATTACACTACTGGAAGGAGCGCAACCCATAGCCGTATAATATGATAGTTGCGACACTCCAATAGACTTCTATAGAAACTGTGGAATGCGGAAGTCACGTGAGTCATGGAGCAGCGAATAGTTCCAAACAATGAATTTTCTCCCATAGACCACCATTCATTTCAGGAGTGTTTGCTTAATAATCCCGGGTAAGTTAATGAATGGCCATTGTTTTGGTCATTTTACCACTTAAGTTAACAGGTAGATTCTGTAGTCTATGATCTTGTTTTATTTTGTCAGCTTTTTTTCTTCATGTGCAGCAAAAGCTCATAAACTTGCTACTTGTTATTAGTCGGTGCCAGCTCAGCTAGCTAGCCAGGTCAGCCCTTTTTCCAAAAATCTGTTGTACAGTTATTGGGTGAAGGCACAGTTTCTGAGAGACATTAGAGATGGGTATTAGCATTATATGATGGGACATGACATGAAAACCTGTGACAGAGCAGATGTGACTTATTATTTTGTTCATAGCAAATGTAGTAGCATTAGCAGCATTAGCAGCATGGTGGTGGATTTAAAAGACGGCTTACAAAAATGAAATTGTTCTACTTTTCGTAGAGGAAAACATGAACCCATGAGAGACTGACATGTTTACCAGCAAACCTAGGAGGAAACGTGGAACGTTTTGGAAACGTGGAACAAGGTAGGAAATGACCAAACACAGTTCTTTACATCCTCCAGTCGTCATCAGTGTCAACCCTGATAATGGCAATATTATTTTTAACATCCATAAATTAGCACTATTAATATTTTATGATTCTGCTGAAATAGTCTATACTTATTTGAACAAACTGTTGTGAGAAACATGATAAGAAAGGCCCTCAGGATGAAGACTGGTTTAATTTTTTAATGCCGTTGTAAACAAAGTGGAAACAATTCAGATCTATGCAACTTAATGGAATAGAAGTAATGTTAATGTTGTGTCTTTATTTTAACAGTAAATCAAGAATTAAATGCTAAAACCAATCAAAAATATTCTGGAAACAACTAGCATATTTATATGTAAAATATTCTCTTTTATCAAATAGCTCACCTGAAATTAATTTAAAAAAAATTAAATGTAACTGAACTATGAACATAGAGGAAGAATATCTGGTTTCTTTCTTTTCTAATTTCTACTGTGTATCGTAATCCAGCAAACAGTTAATTTTGACTTTTTATGTATATATAATTTGAATTGTATGAGACGCTACATGTAGATATTTTTTCCTCATGTGAACACATTTAAGAGAAAAATCTAAAGTTTTCCAAATAGTTCTCTAATGTATGCATAAAAACGAAAAATGTGCATGAAAAAGTTGCACATTTAATATAAAAATTATAAGAAAAAAGTAATGAGTTGTTTTAAAACATTTTTTAAATTTTTTTATTTCAATATAAAAACCATCTGAAAAGTACCAAATTTATGCAAAAAATATTCAAATTTAGGAGGAATAAATAAAAGTCTTAGAATTAAAAGAGAAAAGGCACAGATTTTTGAGAAAAACCTTCCTATCTGGGCAGGAATCATCAAGTATTAAGGCACAGTGACGTGCTTTTTTCCTGTCATTTCTCTGCAGCTGATAGAGGGTTGTTGGAGACTGGAGCAGTGACCAACGGGGCTGGTGGAGTCTTCACTACTGTGAGCAGTGATGCCACAGTAAGGATTTGTGGGGCAGCTGGAACAGTGGAATGATGAAGGAGCTGTGGTTTGATGATGATTAAGCTGTCAGAGTAAAATGGAACACAATATTGTGTAGAAACAGTTAAATGACTGACACAAAACTAAATTATTTCTAAAGAAGTTTTTGACCTCTGATATGACAACATGGACATGTTAGTGTTACAGAACAGGTGGGTGTGACATATTCATTGAATTCAGATATTTTGGTTAATTTTTGTGACTCACATTCATACCAAAGTTATTTTGAGAACAATACATGTGGTCCCTCATCACATGCAGTAGAGGTTCTGGTACATGTCACTGACCCTGGTTACATGGTCACAATAAACTGATCACTGGGAAAAACAAAACAAAAAAAAACAACTGATAATGGTTTTGTTGTGTTTACATGCACTAATTAAATGGATTATTGGAGGGTTAACCATTTGAGTTAATGACCATAGTTACATGGCCACTTGAATAGTCAGATAACTCCAGAAATCCAATCATAACCGGTTTATTTGTGTCCATGTAACCATGGTCACTGTTGGACTCTTCCTGGTCTTGTGTTTGGGAGGACAGCATCAGTCCTCGGTCTGGGTTTGTCAGTTTTGGTTCTTGTGAATTTCTTCCTCTTAGAATGGGTCTGCACATTGATTCAGTTTACTTTCCTCATTAATGTCATTGTTTTACTTCAACATAAAAAAAAAAAATCACAATTTATGTGCAGTCATAAATGTTTGAGCTTGGAGATGGAAATGTTTTGTGGAAATAAAGGTACTGCATAAAGTTTTCTGTTGTACTCTTTTATTAAAGTCATGCTGTTTCTGCTAACTTGTCTCTGACATCTTTTCTCCTTTCTGTATGTGCTAGGAACCCAAACATCTGGATCACTTTCTCAGCTTAATTTGTGTATCCATAAGCTGCACAGAAAATCATGTTGAGAACCTGATCTGAGAAAATTTTAGGATTTCATTGTTTTTGGCATCAAAATACAATTTATGAAGTCAAACCCTTCTTACATTGGAGGAAAATATTGATTTTCCACAATTATGTGATGTTACAATATGGATGAATAAAAATAGAAAAAAAAGGCTTGCTTTTATTTAAATCACTGGTGCTGTTATTATCTATTTAAATTCAATCATGTAACCAAGTCACCACCTGGAAGAGGAGGCAATGGCGCCAACATGCTGCTCACTGGTATTAGTTGACAGTAATTTGTCAGGCAGAAGTTTAGAGTGAAAAATGAGAGCATGTCTTTGCATTTTTTATTAATTTTTATTTAAAAAAATACAGTTTCATGGCATTTGTACTACATTGAATACTTTCATAAAACAGACTGTTGCACCTTGACTACATTGTCTTACAAAAGCCTCTTCTTTTATTTAGTATTTTCCAAACTGCTTAGTCACTAATTTTCAGAGAACGGTGTAATGTACTAGTACATCTCAGTAAACAGAATATCATGATTTACATTTTAATTTCAAAAACTTCAATCAGAATTGAATTTACAAAAGGCCTGAAATATTTTCTTGTGCCTGTAATGAATATTGAACATATGAAAGTTTATTTTTTTTGAATTATATATATACAGTATATACAACATGATTTTCTGTGCAGCTTATGGATACACAAATTAAGCTGAGAAAGTGATCCAGATGTTTGGGTTCCTAGCACATACAGAAAGGAGAAAAGATGTCTGAGACAAGTTAGCAGAGACAGCAAAGAGTACAACAGAAAACTTTATGCAGTACTTTTATTTCCACAAAACATTATATATATATATATATATAACAATATTCAAATTTACTGAGAGGCACTAATGTGTTATATTGTAGAGACTGGGTTAATCATCCCAGACTGGATGCAGAGAGTAAACAGAGAAGGACAATCGACATGGAGATTATGGTGAGGTAGCAGGAAGGAGGAGTTGGGGGGAGAAGGGATGAATGTATTGTGATGTGAGATGTCATGCAGATGTGAGATGGGCAGTTGGTATAAAAGGAGAACCCATGGTGTATTGAGACGTGCTTTTCTGTGTATGACTGATGTGAGAGTGAATAAAATCGTCTGCTGCATAAATCAGTCTCGTTATTTACACTCCACAATATTTACATTCACACACAGAAAATCTTTCTTAACTTGAAAGGTTTAGGAGTAAAGTGCACAACCCCTAGTAACAGCTAAATCACATTAAACTGACTGACAGCAGTTTTTTTTTACTACATATTTTCAATTCAGATTATTCTGCCTAATCTTACAAAATAACCCACTGTATTTAAAAGATGATAATTCAGTAATCAGTCCACTGTAGCCATAATATAAGGCAAGGATATCTATCTATCTATCTATCTATCTATCTATCTATCTATCTATCTATCTATCATAGTTATGTGTAAGAGAGCCAGGTTGCAGACCTCAGACTTTGCAGGTTTACCAAGAACTGTGATCACGCACACACACCACATCACCCTTCTTATTAGTAAAACAACAATCATAATAATACATGTTTTCGCCTCCTTGGGGAAACTTAATTATTTTCTTGAGCAGCCATGGCTATATTAGAGCAAAATTCCTGAAAATCTGGCAATGGGGGGTAAAAATTAAAAGGAGCACACACACGCTAGAAGGAAGAAGGTGCAGACAGACTGAAGCCTTTTATTCCTGGGTGTACCTGCTGTCCCCCCCCCCCCGCCCCCCCCCCCACTCGTGGTTCAACTCTCTGAACTCATCCTCTTGGGCAAACTCATTCCTCGCTCTCTCCCACGTGCACACAGGCGCACGCGCACACACCGGCAGGCGCTCATATAGGAAGACCGGGGCGGAGGAGCGACCAGCGGACGGCGGAGCGCGCACCAGTTCGCTGACTTGTCGTTCTCGGGCAGCATCAGCATCAGCAGCGTCACACCGGACCCCCGGCAGGAGACGCCCCCGGCTCTTCGGACGGCATCAGCCCGGTTTCCACTGCTTGTGTTGCTCCGATCGTTTCCAGTGGATGCTGAGGGTGCGCACCGACTCCACCCCCCCTACCGCCCCCCCAGATAAACCAAGCGCACCGTTATCCGTCTAATTTTTTTCCAGACTGGGAAGTAAAGCCCTCTCCATCTGCGTGTGGGTCCAGCTGTCTCCTGTGTCCTCCCTCCGGTTCAGCAGCCCCGGTCACAGCTGGGAAGAGCAACAGCCTCCACCAGCGCATCAGTGAGGTAGGAGAGCCTTCAGCTGCGCCTTTATTTCACTATTATTGGCCTTTCTGCAGCCGTGAGAAACTGCGGAGGTCAGTTTGACCCCTAAATTAATTTATAGCCCTTCTGTCATTTACTCTCCACCTTTAGAAATAATTATGCGGGTTCCCCATGTCTTTCATTAGAAGATTAAGTTTGCTCACCCCTCCAACTTGCAGATTGAAGCCCATGTGAAACCCACGAATGTTACATAAAAGTTCGATTTCTCCTCTGCACTTCCTCCTCCTCTTCTGTCCGTTTTGCCTTTTTGTTTTTTTTGTCTCATCTGATCCCTTGGGAAAGTTTTAAGGTTGGTGGAGCTCAGTCAAGTATAGTTTAAGAGAGTGAATAGTGTCTCATTGCCTCCTGTATTTTATCCTCTATTAATTCCCTATACAGCAGGTATATCACCAGAGCGATTTAAATGATTTCAAAACTCATATTGCTCATACATCTCGAGACAATTTTTTTTCCAACCATGTAACAGTTTTGTATCTCTTTGTGAAAGTTTACACCTCTTTTTGCTGTTTTGTTTCCGTTTTTCTCTTTGTCGCCCCTTTAATATGTCATGATCCTGAGCACGGCAGAGGGCCGTGCTCAGCCTCAGTGTAAGTTAAGTCTTTTTCTGTTTGTTTCTTTGTTTTTTTATGGTCTGCTGTATCTAGTCTCTGTTCATTTATGAATTGTTGAATTCTTAGTTGTGTCCTTATAGTCTTGCCTAGTTATTGTGTGTCATTTTGCATTTATGGTATTATTTACGTCTTTTGGGTTGTGTTATTTTATTCCTGTATTATTTAGTTTACAGTCTGTACTTTTATTTTGACAGTGCTGTGCAGCTTCCAGCTGTCAAACTCTGTTTCGTGGGCTGCACAGCTGTCACTTGTTATTTTGATTACTTTCTCACTCATGTACCCACACCTGTTTATCATCTGGTCCATTTCTATTTAAGCAGGCCGGTGTAGTTGATTCTTTGCAGCGGTCTTGGGTTACTGGGCATTATTATTACGTTCCTTTCATTCCTAGGCAGAGCCCCCGTCTGTATCCTCCAGGCGTTCCCCAGCAATCCCCGTCACCTGTAAGTGTGCGTATGTGTATATTTTTGTACTTGTAAATCTTTCAGTTATTAAATGTGCAAACTCACAGTCAGCGTGTGGAGTCTTCAGTCAGCCCTTTCAAAGGGCAGTTTATGACATAATAAACGTTAAATGGCCCCCTTGTCTTTCAGTAGCATTGCTCTGTTGCATTGTTTGCTGGTGGATTATGATTTATTTGAGGTTGTTTTGCATCTGTCACTTTTTAGTCTTCTATGGGTCATTTATGACCCCATGTTTGTTTTGCATTTGTTTTTTCCTTGTATATCTTTTTTGCAGTTGTTTAATATTATTCCGTTATAGTTTGTATCTCTTTATGCTTCTTTGTAGCAGTTTTGTTGTCCTTGCTTTCACTTGCTTCTCTTCAGTCGTTATATCATCCTCTGTAGTTGTTTGAGCATCTTGTTGTTGCTGCCATCCTCTTCTTTATGGCTGTTCTACATCTTTTCATGCTTGTTTTGCATCTCACCATAGTTTGCTTCTGTGTTTGTCTCTTGGTAGTCATTTTTTTTGTAGTCTTGGCCATCAATCAGGCCCCACCCCACAAACACTTCTCTGTGTGTTTCCCTCCAGCAGGACCACACAACCACCCGCTTTAAAGACATGCACGGAAATATTAATACCATCCAGTCCAGTTCACGCCTGTATTGATCAGATTCTATTGATTGGATTTTTCCACCACGCAGACAGTGCCACTGTGTGATGTCAGCTGGACGAGTCCCAGTCACTACTAGTGTCGAACAGATCAGTTGGCTCTAAAACCTTAAACATCATCTGTTAGCATCTAGCATTTATTATCTTCAGCAGCATCTCCCGCTCCTCGGATTAATGACTAGGAGCCTCTTCTTTCTTTCTTAGTCTCCACTCTCAGCTGGTCAGAGGAGCTCTGCCTGTTCCTTTCTATTTTTAGCCTCTATTTACAATGCAGTAGCTATAGAGGCAAGAAGACTCTCACTGTGTTTCCAATCATCTGTTTCCTTGCTTCTTATTTATCCTTCTCTGTCATACTTGCTTGCTTTTGGCTTTAGCGCTGTCATTCACTGCTAGTTTTTCATGGCCCCTTAACCTTTGCTTTCCAAGTTTAACTTTCAGCCAGTGAAAGTAGTCCACACATGGAAACGCACACACGCATGAACACAGAGGCGCGTGCCCTGCCTATAAGTCAGGCAGTGAAGATAGTAGAGGAGATGAGGGGTAAAGGTTAATCTCTCGATGCTTTTGACCCAAATCGCTGCGTGGCCTACATACCCTAACATAAAACAACCATTTTCCCTTCTACTCATGTGCCGAAGCAGATCATTTTAAAAGCACAACACACATGTAAATACACAAAGGCTTTATTTTTTGCACTCGAGGCCATCACTGAAACTGCGCAGCTTCTGAGTTCCACAGAGTTGATAGCTTTGAAAAAATACAGCACACAATTCAAGCAAAAGCCTGAGTGTAATCTCTTGAAAAGTGGTTTTCAATAAAATAAATATAATTAATTTATTGTTCCTCATTTGTACTACTTGAGCATAATAATGAGGCAACCTTACATCACTTGGCCCAATTCAGGATTCCAGCTCACAACACTGCAGTAATCTCTGCATCGACAGCCACACCTCAAACAAATGCGACATACTGATGCTCTGACTTGTCTTTAGTCCAGGGGAAATGTCTCCATAACTATTGATTAGGTGAGCACTTGGGTTGAGCAGGATGTAAAAGATTTCCAACGACCAACAGGCTTTGAATTTGCATGTGCAGCAAAAAGGCCCGGAAAAAGTCACATTATTTTAGGTGTCATTTGCATATGGTAGGAGATAAGATTTTATTGGGACATCCAGCCTGGTTTCTGGAGTGCTTCTTTTGCTAACTCAGACGGTCATCTGTCATCAGTGTTTCCCCAAAGTGAAGGATGCACAAAGTTTGATTCAAACCCTGTTAATATTCACCTGGGCAAGAACAGCTGACTGTTATAGTGGCTGTTTGGACTGTGGCATGACTTATTTTGTGAGTAGTGTGGTGAGCAACAAAGCTAGAAGATCAGGTTCAGGTTCAGGTTACTTTATTTGTACCCGTAGGTAGATTTGTTTTGCAGTCAGGTGACATCCATATTTACAAACCACAATTACATTCAACATGAACACAAACACAGGCACACATGAAGCTGACTATGAACATGATAAAAGTATTCAAGGCTCCATCAATCAGGACATAGGACAAAGAGATAAGAGAAAAAACAAGGAGATAAGAGAGAAGGGTCATATTAGAAAGTTAAAGACTAGTCAAAGAGGTTAAAGACACAAAAGTCTAAAACCCAATAAAAGATTTAGAACCCCAATAAAAAACCTACAAAAATAAGTAAATATAAAATCAAATTAATAAATAGGTAACTAAATTATGTGCAATATATTGTTACATCTTGCTACTCTTTAACAGCAGCAGGAACAAAGCTGTTTTTGTAGCCCTGGGTTTTACTTTTTGGGACAGCAAACCTCCATCTGTAGGGAAGAAGCTGAAGGTGGCAGTGCAAAGGGTGGGAGTCATCATTTAAAATGGAGGTAGCAATCCTCTGTACCTGTCTGGTGTACAAGGATGTCAGGCTCAGCTGTGACTCACCAAGCAAGCGACTGGACCATCTCACAACCTGATCCAAGGATTTCCTCTGTTTCAGTTTTGTCTGACCAAACCATGACACTAAAGAAAAGGATAAAACAGATTCAATAAAAGCCTGATAAAACAGTGTCATTATGGTTCGGTCAATTTGGAAGCGTGCAAGTTTCCTTAAACAATGCAAATGTCGCTGACCCTTTTTGCACACCCTCTCACAGTTCTCTTCAAAGTTCAAATTACTATCAATAATCATCCCAAGATATTTGTAGGATTGTACACATTCAGTGGTCTGGCCTTTTAGTACGGTGACTTTGTGCCTGGGAGTTTTCCTCCTAAAGTCAATAATCATATCTTTAGTTTTTGTCATATTCAGCTGCAGGTAGGAATCCTCACACCAGTGAACAAAATCATCAACTACTGGGCCGTGGCCACTCTCACCATCCTGGAGGAGACTGACAACAACTGAATCATCAGCATACTTTATAATGTGTCTGTTGTCATGTCTTCTCCGACATATGTTTGTGTACAGGATAAAGAGTAGTGGTGACAACACCCCCCCCCCCCCCCGAGGAGAGCCAGTAGAAGAACACTTTTGGTCAGACAATGTACCATTGACCCTTACTCTCTGTGTCCTGTTGGTTAAAAAATCCAGAATCCAACCCACCAGATTATTACTCAAATCAAATTGTTGCAGGAGCCTTTCAACTAAAATATGAGGTTGGATTGTATTAAAGGCAGAAGAAAAGTCCACAAATAAAAGCCTGGCGTGTGTCCCATTAAAATCTAGATGTTTACAAAGCATATTAAACAGAATGACAGTGGCATCCTCCACTCCTCTGTGAGGCCTATAGGCAAACTGCAAAGGATCCAATGCATGCTCAGTCTGCTTTAGGACCTCAAATCTGACCAGTTTTTCAAAAATTTTAATTAAAATTGAGGTCAAAGCAACTGGTCTAAAATCATTTACCATTTTTGGACAGCTGGATTTTGGAACGGGGAGAACCACAGCATCTTTCCAGATCTTAGGCACATGTTGTGTCTGTAAGGACTTATTGAAAATGTAGTGAAACACAAGACTCAGTTTATGTGCACAGGACTTTACCAAGCTCCCACATACAGTATATTATCAGGGCCCTGACTTTTGTTCACTTTTACAGCACAGAACATCATCTGCAAGCAGCAAGATCATAGCTGCTTTGTGGTGCAATAATCAAAGTATGTCTGACATCAAGGTTTTTGGCCCAAAAGATGACAAAGCATACAGAAAAAAGTTAATTATGATCATGATCATTTTGGTAAGAGCTGAAAATAAAATGTGCATTGGAAACATGTTCACTCGCATGCATGTTGTAATGGCAACCAAAACGACAATCAGAAACGGCCACACCAAGATTTTGGTTTTTAATTGCAATTGGATGAGTACCATACTGGTTTCAATTCAGTTCAACAAGTTAACAAGTGAATTTAAAAGCACCCAACAGCCACTCTTTTTATTTCAGCTGTGTTTAAAAGACCAATATGAAGAACCTGCGATTCTGAAGTCTTGAGCTGAGCATTTCAGTTGTTGCTGTATTTTAAAATCCAACAAGTCTTCCAACTAATATGTAAAAACAAGTGGTGTCATATGATTACAGTTTTTTTTAATCATGATTAATCTACCCTCCCCACCCCCAAAAAATGTATTCATGATTATTTGTGATTAAAAGCACAGATAATTACATGTAATGTAACTTAACCAGTAAGAACCCAGACCTCTTTCTCCTTCAAGGAAAATTATGGGGTACTGGGTTCTTATAAGTTAAACTTGTGATTTTTCAAGTTTTTCATACTCTTATTAACATGGCAGGGGTAGTTATGCTTGCTTTCTACAACTGCAGGTTTATTTCAAGCTTTCAACATGTCAAAAATGACAACAGTTATCCAGCTTATTCTCTAAAAAACTCATAAGTACTGCCGGAATACTGCCCTAGTAGCAACCACTTTAGCATTATTACACCAGTTGTTATACTGGTTCCATCTTTCACCTCCCTTTTCAATGTGAGTTCCAGTGTAGGAGATAGTCCAGTTCGCTTTCTGGGAGTGGACAGTTGCAAACAGTACTGATGGAAGTGGTGCATAAGCCTTTAGCTTAGCTCTTAGCCCTTTTTACTTCTGCATTTCATGGCAGACGTGCTTTTCTTGGCTTTGCTGTTTGGCTTTAAGAGCAGCTTTAATCTTTAAAGAGTCGACCCACCAAATCAGCATCGTCCACAACCCGGTCCTCGACCCCAGAGCCTCTGGCCATTGGCTCCTGGGGGAGTGGCCCGCGAGGGGCCGTGTGCAGCAGCCTCATCTCTGTTCTCTACTGGCATCTTCATCAACATTCAGATCAGGATTGTGCATTGATATGGTCCATATGTTCACATAGTATGACAGCGATACTCCAGCAAACGGATTTGAATACCCAAAATTAAATAAAACGAGGAGTTTGTGCTTCGCGGCATCTTTGTTTTGAGTGTGTCATAGATTTTCCAAAGGAAATGGTACTTGCGTTTCAAGAGTTACACTTTTTTTGTTCCGCCGAGATTAACCACGACGAATTGCAATGAAAAAAAATTGTTCTTGATCAAAGAGGCATTGCATTAATGTGTGATTAATGTGATAACTTTGACATCACCAGAAAAAAACAGATCATAAGTTCCTCATCTCAGAATATGACTATCTGTACCGTCTTGAGGACAGCAATGTTACAGACTTTCATGCCGTTTCTCCATTTCATTAGTGCTCAAATCCAACTATAAAGGTAGTTGGAAGATGGTAGAGTGAGCCCAAAATAGTGCTGTAATACAAATAGTTAAGCTTCCAATCCTGATGTTCCTCTTTATTCACTCCAGTATTTTGTGGCTACCTTCTGAGTTGCTTTGTCACTTCTTTATCAAGGGTGGCTGTGACGCATGTGTAGTGTGGCTGACTACTGATCGGAGGGTGAGGGGTTTGATTCCTGCTCTGTCTGGAGTCTGCATGTCGAAGTGTCTTTGAGCAAGACACTGAACCCCCAGTTGCTCCTGGTGGGTCAGGCCAGCGCCTGTGCATGGCAGCTCCGCCACTATCAGTGTGTGAATGTGTCTGTGAATGGGTGGATAGCAGGATCTGTAAAGTGCTTTGGTCATCCAGAGATGAGTAAAATGAGCTATATAAGTGAACACCATTTACCATTCTTTTACTCATTACATGCACTTTCCTAGGTGTTTTAAATTAAAGTAATAGGATTTGCATCTAAAACTTCATCGATAAAGGGAAAAGGTTAGGGTTAGTGTTAGGGGGTGGTGAGGGTCTATTTTGAAAAGATTACACCTCTCATCCATCACAATGTCAATTCATGATCTATAAAATGACCAATTTATTTTGTATATGACTTAAAACAACATACTGAGACTTTAAACTCCTTAAGAAATTGTTTATAGAAGTCATACATCACAGAAGCAGAGGCTCATAGTCCTCTCAAAGATTTACTGTAGATACAATTATACTTTGGTTGGTCACCAGAGGACTTAATGCTGCTGGCCATTAGAAAGAGTTCATGTTTATGACACATGCATTCACTTTACTTTTTCAGACTTGGGATCTAGAGTAAGTATATCTTATAGTTCTGCAAAATACTGTAACAAATATACATAGGTTGGCCTCTACACAGTCTTTTTTTTTTTATAGTCACCATAATGTGGGTTATGTTTTTTTCTCTCATTCTCTACATCAGTTGGATTTTTCTCACACTTGACTATAGGCTGTATTACAAGGGCACGGTCAGTCATCAGTTGTCACTGGCGCAGAATGCATTTATGGGCATTTCCATGTTCATTTCCTTATCACAGTAGCACAGAAACAAATTTTCCGCCGGGCGCAAGTTGCGAAGAGGCCGGTCTAATTATTCAGAGGTGTGTTTTGGATAATCCAATCCAAAGCACTCCTGTCCATCCCTTTAATGCAATGAGGCACATTATCTAAAGTGAATTCTGATCATGACAGTTTAATACGGGTTTTGTGCTGGCCAAAGCCTGTGCTGTGTGACCAAAAATGCACGTGATAGTAATGCTGCTTGGTAGTAAGTAAGACATCAGTTACAGTTGATGCCCAGTTAGTTATGTTAGAAAGAACAAATGGGTAAGAATTCTGGACTTAAAAATCAGCTGAATAGTTTAATATAGTGCACACGGATGCAACACACAGACATGAATGGGTTTGAAATTTCAGGAAAAAAGGATGATGCCTGGGCAAATTTTCATAAACTATCATTAACAATGGCATGGAAGTTGCTCCCAGCCCGCGGGGAGATAGAGTGCTCCCTTTCCTGTTGCTTTCGCTGACCGAGGGTCTCCCCCATCTTGTGTGGGGGTAGGCCGAGGTTCGTGGCTCTCTGTCCCAGTCCCTCCAGGGAAGGAGGGAAGGAGAAGCTCTGCACGGCTTCCTGTCTGCCACCGACCCCCGCCACAAAGCGAGCCCGCGCTTGGTAGCCCCTCCCAGCGGCTCTCAGATGACAGTCAAGGGCGCTTGATGGGGAAGAACCACGACCCTAAGCACGGTGTGGGCGGACTTGGCCCGGCTATAAATCTGGGGTGCGTGGCTGAGGAAGACATGGACTCATTTCCTGTCTCTCTGGGGAGTTACAGTGAAAAGTAAAACACCGCACACTCCTTGTTCATTCATTTATTCCCCTAAAAATAAACACATTAATGCCTAATAAGTCTGTGATGAAAATGAAAATGTGGATGGAATAAAAACCTTCAGACTGACATGCCTCCCCCCATGTGCCGCATCTACACCAGAACGCACACATCCTCCCTGTTCATTCATTCCCCTAAAAGAATCCTACATTAATGCCTAATCTATAGACTACAATGGTAAGTCCGCAATTAAAATGAAAATGTGGATGGAATAAAAGAAAACTATTTAGTGTGATCATAATATAATTAAAATGACGGGCGATTATATTATAACTGTTACCACTCTCTCCATTAAAATAACAAAAGATCCCAGCACATTCTGTTTCCTCATGAGCTCCGGAGCCGCGCTGTTTCAAAAGGTGCCACTGAAATATCATTAAACAATGCCCTTGAGATGACAGACCAACTTTTTCCTAATCAAAAGCACATTGGTGTAACATGCACCATAATTGTGATACACCTGAGATTGCGCACTGCCACACCTCTTTGAAATGAGCCCCCTCCTCCCAGTGCAAAGCGGACGCACTGTCTACTGGTAATTAGATGGTGCGATGCAAAGCATAAAAAATGGACAATGTGCTGACAGAAACTAACAAAAACATTGGCGTATGGCGGAAAGTCTGTTGATGATCGCCAAAATAGGGTCCTATGTGTTTCTTCATTTTAGAATTCAGATGGCTTGTTATGAATCTGAGATACTTTAGTTCCCTCAGTCAGCACAATTAGTACAAATCTGGAGGTGAACCTTATTCTTCTGACACAGGGGTTGCTGACTCTGGTCGTGACGACTTCATGCTTGGCTGCATGTTGCCCACTTCATAAAGGAGGTTACCGTTCAATGAAGCTAGCAGCAGTACACAATCAGCAAATGACATTTCCAGTCAACTGACATAAAACCAACACAGCAACCAATATGTACATATATGACTGTGTCAAAATGACAGACCACTATTTCTAGTGTGTCTCTCAACAGAAGCTTCAAACTCACAAAAGAAGTCATACGGCAACAATCTATAACCAGTGCTTACTGTATCCTCACCACATCCTGTGTGAATAAGAGCAAAGCAGACTCTCTCTTAGTGGCAGATGGCGCAATGCCGGAGGGGAAAAGCACTTCTGACATGTTTATCCTCTTTAGTACAGCAAGTGAGCCTTTGAGGAAACTGAGGTCTTTGCTGTTAGAGTAAACATGGGGCTGGTTTCCTTTTTCAGGTGTTCGTATTAAATTTGTCAGTGATATAAAAAGGACCCATGGCATATCCTTTTTTTCCCACATGTTGACACATTTCCTAGAGGTGATATTGAAATGACTGTAATAAGCTTTGTTCAAAACATTGTTTAGTTTAAATACTGCAATACCATTTTAAACATAGCTGAAGGAGTTTTCCTCACAAGTTTTATTTTTGTTTTCCGTATTACTCTGAATGCTAATGAGCCTCAGCTCTGCTGTAAACCCACGCTCCCTCATTTGTCGCTGGTGAGACCTGTGGTTGATGATGCCGTTATGCAGCTAATGTTAGCTGGTTAGCTCTTAAGGTGTGTTCAGACTAAACGTGAAGCAAATTTTTTGCACGGCGTGAATATATGTAAAGTTAATGTAAACATGTGGAAAACACGTGAATTTACGCATTTGCGTCCGAGGAATAACGCTAGTTAGTATTTAGTCTTGAGATTCTGCTGTCACTGGCAGGGGTGTAGCCGGGGGAAGAAAAAAACGGAGAAAAAAAGAAAAGAAAAATGTAAATAAAGAGCAGGTTTTGAGTAGCTTGCATTGAAAATGTTAAGAAATCTGTAGTTGATAGAGGGCTGAAGCTAAAGCTTCACCCTGGGCGAACGCCCCAGGCATTCAGAATGGTGGTGGTGGTTGGGGTTCAGCCACCCCCCCCCCCCCCCCCCCACACACACACACAAATTCCTGGTCCCACCACTGGGGTAAACGTATCAACACTGGAGAGTGAACTAGTTTGAAAATGAGACTGCCACTCACCTGCAGACAGATGGACCAGGAGCTCTGAAGCTGAAATGGAGTGTCTGTTGTTTATTAACCCACATACTTGTGCTACAGATGTGCTAATGAGGGCTAGCAGCCAGCTAGCAGCGTAAACAACCATCATCCAGGTGACGCTTTGGAGGAGGCTGGGACAAATTTCCAGGTGACAGCCCTGCTGGATAATCTTGTAAACTTAAACATGACTGCATTTTTGGGATTTCCACAGCAGGTAGAACACAGCTGCAGAAGTTATGAAGACAACTCCGCCCCTCTGCAACTCGCTCAGACGCGAATTCACGTCTGTTTGCATGTTTACACTGAGTTAATGTAATCACGCCACATGAAAAATTCACATTTGACCTGAACACACCTTTAGCTTTGGGAGGGAACACAGCCAGTTACCATAAAAAAACAAAAAACAAAAAAAAAACTAAACCTCAAGGAATATGACAAAGTAAGGCTGGATGTCCACCAAACGCGTTTTTTGTCCCCCGACCACCCTGAGCATTTTTTTTTTCAGCATTTGTGTGCGGCGCTCTGGGAACAAAAAGGTCTGTACCCTGTATCCCAGCAACAGCTTGTCACTCTCAGCTCAGCACTTCCACTTTCCTATGGTCAGACTTTCTACTGATTTTTTAATATCAGTCTCTAAATAATAATGGACAGGAAACATGTTTTAGCAGCTCTGGATGTGAAATATGATGACACGGAAAGCAGGAGTCTGAGTACAGACGAGTACCGGCATCCTATGTCCCGCCCACGCAGCAGTTCAGATTGGCTGCTTAGGTCTGACATTGACGAGCTCAGCTGCAGCCTCTGAAAAGCTGAACTTTTTTCAGCTCTGAGCGCCCTGAGCGCCGCTACAAAAAACGGCCACCGCCAAGAGCGCTTCAGCACCGAGGGCGCTCAGCGCTGTAAACAGTGGACTACATAATGAATGGAAAATAGCCGCCCAGAGTGGAAAAAACGTGTTTGGTGGACACACAGCCTAAAGTGATGGTAGATGATAAGACTGGAATGTGTGGTGTGAATAATTAATAGGATATAAACAATACCTGAGGTTTAATAAGCACCCAGGCATTGGAGTCAAAGATCAAGGTCAGAATGCTATTTTTTTTTTTTGTTACTTATTTGTACCCGTAGGTAGATTTGTTTCGCAGTCTGGTGACAAGCCACCAGCTGCCGGTCGCTGCGTGATATGAACTATATTTCAACAATAAAGAAAGCTAGGCTCACCAAACTTAAGATAAGATAAGATAAGCCTTTATTAGTCCCACAATGGGGAAATTCCAGGATTGCAACAGCATAGGGATAGCAACACTCAGAGCAACAATCAGAAGGCAAGAAAAAACAACATCTAGTAAACATATGTCCATATTACTATAAATGTATATATATAGACACACAGTGCGGAGCATTATGGCTGGTGGATGTGCAGCAGAAAGTCTAAGCTCTCTCTCCGCGGATGCAGCGGGCCAGCTGGAAGGTGGTGCACAGATTCACCTTGGGATCCTGACTTCTGACTATGGGTTTGGGGTCAAAAGGTCAAAGATCAAGGTTTTAAATCTAGGACTGAAAAAGGCTTGGGTCTACATGTCAGTTGAGCACAATGTAGTTTTAAATGCAATTGTTATAGGATACATGTACCTCTTTTTTGAGCTTTTGGGCACTTTTAAGGTGAAAATTCATCATTGTAGCAATGAAGACAAAATAGAAAACATGAAAAATCGTGCAACTGACCCTTTAGTCTTTTAATAATACTCCACTTTATGAGCACCTTTAAATTTGACTATTAGCTTACACTTAATGGGATTTTATATGGTTATATCTTAGGCCAATGAGATAACAAGAGTGATCAGTAATGTGTGAGTAGCAGACTGAATTTTTTTCCCCAAATTTGTGAAAATTGGCTGGCATCTGTGCAAGACAGCAGGAGACATGCAGATATAGATATCAAAAAGCAATGAAGGGAAGAAAGTGAAAATGCAGTCAAGGTATTGACTCAGTGGAATTAAACCTCACAGTGTAAGTAAGCCAACAGTGAGCCATTTGTCTATACATTGGTAGGTTGTTCTATTATGTCTGTCATTGTGTGGTGTCCAAGGCTGTCTATAAGTGAGCTACAGAAGATAAACAAAGATATATTTACATTCAGGAGGGGGAGAGAGGACAATGATAAGGGTAAATAATGGAAAGAAGATAATGAATAAAGGCAGGTATAGGGTCATCATCATCATCATAGCAGTCTGTTGGGGGCAGCAATGACTGTTTCATTTAGGTCTGATCAGATTCCTCCAAGCAACTCTGTCCTTCGCCTTCCGCTGCCAGGAACTCCTGACCTTGTTAACCCGGGTGACATCCGAGCCGGTATGAGTTGCTTTCTGACTGACCATTTCATGAAACTGTTTGCACCTAAAAATATCTGTTTAGTGACAGTGTGCAGGAAGACCTTTTTTTAACAAGAAAGTAAGTACAGCACAATTTGTCATGGTCCGTGTGCTGACTCTGTCTGCACTCGGGTTGTGCAGTAGTTTCCCGTTCTCTTCTCTAGCGCACCTCTTGGCCTCCGGGCTTTTATTTTGACAGCGTCTCGGCGGTGTTTCCGGCTGTCAGAAGCCAAGCTCTGTGGGACGGCTGGATCACAATCAGCTGATGACTCCATCAGCTGATCAATCTGTCAAGCCCTATTTAAGGGAGCAGCTCTGTTTGCTCGGGGCTGCGACCTCGTCAAACATTCCTTCACCTACCATCCGTTCCTGTAAGTGTATTTCCTGAGAATCTGTATCCCTGTATCTGAGTTGAACCTTAGTTGTGTTTTGCCCCCCGTGGCTCGTTATTTTGTCATTTGTCCTTTGTTAATAAATTATGCAAACTCATCGGCTGGCATTCGGCGTCTCATTGATGGCTCGTGAAGGCCATCGTTGACACAGTTTGGTGGATAGCATATTTAAAGACCTGTTTATATGCCCACGAGCACACACACTGCCTGTTCATGCATTACATATCACCTGAGTGGGAGTCGCTAGCAGCTGCAGATAAAACAAATTTTAGAGGGATGGCTTTGGAAGAAGACAATGTTAGCGGCTAGTAAGGATGGGCAAGTCAATCAAGACATTATATAATCACTGGGAACTATATCAGTTAATGGTACCAAGAAGAGTAGTGTCCAAAAGCCCAATTTTTTATTATTTTGAGTTCAATATACAGGTGCATCGCAATAAATTAGAACATTATTGAAAAGTTAATTTATTTCAGTAATTCAGTTCAAAAAGTGAAACGCTTACATAGATTCATTATACACTGAGTGATATATTTCAAGGGTTTATTTCTTTTAATTTTGATGATTATGGTTTGCAGCTAATGAAAACCCAAAATTCAGTTTCTTAAAAAATTAGAAAATTACAAAAGATCAATGGAATATATATCTATTTTTAATAGAAATGTTGGCCGACTGAAAAGTATGTCCATGTACACACTCAATACTTGGTCGGGCTGCTTTTGCATGAATTACTGCATCAATGTGTTGCTATGGAGGCAATCAGCCTGTGGCACTGCTGAGGTGTTATTGAAGCCCAGGTTGCTTTGATAGTAGCCTTTAGCTCCTCTGAGTAATAAGTAAAATAGTGCCAATATCATGTTGACATCTTTCAGATTTTTCACAATAAGACCTCTCAAGG
The DNA here is from genome assembly GCA_020510985.1 of Pholidichthys leucotaenia. NCBI lineage: Eukaryota > Metazoa > Chordata > Actinopteri > Cichliformes > Pholidichthyidae > Pholidichthys > Pholidichthys leucotaenia. The sequence continues at coordinate 361,315,936 of CM035838.1, read as the reverse complement.
GAGAGCTGTCAAGGTATGGCAAGGCTGATTGCCATGGCAACCAGACTGAACATGTAATAAAAGTTATTCTGAGGTAAAGAAGTGTATGTGTTGAAAAAAAAAAAACTCTTATTGTGTATTATCAATCAATCAATCAATCAACTTTATTTATAAAGCACTTTAAAAGCAACACTCACTGCACAAAGTGCTGTACAGCAAGAAAACACACATGAAAACATAAAAGCAGGAAGCAGGGCACTAACACAAAAACAATATAGAGCCACAGTCAAAAGAAGCAATAAAATAAAATAAAAGGTGAAAGAAAAAGAAAGAAAGAAAGAAAGAAAGAAAGAAAGAAAGAAAAATCCATTTCATTCAATATAATCAATGTCTGACACTGGGTCAAAGGCCAGGAAGTAAAAGTGTGATTTAAGACGGGTTTTAAAAATGGACAGTGAAGGTGCTTGTCTGATGTCCAGGGGTAAATCGTTCCATAACCTGGGTGCCATGATCGAAAAAGCTCTGTCCCCTCTGAGCTTCCGCCTTGCCTTTGGCACCCCCAGAAGCAGCTGTTCCATTGACCTGAGGGACCGGGTTGGAGCATAGGGATGCAGAAGCTCAGAGAGATAAGGCAGAGCAAGACCGTTCAAGGATTTCAAAACAAGTAAAAGAATTTTAAAATGAACTCTAAAATGCACGGGCAGCCAGTGGAGTGGAACTAAGATTGGTGTGATGTGATCTCTTTTACGTGTACCTGTTAAAAGATAAGCAGCAGCATTTTGAACTAGCTGCAGACGCGAAAGAGATGACTGGCTGACTCTGGCGTAAAGTGCATTACAGTAACCCAGCCAAGATGAAATAAAAGCATGGATTACTGTTTCCAGGTGTGATCTAGAGAGAATTGGTTTACTTTTGCTGAATGCCTTAGATGAAAGAAGCTGGATTTTACCACAGAACAAATCTGAGTGTCTAATTTAAAATCATTGTCCATGATATAACCACCATTCTGAACTGTGGATTTCACGTAAGGAGTGAGGGGGCCCAAGTTTACAGGAGGAGACTCACAGGGGCCACTAGGTATCCATGCGTATCCATGCTCATTCCACCCCAACCCCCAGTTTCTCCAGTGATTAATCACAGTTAATTAGTTTCTTTTTAAAAAGCCTAATCACAATTAATCAAAACTATGATGGGTGGGATTACCTAGTTATTTTTTTTCAGTTGATTCCACGCTTTATTATATATATTTATATATATACAGTGGATATAAAAAGTCTACACATCCCTGTTCAAATGCCAGGTTTTTGTGATGTAAAAAATGAGACCAAGATAAATCATTTCAAAACTTTTCCCACCATTACTGTGACCTATAACCTGTACAACCCAACTGAAAAACAAATATAAAAATAAAAAATAAAAAACTTACAATAATCTGTTTGCATAAATATGCACACCCTTAAACTTAGGGTACTTTCACACCTACAGGCTTTAGATAATTTCAATCAAAACTCGAGTTTGTTTTCTCCGTTAGTGCGGTTTGTTTGGTCTGGTGAAAACACGGTAATCGCACTCAGGTACACACCAAAACAACCGTACTGAGACTACCTGAAAGAGGTGGTCTTGATTTGAATCAAATGGCGAACTCTGGTGTGGTCCTGCAGGTGAGAAAGCAAACACACTAAAACAGGACCAGTGGCAAACGGTAAAACATTTTATGTCACTGTACATACCTGATAGATCTTCGAAAATATCTGTGGCTGAGCATGTCACGGTTCTGGAGGATTAATGAACGTTAACATAATATTTTCCATCCAAAGCCATACTTCATTTTCAAACTGTACGATTTGCCGAAAGTAGTATAAGCACATATGTAATAAATCATAACCAGGGTGATGAAACCCACCCGTAGATTACGCTACGAAGCCTCAGGAGCTGGGGATTCATTTGCCAAATCCTGCTCTGTGCCTATGAGAGCACATCCCATCTGATTGGGAGAGACCAAGGATGGCCCCCCAAAATCTCGTGGCTCTCCGCCATACATGGCCTTTGTGGCCAATTCGGAGCCATCAAAATTACTTTGACAGACAGTAGCCTCACCTTTGCGAGGAAAGCTGGCAGAAGAGGCACCAGTGGAAAAACAACAGTTTCACTGGAGGCCAGGCAACACCCAGATCATCTGCACCTAGTGAACCTGGCAGGCCGTGCATCGAGGCCCAGAGAACACAGTGGGTGTTCTCCGCCGTCGCAAAACAGGTCTGCTTCCGCCTGGCCAACCGAAGCCAGATCTGCTTGACTATCTCTTGATGCAGTCACCTCCATCCCAAGATAATTATATGCCAAGACTGCTCAATGAGCCCAGTGTCCCAGAACAAACCTGCCCTCCCAGACTGCACCCCAGCCTGTTAGGGAGGCGTCGGTTGTAATGGTCACCCTGCAGCCCTCTTGGCTCAGGGAACACCATCTCGGATTGCTGAGGAATGTCTCCACCACCTGAGAACCATGAGGCCCTCTTCGTAAAGAACTAGCCTCCTCCTTTGTCTCTGGGCAAAACCACCTTCTGAAGCGCAAACCACCGCTGAAGGGGATGAGTATGTAAAAGACCCAGTGGCACCACCTGGCCAACTGCAGCAAAGAGACCCAAGATCCTCTAGCACTGCTGCACTGACACAGTCCTCTCTGTGAGATGCTGCTCTTGATGCATTCCCTGATAGTATGCCTTCTCTTTGGAGTCAGGGATGTACTCATGGCAACTGAATCCAGGGTGAACCCCAAGTACTCGACAGCCCTGGTTGGAACTACAGTAGGCAGCTTTTCTCTGCATTCAAATGCAACCCAAGTGCTGCCAGGTGAGCCAATATGGTCTCCATAGGGTTCCTCACTATGGCCTTCGATGACACACAAACCAGCCAGTCGTCCAGAAAATTGAAAACTGAGGCCAGCTAAAGGTCACTATCAAAGCAACCTGGGCCTTCATAACACCTCAGCAGTGCCACAAGCTGATCACCTCCATGCCACGTCACATTGATACAGTAATTAATCCAAAATTTGCCCCAATCAAGTGTTGAGTGTGTACATGGACATATTTTTCAATCGGCCAACATTTCTATTAAAAAACTATTTTTTTAAATTAATTTTATGTAATATTCTAATTTTTTGAGAAACTGAATTTTGGGTTTTCAGCCCAGCGCGGCTCAGGGCGATTTTACAGCCCCTGCCGGCACTTACTCCCCCTCCACCTGCAGCGAGCTTCTCCCACAGCTCGCTCACACAGATGGATTATCGAGGTCTCGGCCCCCTGCCGCGCCCTCTGGGGGGGAGCGTGTGGCGGTTCGGTTAACCCCCACAACAGACTATGGACAGACAACTCGCTACTCCTGGTTTTTTCCGCTACACTACTGTGATAATGTTACCTTTCATGCATTGTATTCATGCGTCCTGTCCTTACTGTGACCTAGAGACTCAGATCAATATGTAGATGTGCCTGTTAACCTCTTTGTTCTGCAGCTAGAGCAGAGTCTAGCAAATCTGCCTATTGTGATGTATGTCTCACAAATGCAAATATCTCATGCCTGTCCTGCAGTCCCTTTGATCAGACCAACCGTTGTGAATCTGCTTTGATGTATTGTTTGGGTTGGGTATAAATACTGCACAGGTTCTGTAACACTTCCTCTCTCTCACTCTGATCCTGCAACTGGTAGACACACACACGTGTCCGCCTCTCCTCTCCTTCTCTGAGATCCGTGGGCTCGCTCTCGGCGCTCATGCATGGCGCCGGGAGCGGAGTTCGTGACGGCGGTATGATTAATAAAACTCTACTTAAAACCTTCCACAACGCTGCTTTATTTCATGCCGCCGCACGTGATGTGATGTGATGTGATGTGGGCTACGCCAATGCCATGTGCCAGTGGGAAAAACAGAAGCCGCCATGCCAAAGTGGTCACCTAAATTGCTCTTGTGTCCCTGATGGCATTCAGCTGTTTACCCACTAAGTCTGGCAGACCCCAACTCCACCGTCAGCTGAGCTTGTTCTGCTGCCACTGAGATTTGCTGGGATCTGGAGCACCGGGACACAAACACTGTGTGGAAAGGCAGCTGAATGACATCAAAAACACCACGGGGGAGGGCATCGATGGTCATCGATGGCCCGCAGCTTGGGGGTGAAGATTCATCGCACCACCGCGTATAACCCCCAGGCTAATGGTTTATGCGAACGCTTTCACAGGTCATTGAAAGCAGCCCTCAGAGCGTCGCTAACGGATACAAATTGGGTAGACAAACTTCCATGGGTTTTATTAGGGTAAGATGCTCAGAAGAAGCACAGTAAGGACAAAATGCATGAACACTTTAACTTCACGGCTGTAAACGCAGCATGCAGTGGAAAGAAACCCAGGAGTGCGAGCTGACTGTCTCAGTGTTCTGTCTGTGTGTTGTGGGGGTTTAATGAAACCGCTACACTGCTCCCCCCCAGACCAGTGCGGCGGCATGAGATAAAGCGGCGTTGTTGGAGGTTTTAAGTAGAGTTTTATTATCATACCGCCGTCACGAGCTCCGCTCCCGGCACCGTGCATGAGCACCGGTGAGCGAGCCCACGGCTCTCAGAGAAGAGGGGCGGACACGTGTGTGTCTACCAGTTGCAGGATCAGAGTGAGAGAGAGAGAGAGTTTGCGTTACAGAGTTGCAGCATATATACTTGACCACAACAATACATCAAAGGGACATACCCCAGCAGTTAGTATGATCAAAGAGATAACAGAACAGGCATAAGACATTTGCATTTGAGAGACATATTGATCTCAGTCCCTAGGTCACAGTGAGGACAGGACGCATGAGTACAATGGATGAAAGGCAACATCACAGATCACCTCTCTCTCTCTCAACCTCTGCTGTAGGACACACACGTGTCCGCCTGGGCTGTAAGCCATAACCATCAAAATTAAAATAAATAAACACTTGAAATATATCACTCTCTGTGTAACGAATCTATATAATATATGGGCTTCACTTTCTGAAATGAGTGACAAAAAATATTGAACTTTTTCACGATATTCTAATTTTTTGAGATGTACCTGTATAAGGTGTCCATCCACAGGTGTGATTAATTTGATATAATGCTTCTGTCCTGAGGATCATAGTCACGTGGTTACAGATTCACTGAAATGAAATAAAACCCACTAATCTCAGAAAAAAAAGTCCACTGCACTGCAAAAAATGCTGAGGTAAGCTTGAAAGCAGAGTACAGTGTGCTGATGTTTTGGGGAGTTATATTTTTAAAAAAATACATCAACTGGTTTGCAATAAAATACTGTTAAATGATAAAAGTAGGCTTAGGTTAGTAACTGCTTCTTTACTTCCTGAAAACTTGTGAGTTTCAAAAATGAAATTGTACACAGGTGAAATAAATTTTTGTAAATTTTCCTTTTCAGCCTATGACAATTCCTAACAGCTTTTACACAGTGTGTTGGTTTGGTTGCCCTCCAGCATTCTAGAAATATAGGCTGTTCATTAAAAACAAAAGTAAATTCTATCACAAATACTTTGAACATCCATTTAAATAGTAGTGCTACCTGACTGTATGCAGTCAATGTACAGTTACCTATACAGTAACTTAATGCAATGAACAAATTCAATAAGGACTGAATGCAATTGATGCATAAGATAAGTAACATTAATTTTAAACCTGCACAAATATAAACTTAAGTATCTAAATTCTTCCAAGACTAACAAAATAAAGTGCTGTTACAAGATTTCATGATTTTTTTTGCCCATTCAGATTTTGCTGGGAATTTGCTAAAGTGGTGCAGTGTGTGTTGTTCAGCAGGAAGACTTACAACTTTTTCCACTTCTTTCAACTCTGGGTGATGGTGGTTAATGTGAGTGTTGTTATCAAAGTACTTGGCTTTAGTTTTGCAAACTTTACATATTGAATGTGTTATGTCTAGTGCTTTCTTTCGCGGAATGTTGTAGAAACAAAAATGTGCCCATACACTTGCCTTCATTGAAGATGGGACTGGCTGAATTTCTTGCTGCTCCATTTTTTTCTTTATTCCGACTGTTTCATCCGGCTGCTAGCTAGTAAGCTACTCTGCGTGGTTCTCCTGTGTCTGCAGTGTTAATGTGTAATTGCGTATCCCGAAGCGGCAATACTTTTCACGTGACAGGATCCCAGCACCACCGCAAAAAACAAACAAACAAACAAACAAAAAAAACCAATAATAATAATAATAATAAATCAGTTCTTAATTTTTGTAAATCAATTCTGGATCATGTAAAATGAGAATCTAGATTCTTATGTGAATCAATTTTTTCCAGCACCCCTAATCAGAGGCATTTTATATGGTGGCAGGTGTGTGCTGACTCCCATTTAACATGAGTTTGAATGTGATTGGTTAATTCTGGACGCAGCCACGTCCCCAGCTATAACAGGGTGTGCATATTTATGCAAACAGGTTATTGTAAGTTTTTTATTTTTTATTTTTCCCTTTAAAAGATTTCAGGTTGTTTTTCAATTGGGTTGTACAGGTTATAGGTCACATTAATGGTGGAAAAAGTTTTGAAATAATTTATCTTGGTCTCATTTTTTACATCACAAAATCCAAGCATTTGAACAGGGGTGTGTAGACTTTTTACACACACACACACACACACACACACACACACACACACACACACACACACACACACACACACACACACACCTGACCTTAAGACCTGGGGCCTCATGTATAAATGGTGCGCACGCACAAAAACACGGCATAGGCTGATTTTCACGCACACAGTGGGATGTATAAAAACAAACGTGACGTGAGAATCTACAGGCCAAGCCGTGAAGTTTTCACCTGCTGTACTTGCCACAAAATCTTGTTTGACTCTATCAGGTGGGTTTGTTAAACTACAAAACAGCTGAAACTCACAGAATGTGTTAATATAACATTTCTACTTCAGTCAAAATGATTTGTCTAAGAATTAGTGGTTGAAACACATGATTATTATTATTATTACATGATTTATCTCCACAACTCGGCTTATTGAGCCCTGATGAAACCCCGATGAATAATAACTAATTTCCCTCAGATATAACCTGCCTCATTCATGGTCCAAAACCAGTGCCACTGTAAACTGGATCCTGTTTCTGTAAATGTGACATAGAGCTATTAAAATTTACCAGAGACTATACAGTTGACTCATGAGGCAATGCACGCAAATCTGTCACTCATGGGAGGAATTCTGTTGGGCAAAATGCCCTCTAATCAAGTCCCGGCTCCAGTGTAATACGTGCTGAGGCAGCTAGATTGCGGACCCCTGCAGGTGAACCCTGGCAGCTGCAGTGGTGACATTTGCAGCTGTATTGGAGTGATGAGATGTTTCCATAGTCTAAAACATCTCTATCTGGAGATTACAATCTGGAAATAAAAGGCTTCTTCCTGGCTGTTGTGCATAATTTGTATTCTGACACAGATTTGGTTTGTAACTAGTATAAATTCAGCTCTAAGATTGGAGTGGTATTCAGTGGTGTTTATTTTCTTATTTTACTTAGTAACATCACGTCTGTCTATGCAGATTATGAGGGCTTTCTTTAACAGCATTTTTTTCTGTGTCAGCACCTCCCCCCCCCCATTACACTGTCATTGAGTAGTAATCTGTCTATAGACTTTAATTTTAATGTCAGACTGTTTTATTTTATTTCATTTCGGCCTGAGCCAGCTGCATTAACTGAGGAGTAGGCACAAGCTGTTGCTTCAGCCTACACCCTTTCTGTCCAAAATATGTTGTCTTTTTCTCTTTCCCTTTCTTTTGTCTTGTTATGATCTCATAGAAATTTTAAAAAATGAATGAATGAATTGTCATTGTAACACAGTCCACTTGGTAAACTTGCGTTTATTGTTGATTCCTAAGGGTCAGAACAAAATAAAATATTTTTTTCTGACCTCCACCTCCGTTATCAACACCTCAGCATCACTCTGTTAAGTTATTATTGTTTATTGCACTTTTCCACAGGCTTGACGACCACTGTTTGACAGAAGAGTGACAGAAGGCGCAGTTTCAAAGTGAGGTGGGATGTATAAAGAAAAAGGAGCAGAGAACTGGGGGTGCGCACAGGTTTATACACCTGAACATTTCTGTGCGCACGTACTTTTCAAATTTTGTGAATACGCCATCTTTCAGTATGAAAGCTGTGCAATTATTTATACACGAGGCCCCAGGGAAATTACAAGTATTCGCATTTCGCACTGGTGGATCATATCCAGGTTGTAAGTAGAGCTTCAAAATGCAAAAAGAAGAAACAGGAGCAGGAGACAAAAAATAGAGTAGGCAATTTATTAAAAACTGCATTTAAACTCAAACAGGCTGTTCATCCGCCGATCAAAAGTTCAAGACCATAGTTAAAAAAACAAAACAACTAAAAGTGTCACAAAAGAACTCAGCAGTGAGTAGCCCCACCATTCTTGCTGATCAAACAATTTGTTTAGGTATGCTTGATGCAAGTGTTTCCAGGAGGCTGGAGCGAACCGTGGTGAAGATGGCACAAGCCAATCCTTGACCCAAATTAAGGCCCTTACTGATGCTGACTGCAGCCCAATAACCATGAGACGACATTGTTATGTCTGGAAAAACGTGGAAAGACCAACGGAGAGTGGAGTTTGATGGGAACACAAACTTCAGTGAACTATACACAAAAGTTACTGAGTGGTAGTACAGGTCGTATGCTGGGAGGTGGAGCGCGCGCAAAAGACCCTGTGCTCTGGCCGTCCCTGGCTTTTATAAGTCAGCGTGATGATGTCACCAGCTGGTTGTGTCATCACGCCAGCACTGAACCACAACTGTGGGTTTTTGAACACCACATTCACCCCCTCTTCCCATCCCCAGAAAAGCAGAATAACACATATAGCCGAATCGACCCTCCCCAGTTTGGTACAGTGAAACCCCCAAACTAGCTAGGGCCAGCGGGTAGACTGCCACGTGACCCGGTGCGGCTGAATGGTTTATTGTGCCACTCTGGCTGGCAGCCGTGCCCCTAGCTAAACAGTCCTCTTGAGAAAGGTCGTTTAGTTGGAGGGGCCTTGTGGCGACCCCGTGGTGGATGCACCCCTGGAGGTGCAGAGACCCGTGGATCAGAATCATCTTCTTGGAAACCCCAGTCCGGGTCCCACACTGTGCAAGTGGACTCCCGCGTAGCCGTGTCATCCAGAGCAGCTGCTTGAACTCGGCGAAGACGGTTGGCATGCCACACTGAACAATCTGCCAGCCTAAAGATCATTGGCCTCAGCTGCGCGGTGATCTTGATGGGTGTCGGTAATGGTGGAGATGGTGCTGAGGCCAACTGTGGGTCCAGTCATTCGGTTTTGTGGACCCGGACACAGTCCATCACTGTGAGTGGTGGTCTGTTCGGCTGCACTTGGCGTAATGGTTGTGATGGTGTGGCTCTCACTTCTGCTGCAGTGCATCCACCAGGTTGTGGTGATTCTGCCACGTTCTGTTGGGTCACGGACTCTTCATCCTGCAGCTCAACAACGGCTCCTGGAGGATGATGTCGGGCGTGGATTCTAAAGTAGTCTGGTGGCTCTACTGTATTTTGTTTAATCACGCACCCTTCATCCTGCAGCTCAGTGGCGGATCCTAGAGGCTGATGCCGGGCATGGATTCGGAAGGCGTCTGGCTTCTTCTCTCCCTCTCCTGGGAAGTCTGGTCGTGGCGATGTGTTGCTGTCGCCGCTGATAGAACCTGCACCGGGTTGTTGTGTCCTGGAGCCCCCGATAGTCACGGGGATAGTCAAGGGAACCTTGATCTTGCTGTGTGTGGAAGATGATTTAAGTATGCATTTAAAAGTAATGTGAAAGTTACTTTTCCAAGTAGCTAGTTACTTTAATCATGCAGTAACTCAAAAGTAACTCAGTTACTTTTGAAAAGAAGTAACTAGTAACTGTAACTAGTTACTATTTTTTAGTAACTTGCCCAACACTGCCTCCCACGCCACAAACTTTCCCATTTGGACTTTGCAGTGACGCGCCAAACATGGGACATTGAAAGATGGAAGAACATCCTCTGATGAGAAAAAAATTTAACCTGGACAGTCCTGATGGTTTCCAACATTACCGGCATGACAAGGAGATTCCACTGGAGATGTCTACACGGCACAGTGGAGGAGGCTCCATCATGATCTGGGGTGTTTTTTTCCTTCAATAGAACAATGGTGCTGCAGGTTGTGCGGGGAAATCAAACAGCAGCTGGCTATGTGGAGACGTTGCAGTGGGCATCCCTCTTGACTGAGGGCCCTCATCGGTGCGATACAACGCTGCAGTTCACAACGCCCTTATGAAGGACTTCTTCCAGGAGAATAGCATCACTCCTTTGGACCATCCTGCGTGTTCCTGTGATCTAAATCCCACTGAGAACATTTGGGGATGGATGGCAAGTAAAGTTTACAAAAATGGACATCGGTTCCAGACCGTGGATGCCCTTCGTGAAGCCATCTTCACAACATGGAGCTATGTTCCCACCAGCCTCCTGGAGACACTCGCATCAAGCATATCTAAGAAAATTTTTGAAGTGATCACTAAGAACAGTGGGGCTACTCACTACTGAGTTCTTTTTTGACATTTTTAGTTCTGTTTTGGGGTTAATTAATATTCAAGTGACTCCAGTGTTTGTAGTAACAAATAAAGATTTTTATTCCTGTAAAATAAATCTGCAGAAATTACAGAAATTCAGATTTGTGTATGTGCAAAAAATATATGTCACTATTTCCAATGAGAATTGGTGAAGTGACTCAGACATTAAAAACAGAAGTGCTCTTGTGAACATCTGTGGACAAAGCAGAAAACTGCATGTAAAAACTCTTGTGTTGCTGTCTTTTTTCATAAAATATGTTAATTTTTAACCAGATTCGTTGCTTCTTGTTTGCTCATTCTTGCTTGTTGCTTTGAATTTAACTAGATGGATTTTTTTTTAAAAATTCCAAACTTTATTTTTTTTTAATTAATTTGTGAAGGTTTATTAGTTTTTTTTTTTTTTTAAACCTGACTGGCACCCTAGACTGATGAACCATTAGAGGGTCTGCTTGTGTAAAAGAATATAAATTTAGGGGAAAAAAATGTATATTTAAAACTTATTTAAAAAATGTGTGATTAAATTACAATTAATCATAAAGTAACTGTGGGAAAAATCTGATTAATCATGAATAAATATTTCAATCACTTGACAGCGCTGATAGAGAGAAGAAGAGAGCTCTTGTGACCTCAAAAAGTATCTCATCAGGCAGGGATGAGCTATGTCAACATTGATGGTCTGATTGAAAAGTGGAGCGTTTACTCTAGTGGCTTTAATATTTTCTTCAGATACGGCAAGACTAATGATGGAGCTTTTTACTCTTTGACTGCTAAACAGAAAAACTGTCAGCCTAAATGAAAATGATATGTCCAGCAAAACATTCTGGTCTGTTCTTTCTGGTCTGCAACAGTAGGTTTTTGGTAAAAATGACACTAGTTATACAGGTGCATCTCAGTAAGTTAGAATGCCATCAAAAAGTTGATTTATTTCAGTAATTCAATTCAAAAAGTGAAACTCATATATTATATAGATTCATTACACACAGTAATGTATTTCAAGCATTTATTTTGTTGAATTTTGATGACTATGATGTATGAAAAACCAAAATTCAGTTTGTGAAAAATGTGAATATTACATGAGATCAATTTTTTAAAAAGTGGATTTTTTAATAGAAGTGTTGGCCTGTGTAAAAGTATGTCCATGTACACACTCAATACTTGGTTGGGGCTCCTTTTGCATGAATTACTGCATCAATGCAACATGGCATGGAGGTGATCACCCTGTATTATGGAAGCCCAGGTTTCTTTGATAGCAGCCTTCAGCTCATCTGCATTGTTGGGTCTGGTGTCTCTCATCTTTCTCTTGACAATACTCTATAGATTCTCTGTGGGGTTTAGGTCAGGTGAGTTTGCTAGCCAATCAAGCACAGTGATACCATGGTCATTAAACCAGGTTTTGGTACTGTGGGCAGGTGCCAAGTCCTGCTGGAAAATGAAATCAGCATCTCCATAAAGCTTGCCAGCAGAGGGAAGCATGAAGTGCTCTAAAATTTCCTAGTAGACAGCTGTGCTGACTTTGGACTAAATAAAACACAGTGAGCAAACACCAGCAGATGGCATGGTTCCCCAAATCAGGTGCCAAGTCCTGTCATTTGGAATTCAAGGTCCCAGAGTCTGGAGGAAGAGTGGAGAAGCACAGAATCCAAGTTGCTTGAGGTCTAGTGTGAAGTTTCCACAGTCAGTAATGATGTGGGGAGCCATGTCATTTGCTGGTGTTGGTCCACTGTGCTCTAACAAGTCCAAAGTCAGCACAGCTGTCTACCAGGAAATTTTAGAGCACTTCATGCTCCCCTCTGCTGACAAGCTTTTAGGTGCCTTCAGACCAAACGCGAAAGGGTGGCGTGAGTACAAAGTCAATGTAAAGAGATGAGTTCACACAAATTTTGCGCATTCAGGTGTTCACGTACAAGGGATAGCGCTAGCTGTGAGATTCTGCCATCACCAGAGTAGAAGTATCAACAATGGAGAGTAAACTAGTTTGAAAATGAGACTGACACTCTCCTGGAGATAGAAGGACCAGGAGCTCACCTCTTTCCATTGACTTTGTATGTATTCACACCGCCCATTCACATTTGGTCTGAAGGCACCTTTATGGAGATGCTGATTTCATTTTTCCAGCAGGACTTGACACCTGCCGACCAGGGGTTCCCCCTCCCCCGCCCACCACCACCACTTGGCACCCCCCCAATGGCCACCCCTGGTTCCTGCCACTGGACAAGTCTAACATAATTTTATAACTTGTTTTTGTCATGTTTTACATGTAGTAGATGTTTAAGAATAATTGATGTGTGCTGTATATTATTTACAAATATTAACAAAATACAGCATAGGACAGATCACACTGTCGAGGTGCGTTCAGACCAAATGTGAACGGGCGCACAGTGTGATTACATTTTAAATTGATTTTGATGTGCCACCCCAAGATTTTCAGTGTCAAGATTTCATGTGTCAAGATTTTCATGTGCCCTCCCTCCCATGAAAATTTTCTGGAGGCGCCCCAGCTGCCCACACTGCCAAAAGTACCAAAACCTGGTTTAATGACCATGGTATCACTGTGCTTTATAGGCCAGCAAACTCTCCTGACCTAAACCCCACAGAGAATCTATGGAGTATTGTCAAGAGGAAGCTGAGAGACACCAGACCCAACAATGCAGATGAGCTGAGGGCCGCTATCAAAGCAACCTGGGCTTCCATAACACCTCAGCAGTGCCACAGCCTGATCGCCTTCATACCATGCTGTACTGATGCAGTAATTCATGCAAAAAAAGCTCCAACCAAGTATTGACTGTGTATATAGACATACTTTTCAGTCAGCCAACATTTCTATTAAAAATCTATTTTTTTAGAAACTGAATTTTGGGTTTTCATTAACTGTAAGCCATGATCATCAAAATTAAAAGAAATAAACACTTGAAATATATCACTCTGTGTGTAATGGATCTTTATGATCGATGATAGATCCTTCTCTCCTCCATCGAGGAGATAGGAGAGAGAAGGACGGTGGCTAAACTGTCATCTCTGCTGGAGTCCGAGTTCCACCCTATGCAGGACATACTGGATGCACTGAGGAGCTCATTTAGCAGCAGACTACATCATCCCAGGTGCACAACCGAGAGGTTTCGTAGGTCCTTCCTACCAACGGCTGTCAGACTGTACAACCTAAGCAGGGCTGCTCGCAGAGATAGCAAAAAGACGTAACAAACTAATAGTTTTTTTGAATGCAAAAGATGCAATAGACTTACACAATGGTCCTCTCCGGCATACAACTAGGAACATACCGGTCGCTATGGAGGGTGAGAATATGTATGGGCACATAATCATACCATGTAGGATAACTAAGTAGACGGTTATGCTGTTTCATCCCACCTAGCAACAATGCTCTGCACTGCGTGTGTTTATATATTTACATATTTATTCCATCTAGCTACAATGCTCAGCACTGGGTGTGTTTATATTTATATATCTATATATTTATTCCATCTAGCTACAATGCTCCGCACTGTGTTTTTATATATCTACATATTATTCCATCTAGCTACATTGCTCCGCACTGTGTGTTTATATACTTGCATATTTATTCCACCTAGCTGCAATGCTCCGTACTGCGGGTGTTTATATATTTACATATTTATTCCATCTAGCTACAATGCTCTGCACTGTGTGTTCATATATTCATATATTTATTCCATCCAGCTACAATGCTCTGCACTGTGTGTCTGTGTGTGTGTGTGTATATATATATTTTATAGTAATATGTACATATGTATATTAGCTGCTCTTGCTTGCTTGTTTTTTTTCTTGCCTTCTGATTGTTGCTCTGAGTGTTGCTATCCCTGTGCTGTTGCAATCCTGGAATTTCCCCGTTGTGGGACTAATAAAGGCTTATCTTATCTTATCTTATCTTATCTTATGAGTTTCACTTTTTGAATTGGATTATTGAAATTAATTTGATTTTCAATGATATTCTAATTTATTGAGTTGTACCTGTAATTGATATAATTGTTAGCATAGCATAGTGGTGAAGATATGGTCTGAGGAGGCAATGGACGCTCTAAAGGACTGTCTTGAAACCACTGCCTGGGAGCAGCTCTGCGATCCACATGGTGAGGACATCGATGGCCTCACTCACACCATCACGGACTACATCAACTTCTGTGTGGACAACACCGTACCCACCAAGACCATACGGTGTTGCTCGAACAACAAACCCTGGATCAACCCTGAGATAAAAACACTTCTGAGAGAGAAGAAGAGGATCTTCAGGTCAGGGAACAGGGAGATGCTGAAGTCCGTACAGAGGGAGCTGAGGAGGAAGATCAGAGAAGGCAAGGACAGCTTCAGGAAGAAGATGGAGGACAAGCTGCAACAGAGCGACATCAGCGGGGTCTGGAGAAACCTTAAAACCATCTCTGGGCTCCAGAATACCTCCTCCCAGGTGACGGGGGGCAGGGAGTGGGCGAACAATCTGAACCTGTTTTTTAATAGGTTTGACCAACCGCCCTCCCCCCCGACTGCACACCAACCACTGCCGCCTCTAAAGTCATCGAGCCCTGTTGTCCACACCCCATTCCACCAACACCCCCCCACTCCCAGCACACAGCCCCCCAACCTGACCCTCACTAACACCTAGGTGAGGACGGAGCTGAGGAAGATCAAGGTGAGGAAGGCCTCGGGACCGGACGGCATCAGCGCGAAGCTCCTCAAGTCCTGCGCAGACCAGCTGTGTGGGATTGTGGAGCACATCTTCAACCTGAGCCTGAAGCTGGAGAGGGTACCACAGTTGTGGAAAACATCTTGTGTGGTACCTGTACCAAAGACTTCCCACCCCAAAGACCTGAACAGCTACAGGCCAGTGGCCCTGACGTCTCACATGATGAAGACCCTGGAGAGACTGCTCCTTGCTCACTTCCGCCCCCTGGTGGGACCAGCGATGGATCCACTCCAGTTCGCCTACCAGCATGGCATTGGGGTGGAGGATGCAGTGATCTTCCTCCTTCACTGTTCCCTGTCCCACCTGGAGAAGCCCGGGAATGCGGTGAGGATTATGTTCTTTGACTTCTCCAGTGCTTTCAACACCATCCAACCGATGATCCTGAAGGACAAGCTGCTGTGTGCAGGGGTGGACCAGCACCTGTCATCATGGATCCTGGACTACCTCACTAACCGGCCACAGTTTGTAAGAACCCGGGGTTGTGTGTCCGACACGATCATCGGTAGCACGGGGGCCCCCTAGGGTACGGTTTTGGCTCCCTTTCTGTTTACCCTTTATACTGCAGACTTCTCACACAATTCAATACACTGCCATCTACAGAAGTTCTCTGACGACTCTGCGATCGTCGGCCTCATCTCCAATGGAGATGAAGCTGAGTACAGAGGACTTATCCAGGACTTCGTGTACTGGTGCCATCGGAACTGCCTCCAGATCAACGCAAGGAAAACTAAGGAGCTGGTGGTGGACTGCCACAGGCAAGGACAACCCCTCACAGCACCAGTAAACATCCAGGGAACAGACATTGAGATGGTGACATCCTACAAGTACCTGAGTGTTCATCTGAACAATAAACTAGACTGGTCACACAATACCAATGCACTCTACAAGAAGGGACAGCGCAGGCTGTTCCTACTGAGGAGGCTCAGGTCTTTTGGTGTACAAGGGGTGCTCTTGAAGACATTCTACGACACGGTGGTGGCATCAGCCATCACTTTTGGAGTGGTCTGCTGGGGCAACGGCATTACAGCAGCCGATAGGAAGAGACTGAACAAACTAATCAAGAAAGCTAGCTCTGTCCTGGGGCAACGCCTTGACCCAGTGGAGGAGATAGGAGAGAGAAGGATGGTGGCTAAACTGTCATCTCTGCTGGAGTCTGAGTCCCACCCTATGTAGGACATACTGAACGCACTAAGGAGCTCATTTAGCAGTAGACTACATCATCCTAGATGCGCAACCGAGAGGTTTCGCAGGTCCTTCCTACCTACGGCTGTCAGACTGTATAACCTAAGCAGGGCTGCTCGCAGAGATAGCAAAAAAAAACGTGACGACCTAATAGTACTGAATGCAAAAGACGCAACAGACTTACACAAATGGTCCCCTCCAGTATTCAACTAGGACAATATCAGTCGCTATGGAGGGTGACAATATGTATGGGTACGTTGTGGAGGCTGATTCATGGCAGACGGTTTATTACACACTTCACATCTCTCAAGCACAGAACAGACTGACACATTTAAGCAGGCACTCTTCTTTTACCCAAATCTCTCCTCCCAAGTTTCATGGCATTTTCCCACACACAACATGACATTTGCATTACACTGCATTCAACCCCCTACGTCCTTGACTCCTCCCTGCTATCTCGCCAGGAACCTCATGAGCATTGTTTTCCCATGCTTATCCACTGTCTCTTGTCTGAGATGCTAAATAATCTGGTGCTACAACATATTCATACCATGAAGGATAACTAAATAGACAGTTATGCTGTTTAGTCCATCTAGCTACATTGCTTCGCACTGTGTATATATATATATTTATATGTTTATGTGTACATATGTATATTCACTGCTCTTATTTTCTAATCTTCTAAATTATTGCTGTGAGTGTTGCTATCCCTGTGCTGCTGCAATCCTGGAATTTCCCCATTGTGGGACTAATAAAGGCTTATCTTATCTTATCTTATCTTATCTTATCTTATTCCTCCACTCATTTAAAATCATGGATAATATGCAATGTCATCCTCCAGCCTCCACCTTTCTAATGTGTGGACTACATTTTAAAGGGTCCATTTTAGATTTTGGTGAAACAAAAGAAATTCATCAAAGCAAATATTAACTAGAGGGCACTCAGAGAGCACATACCTCCGCCAGGGCTCCATCAGTCCCTCCCTCCCTTTGTCTGTCCATCCATCCATACTTCCATTTGTCTGTCCCTCTGTACCTCCATCCATCTGTACATTGCGAGATAGAGCCTTGGTGGAGGTATGCAATCATGACTCACCTCCAAAATTTAATAGGTTCAAAAGTAGGCCAAGGGCCACGTCTGGTGAAAATTTCAGCAAAATACAGTAGTGTGGTAGTTTTTGTGTGATCCTGCTAACAATAAGGGTGTAACGGTATGCCTAAAATAACGGTTTGGTACGTACCTTGGTTTTAAGGTCACGGTTCGGTTCATTTTCGGTACAGTAAGGAAACAAAATGCAAAACATAAAACTACTTATCTTTTGTATATATACAAATTGATTGATTAAAAAAAACTGCAAACTGCCAGCAGTCAATTCTCCAATAAATAATGTATTCCAAATAAACAAAATAAAAATGTATACAATAAAATAAATAAATTCTCTTTTTAGAAAATGAACAGTGCAGACAAGTGCAACAATAGAAGTTTGAATAGTCTGAATTATTCTTTTTATTTTTAGGAAATTAAAGTTCCTTATTGCCTGAAGCAGTGTTTAAAACCAAGGTGCATTGGTATGTTCAGGTTTCTGTGGAAAATTAATGATCTAAATTCACTTATTAATTGGTCAATAAAAACGCAAATAATTTGTCATTGTTGTGCATAGGTTCAGAAGGCATCCATGCACAACCATACCCACAGAAAATCTGAACATACCAAGGCACCCTGGTTGAAAAACACTGGACTGAAGGTTGAAAAACACTGGAGCATTAACAGATTTAGCTTTTTCATAAAAGGATGGCATTATTTTCTGGCTGAATTGGGCACAACAAGGAACTTCATACCAGGGCTCAGTTACCTTCAACATGGGGTTAAACTCGGTGTTCTCAATCGAATATGGCCTTAGATCCACTACTATAAGAACACCAATGGCATTTACTAGTTTTTTTTTGTGCTGCACTGATATTCATGTTCACGTGGTGCAATTTCAAATGAGTTAGCAAGTTTGACATACTGCCAAAAGCTGTCCGTCGGTCAGTATGGTCCATGAGGAACCTCGGTACGTCTCTGTACCATACCAAAAAAATCTGAATACTACTATATGTGCCGTTACATCCCAGCTAACAGGCAAGCAAACCATCCCCTCACATTACCTCCTTGCCGGAGGTCAGTAGTCTCAGATCATGGTCAACGTCAAATCTGCTGGTCAAATGTCTGATGGCCACCACACCACTTTATTTCTAATTTGGAACTGTTCAGGTGTAACAGGGAAGATGCAAGGAGTGGAGGTAGTGAAGGTAGATGAGTTTAAATACCTGGGGTCAACCATCCAAAGCAATGGAAAATGCACAAGGGAGGTGGAGAAGAGAGTGCAGTCAGGGTGGGGTGGGTGGAGACGAGTGTCAGGGGTGATTTGTGACAGAAAGATAGAGGCTAGAGGGAAAGGGAAGATTTACAACATGGTAGTGAGACCTGCTATGATGTATGGTTTGGAGACGGTGGCAGTGACAAAAAGGCAGGAGGCATAGCTGGAGGTGGCAGAATTGAAGATGCTAAGATCCTCTTTGGGAATGACTAGAAGGGACAAGATTAAAAATAGGTATATCAGAGGGACAGCTCAGGTTGAGCGGTTTGGAGACAAAGTAAGAGAGGCAAGGCTGAGATGGTTTGGACATGTGCAGCGGAGGGATAATGGATATATTGGACAAAGGATGTTGAAGATGGAGCTGCCAGGCAGGAGGAAAAGAGGAAGAGCACAGAGAAGATTCATGATGTAGTGAAGGAGGACATGGAGAGGGTTGGTGTTACAGAGGAAGATGAAGGGATAGGATGAGATGGAGACAGATGATCCACTGTGGCGACCCCTAAAGGGAGCAGCCGAAAGAAGAAGAAATGGACTTGTTCTTTTTAAGGTGACAGTTCATACGTACCATCTGATTAACCAGTTTGACAGCAGCAGGCAAACAAAGGGATGACTGATCACTCTAATAAAGGCCGCCCTCCATTAATGTTGTAGTTACACCTCTGTTTACCTTGTGTGTCAGAAAGGCTGCTGTAATACAGATTCATTATTTAGTTCAGTGAAGATAACCTGATGTGCTAACAGAATGACACAAAAGAGGCATTTTCCTAGCAGATTCTTTGTCATGGCTTTGCAGCTCAACAGCAGCATTTCTGCCAGCCGTCAACACTAAGAGGCAAGTGCAATTGCATAACTTTTAGCCATACAGGCCTGTTCTCAACAATTTTGTTAATGACTGTCTTAAACATGTAAAAATGTGAAAAAGGTGTAATAATGTAATAGAAAAACATATCAAATTCTGACGTCTCAAAAGTATAAAAAGACATTAGACAAGCAAACAAAAACAACAGAAGGGGAGTAAGAATAATGGAGAGTGAGGTTGGAAAATAGTTGGGGCAGACAAATGTGAAAGCTGAAAAGTGGTAGAGGGTGAAAATAGGGAAGAAGGAGCAGGAGGGAGAAAAGCATCCAATCACACCGTGGCCTCCAGAGGATGCTGCTGAAACCTGCTCTCAGTCAGGAACTGGCCATCACTCTGGCTCTCTGTGTCTAATATGGGTAAGACACACACACATTGTCCGGTAATTTTGCACCTGCCGTTTTCCTCATATAGTCACACAAGGACGCACATATACAGACAGACACACTACTCTCACACTCACATTTCCACCCTTTCTTTCCTCTTAAAGCAGCACTTTGCAGCTTTTTTTGTTCATGGTACGAAGGCTGAAAACACTACAACTGCCACATTTTCATGGCCTGAGTCCCAATAGCCAACCACAAGGAGCTTTGTTAGGTGGTAGCTAACATCATGCCCTGTTACTGGGTAATGGGATTCAGATCAGTAACAGCAAAGTTAGATAGTGCTGCTGCAGGTGATGCAGGCCTGGGTGGGCTATGGAGGGAGAGAGAGTCACCCAGACACAGGCACCTTTACAATCACAATTATTTTGAGAATGTTATTTTAACCCTTAAGGGCGACGAGTGCAAATTCACCTCAAACTGCTTCCAGTCTGAATGAAGCTGAGGTGGTGTGTGTATTCCACTAATGCCGGTTGATGTATATTCAACACATTCCCACGAGTTACACCGTTTCTCCTCATGTGACTTTTTTGTGACTGATGACGGAACAGCAATGACTGTTCATAAACATCTTATTATTGAATTTCAAAGCCCTGTTTCAGCAATAGCAGGTTCAATAAAATAATCTACATACCTGAGACTGGAAAATTTGTTTTATTACTATTATGCCCAATTATGCCTAATGTAGCTATTTTGCATCATAGCTAAATTTATGTCTAATGTAGGTGCTATATTCAAGTGTACAATTTCCATTTAATTTGGCATCTGCTTGACAGCAAAAACACAATTTTTTATAGATATATAATTGTAAATATATTTAGGCCCAGTGGCATGCAGTGAGGTTCATGGCTGGTGAGGTTGTGATGCTTTCAGAGTCAGATTTACAAATCGGATTTTATAAACTAGAAAAGCACTCGGAGAGCGCAGACCTCCGCCAAGCGCCACAGTTCCCCCCATACAGTCTACAGATTCCTTGATCATGAAAACATATGACAAGCAGTGGTTCAGTAGTTATTCATGAAGATGGCATTTTCCGTAATGGCGGCCACAGTTCCTCCCATGCAGTGTTTGTGTGTACGTTTTCAGAGTCCTTGACCATGAAAACATATGACTAGGAATTGGATTGACAATGATAGGATTAGTGGTTCAGTATTTATTCAGGAAAATGGCATTTTCCATAATGGCGGCCACAGTTCCTCGCATACAGTGTTTGTGTGTACGTTTTCAGATTCATTGACCATGCAAACATATGAGTAGCAATTTGATTGACAATGATAGGATTAGTGGTTCAGTAGTTATTCACGAAAATGGCATTTTGCGTAATGGCGGCCACAGTTCCCCCCATACAGTGTTTGTGTGTACGTTTTCAGATTCCTTGACCATGAAAAGATATGACAAGCAATTGGATTCACAATGATAGGATTAGTGGTTCAGTAGTTATTCACGAAAATGGCATTTTCCGTAATGGCAGTTTAGCGCCACAGTTCCGCCCATACAGTGTTTGTGTGTACGTTTTCAGATTCCTTGACCGTGAGAACATATGGCTAGCAATTGGATTCACAATAATTGGATTGACAATGATAGGATTAGTGGTTTAGTAGTTATTCACGAAAATGGCATTTTGCGTAATGGCGGTTTTCTTGTGGACGGTGATCCGGATCACCACCAAAATGTAATCATCTGTAGGATACCCCATTTCTGACAATCTGTGAAAATTTCATGTAAATCCATCCATAACTTTTTGAGTTATCTTGCTAACAGACAAACAAACAAACAGACAGACAAACCAACGCTGATGATCACATAACCTCCCCCTTTGGCGGAGGTAATAACTTTAGCAAAACAAGGGGCAGATTTACAAAGGCAGCACAAATTAGCAAGTGTGCAATTTAGGCAGAGCACCTAAGGGAGTGGCCAATTTTTGCCAGTGATCTACTAACAGCACGCAAAATTATGGACACTTCATTTCACTAATGACCACCCATCCACAAGAGCGCCACAAAATTGCACACAGGCACACCTGGTGAGGAAGCGGATCATCAACACAGGCACAGCCAATTCGGAGGAGCATAATATAGGAGGTTTTTTTAAAGGTTTTTTTAAAGCTTTTATTTAAGCGCAAAACCCACTAAAATTATTTATTTTTGTTTGTCATACTTCAAAATTTTGATTTTCATTTCACATGGCAGACTCTTTTGTTTAATCTGTATAAATGAAGTATTTGTATCTAATTTAAAAAAGGACTAATCAAGAATAAATTAATTATTTGTCCAACGTGTTTATTTTATTAACACAAGAACCATCAAGATGGTCTTATGGAGACTCTGGGGTTTTATTATGTGAATGACTTTGCTTTAACAAAATCTACAGGTCTCCTAGTCCATGACTTCTTATAAATATGTGCATTTTATGTTTGCTGAAGTCTGGAACGTAATAAAATTAAACACACACGATTTCACGTATTCCTCGGACAACCACAGCAGAGACTGATGTCACTGAGTTACTACGATGTTGCAATTTCAGGGGACGTTTCTATGGGTCTGTGCTCTTTTTTTTAATGATCTTGTTGTTTTCCTCCTATTGTGTATCCTGAACTGGAAGAGAGAATTAAAGAGAAGAAGAGGGAACTGAATTACAGTTTAATGCACAGCAAAAATAAACAAATATAGAAATATGGAGAGAGAAAAAATGAAGAAAATTGACAATGTGGAAGGGCTTTTGTTTTGAGCGAGGGGGACTGATGGCTGAAAGGAAACTCCGTACTTCGAGTGTGAACCTCCGCAGAAAAGAAAAAAAAATCACTGTTGCTGACACATCTGTATGTCCACTCCAGGTAGGAAGGGCTCTCTTATTGTGTCCTATTTTATAGATACAAATTCATTTAGGCTATATACGAGGGGGGGCTGAAAAGTTCATAGTGGTCAAATTTGACCAAATGTGGTTTATTTTTCAGCATAGTCTCCTCTTCGGTCTGCACACTTCTTCCATTGTTGTTGCAGCGCTTGGATCCCTGTAGTTGAAAAGTAAACCACATTTGGTCAAATTTGACCATTATGAATTTTTCAGCCTATGAACTTTTCAGCCCCCCTCGTATAAACAAATGAAATTAAAAAAAAACCTCTGCCAGTTCAGCACAACACCGAACTCTGTGCAACCGTTGATATTCGTGTAATCTGTTCTTCCGTCATGCCGAATAAAGTAACGTGCAGAGAAGCGCTTCTGTCTCTTCGGTCACATGCCCTCAGTTCTCGCCGGTGTCTTCTGGCACCAACAATCGCTGCCATGTCACGTCCAAATGAATTAAAACATGCTTTTTTGGGGCGTTAAATCCTGGTGCAATTAGCAGGAAATGGACAACTGCAAACCTTAGTAAATCACCTTGCACTAGTCATTTAAATACTCTCCTCCCCAAAATTTGCGCTTTGACATGACATTGCAAATACATATGCAATGAGGCCAGGCACAAAATTAACATAGTCCACACCTTTCCACCGCTAACTTTGCCCTGTGGCCTTTAGTAAATGTTGATGGTAGAGTTTTATTACCAAAACAGGGTTTTCCGATGGGGTAGCAGGTTAGTAAATCTGCCCCTAAGTGTAAGGTATTTTACTGAATTAGCACTTAATCGAATACACAGAAAAGGTAGTAATAAAAGTCCATGTTTTCATTTTATAACTCTCCTTGAGTATAGATAAAGTGCAAAGACCCTTGATTATAAAAGTGTAATATATTAAGTTGGGTGGCGCGGTGGCAGAGTGGTTAGCACTGCGGCAGCACAGTAACTCACCCTTGGCAGGGGGATCCTGGGTTTGATCCCAGCCCCCGACCAACAGTGATCTGTGTGGAGTTTGCATGTTCTCCCCGTGTCTGCATGGGTTTACTCCGGGATTTCTCCGGTTTCCTCCCACATGCCAAAAACATGCAAGTTAGGTTAATTGGCATCAAACTGGGGATTCTAAATTGTCCTTAGGTATGACTGTGATAGTGAATGGTTGTCTGTCTCTCTGTGTTGGCCCTGTGATGGACTGGCGATCTGTCCAAGGTGTACCCTGCCTCTCGCCCAAAAGATGCTGGGATAGGCTCCAGCACCCCACCCCACCCCCCGCGACCCGAAAAGGATTAAGCGGAAGAAGATGGATGGATGAATATATTAAGTTATTTCACAAACAACTTTTTGGGGCATAAAATTCATTATACTTTGTTTCTGGCCAAGGAATAATGTAAATTATAGCGGTTTAGAGAATTGCATCTCTGTCTGTATGTGTTGCAGCTCCACAATTTACACTCATTTATTACAAATTATTATTAGCATTTACAACAGCTATGCATGCATGGTCTTACCTTTACTTGTACGTAAATGAGGTAAATTTGCCTTTCCTTCTGGACAAAAATCGCTGTGACTTTGTTAAAAAAAAAAAATGTCCTTAAATCCTTTTAGTTTTAAAAAATCCTGTGCTTATGGTGCTCAAGCACGCCCCCTCTCGTTGGAGCACCAGTACTGCAAGCCTCATGGTGATTTTCATCCTTAACCTGCCTCCCCAGACCACGCATCACTGTTTAGGCCTTAAGGGATTAAGGTGAAAATCTTACTTAATGTTGCCATAAATTGTATTTTATTACATATTAAAACACTTTTGTTTTACTTTTAGCTTGCCAATTCACTCTGTTCACTCACTGATATACTTTTACAACTGTGTATCATTACACTTTTACTATGGGTTTACCACTTAGACCACTAAAAAGGGAAAACATTTAATCCCTATTTTTCTATCATCTCACTTCAGGTAGTTATTTTCACAACCATGGGAACCGTTGTCAGGTTGATTGCTGCTGTCTGAAAGACTTTCCTCCATTTGTTTGTGGTTGCTGCGGTGGTGTCTTCAGTCTTGAGCACAGAAGCAGAGAATCTTACTCATGTTCAAAGGCGTCAGTAAAACAGAAGTTCTGCACTGTGGATGGCTCCACTAGTTATCCCTGCTCGTTTGAGAACTGCAAGGGGAAAGAACTGTTACCAGTTATATGTCTGCAGCATGAAAAACATTTCTGCTTGGCCCATCGGCAAGTTGGAGGTCCAAAAGCCTCTAATGGCAGCCACCAAAGACCTTGTCCAGACAGAGCATGGACTGCGGAACCAGTAGGGTTCAGGCCTGACCTACTTTTCACATTGGGACACTCCTTCAGGGCTGTGTTACATCCATAGTTGCTTAAGGTAAATAAACAACCTTTTGCCAGAAAAAAAGAAGAGGAAGAAAACAAATATTTATGCAAAAAAGTCTAAAAATAGATGATGGGACATATGATAGAGAGGTAATATGATTTTCTTTTTTAGTTGCAAGAGATGTATAGTGTGGTCAACAGAGTTGTGTAACAAATAGGACTTGGACCAAAACTCTATAAGCTTAAAGGGCTTCACTTACCAGATATGATTTGACTTGAATGCCCAGTAGGCATGTAGTTCTCACGCTTGACAGCAGCGGTCCATAGTGTTCTCCTTTCAACGTCCTTGGGAAAGCGATAAAATGAAAATCCCTTGGTGCTACAATGATCAGAGCAACCCACAGCAACAAAACAAGATATGTAATAAAATAAAGATGTTGCAAAAAATCATGAATCAGCGTAATTTAGTGTTGTTCATCACACACTTATAGCGTGATACCCAACATGGCGGTGCCCATAGCTTGACCTTTGGCCTGGGGCGTTGTTGCCCATTCTCTATAAGCATATTAACTGAAAAATAATGACAACACATTATACACATAGTGCCTCTGATTCAGAACACTAGGGGCCCTATTTTGACTGTCATCCGTGCACTTTTCCGACAGACTTTCCGCTGTATGCCAGTGTTTTTGTTAGTTTCTGTCAACGCATTGTCTGTTTTTTACGCCTTGCGTCATGCCATCAAATTATCAGTCGACAGTGTGAAAAAAGGAGGTCTATTGTCAGAAGCGCATTGTTTAATTATATTTCAGAGGTGTGTTTTGGCATCTCGCAGCTCTGGAGCTCAGGAAACAGCATGCGCTGGGATCTTGTAACAGTCGTAATCACCCGTCATTTTAATTATATGATGATCACATGCTAGGTTTTTTAATTCCATCCACACTCATTTAAATTGCGAACTTACCATTGGAGTCTATAGATTAGGCATTAATGTATGATTTTTTTTAGGGGAATGAATGAATGAACAAGGAGCATTTGTGCCAGTGTGTTCTAGTGGGATGTGTGGCACATAGGGGGGATTTTTGTTTTCATCACGGACTTATTAGGCATTAATGTGTTTATTTTTAGGGGAATAAATGAATGAACAAGGAGTGTGCAGCATTTTAATTTTCACTAACTCCCCAGAGAGACAGGAGATGCATCGTCCACATCTGTGTTGGCCGTGCGCCTCAGGTTTCCAGCCCAGCAAGCTCCACGGCAGCCACCTGTCAGCCCCCGGCAAAGCCTGCCGAGAACGGGCTCACTTCATGGCTAGGGCTGGAGGCAGACAGGAAGCCACGCCAGATTGTCTCCTTCCCTCCAGGACGGATAGGGGGAGACCCTCGGTCGGCGAAAGCAACAGGAGAGGGAGCACTCCATCTCCCCACAGCTGGGAGCGACTTCAATGCCATCATTAATGAAAGTTTATGAAAGTTTGCTCAGGCATCATCCTCTTTTCTTCGTGTCTGTGTTGCATCCGTGCGCACATTAAACAATTCAGCTGATTTTTTTCAGCCCATTCTTCACCATTTGTTCTTTCTAACATGATTAACTGGGCATCATCTGTGATTGATGTCTTCATTATTACCAAGCAACATTACTGTCATGTGCATTTTGGCTTGCACACATGGGCTTTGGTCAGTGCAAAGCCCGTCTTAAACCGTCATGATCACAATTCACTTTAGATAATGCGCCTTTTTGCATTAAAGTGATGGGAAGGAGCACTTTGGATTGGATTATCCAAAACGCACCTCTGAATGATTAGACCAGCCTTTTTGCATCATGTGCCGGCAGAAAGTTCGTTTTTATGCCATTGTGATAAAGAAATGAACTTGGAAACACCCATAAATGCATTCTGCATCAGTGACAACTGATCAACCGACCCCGTCGTTGTAATACAGCCCTTTATTGTTTCAGTGTATGCAAATACCCTCATATTAAGTGGGAAATGTGTACTTTAACCGCATCAAATTAGTTTGATGTTAAACTTTAAACTTAGAAGCAGATGGACAAATCAAGAAAATATGAAAACATTATTGGGCACTGCAATGGATTTCATTACTGATCAGTACTGGAGTGTAAAATTTAAGTGTGAACGATTAAAGATCACACTTTTATGCTATGAATCATATTTCAGATTTAACACAGCCCAGCTGCTGGTTAGTTTGGATTAGCATTACATGACTCCTAACCAGTGTTGGGAGTAACGCGTTACTGTAACGCCACTACTTTTGCAGTAACGTGCTGTGTAACAAAATTACTGTTTAATAATTCAGTAATGCATTACAGTTACTGAAATTTGATCAGATGTGTTACTCGCGTTACTCGTTTTATTAATATGGATAGATATTTTTAGCGCAAATAGATGATTATACAACTTGCAGTTGCTAGACACCCTCCTCATCAGCTGCCATCTGGGGATGAATACATAATTTCGGCGGGACTCCCATCCCCAGTGCCACCAGTGGCCTCAAGCCACTGGAGGTTGTCATGCCAAAGGCAAAAGCAAGCAAATAAATAAGCAAATAAATATAAACTGACGCTACCGTAACTGACGCAGCCTTCACACAGTCTCCTCCGTGGGTCCATGTCCTGTTCTGCCCCAGTACACATCACAACCCAGTGAAGAAATGCTGTGGCAGTGGTGACTTGTCATATCGAGCAATGATCACCTGTTGTCCAAACGGTGAGTAGCCCCTACAAGCTCCTACCTCTGTGGTTAAACATGAGCATTTTTTGAGCAAGAAGCTTGCATTTAATGTCCGCATTAAATGCATTTAAAGTTTTCTTATGCACAGAGAAAAAGTGACTGTGATTTGTTTTAATAAAGAACAGCTTCTTCTAAGTGGTGAACTTTCATTTATCTGTGCTTTCTGTTTTATTTTATCTTATTCAGCAGTTTCATGAAATGGTCAGTCAGAAAGCAACTCATACCGGCTCGGACGTTGTCCGGGTTAACAAGGTCAGGAGTTCCTGGCAGCGGAAGGCGAAGGACAGAGCTGCGTGGAGGAATCTGATCAGACCTAAATGAAACAGTCATTTTCACCTCCGACAGACTGCTATGATGATGATGATGATTCATTTACATGCTGTTGTGATCTGCAACTATTTCATGGAAGTAAATCATCTAAATATGCATTTTTAGTGGGCTGGTCCGAGGGTGTCAAACATATAGCTCATGGGCCAAAAACGGCTCACCAGGGGGTCCAAAATTTTCTCTGTGAATTCACAGCTTGTCATGGTCTCTCGTGCGCTACGAGAAGGAATGAAAGACTCAGGTGCTGGAGTAGATCGTGCCATTTATTAACGTAAACTGTAACAAATTCACAAGTCCAGTAACCACACTAATGCAGACAGTAGCAATGATAGAATAATAGCCACCAGACCAACAGGGAAGCCACCCGGATGCCCCACAGCCTGGGAGATGCCTGGTGCTGACAAATACTGGGCACACAGAAAAAGGCACACGCACTCACGGCTGTGAAGATCCGAGGCTGTCCGTGTCGTCTGGTGAGCGGGGAGTAAAGGCAGAGTCGGACACTAACATTAAGGAATCCTCCGTCTTGAAATGTTAGGCTGTCAAGATGAAGGAAGTCATGCAACACTCATGGAGGTACACGCTGCCGCGAATGAGGGTGAATGCTCCGACAATCTCTTTTCCCAAACGCAGTGTATTTATTATCCTGATGCAAACGAGGAAAGAGATTGCCGGTGTGAGGAAGTGTGGGCTGGACGTGATTGAACCAGGTGTGTAGGAGTGTGTGTATGAGCATGTGAATGGGAATGAATGGAGTGTGAGTGTATGTGTGTGAGAACACCCAAGATGAAGCACAGCTGATAGCATTTGACAGGAGGAGGGAGCGCGCCTGAGCTGTCAGGATAATAAGTCAGAACGTGGTTTGGAACACCAAACCCAGATTCATGACACATGATTTACTCTAGTAAATTTCTGATTTTCTACTGATTACAGTAGTTTGTGTAAATCTGAGACATTTTTTCTCTGTAAGATGAGACTTTTTTCTCATCAGTTTTCTTTTTCTTCTTTTTTCTGATGAGAACAAGGGGCCCTTGATCTTACTGTGTGTACAAGATGATTTAGGCTGCGTGTCCACCAAATGCATTTTTTCAGCTCTGGGCGGCTATTTTCCATTCATTCTCTATGTAGTCCATCATTTACAGTGCTGAGCGCACTTGGCGGAGGAACACTCTCAGCGGTGGCCGTTTTTTGCCACAGCACTCAGGGCGCTCAGAGCTGAAAAAAGTTCAGCTTTTCAGAGACTGCAGCTGAGCTCGTCAATGTCAGACCAAGCAGCCAATCAGAACTGCTGCATGGGCAGGGCATAGGATGCCGGTACTAGTCTGTACTCAGACTCCTGCTTTCCGTGTCATCATATTTTACATCCAGAGTTGCTAGAAAACATTTCCTGTCCATTGTTATTTAGAGACTGCTATTAAAAAATCAGTAGAAAGTCTGACAATAGGAAAAGCGGAAGTGCTGAGCTGAGAGTGACAAGCTGTTGCTGGGATACAGGGCACAGACTTTTTTTTTCCCAGAGTGCTGTGCGCAAACGCTAAAAAAAAAATGTACAGTGTGGTCAGGCGACAAAAAATGCATTTGGTGGACACGCAGCCTTAAGTATGCATTTAAAAGTAATGTGAAAGTTACTTTTCGAAGTAACTAGTTACTTTAATCATACAGTAACTCAAAAGTAACTCAGTTACTTTTGAAAAGAAGTAACTAGTAACTGTAACTAGTTACTATTTTTTAGTAACTTGCCCAACACTGCTGCTAACCTGGTTTTGATGAATAAATTGTTATCCAGGCACTATCCTATGGTAATATCTTGAATGAACACATTCACTTGAAATTTATTTTTTAAAAAAAGATGTCATGAAAATGTTATGGTGTGGTCCTGGCGGACTGCTAATGAGTCACTATAGACCAGCTGATGAATTTGCACATTTATTAAACAAGGACAAAAACTACAAAATAATGAGCCTCGTGGGCAAAACACAAATAAAGGCGAGACACAACACTTACATACAATTTAGCGAGGATAGAACCGAACGCTGGAAAGAACTGGCCTCGGGCGTAGGGAAACCAGACTGACAAAGGCGAAGGTTGCAGTCCCGAGCAAACAGAGCAGCTCTCTTAAATAGGGCTTGACAGATTAATCAGCTGATGAAAGGTCATCAGCTGATAGGAATCCAGCCGTCCCGCGGAGCTCGGCTCTGACAGCCGGAAGCATCGCCGAGACGCTGTCATAATAAAAGCCTGGACGCCAAGAGGTGCGCCAGAGGAGAGAACGGGGAACTACCGCACAACCCGAGTGCAGACAGACTCAGCACATGGACCATGACAGTTGCCCCCGTTCACGAGGCGGATTCCAGACGCGGTGAAACATCGAGCCCCCCCACCTGGAAGGTCAACAGAACCGCCTCAGGGAGGGAGGAGGGGGGAAAGGCCAAGGAGGGCCAGAGTCCAACCTCATCATAGAGGAAGACAAAAAAAAAAAACAAACAGGAAAAAACAGGCTACAATAATGAAAACAGAGTAAGGACAACAGGGGCCAAAAAAAAAAAAAAATACAGGCACACACCCTGCACCCAAGAAAAACCTATGGGGAGAAGACAGAGACAGATCATAATAAACAGTCCAATAGAGTCACAGAAAAAAAAATCTTCATAACCCACAGAGAAAACAAGGAACTCAAGCACATGCAAAAAATGCAGCATACTCCCATAATACCAGGGAGGGAGAAAAAAAAACTTCATGCAATAAAGCAGTGATCAATACAATATACAGCAGTCCAGGTAACGGGCAGCCAACAGAGAAACAACCCTCAGACTACAGAGGAGGAAAAGAAAAAAAAAAAACATGCGCTAAGGAGCGGCGAAATATACAGTTCAATAACACCAGCGCATCCCTAAAATTACAGCAGAGCAGGAAAAAAAAACACAAGGATGACAGCAGGCAAAACACAATAGCATGGAAGCAAATAGTTCGGGGGTCTTCCTGCATCTAGCGTCCAAATCGCTGGCAGGGGAAAAAGGAAATGTTCGGGCGGTCTACCCCAGTCCCAGGCCAGGAAAAACAGTACCTCTGGTGGCTGGACCAGGTCGCCGAACAGAGAGTAAAGTGTGTCAGGTGGCCAACCCAGAACGCCAAACTGGCGAAGCAATCTCCCAGACGGCCAACCCGCGTTGTTCTGCCACCAGGACCGCAGGGGAGAATTCGGAGACGGCTTCCCTGTAGAGAAGAATAGGGAGGGAGAGCCAAGCCGATAACGGGAAATCCCAGCAGCCCCAGATGGAAGGGAAGAGGGAACGGGAAAAGGGAAAGGGACCAGTCCGGCGTCGATCAGCGAAGGATCTGCAGCTCCTTCTCCGAACCCCACATGGACTGGCGCTGCGCTCCAATTGGATCCCAAGCGGAATCGTGCAGCACCCACGACGGACCCCGTTGGGCCGGAACCACACCCATGATGGACTCCGACTGGGTCAGAGCTGCACCCACGACGGACCCTGATTGGGCTGGAACCACTCCTGTGACCCCGACTGGGTCAGTGTTGTACCCACGACGGACCCCAATTGGGCTGGAACCACTCCCGTGATGGACCCCAACTGGGTCGGCACAGCACCAGGGACGGCCTCCAAACCTAAACCCGGAACCTCCAGAACAGCGACCGGGATGGACTCCGCACCAGTGACCCTGGGAGAAGGCTCGGGAGAAGAAAGAAAACCGGGATCAGGATCACTGGCAGCGACAGATCCCAGCAAGACAAGCTCAGATGCAGCGGATGGCTGCATCCGGCTTGTCACCCCAAGAGACAGGCAAAAATGCTCCAGAATTGAGAGGAGAAAGTCAAAATAGAGCCCTCGCCTGATCTCGAGTTCTGTCACCGTCCAGGACTTTGACGATCTGGGTTCAGATGGGAGAAGGTCGTCTTCTGGTTCCCACTTGGCTACGGCGGGCTCCGCAGCCGGCATGATGGTGTCCACAGTCCGGAGACTCCCTGACGCTGATGTCCATGTAGAGGGCCCGCATGGCATGGTGGCAGAGGATCCGTGACCTGCCGGGTCGGACTGTCCCTCCGTGGAGACCCGAGGACGCTTACTTGTTGGCACAGGCTCCAAAATGCAGTCCGCCCTCCTCCTTTGCCCATGACGTGGCTGTGGGGCCGGAACCACGTATTCCAGAGCCGCAGGCTCCTTCCTCGTCCGACGGCATAAACCTGGTGCTGAAGAACGCTTAGGCGAAGGAGACACAAGGAAGCAGGTTCATTGTTAATTACTGCAGCAGGTGGAGGGAGCTCAGGGGACTGTGAACCCCGAAATCCACCCCCAGCGGTCAGACAAGGGAATTCACCCAGTGAAGGACAAGAATGAAAATGCACTTGCCTCTTCCGCTGAGGGCTGATGGAAACTGCTGCAGTGGGCTTTGTTCTTCCCTTCCCCCGCTGGATGGTGACGGAGACACCCCCCCCCCCGGGCAGATGAGGAGGAGCCGTTTGATCAGGATTGCTGGCGGGCTTCGCCAAAGCAGCTGGGGAAAACGTTGAGGAGGAGGGAGTGACAGCCGAGGTTATCTGGGCACGAGAAGCTGACGGGACAGCAGAGACAGATGACCCAGGGGGGGAGGCTGCTGGATTCTCCTCCTGCCGTGACGCAAGAGAAACAGCTGACTGGGAGGCCGAGTTCCTACCGCGACTTGGAACTGGATCCGGATGGGGTTCTCGCTGAGGATGTGCACGTGTGACGACGACTACCGACAGAGGGCGAGACGAAGGTTGGGTCAGGAAACCGCCAGTCCTGGGCTGGACGGGTGACAGGAACTGGATTCCGAGGCGAGGAGTGGGGATGCCTCACCGTCGGCCTCCTGCCGGAGTTTACCTCCAGTCCCTGGGTCTCCTCCCTCGTCGGGACGGCCGTATTTGGGAAGTTGATGAGGGTTCCTTGGCCTCCTTCACGGCTGCTCTCTCAATCAGTTCTCGTTGTGCCACAATCCATGCCACTCTCTCCTTCCCATCCGGAAAGGAGGTAAGGTGATATTTTAACAATGTCCTCTGGGCGAGAGCCAGGTGCTCGTATGCTGTGTAGGTGAGCATGAGGCGACGGGTTTCGGACAGGTAGCCATCAATCTCCTCTACCCACTCGGGGCAATAATCTTGCACGAAAGCAGACATGCTAACGGGCAATAAGAGCACCCAGAGGCGGGGAAAAAACACAAGCACCGAAGCAAACTCACGGTGCCCGGCGTCTCCTTTTGGCTGCGACCTACTGTTATGATGTGGGCCTGGCGGACCGCTAATGAGACGCTATAGACCAGCCGATGAGTTTGCACATTTATGAAACAAGGACAAAAACTACAAAATAATGAGCCTCGTGGGGCAAAACACAAATAAAGGCGAGACACAACACTTACATACAATTTAGAGAGGATAGAACCGAACGCTGGAAAGAACTGGCCTCGGGCATAGGGAAACCAGACTGACAAAGGCGAAGGTCGCAGCCCCGAGCAAACAGAGCTGCTCCCTTAAATAGGGCTTGACAGATTAATCAGCTGATGAAATGTCATCAGCTGATGGGAATCCAGCCATCCCGCGGAGCTCGGCTCTGACAGCCGGAAGCACCGCTGAGATGCTGTCATAATAAAAGCCTGGAGGCCAAGAGGTGCGCCAGAGGAGAGAACGGGGAACTACCACACAACCCGAGTGCAGACAGAGTCAGCACACGGACCATGACAGAAAAGACCAATATATTAAAGTATTCAATAGCTTCTTTGCTGTTGCAGAATTTTATTATGCATGTTTACTGGGTCAATTAAAATTTTGTTTAAGGGGTCACTGATATATGACAGACAGTTAGGCTGGCCAATAACACAGCAGTGAGTCAAGGATGTCAATGGCACTGGGCTGGGTTTACTATTTTATGACCAAGGTAAACCCGGAAGAGTCAGAATAGCTTCTTAGAAAGAAAAAAATGATATAGAAACTGCATGTTTTTTAAGAGAAGTGAGGGTTTTAATATTTTTTTCAATAATCACATGACAGACACCTTTTGGAAAGTTAAAACCTTAAAAACACAATTTTGTTTAGTGAATGACCTCTTTATTATCGACCAAACATTTACTTTCCCCTGCTGGTTCTGGGTATGCTTTAGCATTTAGCCACTGGCAAATTTTCTAAAGTACTACAGTAAAACTGTCATTAGATAGATGAGAAAATTTTAAAAAAGAAAATTACAATCCAATACATATTGAGGTGTAAATGACTTGATAATTCTTTATCATCCTGATCATACAGTGAAGTAGTTGACAAATTTAGAGCTGCTATTTCTAACTCAAAATGCCTCTCACTCACTAAACTGTCATAAAGGACAACTACATAATGTCAAGCATTATTCATCTCCTCTTAAAAACACTACTGGTTTTTCTCTGCTCAAACCCTGAAATGGGATCATATTCTGAGTGCAGATTGGATGAGCGTTCATCTCAGCCGAATTCTCAGATGACTCACAGTGGCACTCACAGGGGTACGAAACAAAAGCATGGACACGGGAGGGGTGACGTATACTGAGAGAGAGTAGTAGATAGGGAGCATGGGTGGGGAGTGTGAGAGGATGATGGAGGAATATACAGGAAAAGACGTAGCAAAAGTGGATAAAGATATGCAACCTGAATGGCTTCTCCTATCTCAGCAAGTCAGTCAGAGAGGTAATTACTGTATTTGTGAGTCAGATCTGATCATATTTTCTGTGATAGCTATGAACTGGATGTGGCCTGAAATACATTTCATTGATTTTCCACCCCATGTGTCTCTGTGGGTTAGAGGTGCACAGGACTATATCTTCCTGAAAACAAACAAACAAAACAAACAAATCAAAAAATGGAAAGGTGCACAATTACTCCGGGATTTCTCCGGTTTCCTCCCACATGCCAAAAACATGCATGTTAGGTTAATTGGCTGTTCTAAATTGTCCCTAGATATCTGTTTCCTATAGGCCCTTAGAATAGAGGGTTAGTATTAATGAAAGCGCTTTGAGTGGTCTTTGTGACTAGAAAAGCGCTATATAAGTGCAGGTTAGTTAGTTAGTTAGTTAGTTAAAGTCTTTGTACTCTGTTTAAAAAAATAATATATCAGTGAAAAAATATTTTAATAGTTTTTTACAGGACCAAAATAATCAAAATATTTACATCTGAGCAGTTGGATGATGAGACTATGGAGGCCAGTAACATAGATGTACAATAACCATAGATAGGACATGGCTAACATTTTCATGACAAGCAGTGCCATATTCTCTAGGTAATCATAATGGCTGACTGCACCTTCATCAGCATTGTGATAACAGGATAGACAAACAATCGTTCATTGTATTTATTGTAATAATATCAGTAAGCTATGTATATGAAACGTGACAAGCCTAGCGGCTAGCCATGTTCTCTCTAATGTTTACATACAGTATCTATGGCTGGTAAAGATGTCACAGCCGGTCACAGACAATAGCATGACTGAGTTCATGTCACGTGTCTCTACCAACCAGTTAGTGAAAAAGTAAGTGCGACACCTGCTGGCCTGGAGGCCATAATCTTGTCTCTAGCACCTTTAAGTAAAGTCCAGATTATAATTGGGGGTTTTTTAACCAACAGGTCAACATTTTGAGAGAGATGAGTGGTGATACAAATCTTGCTCTCTATTTAACTGATGTCTAAATTGAATAATCGGGAGTTGGTTAGGGTGCTGCTTCATTTAAACCAACACTATGTTAGGATTTTTACATTAAAACAATGCTTGATGGTACATCAACCTTTGACTAAGGGAATGTCATTGCAATCATAGAGAGGGTCTACAACAGCTCAATGGAACAGCAAAGTAACATAGTGCTGTTGCAGGTGGTGCAAAAATACCAGGACACAACTGGCACATTTTACACATTTGACTTTGAATGTGTGAACCTTCTACCACTTTGTACAAAGGTTGAAATGTTCTCAGAGGCCACACTGATTATCTTATATACAGATGAATCACAATAAATTATAATATCATTTCAGTAATTCAATTCAAACAGTGAAACTCTTATATTGATTCATTACACAGAGTGGTATAGTTCAAACATTTATTTCTTTTAACTTTGATGGTTATGGCTTACAGCTAATGAAAACCCAAAATTCAGTTTCTCAAAAAATTTGAATATTGCATAAAATCAATTTTAAAAAGTGGATTTTTAACTTATAAATTAACTTTTCAATGACATTATAATTTATTAAGCTGCACCTGTAGCTGTATATTACTAACTTTGATCCCTCAATTGTATTATAATAGTATTTAATTTTGTATATTTTTTACTTTTACAAATACTTGCAAACTCCACACAGAAAGGCTGTGCTAACCAAAGATTATACAAGGTTATTTGTACGAGGGCTTTTCATTAAAGATTTCCCCTCACTCATTTTCCATGGGATGAGAAGAAGAAGGCCTC
Source organism: Pholidichthys leucotaenia (assembly GCA_020510985.1). NCBI lineage: Eukaryota > Metazoa > Chordata > Actinopteri > Cichliformes > Pholidichthyidae > Pholidichthys > Pholidichthys leucotaenia. Next base: position 361,279,188 of record CM035838.1, on the reverse strand, counting down.
CTGGTGTCTTGGCACATGGGCAAAAGAGCCCAGGAGCACTTGACTTGTTCCCATTTCAGGAAAATTGCGGCCAACTGGGGAATCCATTGTGCAGACAACTTCCGCATGTGGAAATTGTCATTGATGGGGTTTTTTCACAGCCCCCACACTGATCTTGACAATTTGGGCTAGTTGGTGAACGGTCGAGTGGCGATCCTTCAAAATGGTGGCCTAAACTTGCCCGATGGCGTCTTCATCAATGCCCGGGAATGCGTGCTGTTTCCACAGATGTCCGACCAAGCTTGAAATGTCAATGCCAGTGCTTGACTATGTCATACAATGGAGCATCCTCTCCATAAGTCTCTTTCATCTCACTGAACATCTCCCATGGTGTGCAGCCTCTTAAGTACAGGACCCCAACGACCACTCTGCATTCAGCTGGCTCCATTGTCACACCTCACTCCACCTTAGCACCTATAAAAGAGAAATTCTTAGGAGTTCAGAGCTGCAAATTACCATGTGATCTATAGAGATATGTATTATAACACACGTGTAATTTCAGCCTCCTACAATAGCCGTAAGTGGTCAGGGGAAATCTTTAATGAATTGCCCTCATAGCTGTGAGGTAATATTGTGAATTCTTGATGAATTCTTCCTGTTGGGGTAGTGATTGGACGGGTCCATGCAAACATACTCAAATACAGTGGATGGATGATAGCGGATAGCCACTGATATATTGAAATTATCTAATTACCACTCAGATTTTTGTACTTAGAAGCTTATTACAATATTTGTGAAAAAAAAAAAAGTCTCCTCTATATACAAGGAATAGAAGTGGTCCACCATTGCCAGTTTTACCCCAAAAGGGTGTGTTGCTATGTTTTGGGGTTGCAAGATCAAAGGTCAAGGTCACAGGGTCACAAAAGGTCAAAATCGATTTTGGCCAATAGTGAATCAGAATCAGAATCAGAATCAGAATGAGATTTATTGCCATTGTTCATGTAGTACACAAACTAGGAATTTGTCTCGGTGCAATGCTGCAACATTAAACATGGAGTAGCACTAAAGATAAAAAAAACTATCCATGCAATAAAAAGTAGAATATGAATAAGTAATACTAATCTATGCAATTTTTAAATATATTAACAAGCAGCAGATATTGTGGAGTTCCACATAGTGCAGTCGGTAGTGCAAAAAGAAAACAGTGATAATTGTCATGAGTCTGGTTGAGCTGCTGTACGTAGTGCACGAGAGTCTAATAAGTCACTTAGTGTTCAGCAGTCTGATGGCAGAGGGGAAGAAGCTGTTCATGTAGCGGGAGGTTTTAGTCTGAATGGACCGAAGTCTTCTGCCTGAGGGGAGGGGGGCAAACAGTGCGTGTCCAGGGTGTGAAGGGTCGGCTATGATCCGACCTGCACGCCTCCAGGTCCTGGAGATGTACAGGTCCTGGAGGGATGGGAGCTTGCAGCCGATCACCTTCTCAGCAGCGCGCACAATGCGCTGCAGTCTTAGTCTGTCCCTGGCGGTGGCTCCTGCGTACCACACGGTGATGGAGGTGGTGAGGATGGACTCGATGATGGCCATGTAGAACTGCACCAACATCTTGGTGGGTAGCTTGAGCTTCCTTAGCTGCCGCAGGAAGAACATCCTCTGCTGGGCCTTTTTGATGAGGGAGCTGATGGTCGGCTCCCACTTGCGGTCCCAGGTGATGGTGGTGCCCAGGAAGCGGAAGGAATCCGCAGTGGTGATGGGAGAGTCTGTGATGGTAAGGTGGGGCAGAGGGGCTGTGACTTTTCTGAAGTCCATGATCATCTCCACTGTCTTCAGAGCGTTCAGCTGCAGGTTGTTGTGGCTGCACCAGGACGCCAGCTGGGCCACCTCTCTCCTGTAGACGGACTCGTCGCCGTTGGAGATGAGTCCGATGAGGGTGGTGTCGTCCGCAAACTTGATCAGCTTGACAGACTGGTGGCTGGAGGTGCAGGAGTTGGTGTACAGGGAGAAGAGCAGGGGTGCTGATGCTAACAGAGTCTGAGACAGTCTTTCCCAGCCGCACAGGCTGCCTCCGGTCCGTCAGGAAGTCGGTGATCCACCTGCAGAGGGAGTCAGGCACATTGAGCAGGGACAGCTTGTCCCAGAGCAGAGTGGGGCGGATGGTGTTGAATGCAGAGCTGAAGTCCACAAACAGGATCCTGGCTTAGGTTCCCGGGGAGTCCAGGTGCTGCAGGATGGAGTGGAGGGCCAGTTTGACTGCGTCGTCCACAGACCTGTTGGCTCAGTAGGCGAACTGCAGCGGGTCCAGGAGGGGAGTGGTGATGGTCTTGAGGTGGGGCAGGACCAGGCGCTCAAAGGACTTCATGACTACAGAGGTGAGCGCTACAGGTCTGTAGTCGTTAAGTCCAGTGATCCGTGGCTTCTTGGGGACAGGGACAATGGTAGAGGTTTTGAGGCAGGCCAGCACGTGGCATAACTTCAGGGAGATGTTAAAAATATCTGTGAAGACAGGAGTCAGCTCCTCCGCACAGTGTCTCAGGGTGGAGGGAGACACGCCGTCCGGACCGGGGGCCTTGCGCGGGTTCAGTCTGGAGAACTGTTTGTGCACGTCCTGCTCACTGATGGCAAGGGCGGGGGGGGGAGGGGGGTGACTCCCCCCCCCCGACTTTATTATTAGAGCTAAGAGCAAGAAATTTGTGCACTTTAGAATGGTGTCTTGGGCACCTAACGCATGTCAAATGACCTTGACCTTGACTTTGACCTTGAGGAGTGATAGGGTCTGAAGTTAGGTCACTTGCCTTAACACCCAGGGGCTGCAGTTCATTTAGCGCCCATGTACCATACAGCACTTTTAGCTAAATGTTTGTCAGTTTGCGATATTGCGATGTTAGCTCTGTATTTAATTTATCCTTTTACCTCAGCTAACTTTTAATCTTCTATTTACCTATTTGCTTGGGCTTGTTCTTTAACTGTTCATTTGTTTTTAGCCATCTATTTGACTGTTTGGGCTCTTTTAAAACTGTAGGATGACGATTGGAAGAGTTTCCATCTTACTTTTAACTATTAATTGCTTGTTCATTACTTTTTCCAAACATTATTTAATTAGTACCTGCTGCTTGTAACAACCAGGTTTCATTAATGCAACAGTTACAACTTAACTTTTTACTTTGTTTGATGTCACTAACACCAACAATTGACTCAGCAATGGTCGGGTGTAATATATTTTGTCCTTTCCCTGCTCTCTCACCTGTTGTCATTCATTCATCTTGAAAATTGACCAGGATTTGCATAATATTTGTAGCAAATGAAGTTAAGTGGAGTATATTCAATAAAGCTGTAAAGTAAAAACATGAAGATAAAAAAAAAAACCACAAACAAAAATCAACCAAGTGTATCTCATGGAGTCTGTCGATTTTGATAGCACTTGGTTGCACTTTTATGAATTTAACAGCCTCTGCTCTCGTTCCTGTAGGTGGAATTGCTAAGCAGCAGTTATAAATCAGATATACTTTGTGGTGTTCTTGCTGCGGGGCTTGGATGCATCGAGTGTGTCTGCCTGCTATTTAACAGGGTACTGTATAAATAGAACTCTCTCCTACTCTCGCTGTGTACAGGTACAAAAGCCCTACATCAAGCTGCAGCCATGGATGAGATGGACCTGCCCCAGATGAAAAAGGAGGTGGAGAGCCTCAAGTACCAGCTGGCCTTCAAAAGAGAGAAGTCCTCCAAAACAGTGACTGAGTGAGTATAGGTACCCCCACTGCCATAGAGTCCAAGACCTCACAATCACCTGTGCACAAAAAATAGCCTTTCTAAGCCTCTGAGACTGAAAATGGCGCAGCTTTGTTTTTGTTAAATGCTGTACAAACCTGTATAATTTTAAAAAAATGTGCATAGATTTGTGTACCCCAGCTCACACAGCAATGCATAAAACTATTGGCTCATAGTCCATTCAAGTTATTATTAGGACACTCTTAAAGCTAGCACCAAGGATGTTATAAACTACATTAGCGCACATGTTCTAGAAAACTCAAACATCTCTCAGGACACTTATTCTCTATTTACATATTAACAGTTCTTGCATAAAAAAGGCAAACTTCTGTTGTTGATTGTCTGTTTACCTGAAAACAATGTGTCAGGGACCTGAAACCATAAACATCTGACAATGTTCCACAGAGTATAATTATTCTAAAACACCAACCGTACCATCACCATGCAAATAGGCAGTATGCTTATGTAGTGAAAAGCAGTGACCCTGCCACTCCACATCATACATGGTTATTATGTTTTTAGCCTAATATGTATGAAAGAGAAAAGGAACAACAACAGCGACAAACTACAGACCTGTGTTGGCACTGTAGTCCAGGATCACGCTTAATAATAATCCAGCTTCATTATCTGTCCAGAATAAAGTGCTTTTGTCATGCTGTCTTGTTTGTAATCGGTGCAGTGTAGATAATGGTAATCATATGCAGGAGTGAGGTGTTCTGCTGTAGTTTTGCAGTGAAAAAGCAAACTGTCACCTACTAACGTGGCATGCATACTACAGAAATTTCTGTGGGTTTAGCTTTCAAACTATCCCGGCAATACAGGCAAACCCAGTAAGATCTGGGTTGCCTCTTTTGTTTGAATAGGGTCACCCAGGCTAAGTTTCCTGGTCACATTGACCCTGCAAATGACGTGGGTCATTGCCCACCTCACCTCTGCTCAGCAGACATTTGTATCGGACATCACAGAAGAATGCATGATGAAGTACGTGTCACCATCACCACAAAACAGAACAGTGACAGAGGATGGAAACAAATCTGAAGTCTGTCATTATTTTTGGCAGATTATATTAGTTTTAAAGCTGCAGCAGACAACTGTGTGTGCCACGATAATTACACAAATATCACAGCGGCTGAGAGTGAAAAGTTTCTTTTACGGTTCTCTTTTCATTCAAGCCCCTCGGAGTCTACAGCGACTGAGACTGTTGCTGGCTGCTGTCCAGCTGAGACCAGTCTCCCCAGAAACAAAACTGTGGGGAAGACATCAATTCAGTCCAGGACGATGTCCCTGTTTAGCCCGCACGAACGTGCACGGTGCAATCCTCTGCTCCATGCTTGTTAATACATCCTGAAAGAAAGAAAGAAAGAAATCCCTTTAAAATCAATTCAAAATATGTATGCAATTATAGATGAAGTCTCAAAATTTTCCAAACAAAGGTGCCACAAAACTCACGAACATATATACAGTAAAAGCTTCAAATTTACCAAAAAGACTTAACAAATTTATTGGGAAAAATACCCATCCATCCATCCATCTTCTACCGCTTAATCCTTTTCGGGTCACAGGGGGAAAAATACCCATCCATCCATCCATCCATCTTCTACCACTTAATCCTTTTCGGGTCACAGGGGGAAAAATACCCATTTATTTAAAGAAGTACTAAATTCATGTGAAAAAAGTTGCAAAAAACCAACAAACAAAAACATGAATTTAAAAGACAAAAGTCACATATTCAAAACAAAGGTTGCAAATTTATGAGGAAAAAGTCACATATGTACAATAACAGTCACTGAAAATGTATAAGAACACAGTAAATTATTTAAAAAACTAAATTCCTTAGAAAAAGTTGTAAATCTTTGAGAAAAAAAAAAGGTTTCAGAATTACAAAAAAATCACATTTACAAGAAAAAAAAAATCATTTTTTTAAAGAAAAAACTTGATGGAAAGACATACAGTGGTGTGAAAAAGTGTTTGCCCCCTTCCTGATTTCTCATTTTTTTGTATGTTTGTCACACTTAAATTTTTCAGATCATCAAACAAATGTAAATATTAAACAAAGACAACACAAGTAAACGCAAAATGCAGTTTTTAAATCCATCCATTGGTCCACCCATCTTCTACTACTTAATCCTTTTCGGGTCACGGGGGAGTTGGAGCCTATCCCAGCATCTTTTGGGGGAGAGACAGGGTACGCCCTGGACAGATCGCCAGTCCATCGCAGGGCCAACTGTCATAAATTTAATAGTGGAAAAACACAAACACAAGAACCAAAACTTACAAAACTAGTAGAAGCAGGAGAAGCCCAGAATAGCGACCGGCGAAGGCGATGTGAATCGCCATCTTAGCCCGCAAGACGAAGCATGGGGAACACGCTAGGAAAACACAGAATTAAACAGAGTTGAATAAAGAGGAACTTACGTCCTGATTGTTGAGAAGGGTGCTGTGCCGGCCAACCATGCAACAGCCCCTTAAATAAGGCCAGGAGGGATTACCATAACCGGGGACAGGTGAGTGGAACAGGAGCAAACATAATTAACTAAAATACAAACAGCGGAGGACACTACGAAACTTGCTAGAAGATCCCGAAGTAAAGAAAGGACACTATCAAAGTAAAAGCACAGAGGAAATGACAAAAGAATACCAACCCAGATACAGACAGAATACAAAAAGAAGATAATAATAATAATAATAATAATAATAATAATAATAATAATAATAATAATAATCTTAAACAAGACTAAATGCCCAACCAATAAACAATAACAGAATAACTCGAAACAAACAAAAGGGAAAACCCAGAAAACCCAAACCATACCCAACTACAATAATAACCCGAGTGAGCAGAAGTACTGAACATAAACTGGGAATGGCCTGACAGCATGAGCATGGCTCCCTACCCGTGCTCCGCCTCATGACACCAACACAGAGAGACAAACAACCATTCACTCTCACAGTCATACCTAAGGACAATTTAGAATCCCCAGTTGATGCCAGTTAACCTAACATGAATGTTTTTGGCCTGTGGGAGGAAACCGGAGTACCCGGAGTAAACCCACGCAGATACCGGGAGAACATGCAAACTCCACACAGCATGGTGGTGCATGGTGGCGCAGTGGTTAGCATTGTCAGTACAGCAAGAAAGTCACGGGATTGATTCCATCCCTGACCATCATGGGTTCAGTCCCACCCCCAGACTATCGGTGACCCTTCTGTGTGGAGTTTGCATGTTCTCCCTGTGTCTGCGTGGGTTTACTCTGGGTACTCTGGTTTCTTCCCACAGGCCAAAAACATGCAGGTTGGGTTAGTTTTTAAATTAAGGTGTTTATTATTAAGGGTAAAAAATATCCAAATCTACATGGCCCTGTGTGAAAAAGTGATTGCCCCCACCCCCCTTGTTAAAAAATAAATTGACTATGGTTTATCACATATTTGGAAAGCTGAGTTCAATTTCTCTAGCTACACCCAGGCCTGATTACTGCCACACCTGTTCTCAATCAAGAAATCACTTAAATAGGACCTGCCTGACAAAGTGAAGTAGACCAAAAGATCCTCAAAAGCTAGACATCATGCTGCGATCCAAAGAAATTCAGGAAGAAAATGAGAAACAAAGTAATTGACATCTGTCAGTCTGGAAAAGGTTATAAAGCCATTTCTAAAGCTTTGGGACTCCAGCAAACCACAGTGAGAGCCATTATCCACAAATGGCAAAAACATGGAACGGTGGTAAACCTTCCCAGGAGTGCCTGGCTGACCAAAATTACCCCAAGAGCGCAGCAACAACTCATCCAAGAGGTCACAAAAGACCCCACAACAACATCCAAAGAACTGCAGGCCTCAGTTGCCTCAGTTAAGGTCAGTGTTCATGACTCTACCATATGAAAGAGACTGGGCAAAAATGGCCTGCATGGTAGAGTTCCAAGACAAAAACCACTGCTGAGCAAAAAGAACATAAAGGATCGTCTCAGTTTTGCCAGAAAACATCTTGAAGGTCGCCAAGACTTTTGGGAAAATACTCTGTGGACTGACGAGACAAAAGTTGAACTTTTTGGAAGGTGTGTGTCCCATTACATCCGGCGTAAAAGTAATACAGCATTTCAGAAAAGGAACATCATACCAACATTAAAATATGGTGGTGGTAGTGTGATGGTCTGGGGCTGTTTTGCTGCTTCAGGACCTGGATGACTTGCTGTGGTAAATGGAACTATGAATTCTATCTATCAAAAAATCCTGAAGGAGAATGTCCGGCCATCTGTTCGTGACCTCAAGCTGAAGCGCACTTGGGTTCTGCAGCAGGACAATGATCCAAAACACACCAGCAAGTCCACCTCTGAATGGCTTAAGTAAAACAAAATGAAGACTTTGGAGTGGCCTAGTCAAAGTCCTGACCTGAATCCAATTAAGATGTTGTGGCATGACCTTAAAAAGGCGGTTCATGCTCGAAAACCCTCCAATGTGGCTGAATTACAACAATTCTGCAAAGATGAGTGGGCCAGAATTCCTCCACGGCGCTGTGAGAGATTCATTGCCAGTTATCGCAAATGCTTGATTGCAGTTTTTACTGCTAAGGGTGGCCCAACCAGTTATTAGGTTTAGGGGGCAATCACTTTTTCACACAGGGCCATGTAGGTTTGATTTTTTTTCCCTTAATAATGAATGCCTTCATTTAAAAACTGTATTTTTTGTTTACTTGCGTTATCTTTGTCTAATATTTAAATTTGTTTGATGATCTGAAACATTTAAGTGTGACAAACATACAAAAAAATGAGAAATCAGGAAGGGGGCAAACACTTTTTCACACCACTGTATGTCTTTCCATCAAGTTTTTTCTCTTAAAAAAAGATTTATTTTTTTTTTGTCGGAAATGTGCTTTTTTTTGTAATTTTGGAACCTTTTCTCAACGATTTACAACTTTTTCACACCACTGTAGTCACAATATCTAGTTTCAGTTAGTCAGTTTCCAAACACAAAATATGAGACACTGGTTTTTTTTTTTAACTTGCCTACGGCTCTACATTTTTTACACTGTATAATGCTGGTATTTAAAATTTAAAATCCTGCTATTATTGCCACTGAACTGTTTTGTTTTGGGTTTTTTTATTCAGAGTACAGTAGCAGAAGTAAATGTACTTTTTTTCTTATTTTTTCCACTCTTGGCTTGCATGAAAAAGTGGAAGTAAGGATAGAGGATTTTTTTTTTAAAAAATGTCTTTTTTTCTCCTCCCCCCACCCCCCACCCCACCCCAAAGTCTGGTAAAGTGGATCGAGGATGGCGTCCCCGAGGATCCCTTCCTGAACCCGGAGCTGATGAAGAACAACCCATGGGTGGAGAAAGGGAAATGCATCATTCTCTAGAGAAAAACAGCCACCCTTCCCCAGCTCTTCAACTTTAACGCACACCCTACAGAAGAAGCCCCAAAGCTGCCCACCTCCCCCTCGTCCTGTGATGGCTGTGGTGGGACGGCGCCTCCCTAACTTTCACCATGAATGTACTACAGCTGATATCCCCCAACATTTTCCCCTGAAACACCGCCTGGACAAGGGCACAGAAACACACACTCAGAGACACACACCTATCACTTTGGGGTTTTTTACCTGACTGCCTCAAGTTCACTGCAAGTTTGTTCCTGCCACAGCAATGATATGACGACAATAATCGATGCTTAGATTACATGTTTGAATATATGACAAATTATTTATGCAGCTGCCAATCACATATTCTCACTGCCAGTCTGACTGTAGAACTGCTTGGGAACTGTTCATGTTAAAATACATTTATAAAAAGAAAGGAAACAAAAAGAACTGTAGCTGTTGTTGTTGGTGGTGGGGGGGGCTCCCTCTTATTAGAAGGCAAAGCTAAAAATTTGAACAATGGTAAAACACTTGCATTACAGATTATTTTTTTTCCAGGGCATTCAAGACACCCAGTTTATTTGTGCGAGCAAGTGATAAAAGTAACAGAACAATTAAAAAGAAAACAAAAACCATCAGTGAGAAGTTTAAATCCCACTTTCTTCTCACATCAACTGGTGTACTTGCAAATTTTGTAAGTCATCAGATGTATTCCCTGCCCACGTCACAATGCTGTGGGGAGGAGGCACAGCAAATTGGAAAATATCTGACCACCTCTGACCAAAGCATGTTGGTGCTTTTAGATAATGAACATTCCCTCCAGACTACGTTTACTGCCAGTGATCCAGACCAAGCTGAAGCCTTTATATGCATATAAGAAGCAACGTGCATGAAGTCAGGAAGCTTTCACAGCCATTATCAAGTGCGACTGCTGCAGTTTTTATTTTGAATTCCTCGGAAGGCACAGCAGTCATGCTGATATCTGCGGCCCGTGTTGTTCTCCCCTGGTTTGACTATGTTAATTAGTGTCATAGCAACTCGTTTGTAGTCTTAGCAGAGACAAACTCTGGGTGTCTGGGGGGAGTCAAGTTCATTCTCCTCCTTAGCTACATCCCCCCTGAAGAGAAGACCACACAAAAACACACGAGGAAAATCACACACACACACACACACACACACACACACACACACACACACACACACACACACACACACACACACACACACACACACACACTGTCTTTCTTCACACATGTACTGACCAACCCTTTTAACTTATTAACTTATTTATTTATTTATTTATTGACAACACCTCACTTTTACTTTAGTTTCCCTTTTTTTCCCCTGTGTCTACACTTCATCATACTCCCAACATGAAAGATAGAACCTGAACATGACCAAAAAACCCCAGACTGCAACACCTCGCCAGATCACCATCTACTACTGCCTTCTACACAGTTTCCTTAAATTGAGAATGTAAATATGTGGCATGAGGTCTGACCAACACCGCTGGCTTCAGAGCTGCCAGTGGGCGTGCGTGCATCCAACTGTAGCTGTGCGTTTACGTGTGCATTTTTTTAGAAGTAAATCTGGACGCCGGGCTCCTGTGTGGGCTGTGGGAGAAGCTCCATGTTGCACACACATGCGCCCACACACACACAGAGGCAAGCCTGAGGAGGAGCGCACGCAAACATACACACGCTACAAAGTGAGAATGTGTATAAGGGGAGGTATGGCGAGGATTCTTCATCGGACTTGGGTCAGGCGAGCCTCATGTCATCTCAGTCCTGTAATGTGTCCTAGTGTACAGGTGCATCTAAAAACATAGACCATTGTGGACATTTTGATTTAGTTTTCATAGTTTTATTCCAAAAGTAAACTTTCATATTCCTTAAAATGAAATATTTCAAGCTTTTTTGTTATAATTTTGACTATGAAGATTTATGATTTATTGAAATCAGAAATACAGTTTACAATGCATCTAATGTCTGAAAAGTGTCTTCATTCATATACTACATACTTGTTTGGGGCTGCTGTAACACAAATTACTGCAATAAATGCAGCCTCATGATGCACTGGCACCAGACAGTTCACTCCTTGTGAAGCTCCCTCAAGTTCTTCAATTGAATTTTCTTGGCAATCCTCTCAAGGCTATGGTCATCCATGTTGCTTGTGCACCTTGTTCTACCACAATTTTTCCTTCCAGTCAGCTTTCCACTAATATTCTTTGACACAGCACTTTTCATCTTTGCAGCAATGACCTTCTGTGGCTTACTGTCCTTGTGGAGTGTGTCAATGATCGTCTTCTGGACAAAATCAGTAGTCTTTCCCATGATTGTAATTTATCTAAATGCAAAATTCATTGTTCTGATAATTTGAGATACCATAGTTCTGTTATTTATAAGCTATAAATAATTATTCAAAATTAAAACAAAAAAGGCTTCAAATGTTTCCTTTGTAGTGAATATAAAATAGATGAAAGTTTACTTTCTGAATTCAATTTTAAAAATGAATGAAAATCTTCTCAAAATTCCAACATTTTTAGATGCATCTGTGTACGTTTTCTTTCCCCCTAAACAGCACAGTGTTTTGATGGCTTTGGTCTCATTTCTTGTATTTCCCTTAACTTTTTGAAGTTAAGGGAAATAATAGACCGCCTGGCCAAAGAAAAATCACACACTAATATTTTGTCAGATTTTGATCTTTAGCTTGATTTGTCATTTAATGATTTAAGTTGATGGTAAAGAGGGCTCAAGGGTTTGCCACTATCCTTCCAGATTTTCATAATACATCGAACAGTTCATAAGTTGTTTTCTTTGTTTGATAATAATCTTCTCATAACTTGACCCTTCTGAAACACAGTAGCCTCCTTTCCACAATCATATGTCTTCAACACTGTTTAAGAAATAAGATGCTACCTGCTCCACCAGTAAGGATTAATTAATTTGTTTCCAGGTGAAACATGTTAATCACTGGAGTAAAATTATACAGTGGAAGACTCTTACATATTTGCTTAGTCATAATCCAGGGAGCAACTTTTTTTCTTTGTCACACAGTGCACGCTTTTAAAAGGTGAATAAACTTTAATTTCTTCCATTCCTCATGTTTTACATTCCCAAATTAGATGTGGGGAATCACTGGTGTCAAATCATACTTAAGTCACACAAACCAGCAAGTGTGAACACTTGTCTACACCCAGAATACACACAAACAAAGGTGGAAAATCCACTTTGGATTCACATCTGTGATTCCTGGGTGACTTCAGTTCCGGCTGGAATGCTGGCATTGAGCCACGCTGGGATGTGTGTTACATATTCCCATGTTTGACCAGGCAGAATACACGAAGTGTATACACATCTATACAAGTACGGGAAAACGAGCATAGGCGCATCTACAGCCCACTCAAGTCCGTGCTTCATGTTGCGTCACCTGCTCACTTGCCTGTGTGTTGGCAATCACGTCCACGTACATGTGCATTTATACGGCCATTGCTCTCTCCACTTGTATCACAGGGGGATAGATGTGTTCATAGGTATCCATACTGCATGACTGAGGCTCAACGTAAAATAGCTTAAATAAAGCCAAGAACATGAGCGTGCTCAGTTACAACTTTCACTAATGTGAACTTCTTATGCTAATATTCAGGCCACATGATTTGTTTCCTTAATAATAGATTCTGCAAGAGTTCCTTTGCATGATTCTCAGTTTGAAATAAGTCTTATTCTTATATCAGACGTAGGCGAAGCCCCTACGTTTATCCACTGTCTGAGCCATTTTAGCTCCTCTATGTTAAAGCGTTCCACCCCTCCTTTCCTTTCTTTCAAATCAAAAAAGGGAGACGCATAACAGACTCATATTGGAAAATTGTTTTGAAAATGAGCTTACACAGATGCAACGAAAGTCTAGAGTAATTTGATGAAATCAACACTTAACCCCCTTTAGTAATTACACCATCAACAGTAAATGAATTAATGCTGTCCACTGCAGTCTCAGGGCATCAAAACTAAACTAAAAAGTCCATGAGATGACTCCGGACTCAGCCTGATCCCTGTCTGTTTTCTGTCCAGCTACTGTAACTTTATTTGGTTTGTTTTTATATAATCTGAACATGGGTATGTATGTTTGTTATTACTATTACAACAAGAGTATAAAACCTTGTCTAAATATTTAGCAACATATTCCTTGGTAGAGTGCTTTGGAAAAATAATATGCATCTGAACAAAATTCCTAGTGTAAGATGACAATGAGCAATAAATTGTAGATCTTTTTTATTGAATGTTTTACAAAAAACATTTATCTTACAGAATAAAGTAAACAATTTTTAGACAGCCTTGTTGTCTTATTTTGTGTGTGCTTGGCATTTACATATTTCATGTCAGTTTGAGAAACCTTTTTAGAAAAGACTTTTTAAAAACCAGGGGTTCTTTGTTTATATTCCATTTGTTACTTATTGCTTAGTTATTTGCTGACTTACTTCCTTTGTGTAAGGAAAAAAAGCACTGAAAATAGAGCAATGTACATGGCTGTTCCCAGGTCCCCAAGTTTAGTTTGACAAGGGTATGGGTTACTTCATTTTCTAAACAAGGCCCATCAGTCGAACTGAGTGTCAAAGCATCCATCCACATGATTGTTTAGCTGCAGAAATAGTAAAAACTGAGAGTAAAACAATTTGACTGACTTAAAAAGTGCTTATTCAGGGACGCACAGATGTGGCCATTGTCATGATCGGGGGCACGGTCAGGACCGTGCCCACGCTTTATGTTCATTAATGAGTTTGTTTGTACATTGTGGCGTAGTAGGAATATAGATATAAAAGGCACAGTAAGTGAGAAATTTTTAGAGGACGGGGGTTAGTATGCATGAATGATGGGAAAGGTACTAGATTCAGCAGTTAACTAGACACAGAAAGTGTGTTAGACCTAACTGGTTTCAAAAGCAATTGCAGGAATCACATCTTGGGAGGTGTTAAGTCGGTCAGCTAATGGTAGTAATCATTACCAAATAAGAGTTAAAATTGGTCTAGAAGTGGGAGGGGATGGGATACAATATGGCACAAGATGGAAATTAGATGAGGCAGATTGGGATAAATTTAAATACCTGTGTAAGACTAGATGTGAGCAGCTACATAGTGACGACATTATTGATGGGGAGAAATTTAGTAAAAGTATCAGTGCGATTATAATAGAATCAGCAAATCAGCTGCTGGTTCCCCGGCAGCTCCGGCCCAATGTACTCCAGCTGGTCCACGGGGCGGTAGGAACGGGCCACTTCGGGGTGACAAAGACTCTGCAGTGTCTTCGAGCCCGGTTCTACTGGCCCGGATGTCACCAGGATGTAGAGCTCAATGTCCATCGCTGTGACACCTGCATGGCTCAGAAGGGGCTGACTCAGTGATCCCACGCCCCCTTGCAGCAGTACCGGGTGGGAGCACTGATGAAGCAGGTAGGGGTGGACATTCTGGGCCCTTTCCCGACCACGGACCGGGGGAACCGCTACATGCTGGTCGCAATGGATTATTTCACCAAATGGCCAGAGGTGTACGCGGTCCCTGATCAGAGCACCACCACCACAGCATCAAAACTGGTGGACGAGATGTTCTGTCGGTTTGGCGCACCGGAGGAGCTGCACAGCGATCAGAGTCGGAACTTTGAGGCAGAGGTCTTCGGGGAGGTCTGCAAGCGGCTGGGCATCCGGAAGACCCGGACCACCCCACTGTATCCACAGAGTGACGGCCTGGTCGAACGGTTCAACCGGACCCTTACCACCCAGCTTGCTGTCCTAGTGGACCAGCGACAGCGAGACTGGGACCTGCATTTGCATCTGTAAAAGTACAGGCTATAGACAACGAAAGAATCTTCCTTGGTGGGATGATAATTGTAATAAAGCTATTAAAAACAGAAATAGGGCATTCAGGCAAGTGAAAAAGCATCATACTTTGGAAGCAGCGATTGAGTACAAATGTTGTCAGGCAATCGTGAGGAAAACAATTAAAACAGCTAAGCATTTATTTTGGAGACAGTATTGTAATACTATAGGAAGAGAAACACAGCTATCAGATATTTGGGGAATGATTAAGAAAATGAGTGGTATTAGAAGAGAGTACAAAATACCAGTGTTGGACAGTAATAGGGAAATGGCTATTACTAATATAGACAAAGCAGAACTTTTGGCACAAACCTTAGCGAAGATTCATAGATCAGAAAACCTACCAAACACAATTAGACAAAGCAGGGAAAGCACTTTATCCAAACACCCACATGTAAACATAAGGAAGAATACTTCAAAGGACATGATATATTTGCCATTCACTCTATCGGAATTGAAAAGGGCTATTCTGAAAATGAAACAGTCTTCACCAGGGAAGGATGGCATATGTTATATGATGTTGTCGCACATGGAGGAGAGCGCACTTCACACAATTTTTAAGTTATTTAATAAAGTTTGGGAAACTGGGAAGATTCCAAGGGCATGGAGACAATCAGTTATAGTACCAATCTTAAAGCCACGGAAAGATTCATCAGATCCCAATAATTATAGGCCGATAGCTCTTACCTTACAGTTAGGGAAAACAATGGAATGGATGGTGACTGAAAGGCTGAATTACATCTTGGAAAGAAGGGAATGTCTCCTTCTCAAAGTGGATTCTGAAAAGGGAGAAATACTATGGAATTCATTTTGCACCTGGAATCTGAAATTAGAAAAGCCCAAGTAAACAGGGAAAATGTGACAGCTGTTTTCTTTGATGTAGAAAAAGCATATGACATGCTGTGGAAAGAAGAGTTGCTGATTAAATTAAGTCAACTTGGTATTGAAGGTAAATTATACAATTGGGTATTAGATTTCCTGTTTGACAGAACGATTGAGGTAAGAGTTGGTACAGAGTACTCCAAAATATATCAAGTTGAAAATGGTACCCCCCAAGGCAGTGTGTGTAGCCCTGTTCTGTTTAATATTACGATTAATGATATTTTTGAAGTGGCATGATTTGAGTGACCCACAGAGCAGACACGACTCAAAACTGATACAATTAACCTTTTATTGAATATAGTGGACGTGAGTGGGTGCGCGTATGTGTGAATGAGTGTGTGTAGTGTGAGCAGGCGAGTCAGATGGGGCGAGCAGAGCACCATACGACCTGGCAACCCTAGGAGGAGACAGAGGTAGTGTTAGATGCAGTACAAGCCAGATGAGCACCAGATAGTTGAGTGCTTACTGTCAGAGGTGGTAGAGTGACGCCCAGGTTAGCACAGAAGCTACTGTCAGGAAGATAGTGCCCGCAGGGCAGCCGGGGAGCTGAACGCCGGAGTGGGAAGCAGGTGAGTCCACCGCCAGGGAGAAGGGGTCTGCTGTCACAGATTTCCGCCTGTGCACAGGGGCAACGAACAAGGTGCACAGTAAGGTACAATGGGACCTTACTTGATTGCTGAGAAGTCCAGGAGGTGCAGGCCCGGACAGGTATGGAGGAGGCTAGGAAGCCAACGCGGAAAGGCACAGCGAGGCTAGGAAGCTCAGCGATTTGGCGTAGCAGGTTTCTGGAGAAGGAAACAGACGACTCCGCACAGAGCACAGGACCTGACGGTATAAATAGCCAGAGGATGATGACAGGCAGGTGTGCACACAGGTGTGACAAATTGGCAGCCATGACATGAAGGAATCGATAGTGGAATAGGGAAGGCCTTGTATGCAGATGATGGGACCTTATGGGTAAGGGGACGCAATCTTGTGTACATTCAGAGGAAAAATTGCAGGCAGCAATAGACCAGGTTGAACAATGGGCAAATCGATGGGCTTTTAAATTATTGGTCTCAAAGACACAAATAATTTGCTTCTCTAAAAGTCAGAAAGAAATTTCTTTAAAACTTTATGGCCAAAAGTTAGAGCAAGTAAAGGTAGTTCGGTATTTAGATGTGTCATCTGATGAGAAACTAACTTGGAAGCTGCATATTGGAAAAAACTAAAGTAAAATGTAAAAAAATAAATAATATTTTGAGATGTCTGTCAGGATGGGACTGGGGGGCCTCTAGGGCCTCTCTGTTGAGGGTGTATCGAGGTCTAATGAGAGCTACACTAGACCAGGGGTTCCCAAACTTTTTAGCCCGCGACCCCTGAAATAACAGTGACAGAGACTGGTGACCCTCTCTATCCCCAGAGGTGACTGATACATAAGGAAACGTGCGCACAGTTTGATGTATCTGTGGATTCATCTAACTGCAAAGCATATTTCCCTTACTTCTCTCTGTCAGTCAGCTGACACTTTATGTCCTGGGCCATATCCGTGACGTGCCAGGATATGGTCCCGTCAGACAGAGGCACTGCTTCCAGCTCCCGCGCCTGTTTATCCCCACACATTGTCCAACTTGTAGCAATAGCAGCAGGTTTTATTAGGGTTTCTGTGATTGTGTGTGGCGTTTTTGCCTGTGCAATTAAATATGCCACCTTTGAGCTTTGGTAGTGGTTGTTGTTTGATTAGTTATGATTTTCTTTTGGCCATGCAATTCTCTCTCCTTTTAATGGAAAAAATCCATGGGTTTAGCAGCAAGAGATGGGTGCATAGTTTTCAAGTTTCTGAGCATTTTTACAGGCTTTAAACTCATATGCGAGCACCTTGGTGCACACTACACATTGGGGATGTTGTACTTCACTGGTAACGATGCATGAATCCATACTGAATATATTCCTCTCAACACTTGCGACGCTTGGAGGAAGGCTCATCCGACTGATTATGGAGCCCTGTACGGTACTGTCCTCCTCCTCCTCCTCCCCCCACGCCAGAAGATGATGGGCTTTCTGACATTTCTCCACTCTCCTCTGCTGCCATCTCCGCTGGCCTCTCTGTGTTGTCTTTGGTCTGTATTAACCAGTGTTTCATTTTTAAAAATACTATCCTAGGCTTAAAGCGTAGTGTGTTGATTTGAGCTGTTCAGACAAAATCTACTGATGCACACTGACCTGTGTGTGACCTGTGACGTTTACTGTAGTGCAGTTAAAGTGACATGTCACCTGTGTAATCGCCTCAGGAGGATTCTGAAAATCATCTTGCGACCCCCCCCCCCCCAGTGTCACAGGACCCCCCGGGGGGTTGGGAACCTCTGCACTAGACTATGGATGTGTTGCATTCATGTCAGCTGCTGAATGTCACCTGAACCAACTGGATATAGAGCAGACAAAGGCTTTTAGGATATGTTGTGGTGCATTTAAAACTTCTCCAGTATCAGCGATCCAAGTAGAGAAGGGCGAAATGCCTTTAAGATTAAGAGAACCATATTAATGCTGGCAAACTGGATCAATTTGAAGGGGCATAAGAGGTCACATCCTGCAAAAGCTTTTCTTAATGATTGCTGGGAACACAATGAGTCCAACATTGGTAGTTTTGGATGGATAAGTGATGCCTTTGCTGAGCAGGCAGGATTAAAATACATAGAATTTAGCCCAACGGTCCTGTTGTCTGTTATTCCTCCATGGCTGTTTGAGATGCCACTGGTAGATTTTCAAATACAACAACTGAGGAGGCAACATAAACAATCAGCAACAGATTATACAGTGCGTAAATATATTGAACCGAACTTCAGAAACAGGCTGATAGCATTTACTGATGGTTCCAAGGATCCTGCAACTGGTCATAGTGGAGCTGCGGTGTAATTATAGTCCATTCCTCAATATAAAATAGCTATCAAAATAAGAACCAGTAATCACTTATCTGTATACACAGTTGAGCTAGTTGCCAATTAACGACCGCATGCTTAGTGCAAAGACCCAGCAATGCGTGACTGGCAAAAGGCTCCTTAAGTACACACATTGCTGGAGATGGTCAAATCACCCTTATTGTCATTCAACCGTACAACCAATCATGTACAGCAGAACGAGATTGTGCTTTACCTATCTACTGTGTTAATCACACACACCCCAAGTGCAGAATCAGAGGGCCGCTGCCATGCAAGGCGCCGCCACAGAGTTCCCTCCTCCATTCCATTTATTGCTGAGCACCAAGCTGGACGGCAGGAAGTTCCACTTTTATAAGGTCTTTGGCATGACCCGGCCGGGATTTGAACCCCTGCCTCCCGGATGTGGGGCGGATGCTCTACCAACTGAGCCACCACTCCGGTAAGATTGGTTGCACCTGGGCGAGGAGCGGGGAGATGGCAAACGGGAGTGGGAACAGCTGACAGTAATAAGAGAGGGGGCGTGGTCGGACCGGCAGACAGTCAGACAGCGCTCACACCAGTGTGAGCCAAAGGGGCTGCCTCACCACTGCCGGCCAGAAAGCAGCGGCTATGGGTAAGGCAAGGCACAGAATACATAATATGCACATACATAATGGCACCTAAACCCATATAGAGATCAGGACCGAGCCGGGGGAAACCAAGCCGGCTCGACTCCTGACACATTGTGGTTCTCCGGAAACAGTTCAGCACGTCTTGTTGGAATGTCAGGGATACCAGGAACAAAGGAAACATCTGATTGCAGTAATGGAAAAGGATAATTTAAGTTTTGTTTTGGAGAACATGTTAGGAACAACCAGAGAAATATATGTACTGTATGTCTATTTAGATATTTAAGAGCAACTGGGTTAATTAAAAGAATTTAGGTTTTGTTTTTTTCCCGCCATTCTCTTGTCCACACTCCAACCTGGTAGGTGGCGGCAATGCACCTGTAAGCTGGTTGCCAACCACCAATCAACTCTAAAAGTAGAAGAAGAAGTAATGTTCTTCGTGAGGGTATCGCGCCGTTTCCATGTCTTGTTCTATGTCTATGCCACGTGAGTCTTGCCATGTTTATGCTTCGTTTGGCAAGTTTAGTTTTGTGCAGTTTAGTTGAGTTAATACATCACTGTTGCACCTTGCCTGCCTGTGCTTCAGGGTCCTCCCTTGCATCCTGATCTGCCCAGAGGGTAGATCGTGACAGTATGCCCTCGCCAAGACTGGATTCAGCAGGCAGGAGGATGCAGGTGGCCGGAGGGGCCGATGCGGATGAACTATGGGCAGTGGAGATGATCGAGGGGTTTGCCTCAGATGCCTACTCTTCCCCCATGCCAGAGTAGGCTCTGCACAGCTTTAATTCTGCAGCTGCAATTATGGGGGCATTTCCGAGTCTGTGGCGCTACCCCGACCTGACGGAGCTGCTACAGTACGTCACAATCCTCTGGCAGATGTATCGAGTGATGGTAGGAGACTCACTGGCACTGTCGAGGAAGCATTCCCAGGTTCCAGCGTTTTCTCCACCTCACCATGTTCCAGCTGTGCCAGCCTCATCCCCATCTTCTAAAAAGCAGCCTGCCACTCCACGAGCTCCTTGGGAGATGTCCGCCGCCGAGAAGAAACAATACCAAGGGTCCCGCTTGGCGCTTGGTGGTCCCGGCTGGAGGAAAAGCTCCGGGAGACGTCCTCGCTCTCGGTGACCCGCCCAGCTTTGTTTGTCTCTCCCCAGTTCTGCCTGTCACCGAGACTGCAGGGGTAGCTCCTTCATGTTCCTCAGGGGGGCCCACGACCACCAAAGCCACGGAGAGGGAGGACACTGGGCCAGACACTGGGCCAGCTGCAGCAGACACCATCATGCCCAGAGAATTCAGGCAAGTGATTTTTCATTCTTGTTTTCCAGAACATGAATTATCTTGCCTGGTTCCTGGTGGTGAGGCTCAATTTTTGCAGTCCACTGAGTCCTCACCCCCTGCTGCAGATAATTTTTCCTCACCTTGTAGCGCTGCCACATATGTTATTGCATTGACCTTTATGGATAAAATGTTAGATACATAAAGGGTGTACCTAGTTATCATAAATAACATGGTGCAATCTTAAAAAAAAAATCTCCATTCATTGTTTGTGCGTTTTTCCTAGCTAAGTTTCACAATCTGGTTGCATTTATTTATGTTGGGGAAAAAAACAAGCTGTCAAAACGTCAGCGGGTCACGTGATGGGCAATCAGCTGATTTCCAGAATAAAAGGAAGGCGGAAGACGCAGGAGAGGAGAGAGGAGAGACGAGAGGAGAGAAAGGCAATTTCCCAGACGACTGGAGGAGCCAGAGGAGTGCATGACCGCAGGGAGGCTACGGGAGACCTGCGGGAGTCGGCTTATCCACTCCAGTGATGTGGAGTTGGCTTTGCACAGGAAGCTGGACGCTGGGAATAGCAGGAACCCATGGCGTATCCAGACTGCGGGGCGATGGGGCTGCAGGCCTGTGAGAGCATTCCTATTTTTTCTCCTCTCATTTACGAACTGCATTTTACCTGAGCTCAGGGTTTTCTTTTGTGGGGACTGAAAGACAGTGACATCCTGTTATTTTTTGGGGGATGTTATCTGGACTCTTTTCTTTTTCTTTTTTTGGTGCCAGTGAAGATTAGGACAATGCCATGGACGGTTTAGTGCCGGTATTTTGGTTATAAAAAAGGACTGAATATTGTATAAGAAACTTGTGTTTGGTTTAAAACAGTTTGGGGAGTGAATAATTTGTAAGCAAATTATTTGTTGTGTAAATATCACTGGTTCACCTTGAGTTTCAATAACAACCCACTAAAAATCATATTGGCTTGTCTATGGTGAAATCATTTCAAATCCGTTTTTTTTTTTTTTTTTTGGTAATAGTCCCTATTTAATAGCGGCGTGTTACAACCTGTTCCCTCAGTATCTCTTCCTATTTCCCCTGAGTGTCCGTCGGTCCTAGGATTGAGCCACCGGACAATGGAGTAGCCTGCAGTCCTGGAGGACCTGGTCCCAGCACTGTAGCCACGGTCCAGACGGGGGAGAACGCTGCCAGCAACCCAAAGCCTGCGCCGACGATCGAGCGTCCCCTGGCTTTGGCTACACGGGATCCAGCACCAGTGGTGAGCCGGCCTCCAGCTGCTGTGCCGGACGAGCTACTTGCGTGGGCTGCTTCGCCTGGGGGTTCTGGGACTGCACCTTCCATCATGCCTGCTGTGGGGGCCGCCGCAGCACAGCCGGAGTTGGACATCCAGAGGGTTGGGTTCGAGACACCTCTGCCTGGATCGACAGAGTCCTGGATGGCAGTGGAGCCATCCAGGATTCTGTGCTCTTTTTTGCAGTGCTTTTTTGCAGTGCTCTTTTTTGTTGCAGTGCTCTTTTTTTTTTTCACTCTGTCTGTTTTGGAGAGATCTTGCCTGGCTCTTGGTGGGGAGGGCCAGGTGCAGCCGTCAGCTACACCTGAGCTCACCTCACCAGGCTCCACTGCCACCGGTGACCCTGACCCTGTGTCTATGCCCCCCCTGTCAGAGCTTTCTTCTAGGCTCACCATAGAACGTCCAACTTCGCCAGAGGTCTCCATGGGTGCTGCGCCTCAGCCCGAGGCCTCTGTGGGTGCTGCGCCTTGGCCTGAGGCCTCCATGAGTGCTGCGCTTCAGCCTGAGAGCTCCGTGGGTGTTGCTCCCCCTCCGGTTGAGGCCTCTGTGGGTGCTGCTCCCCCCCAGTCTGGGCCATCATGGGTGCTATGCCCCAGCCTGGGGCCATCATGGAAGATGTGTCCCAGTCTGAATCCATCATGGGTGCTGCGACCCAGCTTGGGTCTGTGGAGGGTGCTGCATTCCAGCCCGTGGGCCATCGTTGGTGCGGCGCCTCAGTCCGAGACCGCCGCGGGTGTAACGCCTCAGTCCAAGGCCGCCATAGGTGCAACGCCTCCATCTGAGGCCACCACAGGTGCTGCTGTCCCACCATCTATGGTCTCCAAGGGTGCTGCTATCCCGCCATCTGTGGGCTCAGAGGGGGCTGTTGTCTCGCCATCCATGGTCCCAGAGGGAGCTGCTGGCCCACCGTCTATGGTCCTCACGGGTGCAGCTATGCCCCAGCCTGGGGCCACCGCCTGGGGGGTCAGGGGACCTTTGTCAGCCATGCCGGAGGTCGTGGGATCCTCGCCAGCCACGCTGGAATTCTAGAAAGTAGGGAGACCTCCACCCGCCGATCCACCCTGCTCCCCGGTTCGGTGGCCTAGGGACAATGACGACCGACTGGCTTGTCCCTGGATTTTGGTCCAGGGATCATTGGACTGGGGAAGGCCCTCTGACTTGCTGGCTGGGTCAGTCCAGTGGTCCACGGACTTGGGTAGACCACCCGACCCATTTTGGTTTGTTTGATCTGGTGTCTTGGACTTTGTGTTGCCCCAGATTGTTGTTTTTGGACTCTGTGCCGGGGGGGGGGGGGGGACTTTGTTTCGGCCAGCCTGGCCTTGGACCCCCACCGCCCACCCTGGGGTGGGGGGGGAGTTTCTTTTGTTTATGTTTTTTTGGTTTTGATGGTACTTTGGGGTGTCTGGGGTCCACCCCTTGGAGGGAGGATTCTGTTGTGATCGGAGGCACGGTTCGGACCATGCCCACGCTTTATGTTCATTTATGGGTTTGTTTTCATTTTATTATTGTTATAAGTATGAGTTTGTTTATGATTTAGTCCCTTGTTTATTGTTACCATGTCTCCCCCTGTCGTCTGGTGTCTGTGTCTTATGTTTGCCCTTTTGTATTTTATTATATTTTTGCATGGTGCCCTACTTGTTCTGTCTGTCTCCGTCTGTGAGTGTGTCATTGTGCAGCTCCTCCCATCCCGTGAGTTCACCTGTTGCCCTGATTACCTTCCCAGCTGTTTTGTGTTTCCCAGTTATGAGTTCCCTATTTATGCCTGTCTCCGTTCAGTGTTCTTCGTGAAGGCATCGCGGCGTTTCCATGTCTCGTTCCCATGTCTTGTTCCATGTCTATGCCAAATGAGTCTTGCCATGCCATGTTTATGCTTTGTTTGCCAAGTTTAGTTTTGTGCAGTTTAGTTGAGTTAATAAATCACTGTTGCACCTTGCCTTCCTGTGCTTCTGGGTCCTCATTTGCACCCTGATCTGCCTGGAGGGCAGATCGTGACAACCATAGCTTGTGGCACTTCAGAATGACTTATCAGAGAACATTTGGATAAAGGCTGTTTCAAGTATTTTTTTTTTTTGCTTTAAATTGTGGTGATTATAATTTATCTCTTTGAATTAAGTCACAGAATGATGATTTTCTAATTTTTCTGATGAACTAGTATAACTTCTCCCATTTTATATGTCTTGTGTTTCAAACTAATACTCTCAATTGTCCTTTTGCTGCTCAGTAAGCTGTAACTGTATGGACTTCCAGTACTGTAAAATAATGTGCGTAACCTCCGGAGACATCTTGTCATGCGGTGACCCTCGCGGATCACCATAAGACGCCAAGAGTCCACCGGTGAGTTTTGCAATGATGGTAATTTGTTAACAAAACAAGACAAGACACAAGGCTATGAGCTGCTAAAGGCAAAAACACACACTAAGCGATACAAGGGCTCGTAGGGCTAACCCCAGCCACTACAAGCTAAACTATGACAAGACAAGAAAGAACACAAACCTGACATGAAGGTCTAACGAGGCCTCACGAGGATTGTTTGACGATACTCCTGCAATTTAACTGTCGTCAGTGCCCGCCTTATAAAGGCGAACACTAACGAGCAGTGATGACAGTCAGCTGACCGATTTTGACAGCCGGAAACCTCACCGAGCGCCTTCACAATAAGAGCCCGGTGAAGCCAGAATATAACCCACAGCTGTCAAAGCCGGCAGCGAATATACATAGCCTGAGCGCGGACAGGACCGGCTCTCGGGTCGTAACACATCTGTAAAAAAAATGGCACAGTAACTTCTGTGCAGCGGTACCTGAGTGAACATTATAGTAGAAGATTAGTCTCAATTGCTAATTTTGATGTTCAGTATCTTATTATAGCAGTAACTAAATCAGAAAGTGCATTTTAGTTGGATATTTTGAGAAACTCATGCATCGTACATACTGTACATCACACTACATTACCAACAGCTGACTAGTACACAGAAGAGGGTAATTTTGACAAAAAATGATCAAATATAAAATAAGAAATATTAAATAAATGGATATACAGTAACATCAACATTTAACTAACAGTTAATTTACCTTCAGATTGTTCCTTGACTTCGTTACCATAGGGGGACCCAGAGTGAAAACGAAGTGAAAAGGGCACCCACCCACTCCATCGTAGTTGGCCACACCAATATGTAAACATTTTTCATACATCATGTGTAATATTAAAATGAAAATAAGAAATACTTAATTGGACACTTCATTATGTTTTCTCATCAGTAGGAGCATCCAAAATAGCTCTGCACCCCATTTTCCTCGACTGGAAAGGACACCCTTTGGGACAGTCATTGAGGGGTAGCATGCAGGTCACTTCATAATGTCACCTTTATTAAAAGGGCATCAGATTTTCCCTTCTAGAAGTGCATTAATTAAGACACACCAGATTCCCCTACTCTAAAGGTGTCACGTTAATACTAGACCGGGACCCAAATGCAGGACACAAACACAAAGAGGCAAACAAGATATTTTTATTCTACAGATAAGTAAAGTTAATGAGGGACCTGCACTGTGGGGTTTTAGGCTGGAAGAGGAGAAGGAGAGGATGAGCTAATGGAGCTCAAAGGGTGGTAAGTACAATGAGTTATGAACAGTGTTGGGAGTAATGGGCAGCACGGTGGTGCAGTGGTTAGCACTGTTGCCTAACAGCTAGAAGGTTCCAGGTTCAAATCCCCAGGCTTGCAGGGGTAGGAACCTTTCTGTGTGGAGTTTGCATGTTCTCCCTGTGCTGCGTGGGTTTACTCCGGGGGCTCCGGTTTCCTCCCACAATCCAAAGACATGCATGTTAGGTTAATTGGTTGTTCTAAATTGTCCCTAGATATCTGTCTCCTATAGGCCCTTAGAATAGAGGGTTAGTACTAGTGAAGCGCTTTGAGTGGTCTTTGAGACTAGAAAAGCGCTATATAAGTACAGGTCCTTATCCCTAATGCGTTACAAAGTAACTTACTATATGTGTATATATATTAGTGCTGGGAATTTTAACGCGTTAATGCAATTAATTATGGTAGCCCAATAAACAGATTAAAAGATAATACAAATTAACACCCAGAAGGCACTTCATGTTATAGCAACAGCTGTTCCCTGAGGAGAGCTTTCTAGCGACACGCAATACAGACCGCGATCATGTTTCATTTTAATTGTGGGTGATATCAGTTTGCTGGAGTATCGCTGTCATGCTATGAGGACATTTGGGCTGTAAATTGCATTTAATTATACACTGAAACTGTTGTGGTTTGAGCGCCGATCTTGTCCGCACTCGGGCCATGCAGTATTTTCCTCCCAGCTGACGTGTGTGCTCCTATGGCTCTCTGAATCAGAATCAGAATCAGATTTATTGCCATTGTTCATGTAGTACACAAACTAGGAATTTGTCTCGGTGCAATGCTACAACATTAAAACATGATAAGATAAAGAGATAACCTAAAAAAAAAATTAAGACTAAAACCATGCAATAAGTGTAGAATAATAATAATAATAATAATAATAATAATAATGAGTAACACTAGTCACAGCAGTTTTAAATAAATTAGCAAGTAGCAGATGATGTGCAGTCGATAATGCAACAGAAAAACAGTGATGAATGACATGAGTCTGGTTGAGCTGCTGTACATAGTGCACGAGAGTCAATAAGTCACTTAATGTTCAGCAGTCTGATGGCAGAGGGGGAAAAGCTGTTCATGTGCCGGGAGGTTTTAGTCTGAATGGACCGAAGTCTTCTACCTGAGGGGAGGGTGGCAAACAGTACGTGACCAGGGTGTGAAGGATCGACCATGATCCTCCGGGTCCTGGAGATGTACAGATCCTGGAGAGATGGGAGCTTGCAGCCGATCACCTTCTCAGCAGTGCGCACGATGCGCTGCAGCCTTAGTCTGTCCCTGGCGCTGCAGCCTTAGTCTGTCCCTGGCAGTAGCTCCTGCGTACCACACGATTATGGAGGAGGTGAGGATGGACTCGATGATGGCCATGTAGAACTGCACTAACATCTTGGTGGGTAGCTTGAGCTTCCTCAGCTGCCGCAGAAAGAACATCCTCTGCTGGGCCTTTTTGATGAGGGAGCTGATGGTTGGCTCCCACTTGAGGTCCCGGGCGATGGTGGTGCCCAAGAAGCGGAAGGAATCTGCAATGGTGATGGGAGAACCTGTGATGGTGAGAGGGGGCAGGGGGGTTGTGACTTTCCTGAAGTCCACAATCATCTCCGCTGTCTTCAGAGCGTTCAGCTGCAGGTTGTTGTGGCTGCACCAGGACACCAGCTGGGCCACCTCTCTCCTGTAGACGGACTCATCGCCGTTGGAGATGAGCCCGATGAGGGTGGTGTCGTCCGCAAACTTGATCAGCTTAACAGACTGGTGGGTGGAGGTGCAGGAGTTGGTATAAAGGGAGAAGAGTAGGGGGGAAAGTACACAACCCTGGGGTGATCCGGTGCTGATGCTAACAGAGTCCGAGACAGACTTCCCCAGCCGCACATGCTGCCTCCGGTCCGTCAGGAAGTCGGTGATCCACCTGCAGAGGGAGTCAGGCACGCCGAGCAGGGACAACTTGTCCTGGAGCAGAGTGGGGCGGATGGTGTTGAATGCAGAGCTGAAGTCCACAAACAGGATCCTGGCGTAGGTTCCCGGGGAGTCCAGGTGCTGCAGGATGGAGTGGAGGGCCAGGTTGACTGCGTCGTCCACAGACCTGTTGGCACGGTAGGCAAACTGCAGCGGGTCCAGGAGGGGAGTGGTGATGGACTTGAGGTGGGACAGGACCAGGCGCTCAAAGGACTTCATGACTACAGAGGTGAGCGCTACAGGTCTGTAGTCGTTAAGTCCAGTAATCCGTGGCTTCTTGGGGACAGGGATGATGGTGGAGGATTTGAGGCAGGTCGGCATGTGGCATAGCTTAAGGGAGGTGTTAAAAATGTCTGTGAAGACAGGAGCCAGCTCTTTCGCACAGTGTCTCAGGGTGGAGGGAGACACGCCGTCCGGACCGGGGGCCTTGCGTGGGTTCAGTCTGGAGAACTGTCTGTGCACGTCCTGCACACTGATGACAAGGGCAGGGGGGGAGGAGGAGGAGGGGGGACCGCTTTTGATGAATTAGCAGCCAAGGAGGCAGTGGAGCTGGGTGGAGGGGGGGAGTTGGACACAGTTGACAAGGTGTCAAAACGGGCGTAATGTTGGGACAGTTTTTGACAAAGGGCTTTGTCATCCTGACCTTTAGAAGCCTGAGGCCGATAGTTGGTGATTTGCCTCAGTCCTCTCCACACAGAAGCCAAGTCATTAGCAGTGAACTGCTGCTGGAGTCTCTCAGAATACACAGATTTAGCTCTCCTCAGCTCTCTGTTAAACCGATATTTAACCTCCCTGTAGCAGTCCCTGTCTCCACTTTTCAACGCTGCTTCCTTCTCCTTCCTGATCTGTCTGAGCTTGGCAGTGAACCAGGGCTTATCATTAGAGTATCTCACCCTGGTGCGCGATGGAAGAATGTTCTCCTCACAAAAGTTGATATATGAGTTCACAGTGTCTGTGTACTCATTAAGATCATGTATGGCTCCTTTAAACATGCCCCAGTCGGTTATTTCCATGCATGTGTTCAGTTTCTCTCCAGCTTCACTGGTCAATTTCTTCCTGGTGGTCACAACAGGTTTAGTGAGCTTCAATCTCTGTCTGTATGTGGGAATGAGGTGGACCATCACGTGATCAGATAATCCGAGCACAGCGCGGGGAACAGCGCGATACGCGTCCTTCACTGTGGTGTAACAGTGATCCAGCGTGTTTATTCCTCTGGTGGGGCATTTAATAAACTGTTTGTAGCGGGGGAGCTCGTGACTCAGATTGCTCTGGTTAAAGTCGCCAACCACAATAACCAGGGAGTCCGGGAAAGTCCGCTCCGCATGTTGGATGTGATCTGCGAGTGCGCGCTGAGCCTCGCGCGCGTCCGCGTCGGGAGGAGCGTGCACAGCGATCAATACGAATGAAGCAAACTCCCGCGAGGAATAAAATGGCTTGCAGTTAATGGAGAGAAATTCTAGGTCGGGAGAACAGTGCCGGGAAATCACGGTTACATCAGAGCACCAGCTGCTGTTAATGTAAAAGCATACTCCTCCTCCTTTAGACTTACCGGAGAGCTCTGTGACGCGATCAGCACGAAACAGCTGAAATCCCTCAAGGCTGATCGCGCTGTCCGGAGTAGAATCATTAAGCCAAGTCTCAGTAAAACAGAGGGCAGACGAATTAGCGAGGTCCTTAAATCGCATCAGCAGTCTCAGTTCGTCTACCTTGTTAGAGAGAGAGTTGGTATTGGTCAGAAATATTCCAGGCAAGGCTGTGCGCGTGCCCCTCTTCCGAAGCCGTTCGAGAGCTCCCGCACGTTTTCCTCTCTTCCGCCGTCTCACTTTTTGGGCTAGAAAGTGGACCAGATCGGCGGCAGGAGCCAAAAAAAACCGGGAGAAGGTCCGTGGGAGTGAAAGACCTGATATTTAGAAGCTCTTCTCGGGTATAAGAGCAGGCAGACACACAACTGATGAACAGAAACAAACAAATTAAAGGGCAGCGAAGCACCATGGCGGCCACTGTGGGCGCCATCTTGGGATTGAAGATGGCTTCTATTGAGCTTCTATTGTGACAGCGCTCAGAGGGGCTTCCGACTGTCAGAGCTGAGGCCCTGACAGCTGAGCTGTATTTTGCCTCATCAGCTGTTCCCTACTTAAGAGGGCAGCTGAGAGCGAAATGTGTGGCAGTCTCGTCAGACCTTTCTCATCTGACACCATCAGATTTCTCGTCGGACAAACCCTTCATCTGTTATTGTAAGTTTATTCCATTGTGATTTTGTTTCTCCTTACAGACTGCTATGATGATGATGATGATGTCATGGACTGTGTATCGTTGTAGTGTGGTTTAGCCCCTCGTGGCTCATTATTTTATCGTTATCTTTTGTTCCTTTAATAAACTGTGCAAACTCACCGGTCGATATGTGACGTCTTTTGATGGCTCATGAGGGCCATCCATGACAGAAACAAGCTACTGCGGGAAATGAATCTTAAGCATAAACTAACCAGAAGTTAGCTGACCATGGCTAACATTTAATCGGCAAATGGCAGTGCCGTAGTGGGTTTGCTATTGTCATTTTGACAGCTCTTGCAGCATTGTGAGAACAGGATATACAAACAACTCTTCATTGTATTTATTATAATCATATACAGTAAGCTATGAATATAAGGAATGTTATGAAGACAAATACAGACTGTTTGCATTCTGTGGTGTATGTACAAAGCAATAATAACAATGATAATAATGCCAATAGAAAGAGGAACCTTGGTCCTGGACTATTGTCTTCAGCCAGCATGTTAGCAGTGGTCACTAGCAGGTGTTTGTTTCTTGAATGCCAGTGATCTCATCCTTTCCTGAGTTCTTCATGGTGACTTTATTACTCTCCCATTTTCCACACAATTTATATAATTGCCAGACTACTGATATTGCCATTCTTTCATTCTTATTCATTATTAGAACCAAATGTGCATGAGCAGTTTAGTATGTTTTTTGAATGTTTTCCACTGGATTTGTTAATTTAGGCAACATTAATAAATAAAATATTAGGCTTAGAATACCAGGGACGTGCACAGATAGACATGAAGTGCAACTCTAAGATTGCCCTTTTGTTCTATGCCCATTGAAGTGCCCTTTCGGAGAGCTTTTTTTTCTTAAGATAATATAGCTTCCCCCCCACACACACACACACACATAGACACCAGTTGCCCAGCAAATGTGTTTTAACATCTGATAACTATATTTTGACATCCAAATAATTCCGTGTGACCTGTGCCTGAGCCATAAATGCCCCATTCCATCCCCCCACTCTGTTGCACAGAGTAATTAGTTTTGTTGTTGTGATTTATTTTTTAAGGGGGATGGTAGTTGTGGTGGAATATTCATAAATTTAGCACAAGGTGTAAATGTAATTTCAGTGCAAGATTAAAGGTGCAAAAATATGATAAGAGATGCATATTTACAATTTAAAAAGTCACAAATTTACTATAAGTCCCAAATTTACGAGAAAAAAAGTGACATTTTAATGACGAAAAACAACTCCCAAAAGCAGAACCCCCCCCCCCCCCCACGCACACACATTTCCAAAAAAAAAAGTAATAAATTTACAACAATAAAAGTCATACATTCACAAGAAAAAAACTGTCAATTTTCGAAATTTTTATACAGTGGTGTGAAAAAGTGTTTGTCCCCTTCCTGATTTCTCATTTTTTTGTATGTTTGTCACATTTAAATGTTTCAGATTATCAAACAAATTTAAATTTTAGACAAAGATGACACAAGTAAACACAAAATGCAGTTTTTAAATGAAGGTGTTCATTATTAGTTTTTGAGCATGAACCGCCTTTTTAAGGTCATGCCACAGCATCTCAGTCAGATTCAGGTCAGGACTTTGACTAGACCACTCCAAAGTCTTCATTTTGTTTATCTTAAGCCATTCAGAGGTGGACTTGCTGGTGTGTTTTGGATCATTGTCCTGCTGCAGAACCCAAGTGTGCTTCAGCCTGAGGTCACGAACAGATGGCTGGACATTCTCCTTCAGGATTTTTTGGTAGACAGCAGAAATCATGGTTCTATTTACCACAGCAAGTCTTCCAGGTCCTGAAGCAGCAAAACAGCCCCAGACCATCACACTACCACCACCATATTAGTGTTCATATGATGTTCCTTTTCTGAAATGCTGTGTTACTTTTATGCCAGATGTAATGGGACACACACCTTCCAAAAAGTTCAACCTTTGTCTCGTCAGTCCACAGAGTATTTTCCAAAAAGTCTTGGGATCATCAAGATGTTTTCTGGCGATACTGAGACGAGCCTTTATGTTCTTTTTGCTCAGCAGTGGTTTTCGTCTTGGAACTGTGCCATGCGGGCCATTTTTGCCCAGTCTCTTTCTTATGGTGGAGTCATGAACACTGACCTTAACTGAGGCAAGTGAGGCCTGCAGTTCTTTGGATGTTGTTGTGGGGTCTTTTGTGACCTCTTGGATGAGTCATCGCTGCTCTCTTGGGGTAATTTTGGTCAGTCGGCCACTCCTGGGAAGGTTCACCACTGTTCCATGTTTTCGCCATTTGTGGATAATGACTCTCACTGTGGTTTGCTGGAGTCCCAAAGCTTTATAAATGGCTTTATAACCTTTTCCAGACTGATAGATCTCAAGTACTTTGTTTCTCATTTGTTCCTGAATTTCTTTGGATGGCAGCATGATGTCTAGCTTTTGAGGATCTTTTGGTCTACTTCATTTTGTCAGGCAGGTCCTAGTTAAGTGATTTCTTGATTGAGAACAGGTGTGGCAGTAATCAGGCCTGGGTGTGGCTAGAGAAATTGAACTCCTCTTTTCAAAGATGTGATAACCACAGTTAATTTATGTTTTAACAGGGAAAAAGGGGCAATCACTTTTTCACACAGGGTCATGTAGGTTTAGATTTTTTTTTTTACCCTTAATAACAAACACCTTCATTTAAAAACTGCATTTTGTGTTTACTTGTGTTATCTTTGTCTAATATTTAAATTTGTTTGATGATCTGAAACATTTAAGTGTGACAAACATACAAAAAAAAAGAGAAATAAGGAGGAGGCAAACACTTTTTCACACCACCGTATACATAATTTTTTTAAAAACTTTTTCTCTCATAAATGTCCAGTTTTCTCACCAGTTAGGGAGGTTTTTCTTGTAAACTTTAACATTTTTCTTGGAAAGTTATAACTTTTTTTTCTTTAAAAACTTGCAGCTTTTTTCTTGGCAAATTTATTACTTTGTAGTAAATTTAGTACTTTTTCCTATAGATTTGCCATGTTTTATACTACATTGTCCTGTATAAACTATCCTTACACTCTTTATGCGGATGGAAGGTGGCAGGTTAACAAGAAGGGATGATTCTGGATCATTTTACTGACAAGGGGAATAGCCTTTTTTAATTTTTTTGCAAAAATTTAATTATTTGAATGAAGCTTTAATGTATTATTTATTGAAAGAAAAGCCTTTTTCAGATTTTTGCAAAGATTTATTTATTTTGAACAGATATTTATTTTTTTCCATGGAAGCTACCCATTTTTGTCCTGTAAATACATAATTAATGATGAAGACCATGGTACCAGCGTGAGCTGATAATTTTGTAGAAATAATGTGGGGTATTAAATATCTCTGTGAATGTATAGATATTAAAATAAAATTGATATACCAAGTAGGTTCAGTAAAATTTGTGCTACTGTATGTACCTTTACTTTTTTCACTAATTAGGAGCAGTGTTGGGAGTAACGCGTTATTGTCATGCCACTACTTTTGCAGTAATGTGCTGTGTAATGAAATTACTGTTTAAAAATTCAGTAATGTGTTAAAGTTACTGAAATTTGATCAGATGTATTACTTGTTTTATTAATATGGATAGATATTTTTAGCGCAAATAAATACAAAATGACCCTATGTAGCTAACACAGCTGTCAGTCAATGTGACCTGTTGCAAAGAGCCTCTTCACTGCTGCAGCCAGCAGCCACAAATGGAGCTTGATCCTGCTGGGAAAAGATGAAGCTACTTTGTTTTTTTGGAAATAGACAGATTATTTTTTACTTTGTCGCGGTTAAGGACAAAAGCAAACTAAAGTGCCGGTTGAGACTTATTGCAATCTTCAAAAGCACCTGAAAACAGCAGCAAGCTCCTCCAACAAAGCTAGTGCTGCTAAGTAACAGTTAAGCTATGCTAACAACACTGTGAAGTGGGTCTACTGCATTCTGAACACCCACAGCTGGATTTCAAGCACAGGTATGCGTCTGGACAATTTGTGACCCAGCAAGAATTAAACCGACTGTTTGGCAGATATGTTGTTACAGAATGAAGATGTAATAACAGTCATTTTCCATCAGACAGCTGAGACTGTGAGCCACTGAAGTTAAAACACATTTACTTGCTACCTGGATAAAGATTATTCAAAAATGGATTTTGATCTCCAAAAGGAATTTGAGAGACTGGATCATGTCTCTGTTACAGCAGACATCTGGACTATGGACAATGGACATTTTCTTTGGATCACTGCACATCTGATTAAATCCATTTAATAAAGGTAAGAAACATTGACAGCTTTATGCAGTGTTGCCAACTCTCATTCTTTTGGAGTGATTCTCACTCTTATTTCCTCTCTCTCACTCACTCCACAAACCGTATTTCTCACTCCAAAATGAGGAAATTACAAGCAATTTCATGTTGATTTTCTTCAGATTTTTCCCAAAATAAGAGCTCTCAAGGCAGGATAAAGCAGACTGAATGTGTTCTCAAAGTTCTGTCTGAAACAGTTGTTTTTAGCCTGACTTTAATAAGCCCGTAATGTAATCCATTAATTAAATTATCTTGCTGTGTGCAAGATGATTTAAGTATGCATTTAAAAGTAGCATCAAAGTTAATTTTCCAAGTAACTACTTACTTTAATCATGCTGTAATTATTAAAGTAACTCATTTACTTTTGAATAGAAGTAACTAGTAACTATAATTAGTTACTATTTTTTAGTAACTTGCCCAACACTGTTTAGGAGTGCCCTTTTTTTTGGTTGAGCATCTGCCCTCTGAAATGTCTGTGCACAGCACAGTAGAATACTGTGTACAGTTAGCAACACTACATCAGGAATGACAAGTCTCTCTCTTACGTATATTTGCCATGGCAAAACAAGAAAAAAAATTACTGCATATATCATGCTGACTTCCTTCAGGTTTTTACACAATAAGAGCTCTCAACGCAGCACTGAAGTTATGGTCAGGGCTGATTGTCATGGCAAGCAGACTGAACATGTTGTAAAACTTATTCTGAGGTAAATAAGTATATGTAATGAAAAAATAACTGTTTATGTGTATAGTGCTTATGCATGCTCACTCCACTCCATATATATAATGTAGAGATATTGTTTTTCCATTTACCATTAAAGGCCCTCTAAGTTACCCTTAAAAGCAACTGTCACATCTCACGTCATTCACAGCAAGACCATGCAATCTCCACATATAGGGCCCTATTTTAACAGTCATCTGCAGACTTTTCCACCAGACTTTATGCCGTATGCCAATGCTTTTGTTAGTTTCTGTCAGCGGATTGTCTGTTTTTTACGCATTGTGTCACACCATCTAATTACCAGTAGACAGTGTGTCTGCTGTGCGCTGGGAGGAGGAAGCTCATTGCAAAGAGGTGTGGCGGCATGCAATCTGAAGCGCATCACTATTATGGTGCATGTTACGCTAATGCGCTTTTGATCAGGAAAAAGGTGATCCGTCGTCAGAAGGGTATTGTTTAATGTTATTCCAGTGGTATGTTTTGAAATCGTGCAGCTCCGGCGCTCATGAGGAAACAGCATGCGCTGGGTTTTTCTGTTTTTTAATGTATGGGGTTTAGGGCTGGGTGATATTGCTTTTAACATGTATCGTGATGCATTTAGAGTTTTATTGCGATATACAATATATATCACAATATCTTGAGATCTCCTCTGAAACACTGTATAAATGTAAATGTAAATGTAAAACCTTCACATAAAATGAGACCAGCTTGATAACAGAAACAGATCCATGTATTGCATTTTTTTAATTGCATAGAAAAGGAAGGGGAGGGTAAAATCAAGTTAAATTTAGCAAACTTTATTGAACCAGTCAGACAACCCCACCCATAAATTTGCAACAACTCAGAATAAATAATGGTAGGCCTTCCTATTATGGCCTGTAATAACACCATTAAGAACAAAATTTAAAAAAGGACTCAACACAATAAAAAGTGCATTAAGCAAGAATTCTAGAGAAATATATTTTAAAACCATATAAATTAAAGTCCACTTTTTCTGTTTGGTCATGTTTTCAACAATAGGGGCCATGTCTTTGGCAGTATAATTTGTGACTGCAGTTGTGATCTCTTTCCATTTTGCACTTTTGTTGTATAGGATAAATTTTCCAAATGAAGAAGCCATATAGTCATTTTCTTAGGGCTGGTGCCTTTATTTTTTATTAATTAATTAATTTATTTATTTGTAGGGACTACTGTCATGAATTGCCCCATGGGGCAGAGAGGTGAGACCCACGTGCTGAACTGTGAGTTTGTGAGGGTTATTGAAAACAACAAAACATAAGTCCAAACAGTGCTCAACACAAAATTCCAAACAAACAGACAAGTTTAAACACACCAGAACAGGGGCTGGGTTCTGGTGGAGACGAGGTGCGAGAAAATCAAGACTGTGGCCATGAGAAAGCAAAATAACAGTCTTTAAATAGCTGAAAACAAAATGACACAATTAATGACAGGTGCGAATCATATGAGTGGGCAGATGACCTAATTACAGAGCAGCTCGCAGCTGAGACCACTAGGGAACAGAAACGACATACACAGCCCATGCAAGATGATGACAAGGTGGGAGTGTCTGGAAGAGGAGGTAAACAACTCTTGTCATGAAGAAACAAAATGTAAATCCTAAACTACAGATACTGACAAAATAACAATAATACTAAGGCCAATAATAACTAACAGAACAATTAACCACCAAGAACACATCTTAAATCAACACACAGGAAGAATACAGAAAATACTCAGAGAAAAATTAAGAGACTGAGCCCGGTGACACACCGCGCTCAGCCTCGTGACAACTACCTGGGATGCTGAGAGCGGGTCTTAATGGATTCTTTATATTATAGTGGATGACATCTCAAGTGGTGAGACAAATTAGTGGTACTGCAACATAATTTGCACAAAACTGTATTTTGTTGAGTGTTTACCTTCTGAAGTCCGCCAGAGAACAAAGCTGGTGCTTTTTTCACCTTTCGTTCAAGTCTGCTTCCATTGCAGCCGGTGTGTGTGTCATTTCATTTTTTCCACTTTCCCCGCGCTCTGCCATGTTGACAGATTGTGCATAAAAACAAGTGTGTCTGCTCCATGAAAACAGGCTCAAAAGATGCAGTTTCTAAAGAAAAAAATTGCAGGAAAAAAAACAGACTTGGCAATGACCCTGAAATGAAACACTGAGCAGGGAGGCGGGGGAAGGAGGGTGCCTGACTGCAGCTGTGTGAAAGAGGAGAGGAGAGAGAAGCTGACAGCTTACACTAGTGTGACAAAACTTGAGATTCGTGATAGACATTTTTTTTGTATAGTGCACAGTAGAATGTATCGATATAACAAATATATTTGGTGTATTGCCCAGCCCTAAGAGAATTGTAACAGTCATAATATAATCGCCCATCATTTTAACCCTATGAGTGTGTATGTTGCCGAACTGCGACATAACCCCTAGTGGTCAAGAGTGGTAAATATTTTTTGTCAATAAAATAGTTCAGATTTCCAAGGCTATAACTTGAAAGTGGTAAGAGATAATGGCATACTGTCAATTAGAAAGATGTAAAATATGATCCAAAGTTTCAGATAGGAATAAATTTATGCATCTAATTTGCATAATGTTGCAGCACCTCTTTTAAATTCCATAACTCAGTCAAAACTGGACTTTGGACGTATTTACACAAAAAATGGTTCAGTCTTTTGACACCGTTTTTTGTACAGAGATACCTCATCATCCTATCTTCAAAGTATATGAACAAGAAATCAGTACATTTACAAAAAACCAAGAAATTTCTCACTTACTTTTGACAAAGGGGGGCTGGCTGGCTGGGTGGCGAGGCCGCTGCGTTTTCGCCCATCATGGTCCATATTTTGCATTCTGCCGGTAATTTAAAATCTCTACCACATCTACAAAGTCTTATGATTATCCTACATAAATTTTGCTTGAATCCCGCGACTATTTTCTGCGTACAAAGCCGAAAAAGTGACGGTGACGATCGTGGCCATATTAGCTTTCTGGGCTAACTGCTACAAACAGGAAAAGGAAATGAGGAGTTCTTCTTCTTTGGTGTATTACGTGTCATCCACTGAGTCCTCCAATGGATGTCTGCCACTTTTTGAAACTGGCAAATCAGTACAATCAGTACAAATTCCCAATGCAGGCGATCATGTCAGAGTGAGAAGGCAGGCGCTCTGCCACTAGGGGCACGCAAATTCTCACACTCAAAGGGTTAATTATAATAGGATCACACACCAAGTAGTTTTTTTTATTCCATCCACACTCTCATTTTAATTGCAGACTTAATGTTGGAATCTACAGATTAGGCATTAACATATGAATTTTTTAGGGTAATGAATGAATGAACAGGGAGTGTGTGTGCATTCCCGTGTGGGTGCATGGCACGTCGAGATGGGGGGGGGGGGTAGGCTACTGTCAGTTTGAAGATTTTCAACTACAGACCTCCTCTTTGAAAATGTTTTGTCCACTAATCTGTCCTGTGTTGAGCCATCATATCGCATCATTATATCTTGTGTCTGTTGGTGCTTGCACGTCCTGATTAATGAAAAAACACACTCAGCCGTTTTTTCCTGTTAAATGAGGACAGTTAAATACAAACTACTTGAACACACAACAAGGTTTTTCACTACACAGAGGAAAAAAATATTATATGTATTTATGATTCAGTTCTCTACCAGACTGCAGCTGGACCAGTCTGTCCTACTGGGAAAACAGCTGTCACCATGACCCTGGAGAAGAGCTGGTAAGTGTGCACAAACCCAATATTCATTATCTAATGATGACAGTTTTTACAATTTTAACCTCATTCACTGTCATTCTTTTAAAAGAACGATTCAAAATAAAAATATAGCCCCAAGCAGTGATCATCAGGTTCCAAGCAAGTGTGGACTTCAAGGTCTTGTATCGCTTAGCAACAGCATTTAAAACATAAGGTCTAGTACACATTAGTTTTTAGAGCAGCACTATGTAACTTTCCTTTTCATTGTAGGAACATTGAAAAGGCCATAACCACAGCAACCATGACCTCAGAACCAACAGCCAACCACAGGGCGTTTTGTTGTTGGTGGCTAAAGTTGTGCCCTTTGATTTGCTGCTGTTACCGAGGCCACAGACTGAGGTTATATCTGCTGTCCGACCCCAGTAATGACACCAAAAAAAGAGCTGTTGAGGGCAATGTGGGCCCACTCAAGCTATGGATGAAGTGACATTCATGCACTCAAATCTTTGTGTAACATCAAAATAATTTTGCAAGCATTATCTTGAGGTGAAAATCATAGTGCTGCATTAAAATGTACAGGAGAGCCATGCTGTACTTCAGAAGAATAAGATCTCCCTGGTAAGATTCAAACCCAGGACCTCCTGCTTCTCAAGCACTCACCATAGCCACCAAATCACACAACTGCTTTAGTTTTTATTCTTTCTCAAATGATAAATGTTCAATTCCCAGCGGCAGTAGTACAGCATTTAAAAGTTAATGTGCACTATATGTTGTTTTCAAATGCACAGAAGAGGTGGAATGGCATATTACCAGAAGGATTTGTACCCAGGGCTCCTGCATGACAGACAAGTATCTTAATCACTACACCACACTATTGCTTTGGACTGTACTCTCAAAAAAATGTTCAACTGACAAAACAAAATGGCTAACAGATATTTCATGAACATGATTTTTTGAATATTAAACATTAATAGAATTGCATGAAATTTGGTGGTTCGCTGAAGAACACTGTTGTGATTGTGAGTCTGAAGTTTCATCAAATTTGAGTCAGTATATCTGGAGTTAAAGGGTATCTGTTGTTAATTTTAATCAAAATCTATTTCAAAGGGTCAAATATGCTACGACCCGAGCGCTGGGTTCTGTCCGCGCTCGGGCTAAGCACAGCTCGCTGCCGGCCTTGACAGCTGTGGGTTGTATTCTGGCCTCACCGGGCTCTTATTGTGAAGGCGCTCGGTGGGGCTTCCACCTGTCAAGGTTGGTCAGCTGTTTGTCATTACTGCTTGTTAGTGTTCGCCTTTATAAAGCGGGCACTAGCGGCAGTTAACTCGCACGAGTATCGTCAAACAATCCTCATCAAACTATACTTGTCAAAGCGTCGTCAGATCTTCATGTCAGGTTCGTGTCTCATGTCATGTCATAGTTTAGCTTGTAGTGGCCGGGGTTAGCCCTACGAGCCCTTGTATTGCTTAATGTGTGTTTTTGCCCTGAGCGGCTCATAGTCTTGTCTTGTCTTGTGTTATTAATAAATCACCATCATTGCAAAACTCACCGGTGGACTCTTGGCTTCTTATGGTGATCCGCGAGGGTCACCGCATGACAGTATATTCCTGCCAGATGTCTAAACGGAGATGCCACTCCAAGACGCCTTTTTCACCGTGAGTTTTTGTTTTTTTTGGATGTTTGATCTTTTTCTGTCTGGGTACGGTGTGCTGAAGGAATGCCGTCGCGGAGGGGCCGCGCTCAGAGTCCGAGCCACGAGCTGGCGGACGTCCTTGAGTACGTGGATGAAACGCTCATCTCTGCTTCCCTCCTCGACTATGACAGCGAGGTACGCTGGTACCTGGACTGCGCTGAGGATGTGCTGGATCATCTTTCTCCCCGCTACGCTGACCACCCTGAAGTCGGCGCGAGGAGGGCTGACATCGCCACACAGCGCGAGATACTCCCTATGGTGGAGGAGGACTAGGGCAGGAAGCAGCGGAGGAGGCATCCTTGCTCCCTGTGCTGGGATCCCGCTCCTGCCCTTGACCCGGTCCAGGAGTTTGCGCCATCCGGGGGCCGATGACGACGTCGGTGCCGCGGCCCAGGCGATCCTCAGCAGAATCCCCGGCTAGACTCGCTGCCGGCAAAGCCCATCAGCGAACTTCGGGGAGCGGCTCCACCTCGTCCTTCCAGGGGGCCCTCTGTCGCCATCCAGCAGGGAGAAGGAGGAACAACGTCCCCTACAGCAGGAACCATCTCTTCTCTGGGAGGAAGGCAAGTGCATGTTAATTTATCACATCACGATTGTAATCTGCCTTGTCTGACTCCTGGGGGCAGAGTTCGGGGTTCGCAGCCCCCCGAGCTCCCTTCACCTACTGTAGAGAAAATGATTAAACCTGCTGCCTCTGTTTCCCCCCCTGTTGAGCAGTCCACGACGCCAGGCCAACATCGTCGGATGAAGAGGGGGCCTGCAGTGCTGTAAAAGCCTGGATCCGGCCCTGCAGCCACGTCGTGGACGGGGGAGAAGAGCGGACTGCGGCCTGGAGCCTGAGCCGACGATGAAGCGTCCCCGGGTCTCCTTGCCGGAGCGGTCTGAGCCAGTGGGTCGAGGGTCCCCTGCCCCCACGCTATATGGGTCATCGGCGTGGACAGCAGCGCGGGAGGAACCTCAGGCTGCAGATGACATCTTGCCAGCTGTGGAGCCCGACGCAGCTGAGTTGGAGCCTGCTGACGAGAGTCGCCGCCCTGAACCTGGATGGTCGAAGTCCTGGGTGGCAACAGAACCCGAGTGCAGGCAAGTGCTCCCTCTTGTGTCTCTGTCCCCTGTTTTGGAGCATTTTTGCCTGCCTCTCGGGGAGGCGAGTGAGGAGCAGCCGCCTGCTGCGCCCAAGCTCGTCTCGCTGGGTTCTGTTGCTACCGGTGATTCTGATCCCGGTTTCCTTCTTGTTTGTGAGCCT
Organism: Pholidichthys leucotaenia; assembly: GCA_020510985.1. NCBI lineage: Eukaryota > Metazoa > Chordata > Actinopteri > Cichliformes > Pholidichthyidae > Pholidichthys > Pholidichthys leucotaenia. Next base: position 361,237,744 of record CM035838.1, on the reverse strand, counting down.
CGTTGCAGTGTCGCCGGCGTGGAACCAGTCAGAGTCACTGGGTTGGAGGTCCCAGGTTCGGGGGTGGAGATCGTCAGGGGAGCTGCACCGACCCAGTCGGGGTCCGTCGTGGAGGCTGCTGTGGCCCAATCGGGGTCCGACGTGGGTGCACCAGAGGCCCAATCGGGGTCCACCGCAGGTGTGGTTCAGGCCCAATCAGGGTCTGATGTGGGTGCACCAGAGGCCCAATCGGGGTCCACCACAGGTGTGGTTCTGGCCCAATCGGGGTCCGACGTGGGTGCGCCAGAGGCCCAATCGGGGTCCACCGCGGGTGCGGTTCTGGCCCAATCGGGGTCCGACGTGGGTGCGCCAGAGGCCCAATCGGGGTCCACCGCAGGTGCGGTTCTGGTCCAATCGGGGTCCGACGTGGGTGCGCCAGAAGCCCAATCGGGGTCCAGCGGAGGTGCAGCGCCAGTGTGGTCCGCGGACGGTGGAGGAGCTGCAGACTTTTCGCCGTTGGACGGATTACAGGCTCATCCTTGCCTTCTTGCCTCTCCACTGAGTCACCGCCCCTGCGCGTCATCGCCGGGGACCGTGGGGGTTCCTGTTCGCTTGCCCCGGCTCTTCTGAGTTTTGTCCTCGTCAGGGACGCCGCCACGGGCTGTTTTTCCCCGGGACTGGTGGCTCAGGGACACGGGTCGGCCGCCTGAGGAACTGCTTCGCTGGTTCGGCACCCCGGGTCGGCCACCCGACGTGTTGTGTGTTTCATTGGGCGACCTGGTTCGACCACCAGAGGAACGGACGTGCTGGGCGTTGGACTGTGGTGAGCCGCCTGGTCATGTTCCGCCTCCTATGACCACCCGCCGGCTGTTGGACACGGGGAGACCACCTGAACTGTTCCTGTGGTGCTTGGTCTCCGCCGGTCAGCATAAACTGTCGGGGGGGGTAGTGGTCATTTTCTGGTGTTGATCTGTCCCAGTGATCTGTTTTTTTTTCCTTGCTATCCTGTGTGCTTTGTGTTATGGTTATGTCTTGCAGTTGCCTTAGTTTGTATTGTGTGTAGTCAGGTATGAGCCAGTAAGTGCTCTGTTTTCTGTATTTGGTTTGTTGAAAACTCTCATGAGAATTCACACAGGTGGGGAGTCATTTTCTTGTGTAACATGTGGGCCAAGATTTAATTTTCTCGTGCTGTCCTGTATTTAGTTTTCTGACTCAGTGATTCTGTTTAGTTTTTTTTGTTTTGTCCATGTTATCCTGTGCAATTTTTTTGTGATTGTTAGTCGAACATTTGATTTAATCTGAGTAGTTGGTATTCTTGTCACTGTCCTGTATTTAGTTGTTCTTGTCGGGTTTTGATTGTTTCTGGGTTTGGTCTCTCTCCCTCCGCACCTACCCCCAGCCACCCACCCTGGGGGGTGGGGGGGCAGGGTGGTCCTTGGGTGTTCTGAGCCCACCCTTGGAGGGAGGGTACTGTTACGACCCGAGCGCTGGGTTCTGTCCGCGCTCGGGCTAAGCACAGCTCGCTGCCGGCCTTGACAGCTGTGGGTTGTATTCTGGCCTCACCGGGCTCTTATTGTGAAGGTGCTCGGTGGGGCTTCCGCCTGTCAAGGTTGGTCAGCTGTTTGTCATTACTGCTCGTTAGTGTTCGCCTTTATAAAGCGGGCACTAGCGGCAGTTAACTCGCAGGAGTATCGTCAAACAATCCTCGTCAAACTATCCTCGTCAAAGCGTCGTCAGACCTTCATGTCAGGTTCGTGTCTCATGTCATGTCATAGTTTAGCTCGTAGTGGCCGGGGTTAGCCCTACGAGCCCTTGTATTGCTTAATGTGTGTTTTTGCCCTGAGCGGCTCATAGTCTTGTCTTGTCTTGTGTTATTAATAAATCACCATCATTGCAAAACTCACCGGTGGACTCTTGGTGTCTTATGGTGATCCACAAGGGTCACCGCATGACAAAATATGATACTAGTGGTTCCATCCAGTAATTTTGGTCATGATTCCTTCTCAAAAACATGCAAGTTTCAAGTCCCTGCTCTCTCAGTTAGTCATGGTCAGAGACATTTTGCCTCCTCCATGGCCAGTTTCGGCATGGTAGTGACACACAGTCGTTGCTTTGTGCGACTGAGTGGGCTGCAGTATAGCAGTCAACAAAGTTTCCACATCAGAATTTTATGTAATTTTTTACAACCATGTACAAGCAAATCTACCCACACATAATTTAATTTAATGAAATAAAATTCTAGTATATCTGAAGTTACTTGACTGGGAACTTGCCTGTTTGTCAGATCACTTCAGTTGCTGGTCCCCAGAGGTAATTACAGATCATGCTGTCAATGAAGGCCATTTCCATGAATGGTTTGTGCAATATATATCCGTGCAGATTTTGCTCTGTTTTCAACTCGGATCCCGACCCACTGAGCATCTGCTGAACATGTTTACTTGTCCGCGGTAAAGCCAGAAACAATGATTGTATGTCACTGCCGTCTGGCGATGGCTGCTCCCCATTGGTTTTGACCAAGTGGTTTTCATCGGATAAAATTATTCAGTATACTGACTCTAGGGGGTTATTTTTACTGAATAAACACATTTTTAGTTTATAAGTAATACCTAAAGCAGGATTAATGTTGTTATAATGACCAGTACTGGTTTCCTTTAAACCCAAAAATACATGTCAAAGAGAAACTGTACAACTTGATTGGCCTAGAAGATCAAAACGGATTGACATTTTTGGAGAATTTTAACAACTTTCATTATCAATGTCTGTAGATGATCTCTGCTTAATTTCAAACAATCTGGATGAATGGCCTAGGAGAAGTTAATTTTGAGTTCACTTGTACGTTTTTGAAAATATGGTGCAGAAAACATTTTCAGAGTTTGCCTCCTTTGACAAAAAGTTGCAGAAGGTTTCAGTGAATAGAATGATTAAAGACTTTTTAGTCTAGGCCCAGCCATTCAAGATATTTTCAAAAACATAAAACTGTAGCACCACCCATGTACACAGTGCCTTGATTTTTTTTTTTGTCTCTCAGTAGTGGGGAGAATTTCTGAGTAGACTGTAAAATTTCAAGTTTCCTCATATTATCGTTTTTGCTCCCCATGCACTTTTAGAAGAAGAAGAAGATTCTGTGATGATCAGGCAAGCGTTCTCCCCCTCCCCTCCTGTCTGTGTCTTCTCGGCTCCGGAGAATCAGATACACTTGTGTGATTACCAGTGTTGGGCAAGTTACTAAAAAATAGTAACTAGTTACAGTTACCACTTACTTCTTTTCAAGTTACTGCATGATTAAAGTAACTAGTTACTTGGAAAAGTAACTTTCACGTTGCTTTTAAATGCATACTTAAATCATCTTGCACACACAGCAAGATCAAGGGCCCCTTGTTCTCATCAGAAAAAAGAAGAAAAAGGAAAATTGATGAGAAAAAAAAGTCTCTTCTTACAGAGAAAAAATGTCTCAGATTTACATAAACTATTGTAATCAGCAGAAAGTCAGAAATTTACTAGAAATAAAGCCGTGAATTCAGAGAAAACATTTTTGACCCCCTGGTGGGCTGTTTTTGGCCCATGAGTTATATGTTTGACACCCCTGGACCATACCATTATAAACGCATATTTAGAGGATTTACTTATATGAAATAGTTGCATATCACAACAGCATGTAAATTGATCGGATAAAATAAAACAGAAAGCAAAGATACTGTAAATTAAAGTTCACCGCTTAGAAGAAGCTGTTCTTTACTGCAACAAATCACAGTCACTTTTTCTCTGTGCGTAAGAAAACTTTAAATGCATTTAATGCGGACATTAAATGCAAGCTTCTTGCTCCAAAAATACTCATGTTTAACCACAGAGGTAGGAGCTGTTGGGGGCTACTCCCCGCTCGGACAACAGGTGATCACGGCACGATATGAGAAGTCGCCACCACCACGGCATTTTTTCTTACCGGGCTGCGGCGTGAACCGGGGAAGGACAGGAAACTGACTCGCGGAGGAGACTGACAGCTGCATCAGCTATGGTAGGGTCAGTTTATTTGTGCTAAAAATATCTATCGATATTAATGAAATGAGTAATGCGAGTAACACATCTGATCAAATCTGAGTAACTGTAATGCATTACTGAATTTTTAAACAGTAATTTTGTTACACAGCACGTTACTGCAAAAGTAGTGGCGTTAGAGTAACGTATTACTCCCAACACTGGTGATTACACATCTGCTGCGTCCTGATGACCCAGGATATTTAAGAGACAGCATGTGGAGAACCCATTGCTGGATCGTTAGGTTTGCAACCACGAAATGTCTAAGCCTTGTACGTTATGATCTTTTGGTTGACCTGTGTCTTTACTCCTATGTCCTTCTGTCTCTCAGGTTTGCTGTCACCCATCAGTGTGTACTCCGGAGCTGATCATGCCCGCCTGACCAAGAGGAGAGTGCCGGACGTCCACCCAGGTCATTGTCTTCCCCCTGTTCCCCTGGTCCACACAGGAGTTCCCTGCCAGGCTCCTCTGCTCACAGAGTAAAAGTGCTCTCCCATTATTATTCTCCCCTTTGGGAGAGTCTATCCCTAATCACCTCTGTCTGCTCTTTTCCCATAGGCTACGTGTACTCCAGCAGGCACCGGTTTTGTGTCAATTTAAGTGTATGTTTTTGTGTTGCATTTTTCTTCAGGTGTGCTTCTTTATTTAGAGTGTGCATTAGCTTTATTTTTACAATAAACTGGTGAACTTTTACAACAGAGTCTGAGCGTTCGTTCTGGCAGCTCTGCGTCTGAGCCTCACTTGCACTGAATCATGACAGAATGATCCAGCCAGGATTGAGGCTCAGCAGGCGCTCAGCCAGGCAAACAATCAGCGCTCTCACACTTGGATGCCACGGAGTGTCAGGTCATGTTTCTTTCAGAACAGTTACAAACCATCACCCAGCAAGTGGCGACCGTTACCGAGCATCTGTGTCGGTTCCCTGGTGCGGTGCATCCTCCTGCACCAGCTGCCCCGGCAGCGCATGCCATCCGCAGGAACATTTCCATTCCTATGCCTGCCCCCTATGGGAGGGAGCTGGGGGGGGGGCATGCAAAGGGTTCCTGCTGCACTGCCGGTTGTATTTCCACCAGGTGGAGGGGGAGTATATGGAGGATTCGTCAAAGATTCACTTCATGACCTTGTTGTTATGGGACCAAGCGCTCAAGTGAGCACAGTCCATCTTGAGCAACCTGGACGGGCCCCTTTATTCGTTCGAGCAGTTTGTGCGAAAGTTCTCCTAGGCTTTCGACCATTCAGAGAGCGAGGGGAATATAGTTAGCCAGCTGATGGGACTTCGGCAGGGAGACCGGTCTGTGGCCGGTTTCTCTGTCGAGTTCCGAGTCGTTGCGGCGGACTCCAGATGGAATGACGTTACTCTTCACAGTGCCTTCCTCTGGGGTCTGAATTTGCATCTCTGTGATGAGCTGGCTATCCGTGCATCCCCCTCCTCTTTGGATGAGCTTATTGCACAGGCTGTGGCCCTCGACAACCGGTTTAGGGAGCAAATGAGAGAGCAGAAAGCCACTGCCTCTCTGTTTGCTCCCTGGCTGGGTGCCCCTCCCTCTGGCGCAGCGCCGCCGGCCTCCTCTGAGCCGATGGCCCTCGGTTGGTCCCATCTGACTTCGGAGGACCATCGGCGTCGAGAGAGGGCAGGGGCGTGTATGTATTGCGGGGTCCCAGGCCACGCAGTCTCGAAATGCCCCACGAGACCAAAAAGACCCAGCCTGTCAGTAACCATGGGGGGTCTGGCAGGAGGGTCCTCGCAAAATTCTCCCAACCATTTTGAACTCCCGGCCCTCATTCAGTTACCGGGGGCCAAGTTCAAAACCTCCGCCCTGGTTGATTCTGGGGTGGAGCAAAATTTCATTCAACAGGCCATCCATCCATCCATCCATCTTCTACCGCTTTTCCGGAGGTCCGGGTCGCGGAGGCAGCAGTTCAAGCAGAGAAGCCCAGACTTCCCTCTCCCCAGCCACCTGCTCCAGCTCTTCAGAGGGGATACCAAGGCGTTCCCAGACCAGCTGGGAGACATAGTCTCTCCACCGAGTCCTGGGTCTGCCCCGGGGTCTCCTCCCAGTGGGACGTGCCTGAAACACCTCAAGTGGGAGACGTCCAGGAGGCATCCTAATCAGATGCCCATACCACCTCAACTGACTCCTTTCAATGTGGAGGAGCAGCGGTTCTACTCTGAGCCTCTCCCGGATGACTGAGCTCCTCACCCTATCTCTGAGGGTGAGTCCAGCAATCCTACGGAGAAAGCTCATTTCAGCCGCTTGTATCCGCGATCTCGTTCTTTCGGTCATTACCCAAAGCTCGTGACCATAGGTGAGAGTAGGAACGTAGATTGACTGGTAAATCGACAGCTTTGCCTTAGAACTAAGCTCCCTCTTCACCACAACAGACCGGTACAACGTCCGCATCACTGCAGATGCTGCTCCAATCTGTCTGTCGATCTCTCGCTCCATTTTCCCCTCACTCGTGAACAAGACCCCAAGATACTTAAACTCCTCCACTTGGGGCAGGAGCCTGTCCCCAACCCGGAGAGGACAATCCACCTTTTTCCGGCTGAGGACCATGGACTCGGACTTGGAGGTGCTGATTCTCATCCCAGCCGCTTCACACTCAGCGGCAAACCGTCCCAGCAAGAGCTGTAGGTCATTGCTGGATGAAGCCAACAGGACAACATCATCTGCAAACAACAGAGATGAGATCCTGTGGTCACCAAGCATGACACCCTCCATTCCCTGGCTGCGCCTAGAAATCCTGTCCATAAAAATTATGAATCGATCCCCTCATGGATCGTCACCTTATCGTGGTGGGGGGGTTTGCGTGCCCCAGTGATCCCAGGAGCTATGTTGTCCGGGGCAATTTGCCTCTGATAGGGTCTCCCAAGACAAACTGGTCCTGGGTGAAGGGCCAGACTAAGAACGATCCAACAGACTCTCATGATAAATTGTATATCAAGGATTCAGTGTACCCCGCCCGGTATGGGGTTACCGGGGCCCCACCCTGGAGCCAGGCCTGGGGGAGGGGCTCGAAGGCTAGCGTCTGGTGGCCAGGTTTCCACCCATGGGACCCGGCCGGGCTCAGCCCGAAGGAGTTACATGGGTCCGCCCTCCAGTAGGTTCACCACCTGCAGGAGGGATCATGGAAGTCCGGTGCTATGTGGATTAGGTGGCAGTCAAAGGCGGAGACCTTGGCGGACTGATCCCAAGCTTTCTAAACTGGCATTCAACAGGCCATAGTCCGAAAATTGCAGATACCCACCAGGAATGTCCCGACACCCTTGACTGTCTCGGCAGTCTCAGGCAGCAGTATCGCAGCAATTACCAAACAGACTGAGCTCATTTTGGTCATTCTGTCCGATAATCACCGCGAGACTATTCAGTTTTATGTCCTGCCTCAATCGACCACCACCATGATTCTTGGGTATCCATGGCTCCGCATTCATAATCCAATTAGAAACTGGAGTCAGGGCTCCATTTCGTCCTGGAGTCCTTTCTGTCTCTCATCGTTTCTCCAATCAGCCACATGCTCGCCCTCTCTCCCGATCTCCTCCCCTCCGACTTAGCTGGCAGATCTCAGCTCCATGTCCGAGGTCTATCATGACTTAGGGGAGGTCTTTAGCAAGTCCAGGGCCCTATCATTACCACCTCACTGGGGCTATGACTGCGCTATCGATCTCCTCCCGGGCACACGGTTGCCATCCAGCCGGCTCTACAGTTTATCTGGGCTGGAGAGGGAGGCAATGTAGACCTACATTAAAGACTCCCTCAGCGTCGGCATTATTCGTCCATCGTCCACCCCTCTCGGTGCTGGGTTGTTTTCTGTAGGGAAAAAAGACAGGGCTCTGCGGCCATGCATTGATTACCATGAGCTTAACGCGATTACCCGTAAGGATAAGTATCTGCTGCCCCTTATCAACTCAGCATTTGAGCTACTCCAAGGGCCGTGTTTTTTCGACCTCCGTAATGCATACCACTTGGTCCGCATTCATGAGGGAGACGAATGAAAGACATTATTTAAAACACCGCTGGGCCATTTTGAGTATTTGGTCATGCTATTCGGGCTGACCAACACCCCTGCCATCTTCCAACGGTTAATCAGTGACATCTTGCGAGACATGGTGAACCAGTTTGTTTTTGTGTATCTGGATGATATTCTGATTTTTTTCCTGCACGCTGGAGGAGCACGTAGTCCACGTTTGGTCCGTCCTTCAACGGCTGCTGGAGAATCAGCATTTTGTGAACACGGAGAAGTGTGAATTTTCCACTTGCTCAACTTCATTCCTGGAGTTCATCATCACCGAGGGCACGGTAAAGGCCGATCCGGCGAAAATTAAGGTGGTAGCAGACTGGCCTACCCCCCAGTCCAGGAAGGACCTCCAACGCTTAATGGCTTTGCCAGCTTCTATCGCTGATTTAACCGTGATTATAGTCAGGTGGTGCAACTGCTTACGCAGTTGATCTCGACCAAAAGCCCGTTCAAGTGGTCTGAGGCTGCTGAACGAGCTTTTGTGACCCTGAAAGGCCTGTTTACCAATGTGCGCATCCTGGCGCAGGTCGATCCATTGGTGCAGTTCGTCGTTGAGGTGGATGCTTCGGATTTGGGGGTGGGCGCTGTCCTCTCCCAGCGCTCCGCCTCCAACCAGAAGCTCCATCCATGTGCCTATTTCTTCCGGCGGCTAATGCCAGCCGAGAGGAATTATGATGTTGGGGACCGCGAACTGTTGGCCATTAAGCTGGCGTTGAAGGAGTGGAGACACTGGCTGGAGGGAGCTAGCCAACCGATCATTGTCTGGGCTGATCATAAAAATTTAGAATATCTTCGATCAGCCAGATGGTTGAATTCACGGCAGGCTCGTTGGGCCCTGTTCTTTAATAGGTTCAATCTGTCCATCTCGTACCAACTAGGGTTCCGTCATGTCAAGGCTGACGCTCTCTCACGCCAGTTTTCTCCCGGCTCCTCCACTTCCACCTCCTCCTCTACAGCTGCTGCATCTCCCCCAGAGACTATTTTCCCCTCCTCCTGCTTTCTTGGGACACTTTCATGGGAGATTGAGCAGAGGGTCTGACAGGCCCAGTCATTGAAACCCATCCCGGAGGGAGGTCCACCTGACCGGCTGCATGTCCCCTCAGCGCTACACGGAGAGGTGATTAAGTGGGGGCATACTAGCTTCTTCGCCTGTCATCCCGGCATCTCCCGGACTATTGAGCTGCTCCAGAGAGCGTTTTGGTGGCCCACACTCAGGAGGGATGCGCAGGAGTTCATCAAGGCCTGTCACATCTGCGCCACAAATTAATCTGACTCTTCATCCCTAGCTGGCCTCCTCCATCCTCTCCCGGTGCTGAGTCACCCAAGGTCACATATTGCTTTGGACTTTGTAACGGGCCTCCCTCCATCCCAAGGCAACACGGTAATCGTCACCATCGTCAACCGGTTCTCCAAGGCCATCCATCTGGTCCATCTCTGCAAGCTACCATCTGCCACGGAGACAGCCGACCTGCTGACGCAGCATGTCATCCGGCTGCATGGGATTCCATTAGACATTGTTTTGGACTGGGGTCCAAATTTACATCCCAGGTGTGGAAGGCGTTCTGCCGCTTTTTGGGTGCTACTGCGAGCCTGATGTCTGGATACCGTCCCCAGACTAATGGTCAGGCCGATCGTGCCAATCAGTCTCTGGAGGCCATTTTAAGGTGTGTAGCATCCTGCAATCCCTCTACCTGGAGTTCCCACCTGACCTGCGTGGAGTATTCCCATAATTCGGCTGTCTCCTCCTTTGCTGGGATCACACCATTCGAGGCCTCGATGGGCTACACACCACCTCTGTTGCCCATGCCGGAGAGGGGCCTCGCCGTCTCATCCTTGGAGGTCCATGCATGCCGGTGTCACCGTCTGTGGAGGGCCGCAAGAGCTGCCCTCCTCCGCACTGAGGAGCATAATCAACAATATGCTAACCACAGACGCGTGCTGGCACCGAAGCACACGGTGGGACAGAAAGTTGGGCTGTCCGCCGAACAGATCCCACTCAAGACGGAGTCTCGGAATCTCCAGCTATCTGGGCCTGTTCACTATCAAGCGGGTGATCAATGACGTCACTGTTCGGTTGGACCTGCCACCTTCAATGCGGATCCACCCAACGTTTCACGTCTCCCCCATTAAGCTCTTTTCCGCCGGTCCTCTCTACCCTCCTCCGGATTCCCCACTCCCCCCCCCCTCCAGGTTTCGACGGCCAGACCACATACACAGTGGAGAAGATCCTGGACGTCCGTCGACGGGGTCGTGGGTGCCAGTACCTCATCTACTGGAAAGGGTACTGTCCAGAGGAGAGGTCCTGGATTCCGGGGTCCTACATCCTGGACAAACGGATGGTGCAGGCATTCCATCGGACCCATCCTCTCAAGCCCAGTGGGACGCTAGGAGGCGCCCCTTGAGGAGGGGGCACTGTGATGATCAGGCAAGCGTGCTCCCTCTCCCCTCCTATTCCTGTCTTCTCAGCTCCAGAGAATCAGATACACCTGCATGATTACACACCTCCTGATGACCCAGCATATTTAAGAGTCAGCATATGGAGAACCCATTGCTGGATCGTTAGGTAAACATCTAAGCCTTGTATGTTATTATCTTTTGGTTGACCTGTGCCTTTACTCTTGCATCCTTCTGTCTCTCAGGTTTGCTACCACCTGTCAGTGTGTACTCCGGAGCTGATCACGCTCACCTGACCAAGAAAAACGTCAGACATCCACCCAGGTCACCATCTTCACCCTGTTCCCCTGGTCCACAGAGGAGTTCCCTGCCGGGCTCCTCTGTTCACAGAGTAAGAGTGCTCTCCCATTATTATTCTCCCCTTCGGGAGATTCTGTCCCTAATCATCTCTGTCTGCTCTTTTGCCATAGGCTACATGTGCTCCAATGGGCACCGGTTTTGTGTCAATTTAAGTGTGCGTTTTTGTATTGCATTTTTCTTCAGTTATGCTTCTTTATTTAGTGTGTGTTAGTTTTATTTTTACAATAAACTGGTGAACTTTTACAACAGAGTCTGAGCGTTCGTTCTGGCAGCTCTGCGTTTGAGCCTCACTTGCACTGACTCATGACAGATTCCTGCAGCACAGCTGCTTGGAACCCTAATAAACATCCCGATAGTTGTTTTGAATTAAATCTACAATTTTGCATTCACCAGAGCAGATTAATACAGCTCAGGCCACGATGAGCAGCTCCTTTTTCTTGGTTTGAAAGAGAAGCTCTGATGAACAATAATACTTTTTTTGTGAGATTAGGTTGAATATAATATAACTGAAGTAAACACTGTCAACCTCATGGACAAAGAGAAAGACTGGCATGGTTTCTGAATTGTAGCTGACAGCTCTCATCCATGGGCAAGCAAGGCTGTGGAGTTAAAAAGCTCCTTGCTTTTAAATGCATTTTCACTTTGTGAGTGAGCCCGTTTTGTAATCAGCACAAAATGGGATTGCCCTCCCACTTCTTTTGTGTTAGCCTCACATCTTTGATCTTGCGCCCCTGTTTATTAAAGGGAATGAGAGCAAAGGCAGCAATTGTTTTATTTCACATTATGCCCCAAACACACCTCTGAATAATTAAGAGCATCAGGACAACCCTTTTTGACTTTGCATCCAGCAGAAAATTAGTTTCTGTGCTGTTGTGATAAGGAAATGAACTTGGAAATGTCCATAAATGCATTCTGTGTCACTGCCAACTGACTGACCGACCACGTCTTTGTAATACGGCCCGTAACCTACCTCTGCCAGTCTGGGGATTTAAACCAGGAACCTGTTTGCTGTAAGTCAACAGTGCAACCAATGGTTCAACATGCTGCTATATTTTTCATTTTATACAGGGTGTATTTTAGTCACCTGGTGCCCATTTGCATTGATTTGTGTCTTTGCATTAACATCAACATAGTGAATTTAAAATAAATGTTGAGATTACATGAATGATGGAGAAGAACAAAAGGGAAAGAGTAAAGAAAAGAGATAAGGACAGAGGATGGTCCAGTAGAAAACTACGAGGTAAAGACACAAAGCATTTTCTTTTCCACCATCCCCTCCACTGCTTCTTCAACTCATGAATAATAGAAAACAGCAGATATACTAGGACTCAATCTGTATATCCTGTCAGTCCATTTTTGTCCCACTTTCTTCTTCGCATCTGATTCTGTTCGAGTCCATGGTTACCTTTTTCTCCTTTTGTCCCCCTAACTCTTTTTCCAACATTAATTTATATTTACACTAATGTTAGGATGGGTTCTTTAGTATAAAAAATCGGGTTGGCAATTTTTTGTATATTTAATTAGTTTATTGTCATTGCCCTAAAAGCAATGACAAACAATGCAGCAACTCCACTGGCAGTGTTAATTAAATTAATGAAATTAGATAAAATGAATAGATAGATAAATACTATTGGTATTATTGTTGTTTCATGAGACTATTTGCACTAGACACAATATTCAATATACTAATTTAAAGTTTATAGAGAAACACTTTATGTCACTTCTATTAAGTATCATCTAACATGCATATATTGCTATAATTTTCAAATAATTAAACTAAAATTAATAATTAAACTGTCAAAAAGAGCTACAGCTTCTCCTATCAAAGAAATACTGCAGTGGATAAAAATCATGTCAAAAACAAATCTACGGACTTCCGGTCTGGACGCCATGGCGACTGCAGCTTAACGCTGAGACTCTCAGACCCAATCCAAGAAAATACCTTGAAAATCAAACTTAACGGATTTTTGGAGGAGTGAAAATCAAAAGACAAAATCATCATGTCTAAAGGAAAACAGAAGAAACTGAAATTTTCCAGGCCAGGACACGTATCGGCCGGAGAATCTGAACTGGAAGATCTCCATCTCCGTTCAGAAGACGAGGAGCTGGTTGTAGCTAACAAAAAGGTTAGCTTGAAATCGCTATTTGAAGAGCTACGACGATTTCACCGAGAGGTTACGGCCGAATTTCGAGAATTCAGAGACAAATTGAAAAGGACAAACAGCAGAGTGGACCAGGCCGAGAACCGAATCTTGGAAGCAGAGGAACGAATAAAAGTGCTCGAAGATTCTGTGCTGGACCTACGCAAAAGACAAGCATCTTTAGAGGCTAAGCTAACCGACCAAGAAGGAAGACAGAGAAGAGACAATATAAGAATTCATGGTCTGATAGAAGGAGCCGAAAACGGTTTTAACTCAATGGCAGAATGCGTGGAATCTTTACTAAGAGAGAAATTGGATATTCCACAAACCATTGACTTGAAGATAGAAAAGGCACATCGTTCATTAGCCGCTAGGCCAGCGGCGGAAGCGCCCCCACGTTCGGTGTTGGTAAGATTTTCCAATTTCAAAATAAAACAAGAGGTTGTAAGACTGGCTTGGCAGAAAAAAGGATTTATGCACCAGGCGAGAAAAGTCTTCGTGGAACACAATTACGCCCTGGAGGTCCTTAAAAAGCGCAAGGAATACAATGACGCCAAAAAGGTACTACGTGAGAAGAAACTGCGCTTTCAGACGCCATTTCCTGCGAAGTTAAGGGTCTTCTACGGCGAAGAAACATGTCTCTATAATTCGGCGGAAGAAGCAACAGCTGACATGGCGAGAAGAGGGCTCCCGGTAACGGTATTTAAACCCGCAGCAGACCCGAGTGAGAAGATCAAAACGCAAACATGGACAACACAGAGACCTTCAAAATCCACGGGCCAGCAGCGGGAAACCCAGCACCAGAGCGTCGCGGATAAACTGTCCGTTTTCAGGTTGGAATAGCAACCATTTTTTTTTTTTTGAGTCAATCTGCACATCCAACCCCCCTCATACAAGGTAACAAACATTAAAGGAGATGCATATTCAGCATGTGGTAAAACATTTCATGGAACAGTCATAATATTTGAAACAAATAAGTCTTTTTAATAAAAAAAAAAAAAAACTTGTTAAAATAGAAATATGACAATAATCCACATGTTCTCCTCACACTAACAAATACTGTTTTTGTGTGAATGTTTGCTGTGATGGGGGTGGGAGGGTGCACACAATTTCACAGGGTATAGGCATAAAGGGAAAAAAAAAATCATTACAAGTTCGGATTGGGTTCTGAAACTCACGTTAAAAGCATGGGACAACTTACAGGGGTAAGAGAGGGCCCTCAACACGTAACAGAGTTTGAGGAATTTCCCTCAGAGCCTTCACTCCATCAAGGCTCTTCCAGGGTCTTTAAAAAGACCCCAGCTCAGGAAGTTCTTTTGACAGTTTTTTGTTTTAAAGTTTTATACACTATGTTCTTAATGTTTTTCTTGTTCTTAATGTTCTTTCAGTTTCTGAGTAGCACAAAAGAGGACCACCACACAGTTATACTAAACAAAACAACACAATGGAGAAACAGGGTGTAACCAAAATAATTTCATATAATGTAAAAGGAATCCTGAATCCAGTTAAAAGATCCAAGATTCTAGGCAAAATGAAAAAAGACAAAGCAGGAATAATATTTTTACAAGAAACCCACCTAACAGACGTGGAGCACACTAAACTCAGTAGACAAGGGTTTAAAATGATCTCTTCATCTTCATATAAGTCAGGGAGGAGGAGGGGAGTAGCGACATTGATATCAACCAAAATTACATTTGAAAAAAAATCAGAACACAAAGATAAAGAAGGGAGATACAGTTTGGTAACTGGGTGGCTAGAGGGAGAAGATATCACCCTGCTGAATGTGTATGCTCCCCCAGGGGCTAACTGGAAATTTTATAAAAATGTATTTGACCTAATGATAACTAAAGCTCAAGGTTTAGTGATATGTGGTGGGGACTTCAATCTTAGACTGAATCCATACTGGGATGCTTCTGGTAATTCTCCACATCAAAATAACACCCAAAGCAGGAAGACTCGGATGCTACTAAAAGAAATGGGAATCTGTGATGTGTGGAGGGAACTCAACCCCAGTGTAAAAGACTATACATTTTACTCAACTCCACATTCATCTTACTCAAGGATTGACTATTTTTTTATGTTTAATAGAGACATTGGAAGAGTAGAAACATGTAAAATAGGACTGATGGATCTCTCTGACCACAGTCCGATCTACATGGACTTAAATATCCAAAAATACACAAATAACACATTTTCTTGGAGGTTAAATTCAAATGTCCTGAAAGGACCATTGGAAGATGAATTGGAATCAGATATTCTCAGATATTTGGAAGAAAACGATAATGGAGAAGTATCCCCTTTAATACTGTGGGATGCATGCAAAGCTGTAATAAGAGGAAAGATTACTGCAAAACTGACAACCCAAAACAAACTAAGACATGAAAAACTATCCACATTAGAGTCAGAACTTAAGAACCTAGAAAAAGAACACAAAGGCAACACTCATTCTACTGACTCGCTCAAGATTAAGGAAATTAAAAACCAAATAAATGAGATCTACACATTAGAAATCCAGAAGAAACTTACATTTTTGAAACAAAAATACTATGAAGCAGGCAGTAAATCGGCAAAATTGCTAGCCTATAAATTGAGGAAACAACAAACAGAAAGAGCAATCTACAAAATCAGAGACCCAGTATCAAAGGAAATAAAATTCAGAATTCAGGATATTCTTAAAAGCTTCGAGAATTACTATAAGAACTTATACTCCCACAAAAAACATAAAAACGCATCCGAGGCATTCCTAAACACATTAAACCTTCCCCAACTTACGGAGCCACAAAATAAAACACTACTGTCAGAAATACAACCTAAAGAATTGGAAAAAGCAATTATGAAACTTAAAGCTAACAAATCCCCAGGAGCAGATGGCTATACAGCAGAGTGGTACAAAACCTTTAAACAGCAACTATCTCCTCTCCTCCTGAAAACATTTAATTATGTCCTCCACACAGGGGAAATCCCCCCCTCCTGGAGAGAAGGGGTCATTGCAGTTATACCTAAACCTGAAAAGGATAAACTAGAGTGCTCCAACTACAGACCAATCAGTGTATTAAATCAGAACTATAAGCTTTTTACCATTATCCTTGCCAAAAGGTTAGAAAATATACTGACAGACCTAATTCATTTAGACCAAACAGGTTTTATAAGACAAAGACAGACACAAGACAACATTAGACGCACTTTACACATAATTCATCATATAAAAAAATATAACTTAAATGCAGTCATATTGGGATTAGATGCTGAAAAAGCATTCAATTCGGTTGACTGGTCTTTTCTATATAGAATCTTATCCAGTTTCAATTTTCATAACAACTTCATTAGAACTATCCAGGCATTATATAAAAAACCAACAGCTAAAATAAGGATTAACGGTAATTTATCATCATCTTTTGAACTGGAAAGAGGATGTCGTCAGGGCTGCCCCCTGTCTCCACTGCTCTTTGCAATCTTCATAGAACCTCTGAGCCAATGGATAAGACAAAATCAAAAAATTCAAGGTATTACACTTGGTCAGAAGGAACATAAAATAGCACTCTTTGCTGATGACATTTTAATATACCTAGGGCAGCCGGACACTTCTTTACCAGAACTAACCTCAGTTTTTTCAGAGTATGGAGATTTATCGGGGTACAAATTAAACATGCATAAAACCCAAATTTTAACATTCAACTATGACCCAAATCATTATTCACTAAGCAAACTCAAAACTAACTGGGAGTCGGAATCTATGAAATATCTGGGGGTCAATATCCCGAAACAACTCAACAAAATTATATCGCTAAACTATGATCCACTGGTGACAAAAATAAAATCTGACCTAGCAAGATGGAATATGATACCATTCTTGGGTACTGCACAAAGAATTGAAGCAGTCAAAATGAATATACTTCCACGTCTTCTATACCTTTTCCAAACAATACCGGTAGAACCTCCCAAAAAAACATGGCAGGAGCTGGACAGAAGGATCTCAAGATTCATATGGCAGGGCAAGAGACCTAGAATCAGATATAGAACCTTACAGCTAAACAAAGACAAAGGTGGGCTCGTGCTGCCAAATATCAGGGACTACTTTAAAGCCGCACAAATTAAAACTTTAGTAGAGATATGTAACCCAGTCTACACTGCACAATGGAAGGAGATCGAATGCCAAATAACAAGTGACATCCCCCTACAGGCGATAATAGGGAATAATGCCTTACCTAAGCTTTTGAATAACACTAACCCGTGGATAGAGACCCCGCTAAAAATTTGGTTTAAGATAGTCAGAGAGAATCAAACTAAAGAGCCCTATCGACTTCTGCAATGGATTGCCTATGATCAAGACTTTACTCCTAATAAAACAGACACCAGATTTAAAAAGTGGAAGGAGAAAGGGCTGATAAAATATTATGATTTTTTTAAAGGGCAAATTTTAAGAAGTTTTGAAGATTTGAAAAAACAAGGTCTAATAAATCAAGACCTTTACAGGTTCTTCCAGCTTAGACACCACATAAACAATATACTTAAAAAGGAGGATTTGGAAAGGGCCCAGTCAGGTGTTCTGAAGGTCTTCTTAATGGCATATAAAGGGATCCCAGGGATCAGATACATTTCTAAAATATACCAAGGTCTTCAAGACTTAAAAGGAGACAACACATCATATATAAAAGAGAGATGGGAAAAAGAGGGGAATTTCACTTTACAACTGGAAATATGGGAAAAGCTAAATAAACAGCAATGGAAAAGTACCTCATCCCTGCAGTGGAGAGAATTTGGATGGAAAAACTTGGTAAGATTTTTCAGAACACCTGCACAAAACAAATTTACCTATAAGGGATTGAACTGTTGGCGCTTGTGTGGTGAAAAGACTGCAAATCATTTTCATGTGTTTTGGTCATGCCCAGTTATCCACCAATATTGGACCAATGTACAGACAATATTGGGGAAAATATTTAAAATAACAGTTCCCTTTTCTTTTGTAACTTTGTATTTGGGTTTACTACCGGACTCACTGGAAAGACGAGGAGAAAAATACTTATTCAATGTTTTAATATTGGCAAGCAAAAAAGCTCTAACTAAAAAATGGATGTTGAAGGACTGTCCTACACCTGAAGATTGGATTAACGTGATCCAAGACATTTACTCGATGGAAAAGTTGACATTCGCACTGAGACAGGACATGGATGGGTTCATGAACTTTTGGCAACCCTGGATCGCATATGTGTCTTCCATTAGATCTAATCTTTGACAAATACCATTTCAATAATGGTTCCGCTCTTTGTTCCAACGCTACTCAGATGCTCTTTTACCTTTATTTACTTACTTTTTCTTTTTGTTTGTTTTTTGCTGGTTTGTTTGTTTGTTTGTTTGTTTTTATTCTCTTTAATTTCACTTTTTCTTTCACTTTAAAAAAAAAGGGGTGTTGTAATAATTATTCTTCCAATGTTGTCAGATATCAGAAAATAAGGGAACATGTGATGAAAATGTAAACAATGCATTGCTGTAACGACCTGTATACCCTTTACAAAAACTTAAATAAAAAAAAAACAAAAAAACAAAAAAACAAAATAACAAAAACAAATCTACATTTTCTGATATGGTATCTTATGCCCTTGTTTTATCACAAAAAACAACTTTCACTGCCTTACAATTGCTTGTGAAAATTTTTGCCTCCAAGATTACAGTACACAGAAGTTTGCAAGCTGGCAAATTTGAACAGCCAGTGTTTAGTCCTGGTTGTTCACCTGTTATAGTGACATCACAAAAACCCTCCATATACTTGTCTTTTTCCGAGGGAAGGAGCTTAATAGAACTTTCACAGCAGACCACAAATTATATTTAACCCCTTAAAGAGTAAATATACAGTGGTGTGAAAAAGTGTTTGTCCCCTTCCCGATTTCTTATTTTTTTGTATGTTTGTCACACTTAAATGCTTCAGATCATCAAACAAATTTAAACACTAGACAAAGAAAACACAAGTAAATGCAAAATGCAGTTTTTAAATGAAGGTGTTTATTGTTAAGGGTAAAAAAAATCCAAACCTACATGGCCCTGTGTGAAAAAGTGACCCCCCCCCCCAGTTAAAACATAAATTAACTGTGGTTTATCACATCTTTGGAAAGCTGAGTTCAATTTCTCTAGCCACACCCAGGCCTGATTACTGCCACACCTGTTCTCAATCAAGAAATCCCTTAAATAGGACCTGCCTGACAAAATGAAGTAGACCAAAAGATTCTCAAAAGCTAGACATCATGCTGTGATCCAAAGAAATTCAGGAACAAATGAGAAGCAAAGTAATTGAGATCTATTAGTCTGGAAAAGGTTATAAAGCCATTTCTAAAGCTTTGGGACTCCAACAAACCACAGTGAGAACCATTACCCACAAGTGGCGAAAACATGGAACAGTGGTGAACCTTCCCTGGAGTGGCTGGTCGACCAAAATTACCCCAAGAGCGCAGCGACAACTCATCCAAGAGATCACAAAAGACCCCACAACAACATCCAAAGAGCTGCAGGCCTCAGTTGCCTCAGTTAAGGTCAGTGTCCATGACTCCATCATAAGAAAGAGACCGGGCAAAAATGGCCTGCATGGCAGAGTTCCAAGACGAAAACCACTGCTGAGCAAGAAGAACATAAAGGCTCGTCTCAGTTTCGCCAGAAAACATCTGGATGATCTCCAAGACTTTTTGGGAAAATACTCAGTGGACTGACGAGACAAAAGTTGAACTTTTTTGAAGGTGTGTGTTCCATTACATTCAGCGTAAACGCAAGACAGCATTTCAGAAAAGGAACATCATACTATCAGGGTGGTGGTAGTGTGATGGTCTGGGGTTGTTTTACTGCTTCAGGACCTGGAAAACTTGCTGTGGTAAATGGAACCATGAAATCTGCTGTCTACCAAAAAATCCTAAAGGAGAATATCTGGCCATCTGTTTGTGACCTCAAGCTGAAGCGCACTTGGGTTCTGCAACAGGACAATGATGCAAAACACACCAGCAAGTCCACCTCTGAATGGCTTAAGAAAAACAAAATGAAGACTTTGGAGTGGCCTAGTCAAAGTCCTGACCTGAATCTGATTGAGATGGTGTAGCATGACCTTAAAAAGGCGGTTCATGCTCGAAAACCCTCCAATGTGGCTGAATTACAACAATTCTGCAAAGACGAGTGGGCCAAAATTCCTCCACAGCGCTGTAGAAACTCATTGCCAGTTATCGCAAACGCTTGATTGCAGTTGTTGCTGCTAAGGGTGGCCCAACCAGTTATTAGGTTTAGGGGGCAATCACTTTTTCACACAGGATCATGTAGGTTTGGATTTTTTTTTCCCCCTTAATAATAAACACCTTTATTTAAAAACTGCATTTTGTGTTTACTTGTGTTATCTTTGTCTAATATTTAAATTTGTTTTGATAATCTGAAACATTTAAGTGTGACATACAAAAAAATAAGAAATCAGGAAGGGGGCAAACACTTTTTCACACCACTGTAATTATAATTATATTAAAAAATGTGTTTTTGCTGTCACGCAGATGCCAAATTAAGTGGAAATTGTTAATCTGAATGTAGCACATACAATAGATATAAATTTAGCTATGAAGCAAAATAGCAACATTAGGCATAATTGGACATAATAGTAATTATACAACATCCGATCTGATCCGATTCCCACATCCCTTTTTAAAACATTTTATGCATTCTTTGAACATGAGATTTTAAACTTTGTAAATTGCTCTCTTCGGACTGGTGTTTTCCCCACTGCTTTTAAAATGGCTGTGGTGAAGCCCCTTTTGAAGAAGAGTAATTTATATCCTGATATTCTCAGTAACTATTGACCTATGTCCAACTTACCGTTTTTTAGTAAAGTTTTAGAACAAATCATTTTCATCCAGTTAATTTTATTGACCACAACATTTTTGAAAAATTTCAATCTGGTTTTAGGACAAACCACAGTACCAAGACAGCCCTTTTAAAAATCGTTAATGATATGAAGTGTAACACAGACTCCCACAAATGGTCAATCCTGGTGCTGCTGGATTTCAGCACTGCCTTTGATACAGTAGAATTAGATCACCACATTTTATTAAGCAGACTCAAACACCTGGTGGGCCTCTCAGGTACTGTTCTTGAATGGTTTCACTCCTATCTCACAGATCGTCGCTACTTTGTAAGTATGGATACATGTTCTTTGGCAATCCACTAAATCAACTGTGGGGTACCCGAGGTTCAATTTTAGGGCCAATACTTTTTAATCTTTATATGTTACCACTTGGGGATGTTATCAGGAGACATGGCATCAATTTTCGTAGTTATGCTGATAATACACGGCTGTACATTGCCATGTCTCCTGATGACACAAAACCAATTAATGCCCTTTTGAACTGTATTTTAGATATAAAGTCATGGATGGCAGAGAACTTCCTACAGCTCAACCAGGACAAAACAGAAGTTTTAATCATTGGTCCGGAAGACGAGAGAGAGAAACGTTTACCCATATTACTAGGTCTAAAACCTACGCATTGTGTCAAGAACCTGGGCATTCTTCTAGACTCTAACTTTAATTTTATTTCACACTGTGGAGAAAGGAAGCAGGCGAGGCAACAAGCTAGACAACACACAAACTTTATTCCTTCTCCAACATTCAATACAGTAAAAAAATCTCCTGGGTCTCTGTGTATCCTCTTTTTATAATCTTTAATTCCATGCATGAAGACCCAGGAGTCCTGACCATGATCACTGTGTGGAACAAAGACATGCATGGCACATTAACATAACATAAGGCCAGTACCGCATTCTCACACCCTTTCCTCCTCCCGAGGTTTTGGCGCTTCCTCCTCTCCCCGGGGTGAGAATAGTCCTGTCTAAGACCCCCCGGTGACACTTCCTCCTTCAGCACATTGTTCCCTCTTTCCCCCAGCTGCCATCTCTGGGTGGAGAATCCCCCACCCGTACCACCACACAGCCCCCTCCCCCCTGAGCACCCAGAAAGAGCACTAACTCCCCTGTCCTTTAGGCTTGAGCCGGCGCCCATAGTGGCTGTAGTGGGGGGGTCGCCGATCCGGTCGAAACACCCCTGCTGGCAGGGTGTACAGCAGGACACGTCAGTCTGTGGAGGGAAAAGGGGGGGGGGAACACATTTGCTTCGCAAGCACCAGTCCCCACCGAGGGAACACCAACTTGCGGAGCCCCCAACAGCGGGCGTTCACGCTGGGGAGTTTGAGCCAACACCACCTGTTCATCTGCCAACATAAAAGCGGGCTTCAGCCTGTCGATGCAGACGGTCTCCCTATGCTCCCCCACGTCTAACACCAAGTGCTTCACCCCAGTTTCCAACACCCTGAATGGTCCGTCGTACGGTGGGTGCAGTGGGGTCCGGTGCGCATCGTGCCTGACAAAAACAAAACCTGCATTCTGTAAACTCTTGGGGACGAAAGTGTGGGGAAAACAATGGTGGGCCGGGCCCGGCATGTTAAAAGCCTCCATACTGTGCAAAAACTGCTTGGGTGGATCAGCCCCGGGCGCGGGGTTTTCCGGTAAAAACTCTCCGGGGATACTTCCGGTTATGGCTGCCACGTAGGACGGACATGTCTCGCTCTGCTCTGCTCCTGGAGAAAAAAATCGGCAAATAACTCTCTCATTTGGGACAGAACGTATCCCAGCATTTGGGCGAGGATATGTCGGCGAAGCCTAAGGCTGGAAAACCAGGAAAAGGAAAAAGCGAGCCGCCGAAACAGTCCAAATTAACGGACTTTCAGGTCTGTGACGCAGCAAACAAGGCTCCATATATGGCGGAGGAGGCTGGCGGCGGTGCGATTTCTGCGGGGAATGGCGCAGATGCGCTGATGGCTGCCATGAGTTCAATGAGAGCGGACTTTTCCTCTAGATTTGATGGGATTATGACAGCGCTGGAAGGAATAAGAAAGGAATTGGGTGACTGTGTAGAACGAACGGCGCAGATGGAGCTCCGTCTCGCTAGTGCTGAAGATGACGTCACCCGTCTTCAATTAAAGGTGCGCACTTTGGAAAAAAAAAATAAATCTCTGGAAGATAATATTTTGGATTTGGAATCTCGGTCGAGACAGAATAATTTGAGGCTGGTGGGTCTTCCAGAGGAATCAGAAGGTCGGGACGTATGTTCCTTTCTGGAAAAGTGGATTCCGGAGGTGCTGGGCAGCGAGGAGTTGCAATCAGCAGTGGTTCTGGAAAAAGCACATCGTATTGGCCCACGGAGAGATAAGGGACCGCCGAGGACCTTAATTATGAAGTTTCTTAGCAACAGAGACAGGATGAAGATCTTCAACGCTGCACGTGCTAAAGGAGAGATTAAACACCAGGACCAGCAGGTGCGGTTCTACCCAGATTTGGCCACAGGAATCCAGCAATTGAGGAAGCAGTTTGATCCCGTACGTAAGGAGCTGCGCAACCTTGGGATTCGTCATGGTGTAATCTATCCTGCGAGACTGCTGACCACGTATGAGGGCAGAACCCACATCTTCAAGACCCCAGAGGAGGCGCAGGAGTTCATCAAGAAGATCAAAGAAGAAGAAGAGACTGGTGGGAGCTAAGCATGAACAAAATATAAGGTAGAATAATTAAGCATTTGCACAGGCATCTGACTGACTTGAAGTAAATAGTAAGTTTACAAAATATAGATTGTATTATATATTAAAAAAACAAAACAAAAACAAAACAAATAAACAAAAAAAAAACTATGATGTACAAAGTTGTTAAAAATTTTGGAGTTAAGTTGGAAAACTACAGAGGAGAGTTAATGTTACGTCATTAAAAGCAGTAGAGTTAGGGTGATTGGGAGGATGAAGAAGGAGTGGCTTAGGCTGTTCCCCGTGGGTGTGGAACGGTCGATGGCTATATCGGGAGACAGAATTTTTCTTTTGATTTTGGGGGGTTTGCCACAAGTGTGGGAAGGGGAAATTTGTTTGTGTGTAGTTTGTAGGATTAATGTTCAACCACTCATGTTTTTGCTTCTCTGTATGAGCATGTTTACACTGCAAGGTAATCCCAAACTCTCTATTGATCATGGACCAAAGTGTTAATCTTAATGTAACTTCATGGAATTGCAGAGGTCTACAAAATTTAAAAAAACTTAAACAAGTTATGAATAAAATAAAGGACATGGGTTCAAGAATTGTGTTTTTACAAGAAACTCATCTGATAGAGGAGGATGTTAAAAGAATTAGGAGTAGATGGCAGGGAAGTGTATTCACCTCTTCATTTTCATCCCGAGCCAGGGGAGTTATGACTCTCATACATAAATCAGTTCCTTTTCAAGTGAAAAATGTAATTGGAGACAAATTTGGAAGATATGTAATCATTCAAGGTTCTTTGCTATTAGAAAATATAAATCTTGTGAACTTATATGGTCCCAATATAGATGACCAGAAGTTCTTTGCTAATTTATTTCTCATCTTATCATCACTTACAGGGCAACATATAATAGCAGGGGATTTTAATTGTACATTGAATCCAGGTGTGGATAGATCAACAGGACTGGATTGTACGCACATTGGATGTAGGATGACTATTAATCATTTTATGAAAGAATTGAGATTGTTAGATATATGGAGAGAAATGAAACCACAAGTTAAAGCCTATTCTTGTTATTCCAGTACCTACAAGACATTCTCACGTATTGATTATTTTTTGATTTCCACAGAATTAAGGTCCAAGATTCAAAACTGCTTTTATGATAACATCGTGATCTCTGATCATGCACCCTGTTGTCTAATATATGTAGATAAAAAATTGATAAAGGAATCAGGTAGATGGCAATTTCAGCATAAATGGCTTCAGGATGAGGAATTTGTCAAGTATATAGAAAAACAGATAGACGAGTTCTTTGACATCAATACTACACAAACATCAGCATGTGTAAAGTGGGAGGCTTTCAAAGCTTTTATTAGGGGACATATTATTAGTTATACAGGATCAAAATCTAAGAAGACTCGAGAGGAGAGAGCTAAATTGGAACATAAAATAAAAAATCTTCAG
Organism: Pholidichthys leucotaenia; assembly: GCA_020510985.1. Lineage (NCBI taxonomy): Eukaryota > Metazoa > Chordata > Actinopteri > Cichliformes > Pholidichthyidae > Pholidichthys > Pholidichthys leucotaenia. The sequence goes on along the minus strand of CM035838.1, from coordinate 361,212,833 downwards.
GAAAAAGTGTATGCAGGAAGTGACCCAAGGTTGGAGAATGAATTACTGATTTTGAGAGCTGAATACGACAAAAAATCAGCGAATAGAGCTGCCTCGAGTCTTCTAAGATTGAAACAATCTTTTTATGAACAAGGTGAAAAATCAGGAAAATTATTAGCATGGCAGATTAAACAATTGGAAATTAAAACACCAATTACCAGTATTATAAGTAATGGACAGGTAGTTATAGATCCTTTAGAAATTAATAGAGCCTTTAGAGATTACTATGAAAAATTATATGATACCAAAAATGAACCTGATTTAACAAAACTAAATGGGTTTTTGAACGAACTATCTATACCGTGTATTCCAAATGAAAACAGGGAGATATTGGAGTCTAAAATTAGTCAAGAAGAAGTTGGGCTAGCCATTGATAATATGAAATCAGGAAAAAGTGCAGGACCAGATGGTCTTCCAGTTGACCTTTATAAAAAATTTAAGAATAAATTAATAAAACCTTTTTTGGAAATGGTTTTAGAAGCATTTCAAAATAATAATTTACCATCATACATAAATAATGCCTTAATTATACTGCTGCCAAAACCAGGTAAGCCCTCTAATAAATGTGAAAATATGAGACCAATAAGCCTATTAAACGCCGACCTTAAGATAATCTGTAAAATTTTAGCAAGACGAATACAAGAAATTTTACCAAATATTATTAATCGAGATCAGAATGGCTTTATAAAGGGTAGACAAGGCTTCCATAATGTAAGAAGACTATTTAATATTATTTATTTTAATAAAGAAGCACCGGATACAGCTCTCCTATCATTGGACGCCGAAAAGGCCTTTGATAGAGTTGAATGGCCCTTTCTTTTTGAAGTCCTACAAAGGTTTGGACTTGGAAATAATTTCATAAAATGGGTTCAAATAATATACAATAATGCTACAGCAGAAATCCTAACAAATAACAATATTTCAAAACCAATAAAAATCAATAGAGGATGTCGACAAGGCTGTCCACTTTCACCTTTACTGTTTACTATGGCAATTGAACCTTTAGCGATAGCGATACGTTTACATTCACAAATATATGGAATTAAAGTTGGACCAACAGAACATAAAATCTCCCTGTACGCCGATGACATAATTTTGTTTATGTCGAATCTAAAAAAATCAATTCCAACCTTGTTGAATTTAATAAAGAATTTTGGGGAAATATCAGGATATAAAATAAATAAAACTAAATCTTCAATATTAATGCTAAATGAGACCCAGAGAAATTACCCAGCCCCTGAGGTAAATCAATTCAATGTTGTAAATCAGTTTAAATATTTAGGAATCCAAATTATGCCTAAGCTAGAATCAGTCGCCAGTGTCAACTATGAAGCCTTAATGTCAGATATCAATGAGTTAACTCAGAGATGGATGTCACTACCAATGTCGATGATCGGGAGAATCAATATACTTAAAAGTAATATTTTACCTAAAATACTTTATTTATTTCAATACATTCCCTTATCACCACCTTTAGATCTATTCTCAAGAATAAAAAAAAAGTTAGTGGAATTTATATGGAACAACAGGAGGGCTAGATTACGTTTGTCTTTATTATATTTACCATTTGATCGTGGAGGTCTGAAATGTCCAAATTTTATGTTGTATTATTGGTCGGCACAACTGAGGTCTATGACATATTATTTTTCATCAAATGATCTCCCTCACTGGACTGAAATGGAATCATACAATTTACCTTTACCTCTTCCCATATTCATATACTCAGATTCGGCAAAAAAATTACAAAAACAAGTTAAAAATCCATTTGTAAAGCATATGATCAAAATATGGTGTGAAGCTAAAAACTATTTAAAAGAACCACAGTTATTGTCACAATTTAGTCCAATATGGGGTAATCAATATTTTAAACCAGGGAGAGCGGACGCTGTATTTAAAGTATGGAATTTAAAAGGGATACAAAAGATTCAGGATTTATATTTGCCATGTGCAGACAACATAATGTCTTTTGAAGAGCTGAGGATCAAATTTAATCTCAATAGAACACATTTTTTTAAATATCTTCAACTTAGAAACTTTATTCGATCAAATCAAAATAAAGCTCTCACTCGACCTATTTATTCATCCTTGGAAAAAATGATGATGAAAGATAGTAAAAGAAAGGGTATTATTTCAGAGTTTTATAACTCACTGACACTATCTTCAAGTGAAAATTCACTGAAAAGATTAAACTACTGGAAAGAAGATCTGCAAATTGAAATTTCAGAGGAACAATGGGAATTGGCTTGTACAGAAGCTCAAACCAAATCAATAAATGCACGCCTTAAATTGATACATTTCAAATGGTTAATGCGGATGTATGTTACACCGGAGGAGTTAAATAGATATAACAAAAATATACCAGATACATGCACAAAATGCATGGAAAGTAAAGGAACCCTATTTCATTGTTTATGGGAATGTAGATTAATAAGAATGTTTTGGGAAGAGGTGAGGGTAACAATTGAAAAAATAATCTCAAAACAAATCATATTGAATCCTAAACTGTTTTTGTTGGGTCTGTACCCAGAAAAGCATAATTTTAATAAAAGTGAAAGAACATTCATAGACCTCAGTTTGCTTAATGCCAAAAAATGTATTGCACTATTATGGAAAAAGACTCATAGACCAGATGTGACTCAGTGGTTAAGACAGATGTTAACAAACCTTCCATTAGAAAGAATAACATATATACTAAAATCAAAGGAAATTGTGTTTGAGAATATATGGAGACCTTTTATTGATTATGTAAAAAATTTAAACATAACTCTTGAAGAAGAAGGTGAATGATGTGTGTGGACCTTGTAAATTCCAAACTGGTGAACATAATATGTATACTTATGTATTGGATTGTCTAGACTAAACAGAGGAGCATTGTTGAAGACTTGATTTTGTTGGTGGTTGTTGGTGTTTTTAGTGCATTTTTTTTTTTTTGTAGTACTTTAGTGTTAGTGTTTGATTGTTTGTATCATGTTTGTTAAAAAAAAAAAAAAAAAGGTTCAATAAAGATATTGTGGAAAAAAAAAAAAAAACTCTCCGGGGATTCGCAGCAGCTGAGAAAAAATGAGCTCTGCCGGGGAGGCTGCCAAATCCTCCTTAGGCACAGATCGCAACCCTAAAAGAAGCCAGGGAAAGCAGTAGACCCAATTTGTATCCGTGAGTGAAGCTCTGAGCGCTGCCTTAAGCGACCTATGAAAACGCTTGCATAACCCATTAGCCTGGGGGTTGTACGTGGTAGAACAGTGAATTTTGACCCCCAGGCTCTGGGCCATCATGGACAAGAGTTCTGAAACGAATTGTGGACCCCTGTCGGAAGTGATGTCCAATGGGAATCCGAACCGTGCAACCCAAGCCAACAAAAAAGCACAAACCACTTCTGCAGAGGTGGTAGAAGCCAGTGGTACCACTTCAGGCCAGTGCGTGGTGCGGTCCACGACTGTCAAAAGGTGCATGAAACCTTGCGACGGCGGGAGGAGTCCCACCAAATCCACATGGACGTGGTCAAACCTCTTCGCCGGAATTTGGCACAGCTTGAGGGGGGCTCTGATGTGCTTGTGCACTTTGGCCCGCTGGCACGTGACGCAACCTGCTGCCCACTCTTTCACGTCCTTGCGCAAGCGCGGCCAGACAAATTTTGTACCCACTAGCTTCAGCAAAGTGTGCACGCCTAGACGCAAAAGGGAGTGGACTGACTCAAAAATGCGACGGCACCAAGAGCTCGGAACCACTGGGTGCGGGCAGCCGGTGGAGATGTTGCAGAGCAAGGGAGGGCACCCTTCTTACACCACCTTGCTCTCCAGCCTTAACCCAGTAAGCGCCAACTGGAGCACGCAAATGTCCGTGTCCCTGGTTTGCTCCGTGACCATGGCAGGGAAATCTATTCCCATGTAGACCGGGGAGACTAACACGCATGACAGGCAATCGGCCACGACCTTGAGCTTACCGGCAACGTGTTGAATGTTGGTCGTGAACTCTGAGATTGTGGCCAAATGCCGTTGCTGCTGTGCCGACCACGGTTCCGAGACCTTGGACACTGCATACGTCAGCAGCTTATGGTCCACGAACGTGGTGAACTCGCGCCCCTCTAGCCAAAAAATGGCACGTTGCCAGGTGTAGGGCCAACAATTCTCTGTTGAACTTGCTGTATTTGCATTCGTTGTTGTGCAAAGTTCGACTGAAAAATGTGAGTGGCTGCCACAAACCAGAGACGCACTGCTCCACCACTGCCCCTAGGGCAACATCAGATGTGTCCATAGTGAGCACTATCCGTGCAGACGGATCCGGGTGGGCTAGCAACGCGGCATCCACAAGCGCTGTTTTGGCATTTGTGAAAGCCTGTACTCGCTCGGGAGTCCAGTTGATGTGTTCCACGGGCTTCTTTTTTTTCGCCCTGTGGTTATGGGCTGTGTGGTCTCCCAGCGTGGGGGACTCCACAGGATGGTTGCTCCTTCACATGGTGCCTTGGTGCCAAGCAATGTCTTTTTTATTTTATATGTGTATAAGAGAAGTAGGGGGTGGTGTGTGTCTGTGTGTGTGTGTGTGTGTGTGTGTGTGTGTGTGTGTGTGTGTGTGTGTGTGTGTGTGTGTGTGTGTGTGTGTGTGTGTGTTTTGTGGGTATGTTTTTGGGAGGGTTGGAAGGGGTGGGGATGTATCATTTAAATATATGTAGCTAAATGTGTCTACTGCTTTTATATATGTAAAGCACTTTGCACAGCATCTAATGTTTGAAAAGTGCTATACAAATAAAGTTTGATTGACTGATTGATTGATTGATTGATTGATTGATTGATTGATTGATTGATTGATTGAACAGTTAGCACTGATCTAGCAATTTGATTGGACAATAGGGATTCCAGGAGTTACTATATTGCACGATAATTACACTCCAATGTTTCACTGGATATGTATCACTCCGCTTCAAAGGTGTTCTAGTAACTGTTAATTACTAACAGTAATTTACTGTCAACTCTGTGAGAATTACAACACTGTGTTGGATACCATAATTTCCACAGTGAGGTGCTGTTTGAAAAGAAATCTTACCTGACGCAGAAGTCCCACCCTTTTGAAAAAACTTTATTCAGTTTACTAAGTCTGCCCTTGTATAAACATTGTTAAGCTATTTCACATCTGTTTAAAAACAACAGGCAGTGATAGAGTTGGATTTATTGTCTCGATAAACAAACCACAGTACCTTTGTGGTGATGGACTCTTTATTTCATCTGAAAATGCCAAGAAAAAGTGAGTGAAGTGTGCCAAAGCCAAATCACTAGCGTGTTGACTAGCCACTGGCATTGATCACTTTTTGATTGGCTCTTCTGCGGTACTGACTCAACAGGTGACCAGTGTAGAGGAGCTTGAAATAATGAGGCGATGTGATTCATAAACCAAAGTTTATTATCAGCTCCTCTAACAAGTCTCATCTAGGTGCAGCAGCAGAAGAAGTAAGAGAGCGAACACCTTCGGCTCTACGAACTTATACTTGCACATAACAAAAGACATGCATATCAAAAGCTGACATCCCTCATTATCTTAATCCCCCCATTGTCTTCGTACTACTCCTCCTGGCCCTGGGGGGTCAGGGAAGCCCATCCGGTCTCCACCGCAGTGCCTTGGATGCTCTTTAATCCTCACTGGCGGTTGAGACTCTTTGTCCTGTTCTGAGGTGTGAAGTCGCCTTACATATGTAATCACCAAACACTCTCACATGCTTAAACATATGTTGGTTATGGAATATATGATTAATATAGACCACAACCAGTATGTTTTATAAACACTGACCTTTGCACTGGACAACATTTAATTTGTTCACGTGTGTGAAATGACAATAGACGTCTTCATGCTGATGTTTAGCAACAGTTACTGGCTACATTTAAAAGGGACTATTTTTTTCTCAGCTGTTTCTCAGCTGTGACACATCTAATGCCCTACGCATCGGGCATTAGATGTATCACACCTGCAGTTACTATATTCGTTGATACCATACTCCCTCTCATGTAATATTGCTTAGTTAAACAAATTTTCCAGTCTCAGGTATGTAGATTATTTTACTGAACCTGCTATTGCTAAAACAGGGCTTTGAAATTCAATAATAACATGTTTATGAACAATCATTGCTGTTCCATCATCACAGTCACAAAAAAGTCACATGAGGAGAAACAGTCGTACACGTGGGTATGTGTTAAATACACATCAACCAGCATTAGTGGAATACATACACCACCTCAGCTTCATTCAGACTGAAAGTGGTTTGAGGCAAATTTGCGACAGTCATCCTTAAGGGATTAATTATACACTGAAACGAGCTACAGCGGGGAATGAATCTTAAGCGAGCGTGATAAGCTAATCAGAAGTTTGCCGACCATTTGCCTGGTAACCAGCAGCACCTTATTGGGTATGTAATTGCCATTTTTACAATAGTTTGTTGTATTTACTGTAATCATATACAGTAAGCTATATGTATATGGAATGTTACGAAGACAAATACAGATTGCTTGCATTCTATAGCACATGTACAGAGCAATAATAACAATGATAATAATGCCTCTTGAAAGGGTAACGTCAATCCTGGATACCTGTCTTCAGCCAGCATGTCAGCAGTGGTCATGAGCAGACACTGGTGTTTGTTTCTTGAATGCCAATGATCTCATCCTTTCCTGATTTCTTTGTAGTGACTTCATTACTCTCTGAATTCCCCCACACAATTTATACAATTGCCTTACTACTGACATTGTAATTCTTTTATTCTTATTTATTAACTGTCTCAGGCCAGAGACCTTTGAGACTGAGGTGGAGAGGAGGATGTTATGTCTGGAAATAGGACAGTGGAGATAGGCATTATGCTGAGCTATAACTTTATTACAAATAGACACAGATGGTACACATGTCGGGGATTAGTAGCTGGTAAACTAACTATAGGCTGCTACAGGCTGTGGTTGGCTTGAAGGCAAAGTGCCAAAGAGAATAACTCCCGCCAGCAGTCCCCTTAAGTAAGCATGGCGTGATGACGTCACCCTGCCTGTGTCCTCATGTCTGCGCTGCCTGTCTGTTAATATGTTCCTATCTAACATGCACCTCCCCCTTGAAAAGCCCAGAACATATTGGACACATTAAACCTAGAGCTCACAGCAGCTCACTTTTTTTTTTAAAGAACAGAACCTGTGCCACCGGGTGGACTACCAGCTGAACCTGCCCGACTGCGTGGATTATTCTGCCACTTTGAAGCAGTCATGCTCTGCTGAACAGTCCCAAACACAGTCATTGCTGAGATTCCAGTTGGGACCCCTGGTCAGTCTTCATGAGTGCGGCCCTGGAGGCGTTGTGTGCAGTGGGTCTAGTTGTCGCGCTGCAAAGTCCCAGCCCGGGTCCCACACTGGCTGGAGTGGTTCCGAAGCAGTTGTTCTCACCCAATGTAGACAGCTGGCATGCCATTGCGATCCATAGGCCAGCTGAAAAGTGGCTGGCCCCAACTGCGCAGCAATGCTCATCTGCAATGACGGGACTCCTACGGGTCCAGGCATTCAGATCTTGGGACCCAAACCTACTCCAGCACTGTGAGTGGCAATTGGTTCCGCCGCACACTGCATTGCTGTGATAACGATGTGTTCTTTGAGTCTGCAGCAGGACGTGCCCCCGGTTGGCATTGTCCCGCTGGATCCTGCTGGGCCATGAACTCTCCATCCTGCTGTTTTGCGGCGGCTACTTGCTGTTTATGCCGGGCGCTGATATGAGACGAGTCCGTATTCTGCCCCTCCTCCTCGCTGTCCTCTTGCTGCGTTCTCAAACTTGGAGTGGCTGTGTCCTGATCTGGATGTGTTGCGCTCCCAACATCAGCGTTCCAACAGAGCCCATCGGCTGTTAGTGTCTCTGCTGTCGGAAACTCCTCTTCTCTTATGACTGGCCCATCAAAAAACCTTTATCCAATCAGATTATAGGGGCTCAGTAATTTTAGTTTCAGCAGAGTGGAAACTGACTTTTCAGAGACAGCTTAACAGAGACTTTTGTTGGAGCTGTAAAACCACACGGACAATCTTTTCTGTCTTTAAAACTGCATACATGCATCATTGAGGATATCAAAACTTAAATTTAATACCTGAAAAATGCACAGAATTGGACCTTTAATGCTGATAAAGGTCCAATTGGGTCCAAGGACCCATCCATCCATCCATCCATCCATCTTCTACCTCTTATCCAAGGTCTGGGTCACGGGGGCAGTAATCCAAGCAGAGAAGACTGCTGCCTGGTTCACATATGCGCCATGATCCCTATGATCCCTGGTGCAGGTGGTGAATCCACTGGAGGGTGCATGGACCCATGTGGCTCTTTTGGGTACACTGGGTACTTGATGTTACTTTTTTCATAGGGATCTACTGGATCACTCTGGGTCTGGCCCTTCACCCAGGACCAGTTTGTCTTGGGAGACTCTACCAAAGGCAAGTTACCCCCGATAACATAGCTCCTGGGGTCATTAGGGCACACAAACCCCTGCACCACGATAAGGTGGCGATACACAGAGGTGATCTTCATCATCATCACTTTAACAAATTCCATCTTCATCAACTTCATTTGTAGTGCTTAGAAAGCATTAATAGAGTGGCTGTTCTAGTGGTTAGAAAGCATTAATAAAGCACTGCAGCATCTGCAGTGATGCGGACGTTGTACCGGTCTGTTGTGGTGAAGAGGGAGCTTAGGTCTGAGGCAAAGCTGTCGATTTACCAGTCAATCTACGTTCCTACTCTCACCTATGGTCACAAGCTTTGGGTAATGACCGAAAGAACAAGATTGTGGATACAAGCAGCTGAAATGAGCTTTCTCCGTAGGATTGCTGGACTCACCCTCAGAGATAGGGTGAGGAGCTCAGTCATCCGGGAGAGGCTCAGAGTAGAACCGCTGCTCCTCCACATTGAAAGGAGTCAGTTGAGATGGTATGGGCATCTGATTAGGATGCCTCCTGGACACCTCCCACTTGAGGTGTTTCAGGCACGTCCCACTGGGAGGAGACCCTGGGGCAGACCCAGGACTCGGTGGAGAGACTATAGGACCTTTTCCACTAGCCCCGATTAGCCCAACACGGGACAGCTCAGCACGCTTTGTAAGTCTTTCCACTAGCCCCAACATGGTTTAACAGCCGCGATTTTCGTCCCCGCTCAAGAGCAGGGTACAAGCGTGCTGAGTCGTGCTGTGTTGTGACGTCAAAAGACTGGTCGCCGCTGATTGGTCAGGTCGTAACGTCACGAAAGTGACCGTCTTCTGATGAATCTACACACGACCGCCATTTGCAATATTTCACGGACTAACTTGGTCACAGAGTAAATACGATATTAATACAGACAGTGTTGTAGGTTTTGTGGAACTCTACACCGTGGTCCAACGAAGAGGTGCGGAGTTTCCTCTGCTTGGTGGCAGATCCACAGTGAGGAGTGACCCGGACCGATACAGATGGCAGCCCAGCATAGAACCGGACTACGGACAAGCTGAAGACGAACGTGAGAGAACCATCGATGGTGAGTGATTTGTAATAATGTGCATCTGTTCGCTTATTTATCCTGTTGGTGGTAAGCTCACTTTTTTTTTGAGCCATACAGCGCCGTTTTGTGCTGGCTAACTCGTTTTAGCTAACGATTTTTAGCTAGTAGCTAGCTAGTACCAACTGCTGATTCACGCTTGTTTTCTCCTAAATATTCGCTTGTGAGAGCAAAACGATGAAATATGTTAATCCTGGTTAAAGTCCTGGTTTGTGTACGTATTGCACTTTGGTGCTGCACATTAAACTGTGTGCAATTTAATGCTAGAATGTGTTTCCACATGCCAGGGGTTAGCTGCCCTCTGTTTATATTGTGGATACTGGTGAAATGAACCACAGGAGCCAAAATCTCGTCATATTAAAATTGCTTTTTCAAACCAGTGATTTATAAAGTCATTCATATAATTTTCTAAAGCGTCAGAATAGACCCACACACCTATTCTGTGGATCCTGCAGTGCTTGTCAGGGAAACGAAGCATTTTTGTCACATCCCACCACTGACTTTCACAGGTGTATTTCCCTAATACAGGTACATCTCCAAAAATTAGAATGTCATGAAAAACTTCAATATTTTTTGTCACTCATTTCAGAAAGAGAAATCCGTATATTATATAGATTCATTACACAGACAGTGATATATTTCAAGCGTTTATTTATTTTAATTTTGATGATTATGGCTTACAGCCCCTGAAAACCCCAAATTCAATTTGGCAAAAAATTAGAATATTACATAAAATTAACTTTAAAGAATAGTTTTTAAATATAAATGTTGGCCGCTGAGGTGTTGGTTAATATGGGCTGTAGCCGTAATCATCAATATTAAAATAAACACTTTCAATATATCACTGTCCCTGTAATGAATCTATATATGGGTTTCACTTTCTGAAATGAGTGAAAAAAATATTGAATTTTTTCATGGTATTCTAATTTTTGAGATGTGCCTGTATAAGTGTTGAACTTGCTTGAAACTAACCACCATCCATTTCTGTCGTTCATCTAGGCAAGAGGAAATCAGCCGCCCCACAGCGGACCTTGCCACTGTGGAAAGTACTGAAATCCTTTGCTTTTATAGGTAAAGTGTCAAAACTAAAGTAGCACAATTTCCACTTAATATAAAAGGGACTGAACTGAGATTTATTTGATTGTGTGAATATGGCACATCAACTGTAAAATAAATCGCTTGTTAATGTATTTATTTTTTTGTCAGATCACTTGTGTGATCCTTTGTGAGTTATGTTCATAACTGTATGTTTTGGCGAATGTGAGATGTTCAGTCGTCAATATAATTTACTTTATATGTGTAGTTTATAGTCTATCATCAATAAACTCATGCAGTAACAGGACACATTACAAATATTTGAGACCCATTGTAGTGCTTCCTTTAATATTTTAGCAATGTTAGTACAAAACACCGCCCACACATGAAGCCTGGGCAAGAAGAGACACTTTTACAGACAAGACAAACTTTTATTAATAAAAACTTCATATTTTGACTGAGCAACTCCATACTCGGTGATGCACAGCTTCAGTTAAAGTACTAGATTCCATTCAAGTGAATGTATTAATTCATTCTGTTTGCTGTAGTAAAAACAGATGATTTTAAATGTAACCCAGCCCTTGTAAAATCTACTGAAGCGCAGCTACATGAAAATTGTGGTTAAATACAACAACGAAGTACTTTATTGTCACATTCAAATTGTAATCCCTCCTGTTTTGTTTTTCTTTTGAATTCTTGGATGAAATATGGTGGGCAATATAAGCTGCAGCTTCAGCCATCACCCATTTCAGATAACCTATGTTGAACTGTATAATCAGAGGATTATACAGAGGATTATAGATTTTTTCCCCCTTTGTTATATTATTCTATTTTCTTTTAATCTTTACTTTTAATCAATCCGAAATAAAGATTCATTCATTAATTCACATTCCACCACTGGCTTTTAGCAACAAGTGTATTTCCCAAATATGTTTTAAACTTGCTTTAATTAACCACCACCCATTTGTCTTTTGTCTAGGCAAGAGGGAAACTGTCCACCACAACTGGACCTTGCCTCACTATTTACAGAGATGCAGGCTGAAGATCTGCTGAACCAGGATCAGTACGAGGGGCCGATCCAGTTGCTTCTCAGTGAGGCAGCGTGGCTGCCGTGTGTGACCATTCCAGTTTTTTTTTTTACAGTTTGAATTTTGCACATTCTGGATAATCTGGAATTTGCTGCTGATTGTAATAAACAATTTAGTGACTTATGTGTTTGCATCATGATTTTCTATTTTGTCTGTTAAGACACCGGTGGGAAAAGAGTCAACTGTACAAAGGATTTATCAGTGACCTTGAAAATAATGGCTCATTTTTAAGAAAAAAGTAACCAAAACAATTATTTTATTAACTGAAGACTGTATTGTTAGAAGACTGTACAGAAGGCCCTGCATACTTTAGTGACAGTACCAGTATGTGGAGGAATTCTGGGTCATATTAGCATCTGCTCTTCATCATAATGGGTTTGGGCGGGGGTGTCTAATCATGTGCCATGGAGGGCCAAGACCCTGCAGGCTTTACCTCCAACCAGTGTCTTCAACAGCAGATTCCACTGAACTTCTTCCACTGACTGATCAGTGAGAACACCTGCTGAAGAGACTGGGTAGAAGAGAGAACCTGCAGGGTCTTGGCCCCCCATGACACATGATTGGAAGCCCCCGGATTAGGTTTAATGGGATTTAACATTTTAACACAAACTGCTTTATGGTTCATAATTCTGTTGACAGACTTACAGCAAACCAAAAGTGATTTCTCAAACTGCTGGATTATTCTTAGCTTTTCCAATCTTTCAGTATTTAATTTATGCCACATGGGGTAACCTTCACATATAAAAAAAGAGACATCTGCAAAAACTTCAGAGGTTTATTGTCAGTGCAATTCCCAGTGCAATACTACATGAATGCATGTATAGTACATTGTTGATGCAGAGAATATATATTTCTACAGTACATGTATCTAGTAAATCAAGTATTTTCCATGTAACCTTGTGACTGCATTATTTTAATTGCTTTTAATCCTAGATCAAGTTTGTTTTGGCCTAAAATGCATGATAACTGTCAAATATATCTTATTATACCTAACTCAGTACTGTTTACTTTTTGAATATATATTTTGTGGCTAATATAGTTATTGACATGGCGATCAAGTTGTGTCAGCTGATCATTTTTTTCTATGACCACCTCAGACTCTGCAGCTGGAGCAGGTACGTCCATGATGTCTCAACAGTCTCCATGATTTTCACGCAGATCAGAGCAATTTGTTGTACAGGAAATAAATGTTTCTACAGACATTCTTAAGCTCTACTGATCGTTTGTGAAGCTGTGCTGACATCAGTGACAGGCTGATGACATCCGTGACAGGCTGTGCTGAACGCCCAGACCGAATGAAGCGGTAATTTCCCCACAACAGAGCCATCTGAAACACACACAGCGTACTTATCTTAGTACCTAACAGCAATAACTTGCAGACATTAAAGTGTAGTACGACGTACTTATAGCAAACTAGCATTAGCAACATTAGCTTACCGTCATATATGACCTAGTTTGTATCCTCACACCTTTGGCTCTCCCAGAAGCTGCAGAACTATTCCAGAGTGTTTCATCTCGCTGCCTGCACCCTTGTCTGGCGGTCCTTTTTGGCATTTACGGTGAAAAAAGCCACAGACCGAGGAGTCGCCTTGTACAGCTGTATGTGTTATGTTTTGCTTGGGTCGCGTGTTCTACGTCACGGGAGTGTGGCGCCGCCTCACTGTTATAGAAATCCCACCCACCCCAGCTTAACACGGTTGTAATGGAAACAAAAGCGAGCCGAACCATGTCGAAGTGAATCGAGACATGCCGAGGTGTGCTGGGCTAGTGGAAAAGTGCCTTATGTCTCCCAGCTGGTCTGGGAACGCCTTGGTATCCTCTCTGATGAGCTGGAGCAGGTGGCTGGGGAGAGGGAAGTCTGGGCTTCTCTGCTTGAACTGCTGCCTCCGCGACCCGGACCTCCGGAAAAGCGGTAGAAGATGGATGGATGGATGGATGGAGAAAGCATTAATACTGTATAAACATGTGTTTTTACATTGTAGAACTGTCCTAATGTACAAAAGACAATCCACAAGAGTTCCCACACCACTCTGAATGAACTGATCCAGGGAGCAGCTTGAGAAAAGATGTTTCAATTTATAGATATTTTTAGTTAGATGTGATAAATGGGTGGTGGGACAGCTGACTGTGCTCAGGGTGTGCCTGTCTGCTTTTTATGGGTCAACTCCCCCTCAGTCTCTTCACCACACGCACACACACACACACACACACACACACACACACACACACACGCATACTCTAATGCCCTCAATCGCATTCACCCTCCCTGTTAAATCCTCACCCCCATTGTCCCTTTCCCCCTGAAATCCTTAGACCATCATCTTTCCTGCACACACACAAACACCAGCACTCTCAGACCTTTTCCCCAGTCTGTCTGCAGTCAGGCCTAATGCACTGGCTAATGGCTTTCTAACCCCCCCACCCCCACCGCAACATCCACTCTCAGATTACACTCTCGTGCATGTTCAGATACACTTAAACAACTTGCATGGCAGTACTTTTTCTCCTCATGCCTGGGCACATCCACAAGTAGACTTAAACACATATAGGACTGGATGGACACGTGCTCATACTGTATGGTGACGCACAAACACACAGAAACACAAAGTAGGCACTAATGGTCCGTCAGTCCCCCACATGTACACTTACGAGTGGATTAGGATAAATGATCCCAGTGTAACATCACATACACACCCATGCACGCACACACACACGCTAGGGTTGCCAACTTTCTCACAGCCAAATAAGAGACAGAGGATTTTAACTATTGCTCAGTGCCACGATGTTGTGAAATTAGTGTTGTAACAATAGTGGGATTTTTTTACCTTGTTAATACCTTAAAAAATACTAATATTCAATGTCATGTTTAATACTACAAGGTAAAAAAAATACTACACTGTATACCTATAAATTTCAGATTTTTATTGTACGGCCTATGTGTCAACTTGCTGACAGAAGACACCAGGAAAGCTGCAGCTGGTATCAACATATCTATTGGGAACAAAATTAATACTTCAGTTATCTTGAATCAAAATATATTGCTATTTCAATATTTTGAAAACATTAGTGGATATAGTTTGTGAAGTTTTGTGGACATTTACAGTAAATAAAAACCAAAACCATTTCAAATCCATAGGCATTACTCACCAAAACCTACTTTTTCCATGAATATACATCCCGGCCAGGTCATGCCGAAGCTCATATAAAAGTGGAACTTCCTGCCATCCAGCTTGGTGCTCAGCAATAATGGAACGGAGGAGGGAAATGTGGTGGCGCCTTGCATGGCAGCGACACCTCTGATTACCTCCGCCAGGCCGAAAAGGCCAGGTTTTTGCCGGGGTTTGTTTGTCTGTCTGTCTGTTTGTTGGTTAGCAAGATAACTCAAAAACTTTGGGACGGATTTCCATGAAACTTTCAGGCGTTGTTGGAAATGGTACAAGGAAGAACTGATTAAATTTTGGGGATGATCCGCATCACCGTCTGGATACAGGAATTTTTTAAAGCATTTTTACCTCCGCCAGGCCGAAAAGGCCAGGAGGAGGTTATGTTTTTGCCGGGGTTTGTCTGTGTGTTTGTCTGTTTGTCTGTTTGTCTGTTGGTTAGCAAGATAACTCAAAAAGTCTTGGACGGATTTCCATGAAACTTTCAGGCGTTGTTGGAAATGGTCCAAGGAAGAATTGATTAAATTTTGGGGGTGATCCGGTTCACCGTCTGGATACAGGAATTTTTTAAAGCATTTTTTAACACTGTGACATACAGCCATTTTCAACATGTGCGCAGGCGCAATGGAGGGCGCTGGTCGTCGTGTCTGCAACACAAACTCTGCGTTCTTCAACGTTTTAGGCACAAAAGCACGCGGAAAACACTGCTGGCCTGGGCCCGCCAGCGTGCCTGTGTTTGCGCGCAACTGCAAAACCTCACACGGGCAGCTGTCCGCCGACGGATTCTTTGCCAGACATTTCCCGGCCAGCCATAGGAGCTGCGCATTTGGCAGAAATTCACCGGCCAGCCATAGGCGCTGCACAAAAACGAGCTCTCTGCCGGCGAAGCTTCTAAATTCTCGTTTGCCGCGGAGCGCAACCCCCCAAAAAATAATATAATATAAAACCCACGGCAACCTGTCTACCCAATTTGCATCCGTCAGTGGAGGAGATGGACACAACAGTAACACTTCAGTTTATTACCTCCGCCAAGGAGGCAATGCTTTTGCTACTGAACCACCAATCCTATCACTATCACATTGATTGTCATTGATTAATTGTATATGTTTATTGCACTGTCCCTGTCAAATAAACAAATAATCATTGTGAATCCAATTGCTAGTCAGATGTTTTCATGCTCAAGGAATCTGAAAACGTACACACAAACACTGTATGGGGGGAATTGTGGCACTTGGCGGAGGTCTGCGCTCTCCGAGTGCTTTTCTAGTTTAACACTGTGACATATGGCCATTTTCAACATGTGCGCAGGTGCAATGGAGGGCGCTGGTCATCGTGTCTGACCAACACAAACTCCGCGTTCTTCAACGTTTTAGGCACAAAAGCACGCGGAAAACACTGGTGGCCTGGGCCCGCCAGCGTGCCTGTGTTTGCGCGACGATGCAAAACCTGACACGGGCAGCTGTCCGCCGCCGGATTATTTGCCAGAAGTTCCCCGCCCAGCCATAGACGCTGCGCATTTGGCAGAAATTCACCGGCCAGCCATACGCGCTGCGCAAAAACGAGCTCTCTGCCGGGGAAGCTTCTAAATTCTGTTTTGCCGCAGAGCGCAACCCCAATAATATAATATAAAACCCACGGCAACCTGTCTACCCAATCAGCATCCGTCAGTGGAGGAGATGGACACAACACCAACACTTCAGTTTATTACCTCCGCCAAGGAGGCAATGCTTTTACTACTGAACCACTAATCCTATCACTATCAGATTGATCGTCATTGATTAATTGTCTATGTTTATTGCACTGTCCCTGTCAAAGAAACAAATAATCATTGTGAATCCAATTGCTAGTCATATCTTTTCATGGTCAAGGAATCTGAAAACGTACACACAAACACTGTATGGGGGGAACTGTGGCGCTTGGCGGAGGTCTGCGCTCTCCGAGTGCTTTTCTAGTTCTATATATGTGATTAACATTGTAGATAGGAGAAACGTAATTTCGTTCTACTGTACATGATTGGCTGTATGGACTGAATGACATTAAAGTTGGCTTATCCTTATTCTTATATTTTTTGTTGCTCTTGACTGACTCCAGCAGTCCCTTGTCCTTTTGCACAGCCAGAGAGAAGTCCTTACATGACAAGACCAAGTTCACAGTGTTGCAGCTGCACAGTCTTTTCTTCTTCACAGGTTTATCCATGTTTACAAGTCACAAAACAACAGTTTATATACAGTACAGTAATGCTACCTGTAGTGCAAATAACGACAAAGGATAGACCCAGACATCCCATAGTGCAAAAAAAGATAAACGATAAAACCCAGCAATCCTACATACAGAAAAAGTAGAGCAGTAATACTCGTAGTTGCAAGTTCGATGCGGTAGTTTAGGTGCAGACAGTGACGGATGGGACTGCACATGAACAGTATCGCAAAACAGACAGCAGCAGGTATGGCATTTGTGCAAATGGTTGCAGTAAAGTGCAAAAACATATAGCAGCAGATGTACTGTATTACTGTCAGTGTGCCAGTCTTTTTGTGCCAACAGCTAAGGTAGTTATTGTGCAGGTGAGTGTGTTATGGAGCGGCGGGGGGGGTGGGGTTATTTACACTAGATACGGGCGATGCACACTATGGGAACTGTGATTGGTTAATTGTCACCCTTGAACCCAGGGGTGACCGGGGCATGACCAGCACAGCAATCTGCTACTTTACCTGTAATAGAGCTAGGATCTGTTGCGTCAGGGTCACATCTAGTGGTTAATGCAGTCATTATACGCAGGGCCACCTTAACTTGCCATTAGGCCCTGGGACAGAGAGGTTTTGTAGGGCTTCCCCCAACAGAATCTCAATTTAACCTGTTTTCCATCTATGGCACACCGGCGCACCCGTCAGCTCACTTCTCTCTGATGGTCAAGGTTTTTTCAAGAAAATATTGAGTTTAGATATAAATTACAAAAGCTGTAACTTGAAAGTGGTAAGAGAAAATGGCTTACTGTCAATTAAAAAGATGTAGAATATGATCCAAAGTTTGAGATAGGAGTAAATTTACGCATCTAATTTGCATAATGTGATGGCAGCCATATCATCTTACATAACTTTCGGTCAAAAGTGGACTTTGGACATATTTACACAAAGGATGGTTTTGGGGGTTTTTGTCTTCATTTTGTTTTTGTTTTTTTGTTATCTTTTCTTCAAAGTATATGAACCAGAAAATCAGTAGAATGTACACAAACAAATAAATACATCAGACCTACCATGTGCCATGTGTCTTCATGCGTCCATTTCCTCATCCCCGGTCCTTATTTCGTCTTCTGCCGGTCATTTTCGCTTTTTCTCCCACATCCAGAGACTCTCACATTTATCTTTTGATTTATTCCACCTCAATTTCGGTTACCTAATGCCGCTGAACCGGCGCTATTGTTCTCTCCTGTCACGTGCGGCTCGTCAATAGCAGACAAACAGTGTACATGCTCCAGGCCATCTTCTGCAGTCACAGAAGGTAAATATTTCCATTCAGAAGCTAAATAATCTCTTTTTAGAATCATAGTTGGCAAAATTTGAAGCAAATGCTTCCTTTGTGTGGAAATATATGTTGCGATGGAGCCCTCATTGACATTTGTTTACATTCTCTTCTTCAGCTTCCTGGAAGTGATGTTTCAAGGTAGTTAGTTTGGGTGACATCAGTCCTCCAGTGAAGACCAGTAAGCTATACATGTCTGCTATTTTGTGATGTGAAATGCTTGGCACAACTGGGTTTTTTCTGTGGTTTTTGGACACATCACGTGACAGGCGCGGACCTGTGACTAGTACAGCATGTGGTGCAGATGTTTTATGACAGCCGCACAGTAAAAGGGTTAAAAATGTGTAATAGCCATGTTTTTAATAATGGATTGCATTTATATAGCACTTTTCATGACACCCAAAGACACCTTACAATAAGTCTGTTATTCATTCACTCCACAGACAATGATAGTGGTAAACTACTTCTGTAGTCAAGCTTCCCTGGGGCAGACTGATGGAAACATGGCTACCAATCCATGCCAACGGCCTCTCCAACCACCACTGAACATTTATTCACATTCATACATCAGTGTCATGAACCATGAACACACTGGAGGCAAGGTGGGTAAAGTGTCTTGCCCAAGGACATAACAGCAAGGTGTGGGGAGCGGGATTCAAACCGCCAACCCTCCGGTTATTGGGCAACCTGCTGTACCTCCTAAGCCACTACGGCCTCATTTTTGTTTCTCTTTGAGAAATGATGCAGCTTTGAGCTAGAAAACACAACTACACTCCAAAAAGTCAAATATAAGTAAAATGAAATAAATTAAGTCTGTTTATGCTTGTTTTTTGTCTGACAAGATATTTATTCTTGCTGTGCAGTTTATGTGTAAGAAAATTTTACATGCTTTCCAATAGTTTTAACTTGTTTTACAATTTGATGTCAAATTTTCTTGCTCTGTTAGCAGATAATTTTATTTAAAATAAATCAAAAAAAAATTCTGGCAATAGATAATTCTAGTTAAAATTAGAAAAAATATCTGTCAACAAAGTAAGGTTAAATTGCTTAAAACAAGTAAAAACATTCATAAAGCAAGTAAAATTTTACAGAAAACTGCACAATAAAAAGAAATTCTTGTCTTGTCAAAATTATCTTGTGAGAGAAAAACAAGCATAAAGCCTTGATTTAGGATATTTTATCTTACTAAGCTTTCCCTTTCTACAGTGTGACAGATACTGCCTTTGGCATAAAATTACATCAGTGAAGTATTCGTGATTCAAACAATGCACAACAGCAGCAATCAAAAACTTGCACAGATGGCTGGAAATATTGCAAATAGCATGTCTTTCCTTTGTAGAAGTCTTTCTTCTGGCCTTCTTTAAAGAAAAATCCTTCATTATGCCCTTTAAATCCAGGTCACGAATATCTCCATTCTCTATGGATGCTCTCCTCCATGCAGTAATTAGCAGCTCTGCTTCCACTCGATGCTCCAGCTTCGAAAAATCCCTTACACCTCGAGATTTTTTGAGCAGTTCATTTTCCTTAAGCTCTTTTCCTCTAAATATTTTATGAGTGCCATTTTCAAACTTTTTCCAGACAGCTCAAGTAGGTTCATTTTGTCTTCTTTTAATTATTTACCTTTTTGTTCTTATTAAAGACAAAAATAGAAAGGAGATGTTTTTACCTTCTTTACATGTTTCGACTGTTCACTGCAGCCTAAAAAGGTAAATTTTTTCCGGGCATTTTGACCGAACTAATTATTTCTTACCTCTCACTGGCGCTTGCATAGTCACAGGTCAAAACAATTCCTCTGATAAGCTATAAAGCGCCTAAGTCATGCCCCCTCTATTTCTGCATATAGGGAAAAATTCTCCATTGAAATGAATGGCAAGAGCAAAATTATCTTTTGATCCCGACTGAATTTTGCCACAAGTTACACATATGATGTTTTTCAATTTAAAAGACAATTAAATAATGTAACACGCAAACACGTAAATAACGGTGTGGGTTGTTGTCTTAACTGTTAAGGTATAAGGTTGTGAAAATATGTAAATTAAAAAACTGCAAACACAGATGGATGGAGCTTACACCATCTTTTTAAAACACGCCCAGGGTGAAATAACTAACAATCCTCTGAATCAGTTGCAGCTCTCTCAATACAAAAAAAAAAAAAAAATACCTTTGTGTTGTTTTTCTCCTCTTTGGATCCTTTTTTCCATCGGTCAGGAAACAGGTGAGGTTTTACTAATCTCCTACCATGCTCGTGTTTAGTGATGTGGGATGATGGGAGTGTTGTCCACTAATGGCTGAAATAAAAACTAAATATTACTCTTTTATTGTACGACAGCCAACAACTTCAATTACATGGAAAATTATCTTTTAAATAGACAAACATACAGTATGTGTAACTCGTGGCAAAATTTGATTGAGATCAAAAGGTAATTTTGCTCTTGCCATTCATTTCAATTGAGATTTTTTTTTTTTTTTGATTTAATGGTAAATGGCGTTCACTTACATAGCGCTTTTTACTCATCTCTGGATGACCAAAGCACTTTACAGATCATGCTATCCACCTATTCACACACTTATGACAGTGGAGCTGCCATGCACCAGCGCTGGCCTGACCCACCAGGAGCAACTGAGGGTTCAGTGTCTTGCTCAAGGACACTTCAACAAGCAGACTGCAGACAGAGCGGGAATCAAACCACTGATCCTCCAATTAGTAGTCGCTACACTACACCTGCACCACAGCCGATTTAAGGTCCCATATGCGGAAGTAGAAGGGGCGTGACTTAGGGTCTCTATTGTTGCACGATACCCACATGAGGCACTTGTAAATTAGACCAATCAGCAGCCACACATGAATATCAAGTTATGGATATAGAATATGAAAAGTTAACAATGTGATCTTTTTCATTGGCTCATGATAGGCCCTGACCTTTGTAGACCCCTGGGCTTCAGCCCAGCCTAGCCCATTCATTAAGGCGACCTTGAATACAGGACAATACACATCCCGCTTGGGACAAACATATTTGGCCCAATAAATGAGACATCCCAGCTAAAACGGGACAGTTGGTAACCCTAACACACGCACACACAGAGTTTATACCAAGAGAATCAGAAGCAATCTCTAATGCACATTCTGCTGTGGAAATAAACCTCCCACATCTGTAGCCTGCTGCTCATCTACTAGTATAATACAGCTACACCCCAACTGCTGGTAGTTGAGAAAAAAAAAATCAGTAATTTTTTCACCATATTTTTTACCCTAGTGAGAAGTGCAACTAATGTGAAAGTACCAAAAACAGCGCTAATTCTATCTGCTTGGTACTGACTTCAAAATCAAGTCAGCCAGACCAGAGTGGTGGCCTAGTGCTAGAGCATCCACCAGGTGGGAAGTACCATTTGTATTTGAACCCACAACCACTCAATTGTGGGTTCAAATACAAATGGTACTAACTGTTATGTCCGTAAAACATGGCAAAATAATGAGGTGAGTGGTGAACTACACAGGACTTTATTATATGACTCACACTGAGATGCTCCCATTAGGCAGAGAGGTGGTCGAAGAGACCGCCCCTCTGCCACGCAGCCCTCATAGTGGGGCAAAAAAGTACTTAGTCAGCCATCAATTGTGCAAGTTCTCCCACTTAAAAGATGAGAGAGGTCTTCAATTTTCATCATAGGTATACCTCAACTATGAGAGACAAAATCAGAAAAAAAAAATCCAGAAAATCACATTGTCTGATTTTTAAAGAATTTATTTGCAAATTATGGTGGAAAATAAGTATTTGGTCAATGACAAAAGTTCATCTCAATACTTTGTTATATACCCTTTGTTGGCAATGACAGAGGTCAAACGTTTTCTGTAAGTCTTCACAAGGTTTTCACACACTCTTGCTGGTATTTTGGCCCATTCCTCCATGCAGATCTCCTCTAGAGCAGTGATGTTTTGGGGCTGTCGCTGGGCAACATGGACTTTCAACTCCCTCCAAAGATTTTCTATGGGGTTGAGATCTGGAGACTGGCTGGGCCACTCCAGGACCTTGAAATGCTTCTTACGAAGCCACTCCTTTATTGCCCGGGTGGTGTGTTTGGGATCATTGTCATGCTGAAAGACCCAGCCCCGTTTCATCTTCAATGCCCTTGCTGATGGAAGGAGTTTTTCACTCAAAATCTCACGATACATAGCCCCATTCATTCTTTCCGTTACACGGATCAGTCATCCTGGTCCCTTTGCAGAAAAACAGCCCCAAAGCATGATGTTTCCACCCCCATGCTTCACAGTAGGTATGGTGTTCTTTGGATGCAACTCAGCATTCTTTCTCCTCCAAACACGACAAGTTGAGTTTTTACCAAAAAGTTCTATTTTGGTTTCATCTGACCATATGACATTCTCCCAATCCTCTTCTGAATCATCCAAATGCTCTCTAGCAAACTTCAGACGGGCCTGGACATGTACTGGCTTAAGCAGGGAGACACGTCTGGCACTGCAGGATTTGAGTCCCTGGCGGCGTAGTGTGTTTCTGATGATAGCCTTTGTTACTTTGGTCCCAGCTCTCTGCAGATCATTCACTAGGTCCTCCCGTGTGGTTCTGGGATTTTTGCTCACCGTTCTGGTGATCATTTTGACCCCACGGGGTGAGATCTTGCGTGGAGCCCCAGATCGAGGGAGATTATCAGTGGTCTTGTAGATCTTCCATTTTCTAATAATTGCTCCCACAGTTGATTTCTTCACACCAAGCTGCTTACCTATTGCAGATTTAGTCTTCCCAGCCTGGTGCAGGTCTACAATTTTGTTTCTGGTGTCCTTTGACAGCTCTTTGGTCTTGGCCATAGTGGAGTTTGGAGTCTGACTGTTTGAGGTTGTGGACAGGTGTCTTTTATACTGATAACGAGTTCAAACAGGTGCCATTAATACAGGTAACGAGTGGAGGACAGAGGAGCCTCTTAAAGAAGAAGTTACAGGTCTGTGAGAGCCAGAAATCTTGCTTGTTTATAGGTGACCAAATACTTATTTCCCACCATAATTTGCAAATAAATTCTTTAAAAATCAAACAATGTGATTTTCTGGATTTTTTTTTTTCTCATTTTGTCTCTCATAGTTGAGGTATACCTATGATGAAAATTGGAGACCTCTCTCATCTTTTAAGTGGGAGAAATTGCACAATTGGTGGCCGACTAAATACTTTTTTGCCCCACTGCATACTCCGGGTGACGTCACCACCCATGTCACACCATAAAGAGTCCTAATAACAACACTAACCCCCCCCCCCCCCGTAGAAAAGTCCAAAACACACACACACACCATTCAGACCCTCACAAATTTATAGCCCGCATCACACACTAACAATAAACAAAATAATTAGGCCTATCCATGTGCACAAACAACTAAAACTAGAGGGGGACTACTGTTCCACCTCCACATGGCTAGACGGACTATTCTGCCGTCTTTATCAATATATAGTCCATGAAATAAAAAGCTGCCGTGTTCCTAATGTAATGTAAAATAACTCCATAAACATATATACATACAGCTAAAACCTCAATTCAGCAATCAGCCAGTCAATATTTACATTCACGGCCTGCTATTAACACACCCAACTAAACCACCCCATAACCTGGGCCAACCACACAGTAATATATGCCCCAAACACATCGACACAAACGTTACTTGGTTTTCTCTGGGCTTTTTTTTTTTGTCATGGGCAATTCACATAGCAACTCGGCGTAAGAAACATATTCACTACATAGCCTGAACGATGCACACATTAATATTTCAGCAATTCACACATAAACGACAAGCAGAACACATTAACTCAGGCAATCAGCAATAACATATATTAAACACATTGCCCCCTTTAACTTATCAGTCACACACCACGGAGAGCCCACCCCACCGGAGACCTGTCAGGCGGGTCCCGACAAGAGTGTCGTCTCTTTTTGGCGCCCGAGGATGACCCACGCCGGTACCGAAGTGCCTCACCTTCCTCATAAACACGCTGCAGCTCATTGGGGTGTCTCTCCATAGCCATCTGTAAGCTGCAGGGAACTGTCCTCCCAAACAGCCACCACCAGTAGCCGCCCCTGGTCCGCCCCTGGTCCTCCTGTTTCCTCTGCTTCCTGTGGGCTCCTCTCAATCGGACCTCCTCTCTGGGTCGAACCAAATCAGCGACCCCCAGAGGAGCTCTGCTCGGCTTCCAGTGTTCCTGTGTGGCCTGTTGTTTAATCGTGCCAGCCGGTCCTGCCCCGCTCGTTTTCATTTTAGACACGGGTGAAGCCGTTGTGACCCCCTGCTTCTCGGTACTCCCAGTCGAATTCCAGAAGCAGAATGAGTCAGCCACTCGGCTCCATCCACCGTCATGGGCGTCCCACGGTGCCACCCATTTCCCTCAGCTAGGGCAACTTGGGCTCTGGCACAGGAGCCCTCCTGCGATGGCCCTGGATGGGATTGGTCCTGTTCACTTTCCAGATTACTAAGCCAAGGTTTGTCCCATATTGCATCATCCATCACTGCTGGCATCAGTCAGTTCCATAAACCACAGCCCGACCACTCCTCCTCAACGCGGCTGATGGAAAACCCCAGTCCATAGAAGAGGTCGTAGCCCATCACATTCTCGCCACTGCTAGTCACAATAAACTTCAGGTTAACGGCCACCGATGATTTATAACGGGCCGTCAGCTCCACCGAATCCACGAAGGGCAGCCTCCGTCCTCCATAGCTGCACAACGGCTCTAAATGACCTCTCAGCTGATGATATGGGAAGAAACTCCTCACAGTGGGCCAATTCAACACCGACCTCACTGCACCCATGTCAACCAACAATGGTACCTCCACTCCGTCCAGTTCCACTGCACAATATGTACGGCCGTCGGTGTCTGGGGAAACGGTGTGGATAACCGTGGGAGTTGGAGCAGGGGTGTCCGCTTTATGTCGCCGTTCCCCTCGCTTGAACCTATTACAGACCCTGGCAAAGTGGCTGCACGGTGGCGCAGTGGTTTAGCACTGTGGCAGCACAGTTTTACCCTTGGCCGGGGGATCGCGGGGATCATGAGGTCGTGGGTTCGATCCCAGCCCCCGACCAACAGTGAGCTGTGTGGAGTTTGCATGTTCTCCCCGTGTTGCGTGGGTTTACTCCGGGATTTCTCCGGTTTCCTCCCGCATACCAAAAACATGTAGGTTTAGGGCGCTCGCGCACGCAGCGACCAGCAGCCGGTGGCTTGTCACCAGACTGCAAACCAAGTCTACCTACGGGTACAAATAAGTAACAAAAAAAAAAAAAAAAAAAAAAGTGATGCAGGAGTATGCACTTGCTACAGCGTTTGCCTCTCGCCGGACAATCTCTTGCCTTGTACTGGTGCTAAGTGGACCCACAACCTTAACACTTGGGTGATCCCAGGGCGGACCTCATCTTTACAGCTGCAGCGCATTCCTCTTCTTTGCTGTCTTTGCTGTCCAGATCCACAGCCTGCATAGTTGATTGTGAGTCATGGCGGCATAGCGTAGCTCTCTCACTGAGGTCGTGTGATAACTTGTCCGCCGCTTCACACTGTTGGGCTATCTCCACAGCCCTGGCTAGAGTTAATTCGCCGGAGTGTGTAAGCAGTCTCGACCGAGCTGACAAACACAAAGTGTGCTCCACCAGCTGGTCGTGGACCATTTCTTCCTCTAAGTCACCAAACTGGCAGTCCCCGGCCAGCTGCCGTAGGTCTGCAACATAGTGCTGCACTAACTTGTCGGTCCGCTGGAGGCGCTGCCAAAACTGGACCCTCCTGACGATGACATTTGTAGGCACGCAAAAATGTTGCGCCATTCCCTCAACCACGTCATCGAAGCTATCGCTAGCTTCCAAGGTAGAAAGGATACGTTGACCTTCCATGCCCAATTTGTGGACCAAAATCACCCTTGCTCTTACCTTCTTCAGTTCACCCAGGTTTAGTGTGCCACCAAGTAGTTTTTAAATGCGGCGAACCATCTCGCCCTAGGCACCGGAGGC
Source organism: Pholidichthys leucotaenia (assembly GCA_020510985.1). NCBI lineage: Eukaryota > Metazoa > Chordata > Actinopteri > Cichliformes > Pholidichthyidae > Pholidichthys > Pholidichthys leucotaenia. The sequence continues at coordinate 361,186,497 of CM035838.1, read as the reverse complement.
TCCCCTGGAGACTCCAAAAATGGCCAAATTGCAGACATGCCAGCATCCATAACTTTATCGTTGCCAAATGTTATGTCCGTAAAACGTGGCACAATAATGAGGTGAGTGGTGAACTACACAGGACTTTATTATATGACTCTGACATGATTAATAGACCCAGTAAACAGACACAGACTCTAGGATAGATACAATTATCTTTTATTGTGTTAACTGGTGTGTGTGTGTGTGTGTGTGTGTGTGTGTGTGTGTGTGTGTGTGTGTGTGTGTGTGTGTGTGTGTGTGTGTGTGTGTGTGTGAGAGAGAGAGAGAGTCAGTGATGACGTGGCAGCTGGGGGTGAGCAGAGCACCGTGCAACCTGGCAACCCTATGGACAGAGCAGAGACAGCAGACATTAGTAATGCCCAGGGGGAAATGTGCAAGAATGACAGAGGCTTACTGTTTGCTGGGCTGGTGTCGTGCTCAGGTTGGCCCGCAGGCTCCAGCCAGGAGGACAGCGCCCGTCACCACAGTACAGCTGGGAATGGAGATGGTGCTCAGTCCGCTGCCAAGGAGGAAGGATTCTGCCGCCACGGAACTCTGCCTGTGCACAGGGGATGAGCAAGGAAAAGGTGAGTAGCAGGATGGCTTACTTGGTTGAAGAGAGCTGCTCCTTCCAGGAGAATAGGAAGTGAGGGAATGACTCCGGTAAAATTACGAGGGCTGAGAAAATCTCTGGAGATAAGCGAAGAGTAGTCTCAATGAGCCAAAGAGATCAGACGGCTCCGCGCCGATCTGAGGGCAGAGTGGGTTAAATAGCCTGACAGTGATGAAGAACAGGTGTGCTCGCAGCTGCAGATCATAATCAGCTGGAGTGAGCCATCACAGACTCACACTGATACAGAGACGCTCCCTTTAGGCAGAGAGGTGGTCGAAGAGACCGCCCCTCTGCCACGCAGCCCTCTTATACTCCGGGTGATGTCACCACCCGTGTCACACCATGAAGAGTCCTAATAACAACACTACACTTCCCACCTTCTAGCGCCGTTCTCAGCATAAATAGAATGGGGTTAAGGAAAGTTGGTTGTAGTGTCCAGTGGACTGACACTGTGTGGAAGTATCGACTGAGTAGACTGCACAATACATGAAAGAAAAAGAAGAAGTCTGTGGGAATGAATTTTAGTGGGACAAATTCCAGCATGTTCTCACTGTAGGTGCACTTTGCATTCACTCTTTGGGAGTGTAATATCAGCATTCAGGCTGGATGTTCATAAACTTTTCTGTCATATCTGCATATTCTTTTTTACTCACATGATCAGTATAAGTACACTATATTGCCAAAAGTACTGGGAAACCAGTCCAAATAAATGGGCACCAATCAACAAAGCAAGGTCCATAAAGACATGGATGAGTAATTTTGGTGTGAGAGAACTTAACTGGATCTGATAGAACACCTTTGGAATGAATTAGAGCGGAGACTGCAAGCCAGGTCTTCTTGTCCAACATTAGTGCCTGACCTCACAAATGTGTTTCTGGAAGAATGGTCAAAAGATCGCTATGAGACCATCGCTCAACGATCTCTCAATGATCTCCACCCCTGTGTAAAGGGGGTATAAGTGGGGTCTTATAGTTATGCCAGCTGCATCATCAGTGCATGAGCCTTCTATGCTCATTATCTATTCTAAGATGGATCAGGAAAAGTTGACTATAGAGGGTATGCGCATGATGTCACCGAACAGAACTCATGGCAGTTAAAAAACCCTGAGTGGCAAAAATGAGTGGCTGCCTTATGGGGCATGTCCACCAAACATGTTTTTTGTCGCCTGACTGCCCTGAACCTCTTTTTTTCAGCGCTTGTGTGCTGCACTATGGAAAAAAAAACTCTGCACCCTGTATCCAAGCAACAGCTTATCACTCACAGCTCAGCACTTCCGCCTTTCCCATGGTCAGACTTTCTACTTATTTTTTAATAGTAGTCTCTAAATAACAATGGACAGGAAAATATATTCTGGCATTGGCAGCAGCTCTGAATGCAAAATATAATGCCATGGAAAAGAAAACAGGACTCTGGGTGCAGACATCAACCGCACTTGTACAGGAGTATCTGACACCAAATTTGTACTGGAGTTGAGCTTTGATAGTGCCCCTTTCAAGGAGTATTTTAAATTGACTTGGAGTCAGTTTGAACTGGTTTTGGAGAAGGTTGGCCCATCAATTTCTCGGATGCAGACTAATTACAGAGAGCCCTTCTGAGGTGAGTAGTCTATGGTCAAAATTTTGTTTAATTTTACATCTATTTTCGTAAAACGCACGCTGAGACGTGCTCAACACATGGTTTCCTAAACTCATAAATGACTGTTGGTAAATGATCACATTTCACATTGGAGGTATTTCCATTTTTTGCAGTTATCAACTACAAATTCACATAGTACCCATAATATCTACTGCAACAAACTTGTAAGAAATATGACCGTGGTGAAGGCACAAACACTCACCTGGCACGCCAACAGATGTGGACACATTCCTCCAAGCGTTTGCTTTCAAATTTTGATCATGATATCCTTTTAGTGTCAGATCAAAGAGTAAAGGGTTGTCTGATACAGCTAGGATCAGGCTCTCCTGCGCTATCATACCGTTGTCGTCTTCCTGTACCAGCGTCCTATGTCCCACCCTTCCTTAATCTGATTGGCTGCTTAGAAAGGTCTGACATTGACAAGCGCAGCTGTAGTCTGAAAAGTTTAACTTTTTTCAGCCCTGAGCGTAGCGACAAAAAGCGGCCACCGTTCAGAGCGTTTCAGCGCCAAGGGCGCTCAGCGCTGTAGACACTGGACTGCATAGAGAATGAATAGAAAATAGTCGCCCACAACAGAAAAAATATGTTTGGTGGATTAAGGTGTATGCAGTAAAACACAAAAATACACATGTATTCAGTCACAACAGTAAACAGAGTGCTTATTTGCATTGGAGAGCTTATCCTTTCATTCCATCTTGTATTACTTGACAAAAAAATAAATAAAAAATTAAAGGCTCAGACGCAGATCATCACTTATATGTGCTCTTACCCACACATCGTTACAGTCAAGTAAAGTGTGTCAATAACAGCTAAAGTAAAAAGGGCACTATGTATACTGCTGTGACTTTTTGTCTGCATTCAAATTTAAGCTGTCACATGTGTTTGCAACTCAGTGCTGTGTTACTATGGTAACTGCCCTGTAACTGCCCAGAGCTCCATTCCAGTGTATACCCTCTAATGTAATATTAGTTGTAATATTTTTTCCCCAAATTGGCCACAATCCAAGAGATGCAACAACACATTACCTAAACCTTTTCCTTTCTGTGCCATCAGTTTTTAATGTAGACAACTGAGACACCACTACTGTTTACAACATTTTCATCACTAGCTAGTGATAGTTTCTGCATCATTAACCAATATGGAGCAAGACTTGAACTTTTTCCATGTTTGTCTGTAGCTCTTCAATGTGTTTCTGTGCAATTATAGCTTGCAATCAACAAACCAAATTTACAGAAGTGCACCTTACTTTTATATGCAACTAATATTATATAAATAATTGTGGTCTTTGTTATCAAATCAAATACCAACTAGAAAATAACTCAGAGAGTGCATACCTCGGCCAAAGCTCCTTCTGTCCCTCATGGATCACCTCCAAAATGTAATGGTTTGTTTTAGAGGACTCCTCCAAATACAGTGGGGCAAAAAAGTATTTAGTCAGCCACCAATTGTGCAAGTTCTCCCTCTTAAAAGATGAGAGAGGTCTCCAGTTTTCATCATAGGTATACCTCAACTATGAGAGACAAAATAGGAAAAAAAAATCCAGAAAATCACATTGAAGGATTTTTAATGAATTAATTGGTAAATTCCTCGGTAAAATAAGTATTTGGTCAACAACAAAAGTTCATCTCAATACTTTGTTATATACCTTTTTTTGGCAATGACAGAGGTCAAACGTTTTCTGTAAGTCTTCACAAGGTTTTCACACACTCTTGCTGGTATTTTGGCCCATTCCTCCATGCAGATCTCCTCTAGAGCAGTGATGTTTTGGGGCTGTCGCTGGGCAACATGGACTTTCAACTCCCTCCAAAGATTTTCTATGGGGTTGAGATCTGGAGACTGGCTGGGCCACTCCAGGACCTTGAAATGCTTCTTACGAAGCCACTCCTTCATTGCCCGGGCGGTGTGTTTGGGATCATTGTCATGCTGAAAGACCCAGCCACGTTTCATCTTCAATGCCCTTGCTGATGGAAGGAGGTTTTCACTCAAAATCTCACGATACAGGGCCCCATTCACTCTTTCCTTTACACGGATCAGTCGTCCTGGTCCCTTTGCAGAAAAACAGCCCCAAAGGATGATGTTTCCACCCCCATGCTTCACAGTAGGTATGGTGTTCTTTCTCCTCCAAACACGACAAGTTGAGTTTTTACCAAAAAGTTCTATTTTGGTTTCTTCTGACCATATGACATTCTCCCAATCCTCTTCTGGATCATCCAAATGCTCTCCAAATGCACGTCTGGCACTGCAGGATTTGAGTCCCTGGCGGCGTAATGTGTTACTGATGGTAGCCTTTGTTACTTTGGTCTCAGCTCTCAGCAGATCATTCGCTAGGGCCCCCCATGTGGTTCTGGGATTTTTGCTCACCGTTCTTGTGATCATTTTGACCCCACGGGGTGAGATCTTGCGTTGAGCCCCAGATCGAGGGAGATTATCAGTGGTCTTGTATGTCTTCCATTTTCTAATAATTGCTCCCACAGTTGATTTCTTCACACCAAGCTGCTTACCTATTGCAGATTTAGTCTTCCCAGCCTGGTGCAGGTCTACAATTTTGTTTCTGGTGTCCTTTGACAGCTCTTTGGTCTTGGCCATAGTGGAGTTTGGAGTCTGACTGCTTGAGGTTGTGGACAGGTGTCTTTTATACTGATAGCGAGTTCAAACAGGTGCCATTAATACAGGTAACGAGTGGAGGACAGAGGAGCCTCTTAAAGAAGAAGTTACATGTCTGTGAGAGCCAGAAATCTTGCTTGTTTGTAGGTGACCAAATACTTATTTTACCAAGGAATTTACCAATTAATTCATTAAAAATCCTTCAATGTGATTTTCTGGATTTTTTTTCTCATTTTGTCTCTCATAGTTGAGGTGTACCTATGATGAAAATTGGAGACCTCTCTCATCTTTTAAGTGGGAGAACTTGCACAGTTGGTGGCTGACTAAATACTTTTTTGCCCCACTGTACACTCTCCCTTTCTCTCTCTTTTCAGGTTGCTGCCATCTGTGTTGTGCGCTCACCTGCCTCATCATCCTCATCTCCGCCTCAGCTACCTGTCTCCACCCCGTCAGACATCATCTCCCAGTTCCTCTCCTACCCTACTACCTGCCAGCCTCATCCCGCTGGTTTGTCTATTTCTGCTGGGGTTCTCTGCCGGGCTCTCTACTCATCTCCCGTAAGTGGCAATTTGTTTTCCACTTTTCTCGATCTCTCTCCTCCTATTACCAGTTCTCGTCTTCTCTCCACAGGCTGAGTCTTCCTCTGGTGAGTGACATATTTTCTCCTAACCCTGCTGACATTTGGATTAATAAATTGTTTAAACTTAGCTTCTCTGTGTCGTGTGTTTTCTCTGGTGTGGCACCTGCAAGTGAGCTGATCATTCTATCATTATGACAGAACGAGCCAGCCAGAATGTGAGCTTGGCAGGAGCTGCATCAGCGGAACACTCCGCTTTGTACCGCATCGAAGCCACAGAGAGGCAGGTGGCCGCGCTCACTCAGCAGCTGCAAACTATTATGCAGCAACTGAGCACGGTCACTGACCCATTTGGCTCATCTGTCCCATCCGGGTCCTTCTTCTCCACCTGCGGCCCCGGTTTCTTCCACCGTCCACCGAACAACCTCCGTTCCCTCATCAGCCCGTATGCAGGGGAGGTGGGGAATGCAAGGGGTTCCTTTGTCATGTCTGGCTTTATTTGGGCCAGGTGGGCGGAGAGGGCCCTGATGACACATCCAAAATTCACTTCATAGCCCTCCTGCTGCAAGACCTAGCTCTTAGTTGGGCTCAGTCCATGCTCAACAGTCCGGAGGGTCCTAATTATACATTTGATAGATTTGTAAGTGAATTCGCCCACGCGTTTGACTGAACAGAGAGTGAAGGCAACATCATGAGCCGCCTTATGTCTCTCTGCCAGGGAAATTGGTCAGCCACCGATTTCTCTGTGGACTTTCTGGTCATCACAGCGGACTCTGGCTAGAATGATGTTGCCTTATGCAGCGTCTTCCTCCAGGGTTTAAATTCCAACCTCCACAATGACCTGACGGTTCATGCCGTTCCCTCCTCTCTGGACAGTCTGATCGATCAGGCCGTCAGTTTTGACAACCGATACTGCAAATCCTCCTCTCACCCGCCAGTTGCGCGTGTGCCTCCTCCGGTTACTGACACAGGTGGAACCGACTCCTCCTCCAAAGTGATGGTTCTTGGCCGGACCCATCTGGCTCTGGAAGAGCATCAACGACGGAGGAGAGCCGGCGCGTGCATGTACTGTGGCTCCTTAGAGAACAAAATATACACATGCCACCTGAGCCAAAAGACGCAGCCCATCAGTAGCCGTGGGGGGTCTGACAGGCGACTCTTCTTCATCCCCCCGGTAACTTCTCTATTTTGGCTCTGATCCAGCTGCCGGGGATCGAGAGGAGGGTTAGGACCTTAATAGATTCAGGGGAAGAACAAAATTTCATGTCTTCACATCTTGTACGGGAGATGGGCATTCCCGTCACCAAATTATCCACTCCTGTGAATGTTACAACCTTATCTGGTGGCAATGTGGCATCCGTCACCGAATCCACGGCGCCAATATCTGTCCTTCTTTCCGGGAACCACTGGGAGGTCTTATCGTTCTTTATTCTCCCAAGTTCATCCATCCTGGTGGTTCTGGGGTACCCCTGGCTCCGGAAGCACAACCCCATTATTAATTGGGCCCAAAACTCAATTTCTTCCTGGAGCCCTTTTTGTTTGGCGTCTTGCCTTAGTTCGGCCGAGTGTTCCCCATCCTTACCCATCTTACAACTGTGTCACAGACCTCCTCCTGGGTGCGCAGCTGCCGTCCAGCCAGCTCTATAGAGCTGGAGAGGGAGGCGATGGAGAAGTATATTAAGGACTCTTTGAACACCAGCCCCATTCGGCCATCCTCGGATCCTCTTGTGGTGGGGTTTTTCTTTGCTGGTAAGAAGGACGGATTTCTGCGTCCATGTATTGATTACCGGGAACTCAACGCCATAACCATCAAAGATAAATATCCTCTGCCCCTAATTAACTCCACGTTCGAGCTCCTTCAGTGCGTGCGGGTGTTTTCCAAACTGGACCTGCGCAACGCGTACCAGCTGGTCCGTATTCGTGAAGGGGGCGAATGGAAGACGGCCTTTGAAACACACTTACAGCAATTCGAATACTTAGTGATGCCTTTTGGGTTCACCAGCGTCTTCCAATGCCTCATTAATAACGTCCTCCGCAATATGGTAAATCAATTTGTTTTTGTCTACTTGGATGACATTTTGATTTTTTCCTGCATGCCAGAGGAACACACAGTACATGTCAGGGCCATGCTACAATGACTCCTGGAAAATCAGCTTTTTAAAAAGGCTGAGAAGTGCGAGTTTCCACCCCCTCCACTTCCTTCCTGGGGTTTATTGTGGCCGAAGGGGAGCTGAGAGCCGATCCCGCCAAGGTGAAGGCTGTGTTGGATTAGCCTACGCCCCATTCCTGCAAGGAGCTTCAACGCTTCTTGGGGTTTGCGAATTTCTATCGCAGGTTCATCAGGAACTATAGTGGGGTAGCACAGCCTCTCACACAGCTGACCTCTGTTAAGGTGCCTTTTCATTGGTCCGAGGCAGCTGAACAGGCCTTTTCCAAATTAAAAGGTCTGTTCTCTAAAACCCCCATCTTGGCCCAGGTTGACCCTCAGCTCCACTTCACCCTGGAGGTGGATGCTTCTGATTCGGGGGTGGGCACTGTCCTCTCATAGCGCTCGGCCTCCAACCAGAAGCTCCGCCCATGCACGTATTTCTCTCGGCGGCTCACCCCAGCCGAGAGGAATTACAACGTAGGAGACCGAGAGCTGCTAGCCATTAAGTTGGCCCTGGAGGAGTGGACACACTGGCTGGAGGGAGCGGTAAATCCCATCGTAGTGTGGACCGACCACAAAAATGTAGAGTATCTACGGTTTGCCCCACAGATTTAATGCCAGGCAGGCCCGCTGGGCCTTATTTTTTCTTAGGTTCAATTTTACCATCACCTACAGGCCTGGCTCCCGGAATGTCAAACCAGACGCTCTCCCGCCAATTTAGCCCAAACTCTCCAGACCTCTCTTCCCTCTCCCAGCCAATTGTGCTGCCTTCGTGCATCCTCGGAGCCCTTACCTGGGAGATTGAGCAGAGGGTCCGCCAGGCTCAGTCCATGGAGCCAAAACCGGCAGGGGGGGGGGGGGGGGGCAAGGGATCACCTGTTTGTTCCGGCCATCCTCCACAATGACGTCATTCAGTGGGGCCACTCCAGTCACTTTGCCTGTCACCCTGGGGATTCTCGCACTATAAACCTTATTCAATGGGTGTTCTGGTGGCCCACCCTGCGGATGGACGTCCAGGACTATGTGAAGGCATGCCAGATCTGCACTCATAATAAATCTGACTCCTCACCTACTGCTGGCCTGCTTCACCCCTTACCTATTCCCAGTCGACCATGGTTCCACATTGCATTGGATTTTGTCACCAGACTTTCCCCTTCTCAAGGTAAAACCGTCATACGCACTATTGCTGACCACTTCTTCAAGGCAATTCATCTGGTACCCCTCCCCAGGTTACCCTCCACCCCTGAAACTGCCGACCTTCTAACCACTCATGTCATCCGTCTACATGGAATTCCTCTGGACATTTTGTCTGACCGGGATCCACAATTTACGTCACATGTATGGAAATCCTTCTGCCGATCACTAGGAACTACGGTCAGTCTCACTTCTGGTTACCACCCACAGAGTAACGGGCAGGCTGAGCGTACCAACCAGTCCCTGGAGGTCGCCCTCAGATGCGTAGCATCCGAAAATCCCTCTACATGGAGCACTCATCTGACCTGGTTGGAATATGCCCACAACTTGGCAGTCTCTGCTGCCACTGGACTTACTCTCTTTGAGGCCTCCGTGGGGCACCCCCCCCCCCGTTGCCTATGGTGGAGAGGGAAGTTGCAGTGCCATCCATGGGGATGGCACTGCTCACGCCCGCTGCTGCCATCGACGCTGGAGAGCCAACCGAGCCGCCCTCCTCTGCTCTACGGAGCAAAACCAGCAGTATGAGGACCGGAAGCGGACCCCAGCTCCCAGATATGTTGCTGGGCAGCGTGTTTGGCTATCGGCAGACCAGGTGGCCCTGAAAACTGAGTTTAGGAAATTATCACCTAGTTTCTTGGGTCCAGTCATCAGCTCCACAATAATCAACATCACGGTCTGCCTGCAGTTCCCACGGACTCTCCGCATCCACTCGACGTTCAAAGTCTCACGGATCAAACCCTTCTCTGCCAGTCCTCTTTGTTCCCCCTCAAGCCGTCTCCTCCTCCCCGGATCCTCGATGGCCAAACCACCTACACCGTCCAGAGAATTCTGGACGTTCACCGTCGGGGCCGGGGTCTCCAATACCTGGAACTGGTATTGGAGAAGTATTGGCACTGGAAGTGCTACGGCCCTGAAGAAAGGTCATGGATCCCCAGGTCCCATTTCCATGACAAAGGGATGGTCCTGGCCTTTCACAAAGCCCATCCCAACAAGCCCAGTGAACCGCCAGGAGGCGCCCCCTGAGGGGGGCACTGTCATGTTCAGGTGAGCGCACGCCCCCTCCTTTCCTGCTGGAGATTCCCCAACTCCGCCGGTAATCACTACACCTGCGTGAGTGGACACACCTGCTGCCTCAGGCTTGCCAGCGCATTTAAGGACCATCATGTGAATGCTTCAGTGCTGGCTCGTTGGGTATACTGCTTGCAACAAGCAAGTGCCTCTAACATTTAAACCGAGGAAGCGTAAATTAATTCCTCTCCCTTTCTCTCTCCTTTCAGGTTGCTGCCATCTGTGTTGTGTGTCTCCGGGGATTGTTGTGCACTCACCTGCCTCATCATCCTCATCTCTGCCTCAGCTACCTGTCTCCACCCGGTCAGACATCATCCCCAACTCCTCTCCTACCCTTCTACCTGCCAGCATCATCCCGCTGGTTTGTCTATTTCTACTGGGGTTCTCTGCCGGGCTCTCTACTCAACTCCCGTAAGTGGCAATTTGTTTTCCACTTTTCCCAATCTCTCTCTTCCTATTTACCAGTTCTTGTCTTCTCTCCACAGGCTGAGTCTTCCTCTGGTGAGTGACGTATTTTCTCCTAACCCTGCTGACTTTTGGATTAAGAAATTGTTTAAACTTAGTTTCTCTGTGTCGTGTGTTTTCTCTGGTGTGGCACCTGCACGTGAGCTGACCATTCTATCATTATGACAAACAGACGGATGGATGGACAAACCACCCCAATTACATAACCTCCTTGGCAGAGGTAATAATTATCAAAGTCTTCACTGAACAAGACACATTTGCATTGCGACTCTTATTAAACAAAACATTATGGTCTTTCTTTCCAGCTAAACTACTGAGTAAAATGTTTCAACATTGCTTTGAAATTATTGTTCATTGTCTCCTTTTTAAAAGCAATTTTTGGCACCTATTTGTACAAGCTGAAGAAGAAGATAACAGTATGAGACGAAAATTCACCCTGTGTATCATCATAGAAATAAAAATGTGTGTGCCACATTAAATTTACTATTATGAATATTTACTGTTACTGAATATACAGTATTTGAAGCAGGATAAAATATGCAAAGGGTTCTGAGCCTTGATATATTACTACATATTTTTCTTTTTTTCAAGTATAGTAGCCTACTGTATTTTGTGTATATTTTATTTCATATGCCACACAGTCATTTATATAATTTTGGAAGAGAATATAACTGGGGTTCATACTGTAGTAGAATTGTCCAAATTATCTGCCTAATTATCTTTTTTGGCTTTTAACTGAGGCTGCTTCGCAGTACAGGCCTCTTTGAAGGCAACTGAGTGTGTCATAGCAAGTCAGAGAGATCTGTTTGTTTTTCCTCTCTTGTGGAGGCTATTTTGGGCATTCAGAAACATTCTGTCTCTCCGTTGCTCTAACTCCCTTTATTCAAAATGTTTACTCTCTCTTTCTGTCTCCGGTTTCTCAAAAGATTTGACCTGTGAGTGTCTCTTCCTGTCTGCCTATTTCCCTGCCTGGTCTTCATGATCGGTGAGTTATAGTTGGGGTCAAAGTGGCGAATTCCCTCATCTTCAGGTTAACATCAACACTTATCAATACAGCAAGGGTTAATCCACCACTGCTACAGCTCAGACTCTCACATAACATTCTGCTATATCCAGATGGAGCTGTCAAGGAATTCAAGTGTTTTTATGAGTCTGTGCCAGCTTTGGGCAGCATTCGGTGGCATCCTCTGCATGCAGTGACTTGAACAGTTGCTCCGCATCAGTTAAGTATTTGCGTTAAATAAAAATCAGCATTTCCCCAAGTGATGTTAACATTTAAGAAATAATTGCAGCTCTTGCAGAATTACAGCCTTCGGCTTGTTGTTCTGCTTGGCTGAAAACTTCTGAGTCACTCTCACAACTCACATTTCATGCACACCAGATGGCATACAGGCTAAGTTAGCGACTAGCTGGTGAAGTTTATGTTGATTTCAACAAATTACTGTGTTTTATACTAGCAGTGGAACATGGGGAGCATAATGGGGACTGTATACCCTGTTCCCACATTCTTTTTAAAGCTGCTTTTACACCTTGGTTCATTTGCTTTGGACCAAATCACTTGATGGGTTTGTGAACTTGAAACGTTTTCCACTTGGTTCAGCATTTTTTTTCACAAGCACACCAAAATGTGTCACTTTAAACAGTCCAAGAATGTCCTCACTGCTTACTCCAGGAACAAGAAAAAAGTAAATATAGCAGTATTGTTTTGTCTTTTGCCTTACCAGAACTATGTTTTATGCAGTGCATCTTGCGCTTTGATATACTCTTGATAAAGACTTTTAGCTTAGATGTGTCATTGTGAAGCAGACCTCTGATACCCCTTTCCCCACAACCAGTTGCTGCAGACAGAATTTTGGTATTTTTGTGTATCGTTCAGCACTTATGTAATCATTCATCCAGTCTGCACCCCCCTGTAATTACATGTTTATCGATGAATAGAATAGAATAAAATAGAATGGAATAGGTTTTATTGTCACTGTACAGTTGTACAGTACAACGAAATTGTGGGTGCTCCACCAGGATACTGAGCAATAAAGTAAGAGAGAAGGATTAGATAAAACACAATTATAGAACTGGTATATATATATATAGAATAGATATATAGATATATAGAACTATGATTAAACCTACTACTGAAAAAATAAAAAAATAGCCCAGGATTATGGAAATATACACAGGTATGGTAATGGCTTCACGGGTGGAACTATGTACATAAGAGTGCAGGGTGCAGAACACACAATTGAACACACGACTGAATAAAATGGTCCACAGATTATGGAAAATATGCATAGGTATGGTAGTGGTTTCACGAATGGGTCAATGAACATGAAAGTGCGGAGTGCGGGTGTGTTATTGTGATAATTAAAAGGTCCTCAGTTTTGTGCATGTGAGCGTTCAGAGGGAGTGGGGTGGGGTATCTGAGTGTTTGCAGTTTGGATGGCCCAGGGGAAGAAACTGTTTGTCAGTATGGAGGTGTGGGACCTGATTGATCTGAACTGTCATCCAGAGGTAAGCGGGTCAAACGGGTGGTGGGCGGGATGTGAGGGGTCTCCTGTGATGACCTTGATCCTTCTGAGATAGGAGGATCTGGAGATGTTTTGCAGGGAGGGCAGAGGGCTGCCGATAATTTTTTGGGTGGTGTTGATGACCCTCTGCACAGCCTTCCTGTTCTCAGCCGTGGAGCACCCATGTAGTAGGTGAGCACGCTTTCTCTGAGCAGCGGTAGAAGGCCAGCAGCAGCTTCTGGTCCAGGTTGTTCTTCCTCAGGACACGGGTGAAGTACGGCCGCTGCTGGGCTTTCTTCACCAGGGCCTTGGTGTTGATAGTCGAGGAGAGGTCAGAGGAGATGTGGGTGCCCAGGAATCTGAAAGCAGGGACGGTTTCCTCACAGTCGCCATTCATGAGGAGTGGGGGTGATCTTGTCTGTTCTTTCTGAAGTCCAGTATGAGTTCTTTAGTTTTTTGGAAATTCAGTTTCAGGTTGTTTGCTTGGCACCACAGCAGCATATTCTCTACCTCCACCCTGTATGCCTTCTCGTCGTTGGACAAAAACTACTTAGTGGATTTTGATGAAATTTTCACCAGAGGTAGCCCTTGGCCTAAGGTTGAACCCATTAGATTTTGGAGGTGATCTGAGAGCACATACCTCCAACAAGATCCTATCTTCTCACAATATGTTAGCAAGCTTACATAAAAACTACTGGACAGATTTGGATGAAATTTTCATCAGAGGTGGCCTGTGGGCTGTGGATGAACTTGTCAGATTTGGAGGTGATCCAGAAGAGCATACCTCCACCAAGGCTCTATCATTTTTGCAACATGTTAATAGGATTATGCAAAAACTACTCAACAGAATTTGATGAAACTTTTGCCAGAGGTGGCCCTCAGTCTATGGAAGAACCCATTAGATTTTGGAGGGGATCAATGAGCGCATACCTCCATGGCCAACATCGTAGGGTGCTTTCACACCTACAGGTTTTAGTCCACTTCAATCAAGCTTGAAATTTGAAATCACATTCAGGTGTGGACCAAAACAACTGGAGGACTAGAGGGCACTCAGAGAGTGCGTACCTCCACCATGGCTCCATCATTCCCTTTGTCCATCTGACTGTCCCACTGTATCACCATCCATCTGTCCATCCATCCCTCATTCTTCTGTCTGTCTGTACATTGAGAGACAGGGCCTTGGTGGAGGTATGCGCTCATGGATCTTCTTCCATATCTAATCGGTTCATCTGTAGCCCACAGGCCACCTCTGATGAAAATGTCATCAAAATCCAGTCAGTAGTTTTTACGTAATCCTGGTAACAGACAGACAGACAGGCAGACAAACCACCCCAATTATATTACCTCCTTGTTGGAGGTAAAGGGAGTAAAAGCTATTAATCACATAATTTGAGGGCATTTGATTATGAATAGATTTTAAATATCTCTGTTTAAAAACATGCTGCAGAATGAACTAGAGGGTACCCAGAGAACCCATACCTCCACCAAGGCTTTGCCCCCCCCTGCCTCCCTCTGTCCATTCATCCTTACTTCCATCCATCTGTATATTGAGAGGTAGGGCCTTGGTGGTACTTCAATAATGCTAATGCAAAATAAAGTACAGATTTTTGAGATAAAATTTAATGTAACTAAATCCATTCAGAGTGGTGGCCTAGTTGGTAGAGCATCCGCCCCTCACCCAGGAGGCTGGGGTTCAAATCCTGGCTGGGTCATTCCAAAAACCATATAAAAGTGGAACTTCCTGCCGTCCAGCTTGGTGCTCAGCAATAATGGAACGAAGGAGGGAAAATTTGTCGCGGCACCTTGCATGGCAGCGACCCCTCTGATTCTAGATGTGATTAACATTGTTGATAAGAGAAACGTAATTTCATTCTACTGTACATGATTGGCTGTATGGATTGAATGACAATAAAGTTGGCTTTATCCATCCATTTTCTACCTCTTATCCAGAGGTCCGGGTCACAGAGGCAGCAGCTCAAGCAGAGAAGCCCAAACTTTCCTGATGGAATAATTTTGTATTTTGCATCTGCTGGTACCTCAAAGTCTGTGTGAAGTGAATAAGGTGGCGGCAGCATGACATTTTATCTTTGTTTACATACGCATGTTCAGTAATGTCTGAGAAAGGAGACAGTTTGGAAGAACCAGTCTGAACCAGATATTCCGTCCTGAACAGTATTGCGATAACATAATGCTTTTAAGACTGAAAGGTGCATGTGAGAATTAGAGTGATTTCCGGAGGCAACACTGAGGTATCTCTGTAATTGTTCTCTACTGGCCAGTGCAAATTAAATTTGCTGAAACTTTAATCCTGCCTGATTCTTTGACTGAAGGTTGAAGAGAATTTTTCCTACATATTTGGTGCCCGAACAGGGACCCCAAGCCCCTTCCTCCCTGGTGGCAGGATCCCTCCAAATCTGTGCACGGCAACTGAAAGACCTCCCACATCAGCTCCAACTGAGACAGTTTGTTCGAAGTGAAGCAATGGGGGATCCTTCCGCCAGGGTGGGGGGTGATGGGGTCTACCCAAGGCAGAGGATTGAAGTGAGTAAATTTAATTATTAATTACTAATGATTTAAAAACATTTCATCCCGGTTCAAGCCCGTGGTCAGTCTGAAAATGCGCATAAAGAGTTAAGAATTAAAGTGTTAAAAGCGTTATTAAGCGTTAAAATACCACAGGTCCAAGTCCGTTCGGTAAAGCTTAACAGTACCCCGGTTTAAGTCTGTCAATGAAATGCATTTCTATTGAGTAAATGGGTAAACAGTACACAGAGGGATATCACGGAAGGATATCCCAGAAAACTACAGTGGCAGGTTACCATGGAGTGATATTAACAGCTGAGAGAGAAAAGGGAAAAAAAATAGAGAAAATAAAGGTTATAACAAGAAATAACCTTAAAATAAAGAGAAATCACTTTAAGGTAATAAGGATTAACCTTAACATGATAACAACAACCAAAATACCTTAAGGTATAATTCAAAATAAGCATAAAATAAAATAGCCTTTAAACTAAGATAACAATAAATAAATTAAAATAAATAACTGCAGTTGTTTGTCTTGTCATTCATGTTTGTGTGTGTCTGTTTTTAATAAATAACATTTTTACGGGTTACTTTGATGGAAAAAATGGGCAATTGTTATAGCAGAGGGAGAGATCGCGAGAGGCAGGAAGAGAGTGAGATTTTGCGACGTGGCAGGAATGAGAGGATGTTTTCAGGGTTGTGAAGTGCAAAAGGACAATAATGAGATTTTTGTTTGACGGGGAATGGAAGATTTGTGCATGGGAGAGATAAAGATGGTGCTCAGTATGTGGAAAAGATGGCGAAAATGAATGCGTTTTCAGGGCAGTGAAAGATGATTGATGGTGAGAATCTTGGGTTGCCAGATCTGCTTATTATGAAGCTGTTTTGGGATTGTTTACTAACGTGTGTGTGTGCTTATTTGGGCTTTGTATCCTGTGTGTGTGTGTGTATGTGTGTATGAGAGGACTAACTTGTGTTTGTGCTGAAGGCAGTAATAAGGTCACACTGAATTGGGATTGCGGTAAGATGAAATGTATTAGATACTTGTTTTTATCTCAAGATAATTTTGACAGTAATTTTTTTTTTTTTGTGCAGTTTTCTGTGGGATTTTTGCTTGCTTTATGATAGTTTACTTGTGTTAAGCAATTTAATCTTACTTTGTTGGCAGTTTTTTTTAACTAACATTATCTATTGCCAGAACTTTTTGCTTATTTTAAGTAAAGTTATCTGCCAGCAGAGGAAGAAAATTTGATTTTTCTCTCTTAATTGTTTGGGCTGGGGCTGTCTGGGGGCATGTAAACAGCATTAATTTATTTTTATTTAACTTATATTTGACTTTTTGCAGTGTAATTTTATTGTCTAGCTCACAGTTACATTATCCCTCACACTGAGGGGCAACAGCGGCTTCAGATGGGGAAAAAAGTGATAGGCTGACTTGGACCTTGTGACAGTAAAATCTAAATCTAATGAGACATCTTGCATGTCACACTCATGTGCCCACATCACACTCGTGACGTGGGCACAAGGGGCTGTGTTTCTGCTCCTCCTCCTCCTTATCCCCTGCTGTTGAGCCCATTCCTCAAATCATACCCTGACCTCACAAAAACAAGGCTGGGGAAGTTGTGGCTGACATCACCTCGCCTCCGCTCGTCTCCATGCCTCCACCTGCTGATGTCAAACCCAAAGTGAAGAAGGAGTGGGGTACATGGGAGCAGCCACACAGGGGCGCCAAAGAGTTAAGTAGAGATGCACACATATCCACTCCACATTCACCATCAATATGATCAATAAGAAAACTGAAGATTATGAAAAATGTTGTCACTGAACAATATCCCATAATTGAACTTTCCAAATCCAGCTTATACGGGATGATCCAAACCACAAAGCAAGGTAAAGATGAAAGTGTTGAAGCTTATAGAACCAGGTTACAAGAGGTTTTGAAAGCCATTTTGGTTTAACTAAGGCTGATAATGATTCAGGTGTAGAACCTTATTGACAGCATTTGAAAAGTGTCTTTTTGCAAAACGTGCACCCACACCTGGCTGATTACATCCGCAAACATTTGGTCACATACCACACCTGTGCAGTTGGTGATGTGTTAACTTGTGCAAAACATGCAGAGACAATAGAGGAGGAAATGAAAGAAAAGGAGAAGAAAAAACTGAAAGAAAAGCCAACTCCTGTTTATGTGATTGCTGACACAATTCTGTTTTTCAGGGTGGCACCAGAACTGGGCCTCAGTGGTGGAGGGGAGACAGAAGGAGGGGTGGGGTGGGCAGGCCGCGGCAAGGGCAACGTGATGTCTGTCATCAATGTGGACAAAGGGGCCATTGGCGGAGGCAATGTCCTGAACGCCAGCAGCAGCGGGGAGGGGATGAAGGACCTCACATTCGACTGACTGACTGACTGCACTGAAGATAATTGCAACTGTTGATGCTAACACTGACATAACAGGCATGGCAGACAAAACAAACATTTTCCATTTACTTGACTTTGATCTGATGTTGACAATGCAGTGTTTACCTGAAGTGATGTTGTAGGTTCAGGACATTCCAATAAAGTTTCTATATGACACAGGAGCATACAGGTCGGTAATAACAGGCGCAGACATTCATAATTTTACAAAATCAGATGAAAAAAATAACTAAAAGTGGCAAACGGTAAGTTAAAAACAGATCACCTTTCAAAAAATGTCAAGGTAAAAGACTGTCACCGGTGACATGGCAGAAGGTTGTTTCATATTATCTGAAGGATACCCTGTCATCCTTTTGAGAAGGGATCTCCTCAAAACCCTCAATATTGCCATAATCCCAACGGATAATGGTATGAGAGCATCACAGTTTCCATATGTGGAAGGGATGAATGTATTGCAAGATTTCAGTGTGCCCAGGTGTGGCTACTCACTGCGTTTGGTTTCGGCCGGACCACGCTCAGTGACATCAGACCTGCACACAAAAGCTATACAATATTTTGAGTCCAAAATCCCCACTACACACCAGGTCAGCATGTACGACAGACATTTGATTGGCCCAGACCCAAATCATGAAAAAAACATTCCTTGTAAATCCATCCTCCAGACTGGTCATTAAAAATCTGTATTGGTCACCAAGGGGATATGTGGGAGCATCTGCCGTGTTGTCTGATGAGGATAGCAGGCATTTTAAACACTGGGAGGCTCCCCATATCTCATTGGACAAACCCAAACACACGGACTGGAAGGATGTAGGTCAGCTTGTGACCACAGCAGAGAAATGTGGTCAGTCTTGGAAGCAAACTTCCAACCCAAAGGTTCAATATTCCTCAAAACTTGATACCTACTCACTGCATTTGAACTGGGTGACCACAGTGCAAAAATAGGTCCACATTGATGTCCCCAGCTCACCCATTTGATCACTTTTTACATGAACACAAGAAGAGGAACATACACTCTTACAAATTCCAATTCCCTGTGGTCAGCTGTGGTCAACAGAAAAGGCAGATGTAGGCTTAAATAAAAAATGTAGAGTTAGTCAAAATAAATGCATAATAGGCCAGTATCCTCTATGTCCTGAGGCCCAAGAGGACATTTAAATCAGTGATAGAGGAACTCAAAGCAGCAGATGTTATTGTAAATTCTCCATGTAACACACCTTTGTTTCCTGGAAAGAAAGCTCCTCCATCTTCCGGTTGTAGGATGGTACAGGACCTTCAATACATTTTTTTTTAAAGTGATAGACATCAGCAATGCTTTTTTTCAGCATCCCATTACATCCAGATCATCAGTTTTGGTTTGCATTCACATTTGAAAACAAAAGGTACACATTCACCAGGTTACCACAAGGTTACTGTGAATCACCAACTATTTTTTCACAGGTGATGTCAGCAAATTTGGCACAGTTTATACCTCCTAATGGGAGCCAGCTGCTCCTTTACGTAGATGACATCCTGCTGGCATCACCTGATGAGGAAACATGCAAACATGGCACCATCGCCTTACTACGATTTTTAGCAGAACAAGGTCACAAAGTCAACAAGGAAAAATTACAGTTGTGGAAAAAAAAGGTCAAATATTTAGGGCACATTTTGTCAGCAGCAGGCAGACATGTTGATCCTGCTTGAAAACAAGCAATTTTGTCAGCACCAAAACCCATCACAAAAAGAGACATGATGTCATTTCTGGGTACTTTAAATTATCGCCGTTCTTGGATTGCAAATTACTCATTTGAAGTACAACCCTTATCTGATCTCGTTTACAAAACACCCATGGCTCAGCTGGGCAAAATTGAATGGACACCTGAGGCAGAAGAGGCATTTGTTAAAATGAAAAACTTTTGGTCAGCACTGACATCCTGGCACTCCCCAATTACAAAAAAACATTTGTGCAAATGGTTGCTTGTAGAGAGGGACACATGGTGTCAGTCCTTCTCCAGCCAAATGGTACAAAAATGCATCCAATAGCATTTTGTTCCACAAGGTTGGACCCTGTGGCGGGGCCAGTGCCACCATGTGTGCAGGCTGTTATAGCTGCCTCTATGGCGTTGCAGGCCTCAGCAGGGCTTGTTCTTTTTCATCCCTTGACCCTAAAGGTCACACATATATCTTGTCACAAAGGAAAATATCAGTTCTCTCACCATCCAGACACCTTGTATTCATGACAGTGTTATTATCACAGCCTCATCTAACCATTAAATGTTGCACAGTAACAAATCCAGCAAGCTTTTTGCCAATTTCAACAGGAGAACCTCATGACGGTTTAACAGAAATCTAGAGTGAAACATTGCCACGCCCTGATTTGCAGGACACACCTTTGGAAGACTCTGATCTCACATTGTTTGTTGGCGGCTCCTCCAAATGTGACTGTACTGGTTCAAACTTGTCTGGTTTCTCAGCGGTCACCCATGACACCGTTTTATGGGCACAAAAAGCTCCCATCACATTAGTCTGCACAAGCAGCTGAATTAGTTGCTTTAACTGAGACTTGTAAGTTAAGCCAGGGAAAAGCACTCACAGTATATACTGACAGCCAATATGCTTTTTCTACCATCCATCATTTTGCACAACAGTGGAAAAAAAGAGGCATGATTACATCAACAGGGAAGCCAAGCCAACACAAAGATCTCATCTTAAAACTGTCAGTGTAAAACTTCCCTCCAAATTGGCCATATGCAGATGTGCCATACATACCAGTGGCACAGATCCAATCTCTAAGGGCAACCACTTTGCAGTCAACACCGCAAAAGCAGCTGCACAACGTCATACAGAAAACCACACCACAGCATCTCTTCTTCTAACACTGACAGAACAGCTATCACATGAAATGCTCACTAACGAACACAAGCTGAAATTTACCAGTGGATGAAAAGGGAGCAACATTTGACAACACTTCCAAGCTCTACAAATGATGCAATAACAAACTCATTTTGCCACGCAAATTATTCCACCAGACTGCTGTTCTACTACATGGGAAAGCGGGTGTGATAATTTCTATGTTACAATTTACTACTCAAAAAATGCCTAATACGTGCAGAAAACAATGCTCAGGGACACTTAAGACCTCAGAAGGGTACTTTCCCTGCATCAGCTTATCCATTTCAAAACATTTGCATGGATTTCATTGAACTAAATAAATGTGAAGGGAAGAAATACAGAAGCCTTCCCTTGCACTCTGTTATAGTAGCAAAGAAACTCGTAGCTGAAGTAGTGCCA
Organism: Pholidichthys leucotaenia; assembly: GCA_020510985.1. Lineage (NCBI taxonomy): Eukaryota > Metazoa > Chordata > Actinopteri > Cichliformes > Pholidichthyidae > Pholidichthys > Pholidichthys leucotaenia. The sequence goes on along the minus strand of CM035838.1, from coordinate 361,165,459 downwards.
AGATTTGAAATACCTGAAAAGATTTACTCAGATAATGGAACACATTTTGTTAATGGTAGGAACCTTTCTGTGTGGAGTTTGCATGTTGTCCCTGTGCTGCATGGGTTTACTCCGAGGGTTCCGGTTTCCTCCCACAATCCAAAGACATGTATGTTAGGTTAATTGGTTGTTCTAAATTATCCCTAGATATCTGTCTCCTATAGGCCCTTAGAATAGAGGGTTAGTACTAGTGAAGCGCTTTGAGTGGTCTTTGAAACTAGAAAAGTGCTATATAAGTACAGGTCCTTACCCTTATTCTTATCCTTAATCAGGTTATATCACATTTAGGCACAGCACTCAACATTAACTTGAAAAACCACTCAGTTTACCATCCACAATCTGCAGAATTGGTGGAATGCACAAATAGGACCATTAAAGAAAGGCTTAGAAAAACAATGGCAGATACAGGACAAAATTGGATATACTGTCTAACACAGTCCCTTTTTACATGAGGGTAATGCCCTCAAAAGGGGGGCTGTCTCCATTTGAAATAATGTATGGCAAGCCTTACCTACTCCCACCATTGAGGCCATTTAATTCAGGTGATGAGGAAGTGTGTTTAGCTGATTACATGTGAAGTATGTTGACTGACAGAGATGTTGTACATGCTGCTCTTCCAGGAAGGAACACAGGGATGCGCCCAACATAGCCAAACCAGGGGATCTGGTCCTCATCAAAGCCATCAAAAAGAAAAACTGGGCCGACGGTCCCTGGCAAGGACCACACAAGGTCATCCTGGCGACACCAACATCCATGAAAGTCGAAGGACGTGATTCTTGGGTGCATTTAAAACATTACAAACTTTTTCCCACTCAGAACTCTCAACAAGAGACTGTTTAACTGTTTAACTGTTTCTCTATACAGGTGTTCGGCTGATGGTACGCCCAGTAATGGCTTGTGTAGCGAAACAACTGTTGTTTATCATGGAGAGACAAAATGCAAGAGAGAGAAGGTTGGCAGCAGAAAGATGTGAATGGTACACCTGTTTTTTCATCATCATCATCCTTGTGGTAGCACTTTTGATTTGGTTACTTTTAGGGAAACCATTACCTATTTATCATAGGGCTAGGTATGTTACTCATACCCATCTGGACTGGCTAGAAGGACCAGGCTACGATGATCATGTTTATGCTGGCAATGTGTGGTGGAAGTATGTTAACCACATAGCCAGAACAGTTAACCGTTCAAATTGTTATGTGTTCTTTGCTCCCACTCTCAACTGGTCAAATACTTGTTACTGCTAAACCAATGGAACTGTCAGAAGCTGTTTGTTTCTTGCATGAGGCTATGTATGGAAATAGTACAGCAAGCATTAACTTGAACCACACCTGCCACATTGTCTATGACTCCACTGACCGGAGACACAATCACTCAATCAATGCATCAGATTTATATAGCGCTTTATCATAGACACTCAAAGACGCTTTACAGAAATTAAGGGTCATCCACCACCTAGATGGATGAAGCAGCCACAATACGGCGCCATCCCTTTTAACTATTCACACACACACACATTCACACAAAGGGCCACTTTAGAGTCTCCAATTAACCTAACCTGCATGTTTTTGGGATGTGGGAGGAAACCGGAGAAATCCCGGAGTAAACCCACGCATACACGGGGAGAACATGCAAACTCCACACAGATCACTGTTGGTCAGGGGCTGGGATCAAACCCACGATCCCACGATCCCCACGATCCCCCGGCCAAGGGTAAACTGTGCTGCCGCAGTGCTAACCACTGCGCCACCGTGCAGCCATCGTGACACAATGACACCCCTTACTCGGTGAAGGCAAGATTAACCTCGCTGGGGAATTTTTCCTTTTGTCTTAAAGGGTGTGGAAACGTCTCTTTCGGCAGTTTATCATTTTCCAGGTGTGCAACAGTACATAGTACATCTCGCCCCTGTACTGCTACCTGCGGGACTGGCGTAGTGGGCAAAAGCTGTCCTGAAGATCCTTATTGTCAGTCTAGAAGTCTGGATGGCAATGTCACCCTGCAGGAGCTCTGTAGCACCACAATTTGGGATTCTCACAAGTATGGCACGTATATGGTGACAGGGGGTTGGTGGCTGTGTGGCCATCGTGCCTACTCTCATCTGCCCATGAACTGGGGAGGGGCGTGTGCCCCCGTGGCGGTGACTGACCATACCATCATACTGTCAGCAGGACAGGTGGGCAGGGTGAAGACAGATGTCTCTTTTTCACCACATGATCCCGTCTGGGGCATAGATGTGCCCAAAGAATTCAAGTTAGAAACTACTGGGCAGAAGATACTCTATTCCTTGTTTCCTTGGGTGGGAGTGGCTAAGAACACCTTATGGATTGAAACAGCTAGTTATAGATTACAGTCATTTGTGATTTTTTTCCTTGTCTGCTTTTTCTGGTATAAATGGGGAGTTAACAGCTCTTAGACTTACAGTATGCTGACCCAAAACAGAATGGTTCTTGATCAAATAACTGCCGCCCAAGGGGGTGTGTGTGTAATTGTGGGGGATTACTGTTGTACTTTTATCCCTGAAAATGATGCAGATGGTCACGTGATTGCCTCAGCCATACAGAACTTGACTGCTTTGCAGGCTGCCAAAGCCAAGGACAATGTCACTGATGCACATACCTGGTTGAGTTGGTTATTTTCTTCATGGAGAAGTCTCATCATGAGCCTGTTAATGATTTTTGTGGTAATATTTCTGTTCTTTTCTTGTGTCATTCTCTGCACCCGTAATATGATGATGAGACTTGTGCATGTTAATTTAGTGATGTACCATGGAGCAGTTGCTGACGACAGATAGATAGATTAGTTTATTTGACAGGGACAGTGCAATAAACATAGACAATTAATCAATGACAATCAATCTGATGTGTTGCACATAGAGTGTATAGCTATTAGCTAATTTGCAACTCTTGTCCCTGGATGGGCTTGATGATGGGATGATGGGGATGATGAACAAACAGTGTGAAGTAAAGGTGTCTCCCCATGACCCAAGTACAGAGTAAAAGTATGAATGACATGCAGAAAACCGAAAGGAGTTGCATGATTATGATGTGAAGTTGAAATGTACTACTTGTAAATACATTTATGAAGTTTGAAACATTATTTTTACTTTTTATTTTATTTTATGTTACTTTTGTTTCTGTTTTTATATTTTGTTGTTATTTTTGTTTTGTTTTCATCTTTTGTTTTGTTTTTATACAAGCTGCAATGACACAGATAGCAATGACACATATATCATTATTATGCTATCATCCTTGCTTTATTATCATTTTGATTTTAATGTTTTGATCATTAATTACTTTTATCATTAATTAATAAGTTTTACTGTTTTATTTTTTTCTCCTAAAGGACTAAATGTTAGCCAGCAACTGGGGAAGCAGGGTTGATGGCGAACTTTCCCCATCACTAGCTAGTTAGGGTCTGTTGCATGTAAATGCAATGGAGCTTAGCATAGCTGCCGGATGGGGTTTTAGATGCCATGACTTGTTATCATTTTTCATTTATGATGCCTTGTGTAACGGATGCCAACTAGTACTGTTCGGCGTAGAACGTTAGTAAACCTCCCTCCCAGAGCCTCATACAGTATCGGTAGCGCTGAGCTATCGGTCGGACCTTTAGCTCAGCGCGATCGTGCTGTGTCTCCCATGCTCGAACTGTGTAGTTGACTGAGAGGTCGCGGGTTCGTGTCCCGTGTGGGGCGAACTGCGCAGGATGATCTCTGTCACAATGGTGCCGTGACCCGGATGGGAGTGAGGTTTAAGGGGGAGAGTGTAACGGATGCCAACTAGTACTGTTCGGCGTAGAACGTTATTAAACCTCCCTCCCAGACCCTCATACAGTATCGGTAGCGCTGAGCTATCGGTCGGACCTTTAGCTCAGTGCGATCGTGCTGTGTCTCCCATGCTCGAACTGTGTAGTTGACTGAGAGGTCGCGGGTTCGTGTCCCGTGTGGGGCGAACTGCGCAGGATGATCTCTGTCACACTTGCATGGCATCAAAGGGGGAGAAATGATGGAATAATTTTGTATTTCGTATCTGCTGGTACCTCAAAGTCTGTGTGAAGTGTACAAGGTCGTGGCAGTATAACATTTTATCTTTGTTTACATACGCATGTTCTGTAATGTCTGAGAAAGGGGACAGTTTGGAAGAACCAATCTGAACCAGATATTCCGTCCTGAACAGTATTGAGATAACAGAATGCTTTTAAGACTGAAAGTTGTATGTGAGAATCAGAGCGATTTCCGGAGGCGACACTGAGGTATCTTTGTAATTGTTCTCCACTGGCCAGTGCAAATTAAATTTGCTGAAACTTTAATCCTGCCTGATTCTTTGACTGAAGGTTGAAGAGAATTTTTCCTACATTTCCTCTCCCTGGCCACCTGCTCCAGCTCTTCAGAGAGGATACCAAGACGTTTCCAGGTCAGCTGGGAGACACAGTCCCTCAAGCATGTTCTGGGTCTGCCCTGGCATCTCCTCCCAGTTGGACGTGCCCCAAACACCTCAAGTGGGAGGCGTTCAGGAGGCATCCTGATCAGATGCCTAAACCACCTCAACTAGCTCCTTTCGATATGGAAGAGCAGTGGTTCTACTCTGAGCCTCTCCCGAATGACTGAGCTCCTCACCCTATCTCTAAGGGTGAGTCCAGCAATCCTACAGAGAAAGCTTATTTCAGCCACTTGTATCCGCAATCTCATTCTTTCGATCATTACCCAAAGCTTTTGACCATAGGTGAGGGTACGAACGTAGATTGACTGGCAAATCAACAGCTTTACTTAAGCGCTCAGCTCCCTCTTCACCATAACAGACCGGTACAATGTCCGCATCACTGCAGAGGCTGCTCCAACCTGTCTGTCAATCTCTCATGCTATTCTTCCCTCACATGAATGAGACCCCGAGATACTTAAACTTCTCCATTTTGGGGCAGGAGCGTGTCTCCAATCCGGAGAGGACAATCCACCTTTTTCCGGCTGAGGACCATGGACTCAGACTTGGAGGTGCTGATTCTCATCCCAGCTGCTTCACACTCAGTAGCAAACCGTTCCAGCAAGGCTTGTAGGCCATTTCTTGATGAAGCCAACAGGACAACATCATTCACACACAGGAGAGATGAAATTCTGTGGTCACCGAGCATGACACCCTCCAATCCTTGGCTGCGCCTAGATATCCTGTCCATAAAAATTATGAACAGGATCAGTGACAAAGGGCAAGTGAGAGTCCAACTCTCACTGGAAATGAGTTTGACTGGGTGTTGGCAATACGAACCAAACTCTTGCAACGATCATATAGGGACTGGATAGTTTTTAACAATGAGCCCGATACCCCATACTCACGCAGCACCCCCCACAAGAGACCACGAGGGACGCAGTCGAATGCTTTCTCCAAGTCCACAAAACACGTGGACTGGTTGGGCAAACTCTCACGAACCCTTGAGGACTCTCAAGAGGGTAAAGAGCTGGTCCGATATGCCATGGCCAGGATGAAAACCACATTGCTCCTCTTGAATCCGAGGTTCAACCATTGGTCAGACTCTCCTCTCCATTACACTGGCATAGACCTTCCAAGGGAGGCTGAGAAGTGTGATCCCCCTAAAGTTGGAACACACCTTCTGGTCCTCCTTTTTAAAAAGAGAAATCACCACCCCAGTTTTCCATGCCAAAGGCACTGTCTCTGACTTCCACACAACATTGCACAGGCGTGTCAACCATGACAGCCCTACAACATCCAGGGCCTTGAGGTACTCAGGGAAAATCTTGTCCACCCCCGGGGCCCGGCCACCAAAGAGTTTTTAACCACTTTGACAACCTCAATCCCTGTGATAGGTGCGTTACCCTCCTCATCTTCAAGCCCTGCTTCCTCTATGGAAGGCATGTCAATGGGATTGAGGAGATCCTCGAAGTATTCCTTCCACTGCTCGACGATGTCCCCAGTCAAAGTCAGCAGCCCCCCCCCCCATCTGCACCATATACACTGCGGACAGGGAGCTGCTTCCCCCTCCTGAGTTGCCAGACAGTTTGCCAGAATTTCTTCGTGGCCAACCGAAAGTCTTGTTCCATGGCCTCACCAAACTCCTCCCACACCTGAGTTTTTGCTTCAGCAACCACCCGAGCTGCACTCTGCTTGGTCTGCTGGTACACTTCAGCTCCTTCAGGAGTCCCACAAGCCAATCAAGCTCGATAGGACTCCTTCTTCAGCTTGATGGCCCCCTCACCACTGGTGTCCACCACTTGGTTCGGGGGCTGCCACCACAAGATGCACCAACAACCTTGCAGCCATAGCTCTGGGCAGCTGCTTCAACAATAGAGGTGGAGAACATGGCCCATTCAGACTCCATGTCTCCAGACTCCCTCGGAATGTGTTTGAAGTTCTTCCGGAGGTGGGAGTTGAAGACCTCCCAGACAGGAGCCTCAGCCAGACGTTCCCAGCACACCCTCACTATACATTTAGGTCTACCAGGTCTAAGTGGCATCCGCCCCTGCCACCGGATCCAACTCACCACCAGGTGGTAATCAGTTGACAGCTCTGCACCTCTCTTTACCCAAGTGTCCAAGACATGTGGTTGTAGGTCTGATGACACGATAACAAAATTGATCATTGACCTGTGACCTTGGGTGTCCTGGTGCCAGGTGCACATATGGACACCCTTATGCTTGAACATGGTGTTTGTTATGGACAAACTGTGGTTGGCACAGAAGTCCAATAACTGAACACCATGCGGGTTCAGACTGGGCAGGCCATTCCTCCCAAACTCGCCCCTCCAGGTTTCACTGTCATTGCCCACGTGTGCACTGAAGTCCCCCAGTAGGACAATGGAATGTACAACAGCAGCACCCTCCAGCACTCCAGTCAGAGACTCCAAAAAAGGTGGGTACTCTGAACCATCATTTGGTGCATAGACACAAATGATGGTCAGTGACATAATGCACGGCTCAGGAGACACACACGCAGGTTCAGAGTAGCTCAAATAGCTTTATTAACAACAAGTGTGTATGGATGTGTGTCTGCGAGATGTGGATGTATTGGTGGTGGCGTCTGCGTCGGGCAGGGAGGCAGGAGACCGTACAGCCGGACAACCCTATGGGAGAAGCACAAGGAGAAGGGTGACGGGCACACACCAACACAGGAGATGATAAAATAGAGATGAGCTTACTTGGAGTTAGCAGGTGGCTGGCACAGCAAGGACGGAGTCCGGTAGACAGCGACCTGGAGAGCCCGGTGCAGCAGCGAGGGAGTGGAGACGGAGAGGAATGGTCCGCCGCCGGGAAATCCACCTGTGCACAGGGGAGCAGACTTGAAGAGGAAAAGGTAAGGGCTTCTTACCGATATAATTGCTGAAGAGGTAGAGGTTACTCACAGCAGTAGTGACGAGTGAAGTCTGACGGCTTCAGGCCGAAGCCCAGGGCGAGGCGGCTTAAATCCCTCGCCGCTGATGATGTGCAGGTGTGCGTGCAGCTGGCGCCGCAGATGAGCGGTGAGGCATGACAGTACTCCCCCCTCTAGCAGCGCCTCCTGGCGATGGTTTCTCCGGGTGCACTCGGTGGAACTCAGTAATGAGGGATGGGTCCAACACAAACGACGAGGGTACCCACTGCCGATGTTCAGGCCCATAACCCTCCCAGTCCACCAAGTACTGCAGCCCACGACCCCGGCGCCGGGAGTCCAGGATGGAGGAGACAGGCCAGGCTGGATGGCCATCAATCATCCGGGGCGCAGGTTGCGCAGCAGGAGGAGGGCAAAGGGGGTCGGAGACTGCCAGCTTCACCTTGGATACGTGGAAGGTGGGATGGATGCGGAGGGAGGGGGGAATAGCTACACGCACAGCCACCGGGTTGATAATCCTGGTGATGGGGTATGGGCCCATAAAACGCTGTGCCAGCTTCCTCCTCTCGTCCTTTAAAATTACGTCCTGGGTTGACACATAGACATGCTGACCCACCTGGTACGCTGGGGCAGGTCTTCTGTGCCGGTCCGCCGTGGTTCTGTTGCACTCCGCCGTGCGTAAAAGCGCACTGCGCGCTGACGCCCAGATGGAGCGGAACTGTCTGAGGTGCGCCCGAACTGAGGGGACCGTTACCTCACTCTCCTGCGCTGGAAAAAGAGGGGGGTCGTAACCCAGGGACGCCTTAAAGGGAGACATCCCTGTAGCAGAAGAGCGGGCAGTGTTGTGGGCATACTCAACCCAGGCGAGATGGTTACTCCAGGACGTAGGTTTGGACGCAGTGACGCAGCGCAGCGCAGCCTCCAGCTCCTGGTTGGTCCGCTCGCACTGCCCGTTGGTTTGGGGGTGATGGCCGGAGGAGAGGCTCACCTTGGCTCCCAGGGCGTTGCAGAATGACCTCCAAACCTCAGAGGAAAATTGGGGCCCCAGGTCCGAGACCACGTCCACCGGAATCCCGTGCAGCCTGACCACGTGCTGGACTAGGAGGTCCGCCGTCTCCAGGGCGGATGGAAGACCCCGTAGCGGGATGAAGTGTGCCGCCTTGGAGAAGCGGTCCACGATGGTCAGGACGGTGTCGAAGGTGTTTGAGACTGGGAGTCCGGTGACGAAATCCAGGGTGATATGTGACCAGGGCCTGCCAGGGACGGGCAGAGGCTGGAGCAAACCCGCTGGAGGGGCATTACCTGACTTGCTGGTGGCACATACTGGGCAGGCCCGGGCGTAGCGGGCAGCGTCCCTCCGCAGGCCCGGCCACCAGAAGGACCGTTGAAGGAGGTCGATCATCCGGGAGGAACCAGGGTGGCAGGTGAGCTTAGACGTATGCAACCAGTGGATGACCTCCCCCCGAACCGTGGATGGCACGAACAGCCTCCCCTCCAGTCCGCCGCCAGGGTCAGGTTCCACTTCCTGCACCTTCCGGATCTTGCTTTCAATGTCCCAGGTGACGGCTCCCACGACGCACGACCTGGGCAGGATGGTGTGGACCGTGTCCTCAGACTCCTCAGGGGCAAATTGCCTAGAGAGGGCGTCGGGCAGGCCGTTCTTGGAGCCAGGCCTGAAGGTGATGTTAAAGCGGAACCTGGCAAAGAACAAGGACCAGCGCGCCCGGCGGGCGTTCAGACGCTTGGCAGATCTCAGGTACTCCAAGTTCTTGTGGTCCGTCAGGACCACGAACGGCAGGTCCGCCCCCTCTAGCCAGTGACACCACTCCTGCAGCGCGAGCTTGATGGCGAGGAGCTCTCTGTCCCCCACGTCGTAATTCTGCTCCGCCGGGGACAAGCGCCGAGAGAAGAAGGCGCAGGGCCGTTTGACTCCATCACCTGGTGACCGCTGGGATAGAACCGCCCCCACTCCTGTGTCCGAAGCGTCCACCTCCACGATGCACTGCAGCGCCAGGTTGACTTGGCTAAGGACCCGGGAGGAGGAGAACTCCGCCTTCAGCGCCTGAAAAGCAGCCGCGGCCTCTTCGGTTCACCGGAACGGGACCTTAGGAGACGCGAGGCGGGTCAGCGGGCCGACGATGGTGTCAAAATTAGGGACGAAGCGGCAGTAGAAATTTGCAAACCCGATGAATTGTTGCACCTGTTTTCTCGATGCAGGTGTAGGCCATTCCACCACCGCCTTCACCTTCACTGGGTCCGGAAGCACCTCGTCGTGGGAGATGATGAACCTGAGGAAGGATGTTGTTTTAGCGTCAAATTCGCATTTTTCGGCCTTCACATACAACCGGTTCTCCAGCAGTCTTTGGAGGACCCGCCTCACATGGACTCGGTGCTCGTCCCTGGATTTGGAGAAGATGAGGATGTCATCCAGGTAGACGAACACAAAAAGGCCAATGAAATCCCGGAGGACGTCATTAATTAGGCGCTGAAAGACGGCTGGAGCGTTGGTCAACCCGAACGGCATCACCAGGTACTCGAAGTGGCCGTTCGGGGTACGGAAGGCTGTCTTCCACTCATCTCCCTCCCAGATCCGGACGAGGTGGTATGCGCTGCGTAGATCCAGCTTGGTGAACCAAGTCGCCCCCTGGAGGGAGTGGAAGGTGGTGTCCATGAGGGGCAGGGTGTAGCGATCCTTCTCCGTGATATCATTTAGGGCGCGATAGTCGATGCAAGGACGGAGGGAACCGTCCTTCTTGCCCACGAAGAAGAATCCTGCCCCCAATGGTGATGACGAGGGACGGATAATTCCAGCACTCAGCGATTCCTTGAGATAGGCATTCATGGTCTCCTTCTCCGGCGCCGACAGGCTGTAGAGTCGCCCAGAGGGTAAGGGTGCCCCCTGGCGGATGTTTATTGCACAGTCGTAGGGTCTGTGTGGAGGAAGAGACATTGCCTTGGACTTGCTGAATACCATACCCAGGTCGTGAAATTCCGATGGCACCAGGGAGAGGTCCGGGGGCGCAGCGTCCGTAGGTGTTGGGGAAGAGGACGGAGAGCAGGCAGCGGACTGTAAGCAGGTGCTCATACAGAATGTGCTCCATGCCGACACCCTGGCAGACTTCCAATCCAAGACGGGGTTGTGGAGGCGTAGCCAGGGGTATCCCAGGATGACGGGCGACACAGAGTTGGGGAGGACATAGAAGGTTATTTCCTCCCGGTGGTTCCCAGAGATGATAACGGGAACAGGGACAGTCTGATGTGTTACTCTCCCCAGGGAGACACGGGAGAGGTTGACCAGGGAGAGAGGAGTTCTTAGTGCTTGGCAGCGGATGCCCAATCGGGTTGCCAGGCTTTGTGAAATAAAACTGCCTTCCGCGCCCGAATTCACCAGTGCATGAGTGAGATACCCAGTGGAGTTGTGACAAAATCGGACGGGCAGCTTCAATTGGGTGAGGGGACTTAACCGATTGATGTCCGCGAGGCCCCCTACAGTGACTCGCGGACCCCGCCATTTGGCTTCTGTGGGCAAAGCTCCACCGTGTGTTGGCTGTCTCCGCAATACATGCAGAGATTCAACTCACGGCGGCGTTGTCTCTCCGCAGGGGGGAACTTTGTCCAGCCCGTCACCATCGGCTCCGACTCCTCGGGGCGTGATGGTGGCGGCGTCGCCAGGGGACGAGCTTGGAACTGGCGCGACGAGGCTCCACGAGGGCGAGAAGAAGACAACTTCCGCCCCGAGGAGCGCTCACGCAGCCTGTTATCCAAACTGATAGCTAGGGACGTTAGCTCCGCTAGAGTCTCCGGGATGTCCCACCCAGCCAGTTCATCCTTCAGATCATCATTGAGACTGCGGAGGAAAAGGCCGCAGAATGAACGTTCATCCCAGCCCAATTCCTCCGCCGCTACCTGGAAGTCGATCGCATAGTCCGCTGCCGACCGGCTTCCCTGCTGGAGACTGAGAAGCCGATCGACCTGGACTGTCTCGGTACGAGAATGATCAAAGACCTCCAGGAATTGTCTCACGAATTGGTCATAGGTGAGGGTGGCGTAACTGGGCCTCGCCATTACGGCGTAAGTCCAAGTTAGTGGTCGCCCCTCTAGGAGATTCCCAATGTAGCCAATTCGGCTATGATCTGAAGGAAAGTCTCCGGGCACATGGTGAAACACGGACTCAAACTGCATTATGAACCCCCGCGCACCGCCGAGCTTACCGCTAAAGCGGGCGGGGGTCGGAATGGGCGTGAGCCGAGCCGGTGCCACCGGAGCCTGCTGGACGGCCGCTAGAGCAGCAGGAGCCGCGCCACCCTGACGAGCCGGGGGGAACGGCTGTTGCGGGTCCAAGCGGTCCAATCGGTTAGTAATACTGATCAATTGGTTAAGAATCACCTGTTGCTGGTAAGCTATTTGGTCCACTCAAGCCTCGAGAGTGGTAAGTCGGCGTGTGAGCCCGCCGTCTGCCGAGCCGCTCTGCTGAAGCCGTACTGACATAATGCACGGCTCAGGAGACACACACGCAGGTTCAGAGTAGCTCAAATAGCTTTATTAACAACAAGTGTGTATGGATGTGTGTCTGCGAGATGTGGATGTATTGGTGGTGGCGTCTGCGTCGGGCACGGAGGCAGGAGACCGTACAGCCGGACAACCCTATGGGAGAAGCACAAGGAGAAGGGTGACGGGCACACACCAACACAGGAGATGATAAAATAGAGATGAGCTTACTTGGAGTTAGCAGGTGGCTGGCACAGCAAGGACGGAGTCCGGTAGACAGCGACCTGGAGAGCCCGGTGCAGCAGCGAGGGAGTGGAGACGGAGAGGAATGGTCCGCCGCCGGGAAATCCACCTGTGCACAGGGGAGCAAACTTGAAGAGGAAAAGGTAAGGGCTTCTTACCGATATAATTGCTGAAGAGGTAGAGGTTACTCACAGCAGTAGTGACGAGCAAAGTCTGACGGCTTCAGGCCGAAGCCCAGGGCGAGGCGGCTTAAATCCCTCGCCGCTGATGATGTGCAGGTGTGCGTGCAGCTGACGCCGCAGATGAGCAGCGAGGCGTGACAGTCAGGACCCATTTCCCAACACAAAGGAGCGGGGAAACTACCCTTTCATCCACCGGGGAGAACTCCAATGTTGAGATAGCAAGGCAGGGGGATATAAGAATACCCTCCCTGGCCCGTCACCTCTCACCCGGGGCAACTCCAGAGTAGGCCAAGCTCCAGCCCCTCTCCAGGAAACTGGTTCCAGAACTGGAGCTGTGCGTTAAGGTGAGTCCAACTATATCTAGCCGATATCTCTCAACCTTGTGCACCAGCTCCAACTCCTTCCCCACCAGAGAGGTGATGTTCCACATCTCAAAAGCCAGTTTTGAAAACCAGGGATCAGACTGCAATGGTCTCTGCCTTCGCCTGCCACCTTTTGTCAAATTTAAATTATTTTAATGATGGATTTTAAATTCAGTCTGAATGCATAACATTTTCTCATTTCAGCACCCAAAGCATTTCAAGTGGTCCTGCAGTACATTCGTTTTCCTTGACACATAGCAACAAAGACCACCAACCTGGTTTACAAAAAGAGTGAGGGACAAAGGAAAAGTTTATTCTCTTCTCTGCCCTGGTAGAATCACAGCAATTGCTCCTGCATTCTTCATTTCACTAGTCAATGGTGGTCAAATTACAAAAGGTATCTTCTACCTCCTTTTTCTTGCATTATTCTTGCAAGGAAACCATACTGCATCACAGGAAGTCAATTTTCGGGGATGTTTTTTTTATACCCAATCATGACACTCACTTGTTTCCAATTAACCTGTTCATCTATGGAATGTCCCAAAAAAGTGTTTTGAGCATTCCTCAACATTCCCAGTCTTTTCTTGCCCCTGTCCCAGCTGTTTTAGAATGTGTTGCAGGCATCAAATTCTTCTTCTTCTTCTGGTTGCTCCCTGTAGGGGTCACCACAGCAGATCAGTTGCCTCCATCTCACCCTATTACTTGCATCTTCCTCTGTAACACCAATCCTCTCCATGTCCTCCTTCACTATATCCATGAATCTTCTCTGTGGCCTTCCTCTTTTCCTCCTGCCTGGCAGCTCCATCTTCAACATCCTTTGTTCAATATAATCACTAGCCCTCCTCTGCACATGTCCAGACCATCTCAGTCTTGCCTGTCTTACTTTGTCTCCAAACCGCTCGACCTGAGCTGTCCCTCTGATATACTCATTTTTAATCTTGTCCTTCCTAGTCACTCCCAATGAAAATCTTAGCATCTTCAACTCTGCCACCTCCAGCTCCACCTCCCGTCTTTTTGTCAGTGTCACCATCTCCAAACCATACATCATAGCAGATCTCACTACCGTCTTGTAAATCTTCCCTTTCACTCTTGCTGCTACCCTTCTGTCACAAATCACCTGACTCTTGTCTCCACCCACTCCACCCTGACTGCACGCTCTTCTTCACCTCTCTTGTGCATTTTCCATTGTGTTGGATGACTAACCCCAGGTATTTAAACTCATCTACTTTCACTACTGCTATGCCTTCCATCTTCCCTGTTATACCTGCCTTCTTCTCATTCACACTCATGTATTCTGTCTTACTTCTACTGACTTTCATTACTCTTCTCTCCAGAGCATACTTAATCCTCTCCAGGTTCTCTTCCCCCTGCTCCCTACTCTCACTACAGATCACAATGACGTCTGCAAACATCATGGTGCACAGAGACTCCTGCCTGACCTTGTCTGTCAGCCTGTCCATCACCATGGCAAACAAGAATGGGCTCAGATCCCTGAAGTAATCCCACCCCCACCTTGAATCCATCTGTCACTCCTACAGCACACTTCACCACCATCTCGCTGTCCTCATACATGTCCTGCACCACCCTCACATACAGGTACATCTCAAAAAATTAGAATATCATGAAAAAGTTCAATATTTTTGTCACTCATTTCAGAAAGTGAAACACATATTATATAGGTTCATTACACAGAGAGTGATATATTTCAAGAGTTTGTTTATTTTAATTTTGATGATTATGGCTTACAGCCCATGAAAACCCCAAATTCAGTTTCTCAAAAAATTAGAATATTATATAAAATTAATTTAAAAAATCATTTTTTTTTTTAATACAAATGTGGACCAACTGAAAAGTATGTCCACGCACACACTCAGTATTTGGTCGGGGCTCCTTTCGGATTAATTACTGTATCAACATGGCGTGGCATGGAGGTAATCAGCCTGTGGCACTGCTGAGGTGTTATGAAGGTCCAGGTTGCTTTGATAGTGACCTTCAGCTCGTCTGCATTGTTGGGTCTGGTGTGCATCTTCCTCTTTACAATACTCCATAGATTCTCTATGGGGTTTAGGTCAGGAGAGTTTGCTGGCCAGTCAAACACAGTGATGCCATGGTCATTGAACCAGGTTTTGATACTTTTGGCAGTGTGGGGGGGTGCCAAGTCCTGCTGGAAAATGAAATCAGCTTCTCCATAAAGCTTGTCAGCAGAGAGAAGCATGAAGTGTTCGTAAATTTCCTAGTAGACAACTGCGCTGACTTTGGTCTTGATCAAACACAGTGAACCGTTTTTATTTACATTGTACACACATCCCAACTTCATTGGAATTGGGGTTTGTACTTCGTTGAACAAACTAAACTGAGACATTATGAAAAAATAACAAAATATCTTTTGTATGTGTTAAAAAACAATGAAAATACAGCAATTCCATGTTCTTATAAATGTAAACCAATACAGATTAGTTGGTGTTTGGAGCATTTGGAGCATTATGTCCTGTCCATTCACTTATAACTGATGAAAGTTAAGATTATCACAGCTTAGCAAAAATCCTGAAAATCCAGCAAAGCATAGCCTCTACATTTATTGTATGTAGATAGATGCATTCTGACAAAGTTGAATATCATTAATGTTGAAAGCTCCATCAACACTGCACCCATTAACCCAGAATTAATCCAAGCTCAGCTCTACATTATCAATAATAGCACTGCAAACAACTCTGCTTGCTCATTTCCCATAATGCAGCTAGATAAACAGATAAGAGGTCTCGTCAGTCACCATACACAGATATACAGAAATGCCAGTGGGTGTAAAGCTCAGTGTGGCTTTAATACGAGAATCTGAAAGCTCTCCTAACACATCATATGTTGCAAAAAAAAAAAACAACAATAACAACAAAACACCTAAAATCTGAGTTAAGAAATACTGTCAAAACATGGTTAGCACCAAAAAGTATTTAATATACATTTTGGGGCATAAAAAATTCCAACTCTAGAATGTGAATTTATCTGATGTTCCTAAAAAATAATTTCAAATGTGAGAATAGTACACGTTCACTGTATGCATGTTAGTTATGATGAATATAACCATCTGAGTATGCTTCTGGTTTTCCATCTCCTAAAAACAAGCATTGCACTGTACTGAAATGAACATGAGAAGTTTCCACTCTGCCCTTCAACTCAACTGCTTGTTCTTGTCTCCTGATTCAACACAAAAATTCTCCCACTTTCTTTCAAAAAGAATTAAATCTGTGTAATTTGAATGTATTTTTTTTTTTTTTTTACAACCACGACAGACATACTGTACCTACAGGGCATTCTCATTCATGAAAATGCACTGTACTGCCATTTTCTCTTTGAGAACAGGCTAGGAAGATCTACAGAGAGATAAAGACCACTGAAAAAATATTCTGGGGCTCATTACTTTTTTGTTTGTTTATTACTTATTTCTTTCAGGGACTACATACAAAATGCATTTATCACATAAAGGGAAGGCATGCTTTGTACCAGACTAAGCTATTAGCTCATTTCCATCTGCAGTCCCTGGGCAGGTAAAAAACATGATAATAAAAGTCTGAATAATTGGGGGGGGGGGGTCTTAATTCTCACTTCCTAAATATTTTCCAAATTCTAAATACTGAGAAAAAAGTCAAAGTTCTGATTTACCCACATCACACCAATACAATACAAAACCTTTACTACAGTATGTGCTGAAATATTTTCTAGTAGATTTGAAATTCAGTTCTAGTCCAAAGAGTAAAAAAGGGTGTATTAGCGAAGCTTACCAAAAGAACATACACTCCATCCCAAAAGTATTGGACGAGTGAGGCCAATTTCTTTATTTTTGCTGTAGACTGAAAACATTTGGGTTTGACATCAAAGATGAGTATGAAACAAGAGATCAACCTTTCAGATTTTATTTCCAGTTATTTACATCTGGATCTGATACATAACTTGGAAGATAGCACTTTGTTTCAGCCCACCCATTTTGAGCAAAATTATTGGAGCATGTGACTGACAGGTGTTTTTTGCTGCCCTGGTGTGTCCTATTGCATTGATTATTCAAACATTTATAGATTTATACTGCATTTATAGTTAGAGGTGTAACCAACATGAAAACCGGACAGCTGTCTATGGGTGAAAAACAAGCAACTGTGAAGCTGGGAGAAGACAGAAAATCAATCAGAGCCATTGCACAAACATTGGCCATAGCCAGTACAACCATTTGGAATGTCCTGAAGAACAAAGAAGTCACTGGTGCACTCAGTAGATGATGACAAAAATACTGTGAGATCTTTAAAGAAAAACCCCTAAAACAAGTGTTAGTAACATAGTAACAACCTTCAGAGGGCAGGAGTGAAGGTATCACAGTCTACTGTTTGCAGAAGACTTCATGAGCAAAAGCACAGAGGCTATCAGAAGATGCAAGCCACTCATCACCAAGAAGAATAGGAAGGCCAGACTGGAATTCGCCAAAAAGTGCAGAGATGAACCTCAAAAATTATGGGATGGAGTTTTATGGACTGATGCGAAAAAGATTAACATTTACTTAAGTTTGGAGAAAGAAAGGATCTGCTCATTATCCCAAACATACAAAGCTCATCTGTGGAAATAAACATTACAATGATGATCTCTTGTCTCATGTTCATCTTTTGATGTCAAATCCAAATTTCAGTCTACAGCAAAAATAAAGATACTGGCCTCACTGTTCCAATACTTTTGGAGGGGAGTGTATATGAAAATAGGACTTAGAATTGACCACGTGATCCTAGTAGCAGTTGTGGCAAGGTTCCACAGGGTCTGGATGGCATGGATTATATAAAAAAAAAAAATTATATACATTTTAAAAAATAAGATAAGATAAGATAAGATAAGATAAGATAAGCCTTTATTAGTCCCACAATGGGGAAATTCCAGGATTGCAACAGCACAGGGATAGCAACACTCAGAGCAATAATTTAGAAGATAAGAAAATAAGAGCAGTGAATATACATATGTACACATAAATATATAAATATATACACAGTGCAGAGCATTGTAGCTAGATGGACTAAACAGCATAACCGTCTATTTAGTTACCCTTCATGGTATGAATATGTACCCATACATATTGTCACCCACCATAGCGACTGATATTGTCGTAGTTGTATACTGGAGGGGACCATTTGTGTAAGTCTGTTGTGTCTTTTGCATTCAATACTATTAGGTCGTCACGTTTTTTTTTGCTGTCTCTGCGAGCAGCCCTGCTTAGGTTATACAGTCTGACAGCCGTAGGTAGGAACGACCTGCGAAACCTCTCGGTTGCGCATCTAGGATGATGTAGTCTACTGCTAAATGAGCTCCTCAGTGCATCCAGTATGTCCTGCATAGGGTGGGACTTGGACTCCAGCAGAGATGACAGTTTAGCCACCATCCTTCTCTCTCCTATCTCCTCCACTGGGTCAAGGCGTTGCCCCAGGACAGAGCTAGCTTTCTTGATTAGTTTGTTCAGTCTCTTCCTATCGGCTGCTGTAATGCCGTTGCCCCAGCAGACTCTCCAAAAGTGATGGCTGATGCCACCACCGTGTTGTAGAATGTCTTCAAGAGCACCCCTTGTACACCAAAAGACCTGAGCCTCCTTAGTAGGAACAGCCTGTGCTGTCTCTTCTTGTAGAGTGTGTCGGTATTGTGTGACCAGTCTAGTTTATTGTACAGATGAACACCCAGGTACTTGTAGAATGTCACCATCTCAATGTCTGTTCCCTGTATGTTTACTGGTGCTGTGAGGGGTTGTCCTTGCCTGCGGCAGTCCACCACCAGCTCCTTAGTTTTTCTCGTGTTGATCTGGAGGCAGTTCCGTTGGCACCAGTCCACAAAGTCCTGGAATAAGTCCTCTGTACTCAGCTTCATCTCCGTTGGAGATGAGACCAACAATCGCAGAGTCGTCAGAGAACTTCTGTAGATGGCAGTGTGTTGTGTTGTGTGAGAAGTCCGCAGTATAAAGGGTGAACAGGAAGGGAGCCAAAACCATTCCCTGTGGGGCCCCCATGCTGCCGATGATCGTGTGACACACAATCCCGGGTTCTCACAAACTGTGGCCAGTTTGTGAGGTAGTCCAGGATCCACGATGACAGATGCTGGTCCACCCCTGCACACAGCAGCTTGTCCTTCAGGATCATCGGTTGGATGGTGTTGAAAGCACTGGAGAAGTCAAAGAACATGATCCTCACCGCATTCCCGGGCTTCTCCGGGTGGGACAGGGAACGGTGAAGGAAGAAGATCACTGCATCCTCCACCCCGATGCCATGCTGGTAGGCGAACTGGAGTGGATCCATCGCTGGTCCCACCAGGGGGCGGAGGTGAGCAAGGAGCAGTCTCTCCAGGGTCTTCATCATGTGAGATGTCAGGGCCACTGGCCTGTAGCTGTTCAGGTCTTTGGGGTGGGAAGTCTTTGGTACAGGTACCACACAAGATGTTTTCCACAACTGTGGTACCCTCCCCAGCTTCAGGCTCAGGTTGAAGATGTGCTCCACAATCCCACACAGCTGGTCTGCGCAGGACTTGAGGAGCTTTGCGCTGATGCCCTCTGGTCCCGAGGCCTTCCTCACCTTGATCTTCCTCAGCTCCGTCCTCACCTGGGTCTTAGTGAGGGTCAGGTTGGGGGGCTGTGTGCTGGGAGTGGGGGGCTGTTGGTGGAGTGGGGTGTGGACAGCAGGGCTCAATGACTTTAGAGGCAGCAGTGGTTGGTGTGCAGTCGGGGGGGAGGGCGGTTGGTCAAACCAATTTAAAAAACAGGTTCAGGTTGTTCGCCCACTCCCTGCCCCCCGTGGCCTGGGAGGAGGTATTCTGGAGCCCAGAGATGGTTTTAAGGTTTCTCCACACCCCACTGATGTCGCTCTGTTGCAGCTTGTCCTCCATCTTCTTCCTGAAGCTGTCCTTGCCTTCTCTGATCTTCCTCCTCAGCTCCCTCTGTACGGACTTCAGCATCTCCCTGTTCCCCGACCTGAAGATCCTCTTCTGCTCTCTCAGAAGTGTTTTTATCTCAGGGTTGATCCAGGGTTTGTTGTTTGAGCAACACCGTATGGTCTTGGTGGGTATGGTGTTGTCCACACAGAAGTTGATGTAGTCTGTGATGGTGTGAGTGAGGCCATCGATGTCCTCACCATGTGGATCGCAGAGCTGATCCCAGGCAGTGGTTTCAAGACAGTCCTTTAAAGCGTCCATTGCCTCCTCAGACCATATCTTCACCGTGCGTATGACCGGAGGTTGTCTGTGTACTAGGGGTTTGTACACCGGCAGGAGATGAACCAAGTTGTGATCCAATCTCCCGAGTGGGGGGAGTGGTGATGAGGTGTACGCCTCCTTAGTGTGAGCATAGAATAAGTCCAGTGTTTTATTGTCTCTCTAGTTTGGCATGTGACATACTGGGTGAACGTGGGCAGAATGGGGGACAGTGAAATATGGTTGAAATCACCTGAGATGAGGAGAAGACCATCTGGGTGTTCTGTCAGCAGCCTGCCAGTTACTGAGTGAGTGGCGTCACGTGCTGTCCCAGCGTTCGCCGTCGGATTTGCATAAATAACAATGCAGATCATGTGTGAGTATTCCCTCGGGAGATAGGTAGGCCGCATGCTAACAGCTAGCAACTCAATGTCTTTGCTGCAGTGATGTTGTTTAACCGTGATATGTCCCGGTCTGCACCAGCTGTTATTGACATACATTATCACTCCTCCGCCCCTTGCCTTCCCACTCTCTGGTGTCCGGTCTGCCCGTATTGCGTGGAAGCCCTCCAGTTCGATGTTAGCATCTGTTGCTAGTTCTGTTAGCCACATCTCAGTAAACAACATCAAGCTAATCTCTCTGAAGACGCTCTTGTAGCGGAAGATAGCCGCTAGCTCATCTGTCTTATTAAGTAGCGATCGAACGTTCCCCATAATAATGGATGGAAGGATGGGTCTGTACCTTATATTTCTCGCCCGCCGTCTTGCTCCAGCACGGCATCCACGTCGTTTCTGTCTTATTTCACCCGGTATGTCAAGGTCTTGCGCTAGCATCTTGGTCCGGTTAAGTGCTAACAGCTGGTCTCGGCTGTAACATATCCTGCTAAAAACAGTGGCTCTGTCTGCCGGCTCAGGAGACATTTGGGCGATCCGTGTGTCAGTCTAGTGTATAAGGTGTCGCCAGATCAGAAAGATTAGCAAGAGAAGCCAGATAGTAAATAGAAATAGGAAGAAATTGATCCGCTGTTGCAAAAAGGCAGCCTACTTGTGTGGCGCCGGAAGTAGAGTAGGAAGTAGAATCACAAGATTCCCAAGATTGTGAGATTGTGATTTGAATGGCTAAGCATCTAAATTCACTGTGTTTGTTGCACTTTGGGGTTAAACAATGTCCGTCAAACAAGGGGCTTCCCAACCCAATACATGAAAGAGTTTAGGCACATTTTGCCTCACAGAAATGTTTAAGCAATTAAAATTGTGGCAGGTGGCCAAATAGTTCATATTCATATAGTTCATATTCATGTGAAATTGGTAAGACAACACACTTTAAGATATCAACATATTTTTTGAAAGTAAATAACACACACACACACACGCTGTTAAGATGCAGTGAATGTGTTAATAACATGTTATTAAAACACACTACTGTTCCTGGCATTAGCACTGCAAAGAACTAGAAAAGCACTCATAGAGCGCATACCTCCGCCAAGGCTCCTTCCGTTTCTCATGGATCAACTCCAAAATGTAATGGGCTTGTGTGTAGGCCTATCGCCACTTGTGGTGAAAATTGCATCGAAGTCTGTCCATTAGTTTTGGAGTTTTGTGGCTGACAGACTGTGAGAAGAGCCTTGGCTGAGGTATGCATTCCCAGATCATCCCCAAAATGTAATGGGTTCCTCTCTAGGCCAAGAACCACCTCTGGTGAAAATGTCATCCAAATCCATCCAGTAATTTTTGTGTAATCCTGCTGCACAAATACAAACAAAGCCCTTGGTGGAGGTATGCACTCTCAGATCATCACCAAAATCTAATCATCTGTTCCCTGTGCCATTACACACCTTTCCTGAAAATTTCGTCAAAATCCGTTCATAACTTTTTGAGTTATGTTGGTAACAGACAGACAGACAAACAGACAAATGCCAGTAAAAGCACTACCTCCTTGGCGGAGGTAATAAACTCAAGTGTTGCTGTTGTGTCCATCTCCTCCATCTCCAAACTCCCAGGCTGCGGGCGTTGCAATTCATCGCACAACCGCGTACAACCCACAGGCCAATGGGTTATGCGAGCGTTTTCATAGATCACTGAAAGCAGCACTCAGGGGTTCACTGACGGATGCAAATTGGGTAGACAGGTTGCCATGGCTTTTATATTGGGGTTGCACTCCACGCCAAAAGAGGATTTGGAAGCTTCCCCAGCAGAGAGCTTGTTTTTGCGCAGCCCCTATGGCTGCCCGGGGAATTTCTGCCAAATAATCCCACGCCGGACAGCTGCCCGTCTCAGCTTTTGCAGCATAGCGCAAACACAGGCACGCTGCCGGGCCCGGCCCACCACTGTTTTCCACGTACTTTTGTGCCTAAAACTTTGAAGAACGCGGAGTTCGTGTTCGTCAGACATGACGACCAGCACCCTCCATTGCGCCTGCACACATGTTGAAAATGGCCCTATCTGACAATGTTAAAGAATCCTTTAAAAAATTCCTGGATCCAGACGGTGATCCGGATCATCCCCAAAATTTAATCAGTTCTTCCTTGTACCATTTCCAACAACGCCTGAAAGTTTCATCGAAATCCGTCCAAAACTTTTTGAGTTATCTTGCTAACCAACAGACAGACAGACAAACAGACAGACAAACGCTGGCAAAAACATAACCTCCTGCGGCCTGCGGCCTGGCGGAGGTAACTAGTGTGTTTTACAGCCTGACTCCAAATAGCCAATCATTGGCAGCTTTGTTAGTTGACAGCTAAAGTTGTGCCCTATTATTCCCATCAGGAACAGAAAAGTTACACATTGCTGTTGTGGGTGATGAAGGCCCATTCATTATGGTGGAAGTGACATTCACCCAAACAAAGGTTGATGTACCATCAAAATGACTTTGGAAACTTTATAGTAAAATGATACATAGTGTTTCTTTAATGCATTGTTTGTGTAATGTTTTAACATTGTTTAGTAATATATGACTTTTTTTGACCCTAATGACTTTTCATACCAAAAGCTTGCATGACCAAGAAAAAAAAGGTTTGTGTTATACTTCATTATTGTTAAGGCAAGATGGTAGGGTTTTCTACAAGGTTATTACCTGAAAGCTACTGGACTGCTTAATAATACCACAGCTGAGTGCATTGATATCCACAATAGCACTGACCAAACAGGCATACAGAGAAAATTTATCTATACTTCTATCCATTTATTAATGATCATAGATTTAAAAAAAAAAAAAAAACAATCTGAGCAACTGAGCTGTAGACACAGTAAACACAATGGACTCTGTAAGATAAAGCAGGTGATTTTAGTAAATGTCCAAAATTTACAACTGCAAAACTGGGACCTCCTTGACAGCACACTGTGGATGCAAAAAAGCTAATGGAGAAGTGCAGACGACAGCAGACTTACTAAACACAAACATGTACAACAAAATTATAATTTAATGGGGGAATGAGTTGATGGAAAAAAGCACATTCAATCAACTCAAAAAGAAACTGTCA
This sequence comes from Pholidichthys leucotaenia, assembly GCA_020510985.1. Classification (NCBI taxonomy): domain Eukaryota; kingdom Metazoa; phylum Chordata; class Actinopteri; order Cichliformes; family Pholidichthyidae; genus Pholidichthys; species Pholidichthys leucotaenia. Next base: position 361,142,168 of record CM035838.1, on the reverse strand, counting down.
ATTCAGAATATAGAGGGTATGCGTATGATGTCACCAAACAGAACTCATGGCAGCTACAAAACACTGAGTGGCAAAAAATGAGTGGCAGCATTAGGGTGTATGCAGTAAAACACAAAAAATACACATAATATTCAGTCACAGCAGTACACAGAGTACCTGTTTGCATTGTGGAAATCATTATCATTCCATCTTGTATTAATTGACAAAAATGCTAATTAAATATTTAAAGGTTCAGAACCAGCTCTTCACTTACTGTATGTGTGTTCTTACCCACACATCATTGCAGTCAAGTAAACAAGTGTGGTATTAACATGTAAAGTTAAAAAAGGTACCCAGTGTATTGCTGTGACTAAATATTTTGTGTGATTTTTATGTTTTGCTGCATAAAAACTAAAGCTGCCACATGTGTTTGCCACTCCGTGCTGGGTAACAATTGTAACGAGCCCAGTCTCAGCAAAAAAAACGTTCAGTTGCATGTTTTGTCACTGAGAGAAAACGTACAGAGGCACATGAAAAACATTTTTGAGGTGCAGTGGATATGTGGTGTTTACAGCTTTAAGAAAGGTCTGTAACAGCATTTTTTTCCCCCCTTTTTTAGTTTCACTTTCTGACTTTCACTTTCAGAATCGACCAACTAACCCATACTTTAATCCCTAACCCTAACCTCACAGGAACCTTTCATTAGTGGAGTGAAAAACAAACTAAGGAAAAAAACAAGGAAAAAAAAAAACGAAGAAAAAAGGTCAATGAAAGAGGGAGTCGAACTTGTGTGTTTTTGCTGAAAGAGCTGTGTAAGTAACTGTCCACTATCCCCCTCCCACCAACTGAATGAGCGTTGGGAAACCAAAGTAAACGATGCGTTGTTCTGTGCATGCATGGTGAGGACTGTATGCACAGTGAGTGAACTTGTAAAAACCTACCGAGGCACTTTTTTTTAATTATTTAACTTGCAAATGTACATTTTTAGAGGGGTGGGAAAACGTTTATTAGATACGTTTTTTTACTGAGACCGGGTTGATCGCAACTGACCTGGAACTGCCAAGAGGTCTTCTGTTCCAATGCATCCCATCTATTGTGTAGAGACTGGCTAAAGCTGCTTGTTTAATTAATATTATTAATGTATTAAGTCACGTGTTTGCGCTCAGTGCTGGGTATCTATGGTAACTGCCCTGTAACTGTCAAGAGTTCTATTCCAATGCATCCCTTCTATACAGCTCCAGAAAAAATTAAGAAACCAGAGAGACCACTTCAAAATTATCACTTTATCTGGTTTTACTATTTATATGTATGTGTTTGAGTAAAATGAACAATTTTGTTTTATTCCCTAACCTACTGAAAAGAACTCAACCAAATTCCAAGTCAAAATATAATCATTTAGAGCATTTATTTACAGAAAATGACAACTGACCAAAATAACAAAAAAAAACATGTTGCTTTTAGATCAAATAATGCAAAGAAAACAAGTTCATGTTCAGTCTTAAACACTAATCAATACCTCCTTAAGTAGATTGAGTGTCCTTGTGTTGGAATTCAACAGCTACTCAAATTGAATGGCTGCCATACATGCAGAGATGCTAATTTAGGAACAATTTTGCAGTGGTCTGTGATTTTTTTATAGAACTGTAGAATGTATAATGAATTTGATGGACCAAATAGAAAATCTAAAATAACCATGTAAGTGCTGATTCCAGAACTGTCTGCATGACATCAACAACCTTTAGTGAAAGTAGAAAATGATGGGTTGAAGTTGAACCTGAAGTTTTGCCAAACTTTTGAGGAAAATCAATCACATATCGCTGTTTTTATGTAGCTGACCAAGATAAAAATGCACCTTCTGAGCCAAGATAATCCTGATTCATTCCTTATCTTCTTTTGACCAAGAATGATCATCTCTGTGCTGAAAGGGAGAAGAATCGCTGCATCTTGTGTAACAACAATGGCTGTGTAGTTTCTGAATGCAGTACTGTGTAGCAGTGGTAAAACTAGGGTACACCAGATGACTACCATGGCATTTATACAAATTTTTTCAGGTGTATTCTTTTTGCAGAAAGAAATATTAGGTCATGTTGAAGCTTTTCTCTTGCTTTTGTCTTTGCTGGTGAGCCTCATTTTCCCTGGTCCAACATATTTTTTTTAAACATGTCAAACAAGATGACTTAGATTTTATGTAAAGAAAATAATCTGCAGAAATTCAGATTCTATGACGTGTGCCATTCCTATCAGCCTTAAAGATGTCACATGATGCACTTTTGCTCAATATTGACATAGTTCCTAGAGGTCATACATGTTCCATTCACTCAAAAATGGTGTGTTGGTGGGTTTTAAAATGCTTTATTTGGTTATATAACTACAGTAAAAATGTTAAAATCCATTTTTACTCCAAAATAATTATATTTTAACACTTCAGAAGAATGAGCAGAAGCTGGTTGTGCTTTTCCAGATCTTTTTTCCCCGCATCACTGACAAACACTTCAGTCTTCAGTTATAACCTATCACCATGCTTACTGGGCAATGATGATCCAGTCTCCACCCAAATAAGTGGAGAACCCAAGGCATTGCTTCAGAGCTAACAGTGCTACAAGGGAGTTAGCTTAACAAGCATGGTTTAAATTGTTATTTTCTTTGAATTTCAGTAAACCTAATAGATATTCCTGTTTCCAGTTAGTTCACTAATCCATAGTCAATAATATCTCACATCATTGTGGCTTGTTTTGTTATATTTTTGCCGTGATGCTACATCAAACCATTAGCATTAGCTTGGCTGTCGGAGTCGGCCAGTCTGACCTTATCAGAGCTTGCCTCAGTGGCAAGAAACTGACAGACAGGCTACCTGGTGTTTAATCACTGATCTGGCCAGTTTTGATTCCTATTTTCTATAATAGCCACCTTGGCTCTTCACTCATACATGAATGTTTCTGTGGTTATTGTACTCCACTGGTCATATCTTCTCAGAAGTTGAAACCACAAACCCCTGTCCACCAGTGATGCTTTATTTCATTCATTCTTTAAGACTAATTTATGTTAGTTGGCTGAGGCTCACTACCTGAGCTAAGTTCTAGCCAACTAAGATTAACAATAGTGATGTAAGAGGCAGGGTGGAATTCACAATGGCTCATGAGCATTTAAAGAGACATGCACTGAAAGGAACCTTTCTGAGGAAGGCTGTAAATGATGATTCACAATGATGCTGCAATAATTAAATAAAGGCAATTTGGCCAAAGTATGTCACAAACATTTCATTAGGACCTGTGAGAATTGTCAATATGTGAAAGTGCAGTAAATGAGACCTTTAATGGCATTGCCAAATTTCACTCTTGGAGTGCGTCTCACTCTTTTGCCCTCTCTCTCACGCCGCAAACTGTATTTCTCACTCCAAAATGAGGAAAATGTTGCCAATATCATGGTGACTTTCTCCTGATTTATACACAATAAGAGCTATCTGTGATGTATTAAATATGGTTCATATTATATTGTTGTGTGTTATGGGCGACGGCTCCACCTTTCCGGTTCTGCCGCCACCCCAAGTATAAAAGGCCAATGTGGAAGAGGTACGGTCTCTTTTCCGACCTCACCTCTGCCTAGACGGGAGCGCCTGTGATACTGTGAGTTCTATAATAAAGTTACGTTCTACTGCACCTCCAGCCTCATTATTGAAGTCTTGGTTATGGACATAACATTTGGTGACAAGGATAAAAGTATGGATAAGGGAGTTGCTAATATTTGGCCATTTTTGGAGCTCCCAGGCGAACCTCCGGTTCCCTGGGCAAGGTGGTTTGCTGCATTCCAAGATTATTTGGTGGAACTGAACTTTGGTGAATTGGAGAAACTGCGTGCACGAGCGATATTGGTCCATAATCTCCGCATGGAGGGACAACGTATTCTCAGCACATTGGGTGAGAGCAATAGTTTTGAGGATGTGGTTGAGCTAATGGTGCGCTATTCTCACGCTCCTGACAATGTCATCGTCCGGAGGATCCAGTTCTGACAGCACTGCCAGCGAACTGGAGAGTCGTTGCAGCAGTATGTTGCAGATCTGCGTCACCTGGCTGGGAACTGCCAGTATGGGACTTTAGAGGAAGAAATGGTCCCCGATCAGTTGACAGAGCACACGCTATGTTCAGCGGCACGGTCAAGGCTCCTCACACACTCCGGTGATCTGACGTTAGCCAAGGCTGTGGCGATAGCTCTGCAGTACAAAGCAGCAGATAAACTATCATGGGACCTCGGTGAGAGAACGACATTGAGGCAACCTGAATCACAGTCAGTGACACAGGCTGTGGACCTGGGTAGCGATGATAGCATGGAAGACAAAGAAGATTCCGCTACTGCTATTAAAATAAGGTCCGCCCCGGGATCGTCCAGATGTTTGGGCTGCGGGTCCACCAAGCACTGGTACAAGGCAAGACAGTGTCCGGCAAGGGGCAAACGCTGTGGCAAGTGTGGATTCCTACATCATTTTGCCAGGGCCTGTAAAAGATTTGATGCGAAGTGGTGATGCGATGCGAAGTGGATTCCCCCGCCAAGGCCCCTACGGTTATTCACACCGTCTCCCCAAGCACAAATGGCCACATATACTGTATGGTGACACTGGATGGTGTGGAAGTGCCGTTACTGGTTGACACAGGCGCAGTGAGGTCCGTGTTGAATTGGCCTACTGTGAGGAGCTTCTTCCCGCATTACCATGTGAGAGGTCTGTCGACGCCATTTTGTGGATATGGAGGTAACAGGCTGGCCATCGTGGGCTCGCTGGATCTGATGGTGAGGTACAAGTCAGCGGTGGTGTCCAACATCCAGTTCATGGTGACTGTCAGTGGGTCGAACATGATGGGCTGCGACCTTTTCTATGGACTGGGCTTCACAGTTACCAGTGGTATCGGAGAGAAGTGGTCGGGCCATGGTTTGTGGGACCGGCCGGTTCCGAGAGTGTTGGACAATGCGGTTTGGGGCGATTCTTGGCCTAGTATTCTGGAAGATGAACAGGACCAATACCATCCAGGGCCATCGCAGGAGGGTTCCGGTGCCAGGGCACAAGTTACCCTAGGTGAGGGAACTGGGTGGCACGGTGGGACGCCCGTGATGGCAGACGGAGCCGACGGGATAGCTTCCACTGCTTCCGGAGTTCTGCCGGGAGGTACCGAGAAGCAGGGGGCTACAACGGCTTCGCCGTCATTACAAATGAAAGTGAGCGGGGCAGGACCAGCTGGCACGGCGAAAAGACATGCCACACAGGAACACTGGCGGCCGAGTCAGGCTTCGAGGGGGTCGCTGGCGTGGTGCGACCTAGTGAGGAAGCCTGGTTGAGACGTCGTGGACATTGGAAGCCGAGTCGGGCTCCTCTGGGAGTCGCTGATGTGGTTCGACCCAGAGAGGAGGCTCGGCTGAGAGGGATCCATGGCAAGAGGAAACAAAGGGAGGACCAGGGGCGGCTGCAGGTGGTGGCTGTTCGGGAGGACGGTTACCTTCAGCTGTCCAATGGCTCACGGAGACACCCCAACGAGCTGTGGCGCGCCAACGAGGAGAAGGAGGTGTCGGGGCTCCGACGTGGTTCATCTCCAGGGGTGAAGCGAAGAAGAAGCTCTGGATGGGACCCACCGGACGGGTCTCCGGGGGGTGGTTTCTCCATCGGAACTTTATGGGGGTAAGGGTGGCAATGTGTTTGAATTGGAATATTAACATGTGCATTCCTGAAATGTTAATGTGTGCAGTACCCAGGCTACATTGTTGTTATGTCGACGTGGCTAATACATAAAGGTGGCTATGTGAAGTGCCCATTTTATCAAAGAATTTTGCCAGGGTGTTTTCAGACAAGATGTTAATATGTGTATTGCCTGAGCCACATAGTCTATATGTTCCACTCATAGTTGCTATATGAAGTACCCAAGTCTTAAAAAAAAGAAAACCTAACAATGGTTGTGTTAATGTGTTTAATACATGATTGGGGTGTGGTTTGCCCGGGTTATGGGGTGATTGTGATGGGGGGTGTTTATAGCATGGTGTGGATGTACATATTGACTGGTTTGTTTATTGAACTGGAGTATTACCTGTTTGTATACAGTATATGTTTTGGGATTGTTTTATATATTAGGAACACAGCAGCTTTTCTTATCTAATGGACTGTAGTACAACAGAGACGGCAGAATAATCCGTCTGGCTGTGTGGGGGTGGGACAGCAGTCCACCTGTCTCCCTTCTAGTTTTAGTTATTTGTGTGCATGGATAGGCCTTAATCGTTTTGTTTATTGTTAGTGTGTGATTTGGGCTGTAAATCTGTGAGGGTCTAAATGGTGTGTGTTTTGGACTTTTCTACAGGGGCGGTGATATATTAAATATGGTTCATATTATATTGTTGTGTGTTATGGGCGGCGGCTCCATCTTTCCGGTTCTGCCGCCACCCCGAGTATAAAAGGCCAATGCGGAAGAGGAACGGTCTCTTTTCCGACCTCACCTCTGTCTAGACAGGAGTGCCTGTGATACTGTGAGTTCTATAATAAAGTTACGTTCTACTGCACATCCGGCCTCATTATTGCAGTCTTGGTTATGGACATAACACTATCAGCAGTGCTAAACTGTTGAGTTATGGTTAAGGCTGATTACCATGGCTTTTACTTTTAAAGTAAAAGAAAATCACTTGTGTGCATGTAACAGCTTTTACAGTGCTGCTGCATTAGGTCTCATGATGGTAGATGGCAACCAAAGGTTTCGTTTGAAGTACAGTATGAAACATTAGGTAAACTTGCCTTATCCAGAAGATTAACTTCCCTCACAAATTCATTCGGCAATATCATGAAATAAAGCAGACTGAACATGTTTCAAAACTTAATCTGAGGTAAAGAAGTGTCAGTGTTGTAAAAAAAAAAATCTGTTTATGTATATTGTCTTTAAACATCTTTAAACATCTTTAAAAAGTCTTCAGCTGATCCAAAATGCTGCAGCAAGAGTTTTAATAGGTACTAGAAAGAGAGATCATATCTCTCCGGTTCTGGCCTCCCTTCATTGGCTTCCCATAGAGTTTAGAATTAAGTTTAAAATCCTTCTTCTTACTTACAAAGCTCTAAACAATCAGGCTCCTTTTTATTTAAAAGATCTGATACTACCGTATTATCCTAACAGAGCACTACGCTCCCAAAATGCAGGATTACTTGTAATACCTAGAATCTCCAAAAGTACAATGGGAGGCAGAGCCTTCAGTTATCAAGCTCCTCTCCTTGTCACATGTGGCTCTAGGGAGCCACACACAATGAGAGCCAAGGGCGAGCCAGTAAGTTGTGATGTTTATTGGTGACAGGGGTAAGGGATGAGGAAAGCACAGATGCTCATACACAGTTACACTCATGGGCAGTACAGCAACAGAGTTAACAGTTAACAAGGTGGCGCTCCCAAGTGATTCGGTAAAGCAAGTAGAGGGCTAGCGCCGGACATGGGGGCACAGAGGCACATATACTTCTTACAGGAAAACACTTACGAGAAATGCTGGATGATGAGACAAGGGCTGGCACCGGACGAAGGGGCTTCAGCCTAGTAGTGCTTATGTCGCAGCCCCGAGTGATCGAGGCTGCTCCTCTTTATCCTCATTAGCAGTGCCCCAGCTGATGAGGATTAATTGGCCCCAGCTGTCCCGTGACACTGACAGCTGGGAGCCAGCTGAGACGCTGCCCAATGAGGCAGGGATGAGAAGGAGCATGGGCTGAGCGCCGAGCCGGCGTCTCACCCCATGGTGACACTCCTGTGGAACCAGCTGCCAATCTGGATTCGGGAGTCAGACTCGATCTCTGTTTTTAAGAATAGGGCTAAAACCTACCTTTTTGATATAGCCTACAATTAGGGAGGGATCATGTGTTTCTGAACCTTCCCTTAGTTATGCTGCTAATAGGTTTAGTCAGCTGGGGGACCTCCAGTAATGCACTGGGCTTCACTCCTTTCCTCACTCTCAATGAAATATTTTTTTTGCTGGTCATTAACATTTGTTTGTTCTCTCCCATAGATTGAGTCCCCATCGTGCTGTTTGCTCTCTACATGTCTGTTCTTTTCTTCTTCTCTATCCCCTCACCCCCCAGCCAGTCGCAGCAGATGACTGCCCCTCCCTGAGCCTGGTTCTGCTGGAGGTTTCGTCCTGTTAAAAGAGAGTTTTTCCTCTCCACCGTCGCCAAGTGCTTGCTCACAGGGGATCGCCTGATTGCTGGGGTCTTTCTGCAACTGTGGGGGTTCCCCCTACAGTTGATAGTGCTATGAGATGACTGTTGTTGTGAAATGGCGCTATATAAATAAAGTTGAATTGAATTGAATTGAATTGAATTGAATTGAATTGAATTGTGCGCATGTGCTCCACTCCTACCACCACCGGTCTCCCCTGTGGACAATTCCCTCTAAATCTCACTGCAAGCTTTTCTGTAAATTTGGCAACTCTGTGAAATGTCTGACATGCTTTGATGAAAATACATCAGCCTTTAATTTTAGCCAGGATTCCTCAGAACAACTCATTTCAGTGCATGTTTCTTTAAATTGTCCCAGTTCACCCCACCCTACCATTTTGAGGCTAATATTAGCTGGGTAGCTGTGCTCTAGATGGTGGCGACAGACTGAGCTAACGGAATCTGATTATGTAAAAGTCCAAATAAAGCATAACTCATGTAAATCTGTGCTACACAGATGAATTTATGAATGCGTCATACTTTGCTTGGTACAGAGAGCTTCTCTGTTTGTGATCCTTTTGCAAAATTCTGTAATAAATACCAACCATCATATTTCTGTAAGATCTCAAGTGACTTTTTTCCACCTCATGAGGAACTGCTTATCTTGGCAGAGCAAAAAACTGATTAAATAAACAAAATAATCAAATGTCTCAATCAAAAGTGCTTTGTCAAATACAATTTACGGGTGAGTTCAAGTCCATTTAGCTATTACAATGGTGGGGGAAATAGATTTTACACCTGGGAAAGGTACAAAAGGGTTGTTCGAACTCTTATTCAAAGGCATGTTTTGGCTGTATCATACATCCACAGTGGTTAGCACTGTTGCCTCACAGCTAGAAAGTTCCAGGTTTGATTCCCCAGGCTGGCAGGGGTGGAAACCTTTCTGTGTGGAGTTTGCATGTTCTCCCTGTGCTGCGTGGGTTTGCTCCGGGGCTCCGGTTTCCTCCCACAATCCAAAGACATGTATGTTAGGTTAATTGGTGACTCTAAATTGTCCCTAGGTATCTGTCTCTGATACAGTAGGCCCTTAGAACAGAGGGTTAGTGTAGCTACTAGTTAAGCGCTTTGAATGGTCTTTGTGACTAGAAAAAGTACCAAGTACAGGTCCTTATCCTAAACCAATCATAATGACTTTTCATCTCACCTTTAACAGGTAGGTGTGCATGATTTATGATGACTGCAATATAATGATGTACTTATCTGGAAGGGCATATTGGTTTTCCTCAAAAGAAAAGCATGTGCATGTGTGTGAGGTGAAAATGCACAAGAACATCATTTACCAAAACACCACTGCTCCACCTAAGTCTTTCCAGATGAAGCAGGCGGTGAAGTAGCGGTGAGTGTGTCCTCCTTTTATAGCACCACCAGATCATTAGCTCACAACAGTGCCAACAGTGGTAAAACATACACCCAGACTATTTAAAGGTAAATAGCTGGTGTCACTGACTTTAGACATGGATTTTGCCGGTCAAAAGTACAAAGACTTTACACCAAGCCATTCTCCTTCAAAAAAAACAAACAAAACAAAACACTCTTTTGAGCACAAAGACCTAGAGCCTGAAAATGGGCAATGTGATGCCAGAAATTATCAAAGCCACTACCAGATATCACAAAGTGTAGCTCAAAATATGCTTTTCTAGGTCATTGTAATGGGGATACTTTACTCTAGACACCAGTTAGCTGAAGAATGTCAGCAAAATCCTCTGTAATTCCCAACAACTTATGCTCAGGTAAAATCTTATGTGTCTTGGAGAAGTGGTTTGAGATTGAGTAGAAAAGGGTAGTGGTAAGTGTCCTGTCATTTGCGTGATTTGAAAATCTATATGCTAATCTACACTGTAACTTTAATTGCAAATCATGCAGATTTATACTTAAACTGAAATTGTTGGTCCCTTATACAACAAGTTCATACATTTTGACAGTTTAAATTAAAACTTTTAAATCAGTGATTGCATTAAATAACTGTTTTTATAGTAAATGTTTTCCAGCTATGTGAAACTATAATAGTGAACTCATGAGAGCGGTGATAAGGTTCAGTCCTGTTTCTAAAACATCTTCAGCAGAAGTAACACATGACAGATGTTGTGGATAAGGACCACAAAGCCCTTAAAGACAACCTGCTGTACTATGGCTGTATATGGAGAGAGGCTCAAGGATGTGATCCGTGAGCCATGTACCACCTGACCTCAGCTTGAAAGTCCTGACACGGGCCTCATCTCCTTGCCTTAGAAGGGAAAGTCCTACACTGTCTGGTACGATTTAGTGTGCTCCCCTATATCGCACCTACCTCCCTCACTTCACTTTTTCGCAGTCCCACTACTTCCACTGCCCAGTGGACATCCCCCACATATATGGTTCTTAAGCATTCACTCCCCCACCCCCTGCCTCTTGCTTTCATGTGTCGGGAGATATGGGTCACACAGGGGGCATACTTCATTTCCGTAAATGAGGACAGAAAAAGAAATCCTGACACAGTAGTTAGTTAACGGCACACTGCCCCCTTTCACCCTGACACCACACACACACACACACACACACACACACACACACACACACACACACACACGCACCGAGAGCAAGCCAGGACCTGTTTGTAGAGCTAATTAGAATTGACTTGTTCCATGTGAGAGTATGTGTCCACAAGTGTATATGTGTGTGCCTAGCTGGGATAGGGTTGTGCTCTGTGGCCCAGTTTTAGCTGAATAAAGGAGAATATAATGGAAACGATACACAGGGCAGGGGTTAGAAAGGGCGGATATAGATAGAAGTGAGAAGAGGACCAGTGAAAGAGAAACCCTGGAGTTAATGACTGAAGCACCTCACTCTCCTGTGACTTTCTTCTCTCTCTCTCTCTCTCTCTCTCTCTCTCTGTGTGTGTGTGTGTGCGTGTGTGTGCCCCCCCACGGGGTGTCATTACCAGTTGTCCTACTCTCGAGGGGAGTCCATGTTTACCCAGCATGGACTCTGAGCTGTCACTGTGGAGTCAAGCATCCGCTGTCGCTGTGGCAACCAACAGACGCAATGGTGAAGCTGCCTGGATGTCACCTTCAGAGGCAGCCACCATGTATGACATTTGTCAGCTGATGGATGAACATAGCTTGACCTAAAGGGTCAAATGCAGGAACCTGAGTTAACTGTGAATAAGATGGTATGAAATTCTTGGTTACATATTCCTTTTTTAAATATATTCATTCATTCATCTCCTTCCGCTTAATCCTTTTCGGGTCGCAGGGGAGGAGGGGGGGCTGGAGCCTATCCCAGCATCTTATAGTTTTTGTTTAATTACACAGTCAATTACAAAAATTGTAATTCTGTCCCAGCAATAGACTGCTCAAATGCAAATTGCTGATTAAAAAACTGCCATTTATAATGAAAAAATATTAAAAGACAACAATATTGATATGAATTAAATAACATTTTGCCTCAAAGAGGCTAATAAATGAGTTAGTACCATGTACCTTTTGTACTCTACAAAAGTGGTTTCTCTTAATATGATGCATTAATAAAGTGTGAGCTTCAGCGTAAAAACCATTACTTACTCTGCAAGAACAGAGTAATTTTCTTCTCTCTCCCAGGGCTGCAAGAACAAAATTATGTCATTTTGCTCTTGCAGCTCTGGTTTGGGAGTTTTTGCAGCTTGTTCTTAACACATCATCATGGCAGAACTTTTTTCTTGTGTGGTGTCCAAGAACTTGTGTGACTGGTCAGAAATTTGAATTTCCCAGGAGTTCTGCACTTGAGTTTCTTGTGAAGTATGAAATGTCCTGGCCAGAAAGAACTTTGTTCTTGTTCTTGCCACCTCAAGAAAAAGAACAAATTTCTCTGTTCTTGTGGAATATGTACAGGCCTTAAGTAATGTGTTAAATATGTTGCATTAAATAAACAGAAAAAAGTTGTGTAAACTATGAAGAGCAAAAACTCACAAACAGCATGATTTAAAACCTCTAGACACAATTCTTAGCACTTAACAGTCATCTTGTGAATATCAATTGTTAAAGCTTTTTTCAACCTTTAAAGGGATAAAGAGACATACATGTAACATTGATGTCAATAATCATAATGGTGATGAAAACGTATTGATTAGAGTTTTGCAAATTATTATGCAAATAGGATTTTAGTGTCATAAACATTCAATTTTTTGTTTTTCAATTAAACTCATGAATGGTATTGTATCTCAGGGCTCTTTCGATCACTGATATCAATCTCAGACACCTGTCATAATTAGTTTGCCAGGTGAGCCCAATTAAAGGAAAACTGCTTAAGAAGGGTGTTCCACATTATTAAGCATGCTTCAGGTTTCAAGCAATATGGAAAAGAAAAAGGATCTCTCTGCTGCAGAAAAGTGTCAGATAGTGCAACACCTTGGACAAGGTTCAAAAACATAAGATATTTCACAAAAACTTCAGCGTGATCACTGTACAGTGAAGAAATTTGTGGCTGATTCAGAGCACAAATGGGTTCATGCAGATAAAGGCATAATGAGGAAAGTTTCTGCCAGACAAATTCATCAGATTAAGAGAGCAGTTGCTAAAATGCCATTACAAAGCAGCAAACAGGTATTTGAAGCTGCTGGTGTCTCTGGAGTCCCACAAGCCTAAAGGTCTAGGATGCTCCAGAGGCTTGCAGTTGTGCTTAAACCTACTATTCGGCCACCCCTAACCAATGGTCACGAACAGAAATGGTTGCAGTGGGCCCAAAAATACATGAAGACTAATTTTCAAACAGTCTTGTTTACTGATGAGTGCCATGCAACCCTGGATGGTCCAGATGGATGGAGTAGTGGATGGTTGGTGGATGGCCACCAAGTCCCAACAAGGCTGCGACGTCAGCAAGGAGGTAGCGGAGTCATGTTTTGGGCCAGAATCATGGGGAGAGAGCTGGTAGGCCCCTTTAGGGTCCCTGAAGGTGTGACAACGACCTCGGCAAAGTATATAGAGTTTCTGATTGACCACTTTCTTCCATGGTACAAAAAGAAGAACTGTGCCTTCCATAGCAAAATTATCTTCTTGCATGACAGTGCATCATCTCATGCTGCAAAGAATACCTTTGTGTCATTGGCTGCTATGGGCATAAAAGGAGAGAAACTCATGGTGTGGCCTCCATCCTCCCCTGACCTCAACCCTACTGAGAACCTTTGGAGCATCCTCAGGCAAAAGATCTATGAGGGTGGGAGGCAGTTCACATCAAAACAGCAGCTGTGGGAGGCTATTCTGACATCTTGCAAAGAAATTCAAGCAGAAATTCTCCAAAAACTCACAAGTTCAATGGATGCAAGAATTGTGAAGGTTATATCAAAGAAGGGGTCCTTTGCTAACATGTAATTTGGCCTGTTAAGATGATTTTGATTGAAATAGCTTTTGATTTCAGTAACTGTGACCTCCTAATGCTGCAAATTCAACAAATGACCATTTTCAGTTTTTTATAACCAATAAAATGTTTTGAAACTCTGTTGTGCTTAATAATTTGGAACAGTCCATTTTGAGATTTTTTTATTTTTGAAAAAAAAAAAGTAGTTATCATTGGGAAGTTTGTTCAATAAAATTTGAATTATGCTCTAACGGTTGATGACTTGAAAATTATACTGACTGTCATTTGCATCGACTATTTAGAAAAATCAGACACAAATATTTGCATAATAATTTGGAACGTGGTGTACACATACACTGCATGGATAAACGTTAAAATTAAACCAAATGTTAACATTTCCATCAGAGTAAAAAAATACCACTTGCTCATAGGAGTAGAGCTACGCATGTGTTTTGTATAACTGTTTTGTGTCATAAATCCCCTTGTTAGGGCTGAATAAAGGCACCAAACGCTGGCTGTGAGTTTGCAAATTTTTAATCATGAAAAGCACAAAGGCACAAACAAGACCAAACCAAGAAAAACTAATAAGAGCAGGAGACAACAGGAGAAGCCCAAAAATAGCAACCGCTAAGGCAAGAGGAGTTGCCAGCTAAACCTGGAGAAACTAGCCGTGGAACACACGCTAGGATAAACACAGAAGTTAGTACAGAGACACTTATGTTAGTTAGTCGAGAGTAGGGTGCTGCGCCGGACAATAATGCACAGTCCCTTAAATAAGGCTACAGACAAAATGAAACAAGTAGTAACAGGTGTGGGTAATCTGAGTGGGCAGGAGAAAACAAAGCTACAATTCAGACCATCTGGGAATAATGAGGGAGCCATCGGAGCTGACAGCTGACAGGGCCACGTCCACGCAGAGCAAAACCCCAGAAAGCCATTGACAGCTGTCAACCCCGAGAGAAAGAACACAACACAATACAAATATAACAAGGTGGCAGAAAATGGAGACAAGCACCCTCAAAAATACAATAAACAAACTAAAGAATGTAAACGGGAAAATAAATCATACTGGGATACAATATAGGATAGGTGACAACTCAAAATGACAACACAGTACAAATATGAAAAAAGGCAAACTACTTGAGCCCAGTGAAATTGCCCTGCGCTCAGATCATGACATTTTGCTCCAATTGGTCTAAGGAAAAAATAAAATAAAACAATCTAATCAAAAACATGGAAAATCACTATATACTACAGTCGTGAAAAAATTGGGACACACTGTATAAGCCTGTGTTTTGTTTTATTTTGTTTTTTGTTTTGTTTTTTAACAAATTTGGACATATGGATATTTAATATTAATGTTAAAAATACTGGGACATTCATGTAATACAACTAAACAATTAAAAATGAATTAAAGGCTTTTTTCAACTTTTCTGTAAAATGTAATTCTAAACAAATAGTGAGGAATAAATCAGGACACCTTCCATCTTTTTTAGGACACCCCCACATTCATTCCCACTTACAATGGCTAAAAAAAAAAAATGAAAAATGAAAAGAAAAACAAAAACAAGGTTAGACATAGATATGTGAACATTTCTTAATAAAGAACTGAATATTTAAAAGGGTGTCCAAATTTTTTCACAGGACTGTATATAGTTCCTCTGTCTGAATGCAGAATGCAAACAAAGGTCATTGCACAGAGATATAGTGGACATACTCAGAGACCTTTAAACACTCAGGTTTGGAGCAAAAACTGGAAGTCTCAACCTTTTACTATAGTTGAAAATAATTTTCTCTTTTGGAGACATATTTCATACAAGCTCTACACTGTCAGGTGGTTGGATTATCTTGGTACTTTGACACATCAAACTTTCAGTTTTAAAATGTCTTATCTGATCTTTCCTTGGAATGTAATAACAGACCAGGGATAGGCAACCATGAACCATTAAGTGCCAAGACACTGTCGTCAGATAACTACCTGCGGCAGGCAGGAAGAATGACTCCTTAAGGCAGGCTGGACTTTTAAGTGCAGGAACAAGATTTATTATCAACAGGACAAATACCACAGCAGGGGGACTGAGAACAAAAAGCGTGGGCCGACTTGGCTAATAACACTCACAAATGTAATGATCAACCAAAGGGAGAGCTCTGTAATGATGCCACAAGGAGAAATGAAAGCATCGGGTACAGTATCTCACAAAAGTGAGTACACCCCTCACATTTTTGTAAATATTTTATTACATCTTTTCATGGGATGCTAAAGGTATGACACTTCGATACAATGTGGTCAGTGTACAGCTTGTATAACAGTGTAAATTTGCTGTTCCCTAAAAATAACAACACACAGACATTAATGCCTAAACCGCTGGTAACAAAAGTGAGTACACCCCTAAGTGAGAATGTCCAAATTGTGCCCAATTAGCCATTTTCCCTCCCTGGTGTCACGTGACTCATTAGTGTTACAAGGTCTCAGTTGTGAATGGGGATCAGGTGTCTTAAATTTAGCATTATCGCTCTCACACTCTCTCATACTGGTCACTGGAAGTTCAACATGGCACCTCATGGCAAAGAACTCTCTGAGGACCTGAAAAAAAGAATTGTTGCTCTACATAAAGATGGCCTAGGCTATAAGAAGATTGCCAACACCCTGAAACTGAGCTGCAGCATGGTGGCCAAGACCACACAGCAGTTTAACAGGACAGGTTCCACTCAGAACAGGCCTCACCATGGTCGACCAAAGAAGTTGAGTGCACATGCTCAGCATCATATCCAGAGGTTGTCTTTTGAAAATAGACGTATAAGTGCTGCCAGCATTGCTGCAGAGGTTGAAGGGGTGGGGGTCAGCCTGTCAGTGCTCAGACCATATGCTGCACATGGCATCAAATTGGTCTGCATGGCTGTCATCCCAGAAGGAAGCCCCTTTTAAAGATGATGCACCAGAAAGCCTGCAAACAGTTGGCTGAAGACAAGAAGACTAAGGACATGGATTACTGGAACCATGTCCTGTGGTCTGATGAGACCAAGATGAACTTGTTTGGTTCAGATGGTGTCAAGTGTGTGTGGCGGCAACCAGATGAGGAGTACAAAGACAAGTGTGCCTTGCCTACAGTCAAGCATGGTGGTGGGAGTGTCATGGTTTGGGGACGCATGAGTGCTGCCAGCACAGGGGCGCTACAGTTCATTGAGAAAACCATGCATGTCAACATGTACTGTGACATACTGAAGCAGAGCATGATCCCCTCCCTTCAGAAACTGGGCTGCAGGGCAGTATTCTAACATGATAGCGACCCCAAACATGCCTCCAAGATGACCACTGCCTTGCTGAAGAAACTGAGGGTAAAGGTGATGGACTGGCCAAGCATGTCTCCAGATCTAAACCCTATTGAGCATCTGTGGGGCATCCTCAAGTGGAAGGAAGGAGCGCAAGGTCTCTAACATCCACCAGCTCCATGATGTCGTCATGAAGGAGTGGAAGAGGTTTCTAGTGGCAACTTGTGAAGCTCTAGTGAACTCTATGCCCAAGAGAGTTAAGGCAGTGCTGGAAAATAATGGTGGCCACACAAAATATTGACACTTTGGGCATAATTTGGACATTTTCACTTAGGGGTGTACTCACTTTTGTTGCCAGCGATTTAGACATTAATGGCTGTGTGTTGAGTTATTTTGAGGGGACAGCAAATTTACACTGCCATACAAGCTGTACACTGTGTCATGAACGGGGTTGTTGTCTCACCCCCGTTCTATGATCTGTGGCTGTAGATTCTTGATTGTTGTCAATTATTCCCAGCTGGCAGGTTATTGGAGCCTCTGAACCTAGGCTCCCTGCCAGTCTACAGTCATGCCCCCTCCCCTCTTTCTGCCAGGCACTCACCAGCTGTTTGCCATTACCTTTGTTGTTTCCACACATACGGTGGGGTAAAAAAGTATTTAGTCAGCCACCAGTTGTGCAAGTTCTCCCACTTAAAAGATGAGAGAGGTCTCCAATTTTCATCATAGGTATACCTGAACTATGAGAGACAAAATGAGAAAAAAAAAATCCAGAAAATCACATTGAAGGATTTTTAATGAATTAATTGGTAAATTCCTCAGTAAAATAAGTATTTGGTCACCTACAAACAAGCAAGATTTCTGGCTCTCACAGACCTGTAACTTCTTCTTTAAGAGGCTCCTCTGTCCTCCACTCGTTACCTGTATTAATGGGACCTGTTTGAACTCGTTATCAGTATAAAAGACACCTGTCCACAACCTCAAACAGTCAGACTCCAAATTCCACTATGGCCAAGACCAAAGAGCTGTCAAAGGACACCAGAAACAAAATTGTAGACCTGCACCAGGCTGGGAAGACTGAATCTGCAATAGGTAAGTAGCTTGGTGTGAAGAAATCAACTGTGGGAACAATTATTAGAAAATGGAAGACATATAAGACCACTGATAATCTCCCTTGATCTGGGGCTCCACGCAAGATCTCACCCCGTGGGGTCAAAATTATCACGAGAACAGTGAGCAAAAATCCCAGAACCACATGGGGGGACCTAGTGAATGGCCTGCAGAGAGCTGGGACCAAAGTAACAAAGGCTACATCAGAAGCACACTATGCCGCCAGGGACTCAAATCCTGCAGTGCCAGACGTGTCCCCCTGCTTAAGCCAGTACATGTCCAGGCCCGTCTGAAGTTTGCTAGAGAGCATTTGGATGATCCAGAAGAGGACTGGGAGAATGTCATATGGTCAGATGAAACCAAAATAGAACTTTTTGGTAAAAACTCAACTTGTCGTGTTTGGAGGAGAAAGAACACCATACCTACTGTGAAACATGGGGGTGGAAACATCATACTTTGGGGCTGTTTTTATGCAAAGGGACCAGGATGACTGATCCGTGTAAAGGAAAGAATGAATGGGGCCATGTATCGTGAGATTTTGAGTGAAAACCTCCTTCCACCAGCAAGAGCATTGAAGATGAAACGTGGCTGAGTCTTTCAGCATGACAATGATCCCAAACACACCACCCGGGCAACAAAGGAGTGGCTTTGTAAGAAGCATTTCAAGGTCCTGGAGTGGCCCAGCCAGTCTCCAGATCTCAACCCCATAGAAAATCTTTGGAGGGAGTTGAAAGTCTGTGTTGCCCAGCAACAGCCCCAAAACATAACTGCTCTAGAGATGGAGCAGATGGAGATCTGCATGGAGGAATGGGCCAAAATACCAGCAACAGTGTGTGAAAACCTTGTGAAAACTTACAGAAAACATTTGACCTCTGTCATTGCCAACAAAGGGTATATAACAAAGTATTGAGATGAACTTTTGTTATTGACCAAATACTTATTTTACTGAGGAATTTACCAATTAATTCATTAAAAATCCTTCAATGTGATTTTCTGGATATTTTTTTTTCTTATTTTGTCTCTCATAGTTGAGGTATACCTATGATAAAAATTGGAGACCTCTCTCATCTTTTAAGTGGGAGAACTTGCACAACTGGTGGCTGACTAAATACTTTTTTACCCCACTGTACACACACATGCACACACACACATTCATTCCTACTTACTGCCTCACTCACTCACTCAGGCAAGGGCTGCCGTCGCACCTGCATCCACTTGTCACTCATTAAATTCACGTGTATTTATGGGTGACAGTGTGAGCACTCATTGTGACGGCATTAGTCAATAGTCAGAAGTCATACCAGTCTGAGGTTACACTAGTCTACGCTGATGTCTTGGAGCTTTTGGTTTCTCTTCCCTTTGGACTACTCAGGTGTTGTTGTTCCCAGAGCAAGCTGCGCTCCGACACCTTTTGTAAGTCTTACTTATTATTATAATTAACTGCTCCAGTCCCATTTGGGAGCGCATGGGGCT
The DNA here is from genome assembly GCA_020510985.1 of Pholidichthys leucotaenia. NCBI lineage: Eukaryota > Metazoa > Chordata > Actinopteri > Cichliformes > Pholidichthyidae > Pholidichthys > Pholidichthys leucotaenia. The sequence continues at coordinate 361,122,823 of CM035838.1, read as the reverse complement.
CTTCCTCCTGCCAACTGAGCTCAGTCATCCCTTTCATCTGTCACTGTGTGTCAGACTGTTTTTTCATTGAACATTTTGTGTATTTTGTGTTCCCCGTTCCTTTGTTAATAAACATGTTCACTTCACCAGCGGTTGGGCTCCTATACATTTATTGGTGCACTGCACAATAACGCAGCATACAAGACAGTTCGCCATCACCAGAAAGAGCCCAGCGGTAAAGTGGCGTATTGTTTTTTCATTTTTTGTGTGTGTTTTTCTCTTACCTGCTGCCAGAGCCATGATGGCTTACTGGAGTGGCGTTGAGCTGCACGGACTGGCCCATCTGGAGGACACCTTTTCTTGGGTACAGGGGCAGTATTCCTCCAAGGCTGATCGTGTCGTTCAGGACACTGCAGCAGAGCTGTTGGAGGAATGTCCCAACCTTCCGGTTCCGGCTCTGCCGGACCGGCGGCGCCACACGAGTGGGCTGCCTGTTGCAACAGCCTTTTTTTTTATCTTCCTTCTTCTTTCTACACCTTTCACTCTGTATATATATCACGGACGCACGGATCGCCCCGGGGGTCTCCCGGGTCGGCGGACGGAGCCACGGTTTGCAGCGGGAGACGTTACTGCGGGGAGGAGCTAGTGCTAGCTAGCACTTGGCCGCCGCCCGGTGCTAATGGGAAACTCGACATACCGGGAGCTGTAGCGAAAACGAAGCGGGTGCCGGGCTGGAGTTTAGGCGGCGTGAAAGAAATATAAGACAGAATAATAAAGAGCGATGGCAAGAACCAAGCAGACCGCCCGTAAAATCTACTGGAGGAAGAAGCCCCCCATGAGACAGCTAGCCACCAGGGCTGCTCGGAGAGGCGCTCTGGCCACCGGCAGAGTGAAGAGGCCTCGCCGTCACAGGTCCGTGGCTCTGAGAGAGATCCGTCGCTACCAGAAATCCACGGAGCTGCTCATCCGTAAGCTGCCCGTCCAGCGCCTGGTGAGGGAGATCGCTCAGGACTTCAAGACCGTCCTGCGTTTCCTGAGTTTCGCCGTCATGGCTCTGCAGGAGACCAGCGAGACCCACCTGGTGGTCTCTTCTTCGCTAAGGGGGTCACCATCATGCCCAAAGACTTCCAGCTGGCCCGCTGCATCCGCGGAGAGAGAACTTAGACTTTCTGCTGCACATTCACCAGCCATAATGCTCTGCACTGTGTGTCTATATATATACATTTATAGTAATATGGACATATGTTTACTAGATGTTGTTTTTTCTTGCCTTCTGATTGTTGCTCTGAGTGTTGCTATCCCTGTGCTGTTGCAATCCTGGAATTTCCCCATTGTGGGACTAATAAAGGCTTATCTTATCTTATCTTATCTTACCTCTTGTTTTTCCCAGAGTCGGCCGACATCCTCCATTTCATCCTCACGCTGCGTAGAGAGGAGCCCGGGAGGGTATTGCCAGCGTTGGAGTTGGTCCCGACGCGAAAGAGGCGCTTGCGTCGGAAGAAGCCTTCCTCCTCCCTCAGCTCTCCTGCACCAGCCCCGCCCTCGCCTCCGGAGCTCGTGCCCACTCCTTCCGCGGGTAATTGGAGGAAACACAGACTGGCTTCATTGGCAAAAATAGATTGCCGCCTGGAGGAGGACAAGTCGGCAGCCACCTCTTCCTCTCCAGTGCCATTCTGGAAGGCTTCTCTGTAGCCAACGGAGGAGTCCAGCACCGCCACAGCCATAGCGAGGAATTTCGCCTCCCCAGCTGCAGCAGGAGACATCTTAAACCAGGAAAACAGGCAAGTTAACTCTTCATTGTTTTCTTAAACTGTTGAAAATTCTTGCCTGATCCCTGATAGACAGTCTCCGGGAGTGCAATCCCCAGAGATCTCTCCACCTGCTGCAGCCATGAACGGCTCACCAGCCCTCTCCCTGCTCTCTTCTGTTTCTTTTGTTTGCACGCTGGCGCTGGAGCTGAACCGTCGGGGCCAGGAGGAGCTAGAGGTCCGGGAGGATCCTTTCCCCACAGCAATGGTGAGCCAGACCCCAGCCGTCTCGCCAGAGAAACCTCCTGTGGGGAGCACGCCGAGTGGGGCCAAGAACACTGCAGAGACCATCATGCCTGCTGCAGAGGCCACTGCAGCAGAGTCAGCGACGAAGCTGGATCCCCTGATTGTTGAGCCCAAAATGACATTGCCTGGATCGTCGGAGTCCTGGACGACAGTGGAACTTGAGCCCAGGCCTGAACTCTCTTTTGTCTTTCTCCTCTCTGTATTAGAAAAGTCTTGCCTGGCTCTTAGTGAGGAGAGCCAGGTGCAGCCACCTGCTGCACCTGGGCTCACCTTGCCGGGCTCCCCCACTGCCGGCGACCCTGACCCTGCTTTGCCTTGTGTTTGTTCTGAGCTTCCTTCCGGGGTCGCCGGAGAGGTTTGAGAACCACCAGATGTATCCGAGGATCCTGTGATGGCCCGAGCACTGATCCCATTTGCGCTCGGGTTGTTCAGTATTTTCCCTGTTCTCCCATTTTATTTCGGGACTAGCTATGTGGCCTTCTCTAGGGCTTTTATTTTGACAGCGTCATGGCGGGACTTCCTTCGCTGTGACAGCTGTGTGTCATTTCATTAATTACTTTCCTGATTGGCTTTGGTTTCTCACTTAAGAGAGCAGCTGAGGATCACTCCTCGCTGCGACCTACAACTCCGTGCACCTCCGTGTACGTGACTGGAGTCCCTATCCCAGACTCCAGTCTCCTCTGTTATTTAGCGAATGCAAAGTCCTTAAGCCAAGCAGTTGCCTCCTGGTTTGCTGTATGGAGGGTGTGTAATCCTCCTTCCAGTCTTTGGAGCGGGCAAGCCTCTATGATGTGTTCCATAGTTTGCTCCTCTCCACATGCGCACAGTGGGCTAGGGATACTGCCCCATCTGTGAAGGCTGGCCAAGCAGGGGCCGTGTCCAGTCCTGAAGCGATTGAGTGTAGACCACTGTCTCCTTGGGAGGTTGGTGCCCGGGACCTGTTGGTTGGGGTTTATCACCAGCTGTTTGTTTGGGACCTCCTTGGTCTCCCATTCCTCTTGCCAAGATGTCTGGATGGTAAAGTCAGCTGGGGGAGGGTTTTTCCAAATCGGCCGTCTGGATGAAAGTCGGGCAGTGGGTGGGGTGTAGATATCTGCATGGATTGGTAAGTGAGGAAAATCTTTAACTTTTTGGAGCATCCTTTGAGTTAATGCTGCTCGCCGGATGTGTGGAGGGGCTATGTTTGACAGTACAGAGAGCCAGGGGAGTGGTGTTGAGCGGATTGTTCCAGTTATAGTTCTCATGGTTGAGTTGAGCTGGGTGTCTACATGGTGTGTGTAAGATGACCTGGACCAGACAGGGGCACAATATTCTGCTACAGAGTATGAAAGGGCCAGTGCTGAGGTGCGCAGGGTGGAGACTGCTGCCCCCCATTTTGCACCAGCGAGCTTGCAGAGCAGGTTGTTTCGTACTTTCACCTTAGCAGCTGTCCCCTTTAGATGTTCCTTGAAGGATAAGGTCCTATCAAGGGTCACTCCAAGATAAGTTGGATTTGGGGCATGCTTAAGCTTGAGTCCGCTCAGGTGGATGTTTAGTTCTCTGGCAGCTTTTGCATTGTGGAGATGAAATACACTGGAGACGGTTTTTGCTGGGCTTGGTTTTAGGCGCCAGATTTTGCAGAACTGGTCCAGTTTAGCAAGATCTTCCGTGAGCATCCGTTCCAGTGGTTCAAAGTCTGGTGCTTGGAATGCCAAACAGATGTCGTCTGCATAGGTGAATTTGCGGGATTTTGTAGTAGGCAGGTCGTTTATGTAGAGGTTGAACAGAGTTGGAGCTAGAACTGAGCCTTGTGGGAGTCCGTTTTTCTGCATTCTCCATGCACTTGTGTTCTGACTGAGGTGGACTCTGAACCTTCGGTTGGTCAGCAGGGTTTTTATAATTGCTGTTGCCCAAGCAGGGATCGCCTTTATAAGTTTCAGGAGGAGGCCTTTGTGCCAGACCGTATCATAGGCGGCTGTAAGATCGAGAAACACAGCCCCTGTCTTCAGTCTGCTCTCGAAGCCATTTTCAATGAAGGTGGTTAGGGCCAGTACTTGTTCTCCTGTACTGCGGTCCTTGCGGAAACCTGCTTGATCCACACTTAGAATATCCTCTATTTCTGGGGAAATGCGTTGCAGTATTAGGCGCTCCATGATTTTGTAAGGAACGCTGAGTAGGGAGATTGGGCGGTAGCTTGCTGGTAGTTTGTGGTCTTTGCCAGGTTTTGGGATGGCAATGACCTTTGCTGCCCGCCATTTCTTTGGGATCGAGTTCGTTTGTGTGATCCTTGTGTAGAATTGTGTCAACCAGGTTAGGGCTCGGGGGCCAAGATTTTTCATGAATTCTGGGAAGATGTTATCGTATCCTGCTGCCTTTCCACATTTCAGGCCCTGTAGGACTTTCTCCAGTTCAGCAGCCTCGAAGGGTTCAGGGTTCGTTTCCTCTACAGGCATTTTTTGGTGTTTTTTTAGCTCAGTTGTAACTGCTCTTCTGGTGTCTTTGTCTTGAGGTGCTTTGGCGATAGTCAATAGGTGGGATGCAACTTGGTTGGGTGTGACGGATGCTCGGCTTTGGCTAGGGGGCTTCTGTGCAGCTCCTAGGCGACGGATGAGGCTCCAACATTTCCTGCTAGAGTGGGTAAAGCTCCGGTCAGCAACTGTCTCCTCCCATTTCTTTCGCCGGGCTGTATTTAGCGATTCAATGAGATGGTCTGCTATCTCTGGGTCCCCTGATGTTTGATAGGATTGTAGGAGGGCAGCACTTTCTCCGTCCAAACATGGGACATAGAGGGGTCGGTAGCCTCGTGGGATTGCAGTATGGGCAGCCTTGAAGATTGCGCTGCAGAAGCGGTTGTATGCTTCATCTACAGTGATGGTGTGGAGTGGGATGGTAATAACGCTCCGGTCCAGAGTTTCACTGAATTTCTTCCAGTTGGCTTTGCGGAAGTTCCAGCGCATCTTCCTTGGGCTGTATATGACTGGAAGTTGTAGGCCAATGTGTACAAGCAGGGGCCGGTGTTGGCTGTGTGGAAAATCATCAAGAATGAGGATCTGTGTAGGATATGGCTCCCCATTCAAAGAGCTGACCCAACACAGGTCAGGAGAATAGTCCTTCTTCCACCTAGCAGAGTGGAAGGTTCCTCTTTGTTTGGGGTCGTATATCAAAGCGAGGTCATTTCTGGATGCCCAGTCTGAAAGTGCCTCCCCATCACTGTCCACTGCTGGGTACCCCCAGTCAGGGTGATGGCTGTTAAAGTCCCCCACATAGATGGCAGGGTGGGGTAGGGTGGGTAAGACCTGCAGATCCCAGTTGGCATTAGGGGGCTTGTACACATTGACAATATGGAAGCCACCAATGATTATGGTGTCTGAGAAATGTGTTGTTATCAGGTGATTTGCTTCAACTATGTCAGAACGCACATAGGTGGCACGTCCATGTTTAGCATGTAGAACATAGCACAGGAGGTCAAAGCCTTTGATGGTGAAGCGGCCAGCTTCCTCTGTGCCAATATGAGTCTCTTGGAGGCAGATTACATCAATCGAATGTTGGAAGGCGAGGACTTCGATAAGGCTTCGCTTGGCTGCAGATAGGCCTTCAACGTTTAGTTGTAATATGTGAAGGGCAGATCCTACCACAAAGTGCTCTTGGAGCTGTTTGCTTTCGGCTTTAGGACTGTGACTAGGATTCTTCTTTGACTTGGCACAGAGGCGTCGTCTCTTCGAATTTAGTCTGCTGGTAGGATCATTAGCTTCCCCAGGCGAGCCCGGGTACTGGCGGAGGGCGCGACGAGAACGCTGATCCATTGCCCCCTCCTTGTCTCCTCTGTGATTCATCTTCATTCGTCCTCCCGTAAGTGTTTATTGTTCAGCGCAGGCTCTAACCTCGCTGCCGTTCATAGTTAATCTTCCGAGTCTATTATCTTGTGTCTTAGTTTATGTTTGTGTTTTTGCCTCACGTGGCTATTTATTTTGTCATTCTAGTCATTGGTTAATAAACAAGCAAACTTACTGGTTGGTCTCTAGCGTCTCATTAATGCCCTGCAAGCGGCATTCTTTAACAGTAGGTCGCAGCCAAAACGAGACGCCGGCCACCGTGAGTTGGTTTTTGGGCTTGTAGTTTTTTCCCCTTGTTTTTTGTGCCAATGTTTTTCGGGAAATGGCGTCGCAAAGAACTGGCTATTCCTTGGACTTGGGTTACAAGCTAATAGTGGCTCTAACTGAGGTAGATGGCCTCCTCTCCATTGCTCATCGCAACGTCACTCATGCTGGTACCTGGACCTCACAGAGGCAGCTATTCAGCGTAATCCTCGCCATGCCGATCACGTTGAGGGCAGGAAGAGGATGGCCAAAATTATGGCACTTCGGAGGAGGATCCGTGGGCCAGAGGGGAGTCCCAGCAGCAAGTCGAAGACGATGGCGAGGCAGCTTCGCTCCTTGCCTCGGGATCAGGTTCCTGCCACCCATCCAGCCCCAGGGCCTGCGTTACTGAAGGGCCATTCCCATCCGCAGCAGAGGAAGAGGACAGCCGGGACCCCCCGTGAAGAGACACAGTGGGCAGCTGAACTTATTAGGGCTGCGTGGCTGAAGCTCGCTCTTCCTCTCATCCCAGCCAGATCCTAAAGCATGTGGTGGCGGCAGTTAGACTGGTGGAGATCCATCCTGAGCTCAGTGATTATCCTGAATACGCCGAGCTGCTGGCCTCCGTTTCTGTGCAGCAGTGGCACTTTCCAGATTTAAACCTAGCCTCGCCCTCTGCCAGAAGACGTTGTCACCCCACCGGTGATCAGCCTCCGCGAGATCCCCGTCCAGATCCTGTTCCAGGCCACCGAGAGAACTCTGCCTCCCACCCAGCTGTTGCACCTGCATCATGACGGAAGGGAAAGACAGCAGCCTCAGCCTCTGGGTCATCAGTTCCCGCTGTTCCATCAGCTCCTCGTCCCCGGACTACCTTGGCTGCTCCTCCCTCCTCCTCGGCACTCTCTCCAGCTGCTGCGAGCTCAGCTAGTCCTGCTCTGGCTCCGCCTGTCTCCAGTCCGGTGAGAGCGGCTCCTCTTCATCTTCCCGGGGGGCCCTCCGTCACCATCCATAAGGGAAAGGGGAGAACCAAGCCCGCTGCAGCAGCCACCATCACTCCCCGGGAGAACAGGCAAATGTTGTTTCATTCTCACACTCCATACAATGAATTGCCTTGTCTGACTCCTGGGGGTGGAGCTCGGGGTCTACAGTCCCCTGAGCCCCCTCCACCTGCTGCAGCCATAAACATTGAACCTGCAAAAACTGTGTCTCCTTCCCCTCTCTCTGAGTGTCCCCTGGTGCCAGGAGTAGACCGTTGGATGAAGGAGGAGCCTGCGGCCCTGGAGAGTCTGATGCCAGCCCCGCAGCCATGTCATGGGCAGAGGAAGAGGTTGGACTGCCGTTTGGAGCTTGTGCCGACGATTAAGCATCCCCGGGTCTCCGTGGAGGAGCAGTCGGACCCAGCAGGTCACGGATCCCCTGCCACCATGCCGTGTGAGCCGTCGGAGTGGGCTTCAGCGCCGGGGGGTTCTCAGACTGTGACGACCATCATGCTGGCTGCAGAGCCAGCCACATTTGAGCCGGAGCCTGGAATGGACCTCCAGATCATCGAGCCTGAATTGTTGGAGTCCTGGACGGCAGTGGAGCCCAAGATCAGGCAAGTAATCTATTTTGTCTTCCTATTTGCTGTTCTGGAGCATTCTTGCCTGTCTCTCAAGAAGGGGAGCCGGGTGCAGCTGACCGCTGCATCTGAGCTCATCTCGCCGGGCTCTGCCGCTGCCGGTGATCCTGATCCCAGTTCTCTTTGTCTGTCTGAGCTTTCTTCCAGGGTCACCGGAGACAAGTCAGCTCCAGTTATTGTCCTCGAGGCTCCAGGATCGTGTTCGGAGGTCATCGAGGATGCAGCGCTGGTCCAATCAGGGCTCATCGAGGACACAGCGCTGGTCCAGTCGGGGCTCATTGAGGATGTTGCACCGGTCCAATCGGGGCCCATTGAGGGTGCTGCCCCGGTCCAGTCGGGGCCCCTCGTGGGTGCTGCGCCAGTCCAGTCAGGGCCCATCGTGGGTGGTGTGCCGACCCAATCGGGGCCCATCGAGGGCGCAGTGCCGGGTCGGTTTGAGGCCAGTGAGGGAGCTTCGGATTCTCTTTCGCCGGACGCCAGGCTGGTTCCTCCTCCTCCATCCTATTCTTCCCCACTGGGTGCCGCTGGGGTCCCCCTTATTCGGGTCGGTTATCCCCTGCTGTCCCTCTCGGTAGAGATGCCGCCTCCAAGCTTACCCCTCTGGTCCTGGTGGTGTAAGGATGCGGGACGGCCGCTTGAAGAACTGTCTTGTTGGGTCAGCAACCTGGTCTCCTCCATTATCTCCATCGTTATTGGACAATCTCAGACCTAGTTGCTCTTCTTAGTGATCGCATGTAAATGGGGGTTTTTTTCCCCCTAGGATTGCTTTATGTCAACTCTATGTGCACTTTACAGCTAAATTGATCATGTTTCTTTGTGGGAATTTGTTCTAAATACTAGATGTCAGTATGAGCCTTTCTGAACATTTTCGCCCCAGAAGATTTTGCATGTTCAAGTCTTAAATTATTATAAACTGGCAAGTTATAAGTATAACTGCCCTGTTAAACTGTGTAATAGTAGAGACCGCCTGAATTGCCCTTTTTTTTTCTTTTCTTTTTCCTCGCTCTCTACCCGCCGGCATCCCTATAGTTGTGTTGTTCATGTTAGGGATTGCTGTGTGTACTGTACATATATTTTTTGTTTGTCTACTCCGTGGTGTTTGAGTATTTTTCGAAGGTGAAGTGTACCAGTATTTTTGTTTTCCCTATCCAGTGTACTGAGCGGTACTGTACATATATTTTTGTTGCTATTCTGTATTCCTTGAGTTTTCTTCTGATTGCAGTGTATCAACACTTTTGTTTTCTCTTGTTCCTCTAGTTTGGTCACTTCGGTATTTAAGCCCCATCATTTTATGTTTGTCTCGTGATGTTACCCGTTCCTTGTGGGGTTTTTTTTTTTTGGGGGGGGGGGGGTGTCTCTCCCTCCTGGCCTGTTTCCCCCTCCCTGGGTCGGTCCTGGTAGCCTTCTGGTTGGGGGGCCATGGATGTTTCGTCTATGCCTGGAATGCACCTTTTGAACAGGGGGTACTGTGATGGCCTGAAAAACTTTTTTCAAATTTTCTGTAAAATGTAATTGTAAACAAATAATGAGGAATAAATTACCCCCCCCTTTTTAGGACACCCCCACATTCATTCCCACTTAAAATGGCTAAAATAAATGTTAAAAAAAATGCAAATAAAAACAAAAAGTTAGACATAGATATGTGAACATTTCTTAATAAAGAACTGAATATTTAATGGGGTGTCCTAATTTTTTCACGACTGTATGTGTGGACATGCTGCTACACATTGCCGAAAGTAGCAGCCCACGGAAAATGAGAAAATACAGTTCTTAGTTACTTACAACTAAATCAAAGCATTAAATCCCTAATTTAAGAGTAACAAGATAAACACATTATGATTAGCTACAGATTGTGAGTGTGTGTCGTGTAGGTGTTTTAGGTTGCTAAAGTCCCATATTAGCATGAGTTCCCGTGGGTTGCATACATGACTCACTCATTGTATTGGTGACAGAAGCGACACACACACAGAACGGTACGACATATCATGGGTGTGCAGATGACACTGCGCTGTGGGGGTGTACCTGTAGAAGAATAGGAGGATTTCTCTCAAAGGACAGGAACAACAGAAAAGAGGGGGTGGAGTGACACAGTTGGTTGTTCCTCTGCCAGCAAAACCCCAATTAAAAATTATTTTAAACACACATGGTCTGTTTTTTTTTATCCATGAGGTGATTCATTTTTAAGTGTGTGCTTATATGTTTATTTGAGCGTAGGCTCCAAACGTGAATGATGTAAAACCGTATTAACTTTGAATCCTGAAAACCTAGCTAGTGGTTAAACACTGACCCCTGAGCCAGTGGTAGATCACATCATTTGACTCAAGTCAGAGTTGAATTTGAAGAAATTAGATTAGTTACCCACACCAACAAGTCGAAGTATGGGTAGGGTATTTGCGTCCCACTGTCTGCCCGCACTTTAACTTGAGAACTAATGAAGAATTGGTCACCAAACTTTGTGCACAGGTTGGTCTTAGAACCAGCACCTGCAGCTATGGTTTTGGGGTTCACATGCTCAACCAGTTTTAAAGAGGAAGCCCAGTGCTCAAACAGAACAGGACTCAGGCAACATCAAAAGGGAGAATACTGAAGTACAAAGGATCACCTTAATAAAGTTAATTAAAGTGCAAGTAAAACTGATGTCTCAACAACATCATCTTCTTCAGAGTGTTGTGCTCCAGTCATCTCAATTTTGCTAATATTTGCTGGTTTCCAAATAATTAAAATAATTTTTTGTGTTGTTGAAATATGAATGGTTGATATCTATTATATGGCATGCAAAAATGTCAACTGACAGAGAGCGGTAAATCCAAGTGTGTCTGGTGAAATTAAAAAGTGATCACAGCCCTCAGATATTAGCCACATTTTGGATGGATTAATGAGCGGCATACACGAGGTGACAGGTTTGGGTTTCTGGATGAGAGAGAAAAAACAACACTACATATACGTAGGCACTGTCAAAGGAAAGGCTTCCATTGGTTAGTGGACTTTAACAGTTATTTTTGTGCCCTATCTTATATTCTATCCTTATTATGGCATTTTTGTTTTCTCTCATTCCCAATCATTTGCAGCAGATGGCTGCCCCTTCCCAAGTCTGGTTCTGCCTACATGAGTATTTTCTTCCCACTGTCTCCTTGTATTTGCTCATGTTTTTTTTTTTTACTTGATTGTGTTAACTGTGCTGTTTTTAGTACCTTGTTGTGACTATGGTCATGATTTGGGTCTTTATAAACAAAGTTTGATTTGATGCCTAAAGACTTGACAGGAAAATAAATCTCACCACAGACTTGCACCTCTGGGATCACTCCCACAGTAGATCAGTGCCCTGATCTAAAAAAATACTGAGAACATTTTGCCTTGAGGATCTTGGGTGGCTTTCAAGCTCATGAAAGATTAGAACATTTGGTATATCAGGGGTCAAGTGAACACCAAATTTTGAAAAAAAAAAACCTAAAATAATACTAGTAGTAGAGATTGAGGAAGTGCTGAAACTGTGGCTATTAATAGTCTTGGATCAGCTGAACATACAGTATGGGTGGGTTGTTTTGGCTAAGACAAGAAGCCTTCCAGACTGACTAAGGAAAGTAAGCAGTTATGAAACGAAAGTATGATATCAGTTTTTTAGAGTCTAAGCTCTTTGTGGATTTATTAAAAATAAAAATTAAACTGTGTGGATTATTAGAATTGTATAATGTTGATAATACAAATAATGGGAAAAACAGATTTATAAAGAGAAATTGGAAAAATAGCTGTCAAAGACAAGACACATATCCACTGCAGCCTTGAATGTTTGTCAGATTTACCCAAAAGAAATGCATAAGATGGTAGGCTTGATTAATTCTATTCCTACTCATGCCACTAGATGGCGATTTAATACCACCTTTCTTGAGGATGAATACTTTAAGAGCCAGTTTGCTAGTGAATTTGCTGCATTTCTTAATATACCCTAAACCAGGATTCTATTTGTGACCTGAGAATCATGTGGGATGCAGTCAAAGGTTTTATGAGGAATTTCTCCATATGCTATGCCTCCTCTGTTAAAAAATCACGTTCAGCTAAATTACAACTTTTGGAAAATAAATTTGCGGTGTTTGACAACTTACTGAAAATACAATTTGACAATGAGACAGCACTCATTGGTCTGGTAAGCTGGTAAAAAAAGATATTAATTCCATTCTTAAATGCCGAGCTGAATTTTTATTTCACAAAAGTCGGCAGCTGTACTGTTTTAGTGGTGCAAGACCCTACCATTTATTAGCCTTGCGGCTTAGGGCCAGCGATTGTTTTTCTGACACTACCTCCATTAAGTCCTCTGAAGGTCAGATTCTGGTGGAGCCTTCAGAAGTTAATGCTGCTTTTCATACTTTTTTTCTGAATTTTATAGTTCTGAGGTTACCCACAATTAGACCCTGTCTGTTAATTTTCTAAATAGTGTCAAACTTCCTAGGCTTTCTGAGGAGGAATCCCTGGAATTAAACAGCCCTATTTCGTTAGTTGAACTTCAGAATGCTGATTTGGATATGCAACAGGGCAAATTGCCCGGCTTTGATGGGATTCCTAATGAGTTTTATTCCGTCTTCTGGAACAGTTTGGGTCCCCTAATGCTTGATATGATCCTTTTTTCTTTGCAACCTTTTCTAGAGATAGGAACATTGCTATTATATCTCTCTTACTTAAAAAAAGATAAAGACCCTCAAGAATGTACTAGTTATAGACCCTTATCTCTCTTAAATGCTGATGTTAAAATATTTGCTAAGTCGCTGGCTCGTAGACTTCAACCTTTCATAACTAAACTTGTGTACTGTGAACGGACTGGTTTCATTTGGTCGAGATTAGCGTCTGATAATTTGAGGAGGCTACTTCACATTATTGATGGAGTCTCTACAGTATCTGACTCTGCCGCCCTTTATTTCTTTAACTGCATTGAAGGCGTTTGATCGCTTGGAATGGCATTACCTTTGGTCTGTGCTCAAGGTGTTGGGTCTGGAGGTCCCTTTCATACACACAATTAAGGTACTGTACTTTATTCTAATCCTTCAGCCATGGTGCTCACAGGCAGAACCTGCTCGGCTCTGTTTGATGTAGCCAGAGGTTTTAGACAAGGTTGTCCTTTAAGTCCCCTCCTCTTTGTTTTGTCTCTGGAACATCTGGCTCAGGCTATCTGCTCATCTAACTCTGTCATCCCTATCTCTGTCAGAAAAACTAAACATTATATCTCGCTATATGCAGATGATATCTTGCTATATGTTGGAAATCCTCTGGAGTCTATTCCCAACATCTTATCTATTTTCACTAGATTTGGTGAGATATCAGGATATAGAATCAATTGGGGAAAGTCGGCACTTCTACCTTTGAATGTCTCTTTGGCAAATTACTCTTTACCTTCCCATATACCGGTGGTTGATCAGTTCATATACTTGGGTATCAAGATTTTTTCATCAGTACAAATGATTGTCAAGTCTAATTAAGAGGCATCTCCATCTCTTTCTAAGATTTCTCAGGATCTGGTGAGATGGGCTACATTGCCTAATTCTCTTAGACTGTGTATATCCATTGTCAAAATGAATGTACTTCCTTGTATAAATTTTGTTAGTTTTTATGTTACCTCTGGTTCCTCCGCCACCTTTCTGGATCAGATTATGTGTTATTACTAGATTTCTTTGGAATGGTAAATGCCCTCGTTATAAACTGTCCACTATGCAACGCCAAAGATCAGCTGGCAGTATAGCACTCCCCAACTTCAGGATTTATCATTGGGCTTTTACACTTTGTTCTCTAGTCCATTGGTATAGTAATACCGAGGTTGCATGGCGTATGGTAGAAGAGGACGAGTTTTTCCGCTTGAGCTGGGAGAGGTTCTTTTTAATAATACTCCTTTGAGCAAATGTAAGGCACGTTTTGGTCCCATTGTGTCTCACCTTATCACAGTTTGGAGAGCCTTAGAGAAGATTTGTGATATTCCTTTTAATTGGTACCTTCTTAGGCCTCTGTCGGTCAGGGTTGACCATGGGTGAAGCATCCTAGTTCTGGTTGTCTGCTCGCCTGGAGCAGCGTCATCTGTGGATAAATAGACCAATGCAGGAGTGGCAGTTTCTATCGCAAAGGTCACACCTGTGTGTGGTCTGCTGGAGCTGCTGCTTTCCTTCCTGCATGCTCGTTTTTCTGCAGCAGCAGTCATCATTTTCTCCTCCCCTGATTTCAGGTGTTGCTTCAGGGTCCCTTTCCACTTTGCATGGTCACCTGCCAGGTTCGCCCAGGCCTCAGTGTTGATGTTGGTGGCCCTCATGTCTCTCTTAATGACATCTTTGTACCGGAGCTAGGGGTCAACCTGTGGATCTCCTCCCAGATGCCAGTTCTCCATACAGGAAGTCCTTTGGGATGTGCCCATCGTCCATGCGGTAGACATGGCCTAGCCAGCGCAGCCAACACTGTCTGAGGAGAGTGAACATGCTGGGAAGTGTTGCGCGATTCAAGACATCTGCATTGGTTACCCTGTCCTGCCAGGATATGCCCAGGATGAGGCAGATGCTTCACAGATGGAAGGTGTTGAGTCGCTTCTCCTGTCTGGCATATGTTGTCCATGACTCACTGCCGTACAGCAGTGTGCTGATGATACAGGCATTATACACTGCCATCTTAGTCATCACAGACAGCTTGGGGTTTGTCCACACTCTGGTTGTGAGGTGAGCAAGTATTGTAGCTGCCTTCCCGATCCTCCTGTCTATTTCTGTGTCAAGAGAGAGGTTGTCGGTTATGGTAGAGCCAAGTTAGGTGAAGTGGTAGATGACATCGAGTTGATAGTCATCAATGGTGATGACAGCTGATGATTCAGTGTCGTGTCCCAGGACACTGGTCTTTTTCAGGCTAATGGTGAGTCCAAAATCCTTGCAGGCCTGTGAGAAGCGGTCCATGAGTGTCTGCAGCTCTTGTTGGGTGTGTGTTGAAATTGTTGTGTCGTCAGCAAACAGCATGTCTCTGATGAGCGTTTCGCAAACCTTCGTCTTGGCTCTGAGGCGGGCAAGGTTGAACAGCCTGCCCTCTGACCTGGTGAGTATGTAAATTCCTTCAGTTGCAGTGTCAAAGGCATGCTTTAGGAGAACGATGAAGAATATCCCAAAGAGTGTGGGAGCAAGGACGCAGCCTGTTTGACACCACTGCAGATGCTGAAGGGGTCAGAGGAACTCCCATTGAACTGCACAGTCCCCTTCATATCTGAGCAAAAAGACTCAATCATGCACTGCAGCTTTGGTGGGCAGCCTATCTTTGGGGGAATCTTGAACAAGTCGTCTCAGCTGATGAGGTCAAACGCCTTGGTGAGATCTATGAAGGCGACATACAGGGGCATCTGCTGTTCTCTGCACTTCTCCTGGAGCTGGCGGAGAAAGAAGACCATGTCTATCTTTGATCTCTTGGCACGAAAGCCACACTGCAATTCTGGATAGACGCGTTCTGCCAGCTTCTGCAGGTGGATCAAAATGACCCGAGTAAAGACTTTGCCAACGATGCTGAGTAGAGAGATGTCTCTGTAGTTGTTGCAGTCACTTCTTTCACCCTTGTTCTTATAGAGGGTGATGATCTTGATGTCCCTCATGTCCTGTGGTACAGCCCCTTCTTGCTAACACTGACAGAGGACTTCATGCAATGGGAGCAGGAGGGTAGTCTTGCAGTGTTTGATCAGGCCGGGGGGAATCCCGTCACTGCCTGGGGCTTTGCCTAAGGCCAAGCTGTCGATGGCCTTCCTGAGTTCCTCTATGGTTGGCTCTACATCCAGCTCTTCTATGATTGGCATGCACTCGATGTCTTCAAGAGCTGTGGGGGACACTGTGTTCTGTCTGGAGTAGAGGTTAGATTAGATTATTTGTTTATCTGACAGGGACAGTGCAATAAACATAGACAATGAATCAATGACAATCAATCTGATGTGTTGCACAAAGAGTGTATAGCTATTAGCTAATTCCCAACTCTTGTCCCTGGATGGGCTTTAGAAAGGAGAAACAAGTAAAAAGGAAAAGATAAAAAAAAAAAAAAAATGAAAACAGAATACACAATAACCACATACATCAATGCAAAAAAGATTGTAAATACATTATAAATACACAATTATAAATATTATAAATATTATAAATACACAATATAACAACCTGACTCACATTTGCCTATTTCAGGCCTCCCTCCCTTCGTCACTCACTATAAACAAACACATTCATTCCTTCCCTTCATTCACTCTCACCCTGCAGACAATCATTTCATACATGGGTATATTCTTGTTTATTTTTCAGCCAGTTTTTAACCTTTTTAGTGAATGTTTTAAAGTCCGTTATTATTTTAATTTCATTTGGCATTGTGTTCCAGATGTGACTGCCCTTTATAGAGAAAGCTGTTTGTCCAAATGTGGTTCTGCGGTGGAATATTTTACAGTTATTGTTAACAGAACTCCTGGTGGCTCTGCTGCTGTCCTGTCTTTGGATGAAACCAGCAAGTGGCTCGGGTGCTGATTTATGGAAACATTTGAAAGTTAATTTCAGAAAACAGAGGTCAATGAAACTCTCAAAACTCAATAGGTTGTATTTTTTTAAAATATCACAGTGATGCCACCTAATGGGCTTTTTGTCCAAGATTTTTAGAGTTTGATTATATAATGAACCTATATGTCTTATTGTGGAAGGGGCTGCTTGAGCCCAGACTGTCAAACAGTATGATATATGAGAAAAAACCATAGAATGCATATACAGTACAGCTGCTTCGTAAGGTATGTAATACCTAATTAATTTAAAGCAGTTCAGATTTTTTTTTACTGTTTTTGAAATTTTCTTTATATGAAGATTAAATTTGAGTTGAGGATCTAGTACAATGCCAAGGTATTTGAATTCTGTAACTAAACTGATGTCTTGATCATGTATATTAACTTTAAAACGTTGCAGGTTACATTTTTTGATTGAAAAGCACATTGAAACTGTTTTCTGAAGGTTCAGCAATAGATGGTTCTGGAGGAGCCACTCTTGGACATCAACCATACTTGTAGACAGTACATCTGCAGCCTGTGCTGGAGTCTTGGCAGCTGTGTAAATAACTGCATCATCTGCATAAAGTTGGCATGTTGCAGCTGAGCAGTGTAGCGGCAATTCATTAATAAAAATGCTGAAAAGTAAAGGACCAAGAATGGACCCTTATGGGATACCCATGCGGTTGTTTAAAAATGAGGATTTATCCTGATGAACTTTTACACACTGTTCTCTATTCTGGAGATAAGATGCAAACCATTCTAATGTATCTGGAGAGAAGTTAAAGGATACCATCTTGGATAAAAGCAAACTGTGGTTTACAGTATCGAAAGCCTTTCTGAGATCTAGAAAAACAGCTCCTACCATATCACCCCTGTCCAAGGACTGTTTGACATTTTCAATAAGGCAACAATTTGCTGTTTCTGTTGAGTATCCTGGTCTAAAACCAAATTGATGTGGATGAAGAAGTTGACTGTCTTGTAAATAGTCTATCAGCTGTGTAGCTACAACTTTTTCAAGAACCTTAGACAGGACTGGTAAAATAGAGATTGGGCGGTAATTGCATATATTGTCTTTACTGCCTGATTTATGAACTGGTATGACGACAGCTTTTTTCCAGCCAGATGGAAATGTACTAGACCTAATGGAGAGATTAATGAGATGAGTCAGTGGTTTGATTAATATTTTGCTGTGCGTTTTGAGAAAGGAAGTGCTCATATTGTAGATATCATTAGTTTTTGAGTTTGACAGTGTTTTAACAATACCAGCAATTAACTCCTCATTTACCTCATCGATGTGAAAAGAATCTGTTGGAAGTATTGATTTTGTGTTGTTGAGCACATTTGGCAGCACAAAGTTTTTTGTTAAGTCTTCCACAGAGTCCACAAAATATGAATTAAATTCATTTGCCAATGTAGCCTTGTCACTGATGGTCTTGCCATTGATTCTAAGTTCCTTTACCCCCTTCTGAACATTTTTTTTATTAGTTAAGTTATTTAAATGCCTCCATAGGGAACTGTTGTTACCCTTTGCATGATCTATCAGTTTATTGTAGTAAGATACTTTTGATTTTCGCAGCTCTTGTACCACTTTATTTCTTAAACTTTTGTACACAAGGTGATCATTTTGTAGTTTAGAGGTTAATGATGTTTTCAATGCAGAGTCTCGCCTCTTCATAAGTTTTCTTATTTCATTATTTAACCATGGTAGGTTAATCTTCTGTTGTCTACTTTTAATTTGCTTTGTAAATTTTTCTTTGGACTTTGTAATTGTTGCAGTTATAAAATTACAACAATCATCTACTTCATATATTGACATGAGCTGCTCCCAAATTTGATTCTCTAAGTAATGTTCAAACTCCTCATTTTTTGATTTGGGAATAATAAAATTTGATTTGTCAATATCGTCTCCCCCAAAATACTGTAGTCGCTTTTTAGTAAGTTTTCTGACAGCAAGAACCATGTTATGATCTGAGAGACCAGTTACAAGATTATAGGTTCTGGTTATTCGTTCTGGTTTATTAGCAAATATCATGTCAATAAATGTTCTAGATTGTTTGGTTATCCTGGTAGGTCCTTTGATCATTTGTTAGTAATTAAATTTAGTCATAAGGATTTTCAGTTTCTGTTTGTCCTTTTTATCAGACCAGTTGATATTGAAGTCAGCATAAAATATTGTTTCTCTGCTCCTCTCAAGTTGTTTGACCAGAGCACTTAATTCATTATAAAAAGAAGAATTGTGTGAGGGTGGGTTGTACAATACTGCGATGTTGAAATTCATTACCGGTGAGAGACATACATTAACAGCTAAACATTCAAGTGAAGTATTCAAATCAACCAATTGACATTTAAATTTCTCTTTGATGTAAATTAAAACACCTCCTCCTCTCCCTGCCTGCCTGTCTTTTCTAAAACACTGATAACCCATAATATCGATCATATTAGTGTCTATGTTCCTGTGTAGGTCAGAGTAGTGTTCCACCCATCTCTCCATCTGTTGGCCCTTGACTGTAATTACTACCCCAGTGGAAGATTTGAGGGGAGCGGTCTTGCTCTGGACTGGTCCGAGCGCCTTCTTGATGCCATCGTACATACCTCTAATGTTGCCTGTAGCAGCAGCTGTCTGGATGTCTTCACTGAGCTATGTCCAGTATTTGGTGGCGCAATGCCTGGCAGTCTGCTGAGCCTTGCTCCTGGCAGCCCTGAGAATCTGCAGGCTCTTCTCACTGGGTGACCGCTTTTACTTGGTGAGGATGGCGCACTTGGTTTCAATGATGGGAGTCGTCTCTGTGGACTTGGCCTCAAAGCAGTCGTGAGACTTGGAGGACTTCTTCCCAAAGATAGCCAAGGTGGTGCAGTGCATGGTGTCCTGCAGTACTTCCCACTTCTCTGTGGCAGAGTCTCTGGGCTGTGAGGTTTGCATTTCCTTCTCGAAGGTCTCTGCAAACTTTTTCATGAGGTCTAGTTGAGACATCTCGCTGACATCAATACGGGGGTTCCCTTGTTTCTTTGAGCGGTGGATCCTCTTTGGCTGTAGCCTGATCTTGCAGCAGACCAGGGAGTGATCTGTGTCGCAGTCCGCATTGTGGTAAGACCATGTGTGGAGGACATTCTTGATGGCGGCAGGCCTGACCAGGATAAGATCTAGTTGATGCCAGTGCTTTGAGTGTGGGTGTCTCCAAGAGACCTTGTGTTGGGGCTGTGTCCTGAAGTAGGAGTTGGTGATCCACATTTCGTGATAACTACAAAGCTCAAGCAGCCGTTGGCCATTCTCATTCATTTTGCCCACACCAAACTGTCCAAGGCAAGAGTGCCACGAGTCATGATCTGCACCCACTCTGGCATTGAAGTCACCCAGGAGAGCAAGTTGCTCCTTGTTGGGGATGCTTGCAATGATGGATGTGAGCTTCTCGTGGAAGTCATCCTTTGTGTCCAGTGTGGAAGATAGTGTCAGGGCATACACGCTAACAAGGGTGACTGGGCCTTCGGTGGTGTTGAGGCAAAGAGTGAGGAGACGCTCTGTGCCATTGTTGCCTGGCTCTACCATATTCAGCAGATTGTTCCTCACTGCAAAGCCAACTCCATGCTCCCTTGGCTCATCAGAGCCTTTCCCCTGCCAGTAGAATGTGTAGTCCTTCTCCTTCAGCATGCCTGAGTCAGTAAGGCATGTTTCCTGAAGGGTGGCAATGTCCACATGCAGCCTCCTTAGCTCGTCATTTATGACAGCTGTTTTCCTGGAGTCATTGATGTCCTGAAGGTTTTCAGAAAGACCGGTCATCATTGTCCAAACATTCCAACATCTTAGTTTCAACGCTGGCTTCTTTCGTTGTTGTGTTTTGTTTCCTGGTGCAACAATTGCAGTCTGCTGTTTGGACGTTTTCTAATCCCCATGCACCCAATGAGGATGGCAGACTGTGGCGGGACAACACCTTACTGGCTGGGGGAAGCCCAGCTTGAGGTGGGTGGTAGTTGTCCAGTGAGATCCAAGGATCCCTCCCACCATCTGGAACAACCCCTGGCACCAAGCTCTACGCCAATCAAGTAATGATTTATAATCGGTAACTGTTGTTCCCAGTGTTGTGTCGACACTGCAAGTGAAGCTGGAGTGACCTCTCCAGGGTGTAGGGTGTGAGTTTGTGTTGGTGAGTGTTATTGGATGCTAGCCTGGGCAATGTGATATGGAGGACAGGCTGTTGCCCATGTAGCACTGTTACAGTTTGGCACCAGCGCCATCACAGGAGCTGCCAGAACAAAGTTTAAATCAACGACGGACTGCCTTAGGGGCGCCGACTCCAGATTTTACCTCAGGGTTGACTCCCGAAGCCTTTCCCATGACCGAGTATGCTGCAAGGCAGCAGAGGTTTGAAATCACTGTTTTCCTTCCCCTAGATGGACTACCCTCCCAGGTTGTCGAGCGCCATCTGCCCGAAGCATCTGGTTTGAAGGCACCAGAGACTCGCCTTCAACCCTTCTCCTGTCAGTAGAAGCAGTTCCGCCGGGCTTAGAAGCTAAGCCACACAAGCAGGCCAGCAGTTGGACTTGGTTGTCAGAGGCTATTTGAGACGCACGCCATAAGGAGCATTTTTTGAGTGCTGGGAGCTTATCCCCAGCACCACTCCTGGCTATGACAACCTTGGTACCATAACTCTCCTATTTCTATAACTCTCCTATTTTCTATAATGATAGATTATTGATAGGCAATCATCCAATTGGGACCAGTCATTGTCGTCAGTGGTTTGATAAAGGTATATGCTCTCTGGGTGATTTGTTTGGGAATAAATGTTTCCTTTCTTTTGAGAAACTTTCTAGTAAGTACAATCTACAACATTCTGGGTTCTATTTTTATTTACAGTTAAGGATGGCAATGAAAACTTATGGAATATACTGGGGGGGTTGCCTGGGGAACACCCCCTATGTTTAGTCATACAGTGGTGTGAAAAAGTGGTTGTCCCCTTCCTGATTTCTCTTTTTTTTTGTATGTTTGTCACACTTAAATGTTTCAGATCATCAAAAAAATTTAAATATTGGACAAAGATAACACAAACACAAAATGCAGTGTTTAAATGAAGGTGTTTATTATAAAGGGTAAAAAAAAATCCAAACCTACATGGCCCTGTGTGAAAAAAAAAGATTGCACCCCCTGTTAAAACCTAAATTAACTGTATCACATCTTTGGAAAGCGGAGTTCAATTTGTCTAGCCATACCCAGGCCTGATTACTGCCACACCTGTCCTCAATCAAGAAATTCCTTAACTAGGATCTGCCTGAAAAAGTGAAGTAGACCAAAAGATTCTCAAAAGCTAGACATCATGCTGTGATCCAAAGAAATCTAGGAACAAATGAGAAACAAAGTAATTGAGATCTATCACTCCTGAAAAGGTTATAAAGCCATTTCTAAAGCTTTGGGACTCCAGCGAACCACAGTGACAGCCATTATCCACAAATGGTGAAAACATGGAACAGTGGTGAGCCTTCCCAGGAGTGGCTGGCCAACCAATATTACCCCAAGAGCACAGCGATGACTCATCCAAGAGGTCACAAAAGACTCCACAACAACATCCAAAGAACTGCAGGCCTCACTTGCCTCATTTAAGGTCAGTGTTCATGATTCCACCATAAGAAAGAAACTAGGCAAAAATGGCCTGCATGGAAGAGTACCAAGACGAAAACCACTGCTGAGCAAAATGAACATAAGAAGGGGTGGGGCTATATAAGCGTTGGCTTCTTCCCACTCCTTTTGAACATTTTATTTTTTTGGTTTTGATTTTTGTTTTTAATTTTTTTTTCTTTTTTGTCTGGATGTTCAAATCAATCAATCAATCAATCAATCAACATAAAGGCTCGTCTCAGTTTTACCAGAAAACACCTTGATAATCCCCAAGACTTTTGGGAAAATGCTCCGTGGACTGACGAGACAAAAGTTGAACTTTTTGGAAGGTATGTGTCCCATTACATCTGGCATAAAAGTAACAGCATTTTAGAAAAGGAACATCATACCACCAGTAAAATGTGGTGGTAGCGTGATGGTCTGGAGTTGTTTTGCTGCTTCAGGACCTGGAAGACTTGCTGTGGTAAATGGAACCATGAATTCTGCTATCTACCAAAAAATCCTGAAGAAGAATGTCTGGCCATCTGTTTGTGACCTCAAGCTAAAGCACACTTGGGTTTTGTGGCAGGACAGTGTTCCAAAATACACTAGCAAGTCCACCTCTGAATGGCTTTAGAAAAACAAAATAAAGACTTTGGAGTGGCCTAGTCAAAGTCCTGACCTGAATCCGATTGAGGTGCTGTGGCATGACCTTAAAAAGGCGGTTCATGCTCGAAAACCCTCCATTGTGGCTGAATTACAACAATTCTGCAAAGATGAGTGGGCTAAAATTCCTCCACAGCACTGTAAAAGACTCATTGTCAGTTATCACAAATGTTTGATTCAATTCAAGACTCAAAGGCTTTATTATCATGTGCACAGTTAAGAAATGCTACATTTCCTGAGCAATGAAATTCTTACTTTGCTCTCCGAATGAATGCCAAGTTAAAAGGTACAGAAACAACAATTCTAATAGGCCATGACACACTAACACAGTAACTCAATCCTAACACTAATGGATGCTAAAACACACACACCAACAGACAGGCAGTTGAGGAATGAAACTGAAAATTCACTGGATGACTAAAGTGATAGTGGTATATTGATATCAGAGATGATGTGAACCTGAGATGGCATCTGTTGCAAGGTCTGTGGTGGACTTTTGCCAGTCGGTGCATCGTGACATGCACTACACAAAGAGCAGAGATAAACAAACCTATCATCTGGTCAGTCACTGCAACAGATACTGGAGTCAGTTTGTCTTGGTCTGTCCTTGCCACTGATAATACCTCTATCTGCCAAGAATGTGTCGCTAGTACAGCAAAAGCTAGCGGTATTCAAATACTTTGCAAGTAGTTTCATGAAATGGTCAGTCAGAAAGCAACTCATACCGGCTCAGACATCGCCCGGGTTAACAAGGTCAGGAGTTCCTGACAGCGGAGGGCGAAGGACAGAGCTGTGGGGAGGAATCTGATCAGACCTAAATGAAACAGTCATTGTCGCCCCCGACAGACTGCTATGATGATGATGATGAACAGCAGGGATGATATGGACATCAGACTGGTGATACTATATCTACTGTACAGGTGAGCAGTGTGTAAATTTAGCAGCCGCTGTGTGAGTTCCTTTATGCGAAGCTGTGTTACATAGTTTTGGGAGTTATCTGTTCATGAGTCTGATGGCAGTGGGAAAGAAGGAGTTTTTTCATTCTGGTTGTCCTGCATTTCACACTTCTGTACCTCCGGCCTGAGGGTAGAAGTGTGAACAGTCTGTGTCGGGGGTGGGTGGGGTCCCGGAGAATGGCGTCAGCTCTCTTTTGGACTCTGCGGTGGTAGTGCTCTGCAGAGAGGGGTGTGGAGTTCTGATGATCTTCTCCGCTGTCTTCACCACTCTCTGCAGGTATTTGAGCTCCAGGGCAGTGGTGCTGCCATACCACGCAGTGATGCAGTTGGTCAGGATGCTCTCGATGATGCAGCTGTAGAAATTGTTGAGGATCCTGGAAGACATGTCAAACTTCTTCTGCCTCCTCAGAAAGTACAGTCGCTGTTGAGCTCTCTTAACCAGCTCTGTGGTGTTGTGTGTCCACTTAAGGGCCTCACTGATGTGGATTCCCAAGTATTTAAAGCTGCTCACCCTCTCCACCTCAAGCTTCCAGATGAACAGTGGCTGATGGGGTCTCCTCCTCCCTTTCCTCAAGTCCACTATCATCTCCTTTGTCTTGTCCGTGTTGAGGGTGAGGTTGATGTCCTCACACCATGACACCAGGCTGGCCACCTCCCTCCTGTAGGATGCTTCGTCATCACCAGTGATGTGTCCTATCACTGCTGTGTCATCCGTAAACTTTAGGATGATATTGTCCTTGTGGGAGGCAACACAGTCATGGGTGAAGAGGCTGTAAAGGATGGGGCTAAGAACACAACCCTATGGAACACCTGTGTTTGTGATGATGTTGGCTGAGGTCCTGTTACCCATCCTGACAGACTGGGGCCTGCCAGTTAGAAAGTCCAGTAGCCAGTCACAGAGGGTGGGGTGCAGGCCAAGTGAAGACAGTTTGTCGGTGAGTTTGTGGGGGATGACCACGTTGAAGGCGTAGCTGTAGTCGACAAAGAGCATCCTAATGTAGGAGTCTTTATCTTCCAGGTGGGAGAGAGAATAATGGAGTGCTGCAGCGATAGCATCTGAGGTGGACCTGTTGGTCCGGTAGGCATACTACAGGGGGTCCAGGGTGCCCAGTATGCTGTCCTGAATGAGGAGCAGCACCACTCTCTCGAAGCACTTCACGATGATTGGAGTGAGTGCTACCGGTCTGTAGATTGCAGTTAACTGCAGTTGTTGCTGCTAAGGGTGGCCCAACCAGTTATTAGGTTTAGGGGGCAATCACTTTTTCACACAGAGCCATGTAGGTTTGGATTTTTTTTCCCTTTAATAATAAACACCTTCATTTAAAAACTGCATTTTGTGTTTACTTGTGTTATCTTTGTCTAATATTTAAATTTGTTTGATGATCTGAAACATTTACAGTGGGGAAAAAAGTATTTAGTCAGCCACCAATTGTTCAAGTTCTCCCACTTAAAAGATGAGAGAGGTCTCCAATTTTCATCATAGGTATACCTCAACTATGAGAGACAAAATGAGAAAAAAAAATCCAGAAAATCACATTGAAGGATTTTTAATGAATTAATTGGTAAATTCCTCGGTAAAATAAGTATTTGGTCAATAACAAAAGCTCATCTCAATACTTTGTTATATACCCTTTGTTGGCAATGACAGAGGTCAAACGTTTTCTGTAAGTCTTCACAAGGTTTTTACACACTGTTGCTGGTATTTTGGCCCATTCCTCCATGCAGATCTCCTCTAGAGCAGTGATGTTTTGGGGCTGTCGCTGGGCAACACGGACTTTCAACTCCCTCCAAAGATTTTCTATGGGGTTGCGATCTGGAGACTGGCTAGGCCACTCCAGGACCTTGAAATGCTTCTTACGAAGCCACTCCTTCATTGCTCGGGCCGTGTGTTTGGAATCATTGTCATGCTGAAAGACCCAGCCACGTTTCATCTTCAATGCCCTTGCTGATGGAAGGAGGTTTTCACTCAAAATCTCACGATACATGGCCCCATTCATTCTTTCCTTTACACGGATCAGACGTCCTGGTCCCTTTGCAGAATAACAGCCCCAAAGCATGATGTTTCCACCCCCATGCTTCACAGTAGGTATGGTGTTCTTTGGATGCAACTCAGCATTCTCTCTCCTCCAAACACGACAAGTTGAGTTTTTACCAAAAAGTTCTATTTTGGTTTCATCTGACCATATGACATTCTTCCAATCCTCTTCTGGATCATCCAAATGCTCTCTAGCAAAATTCAGACTGGCCTGGACATGTACTGGCTTAAGCAGGGGGACACGTCTGGCACTGCAGGATTTGAGTCCCTGGCAGCATAGTGTGTTACTGATAGTAGCCTTTGTTACTTTGGTCCCAGCTCTCTGCAGGTCATTCACTAGGTCCCCCTGTGTGGTTCTGGGATTTTTGCTCACCGTTCTGGTGATCTTTTTGACCTCATGGGGTGAGATCTTGCGTGGAGCCCCAGATCGAGGGAGATTATCAGTGGTCTTGTATGTCTTCCACAGTTGATTTCTTCACACCAAGCTGCTTACCTATTGCAGATTCAGTCTTCCCAGCCTGGTGCAGGTCTACAATTTTGTTTCTGGTGTCCTTTGACAGCTCTTTGGTCTTGGCCATAGTGGAGTTTGGAGTCTGACTGTTTGAGGTTGTGGACAGGTGTCTTTTATACTGATAACGAGTTCAAACAGGTGCCATTAATACAGGTAATGAGTGGAGGACAGAGGAGCCTCTTAACGAAGAAGTTACAGGTCTGTGAGAGCCAGAAATCTTGCTTGTTTGTAGGTGACCAAATACTTATTTTCCACCATAATTTGCAAATAAATTTTTTAAAAATCAGACAATGTGATTTTCTGGATTTTTTTTTTCTCATTTTGTCTCTCATAGTTGAGGTATACCTATGATGAAAATTGGAGACCTCTCTCATCTTTTACAGTGGGAGAACTTGCACAATTGGTGGCTGACTAAATACTTTTTTGCCGCACTGTATCTGTGTGGGTTTACTCCGGGATTTCTCCGGTTTCCTCCCACAGGCCAAAAACATGCAGGTTAGGTTAACTGGAGACTCTAAAGTGGCCCTAGGTGTGAATGTGTGTGTGAATGGTTAAGGGATAGCGCCGTATCGTGGCTGCTTCATCCATCCAGGTGGATGCCCTCAATTTCCCCTCTGGGGATCAATAAAGTATACAAAATTAAAAAATATATATATATATACACTACCGTTCAAAAGTTTGGGGTCACCCAGACAATTATGTTGTGTTTTCCATGAAAAGTCACACTTATTTACCATCATGAGTTGTAAAATGAATAGAAAATATAGTCAAGACATTGACAAGGTTAGAAATAATGATTTGTATTTGAAATAATAATTTTTTTCTTCAGACTTTGCTTTCGTCAAAGAATCCTCCATTTGCAGCAATTACAGCATTGCAGACCTAACATGATTGCACAAGGGTTTTCTAATCATCCATTAGCCTTCTGATGCAATGAGCAAACACATTGTACCATTAGAACACTGGAGTGATAGTTGCTGGAAATGGGCCTCTATACATCTATGTAGATATTGCACCAAAAACCAGACATTTGCAGCTAGAATAGTCATTTACCACATTAGCAATGTATAGAGTGTATTTCTGATTAGTTTAAAGTTATCTTCATTGAAAAAAAGTGCTTTTCTTTCAAAAATAAGGAAATTTCTAAGTGACCCCAAACTTTTGAACGGTAGTGTATATATCAGTCAATACATATCAATTGCGTGACCGACTGGCGCCCGGACTTCCTCTCCTTAATCCGGGGATGTATAACAATAGTCCATTGTTCTGATTGTCTCCTAGGGGCTCTCTGTCCGTATGCAAATTGTCCTCTGCTTCCTGCCGGCTAGCTGAGTGTGGAGATTGAATGTCCATGTAGATTGTGGTGGGTCACCACAATATAAGCCTTTAGTTCCACTTAATTTTGACTGGGTGAGCAGAAACAGAGAGGCGGACAGACAGATACACACAGCCACAAACACACACACACACACACACACACACAGATGCACTAACTGATTACTGTACGCCTCTCCGTTTCACTGAGGCATAAAAATTATGTTAGATTGTCCAGTGGCAGGGACCAGGGGTGGTCACTAGGGGGGCCCAAGTGGTGGCCATGGGTGGTAGTACCTGGTGGCACCCCTGGTGTGGTACATGCTATCCTGATTAATGACCTTGTGTATGGGAGAACTGCTCATTCCAGTGAAACTTCTGTTTGAAGGACTCAAACTGACTTGTGACAAAACAGAGACTACAGTATCTGTTTTCAACTGTGGGCATTAAGTATCAAGTACATATAAAGCAGGTTCAATTCAGATTTGAAAACCTGGGGAAAAACAAAAGGCTGCAGTCACAATCAAGCTTTTTGTCAGTAAAGATCGGCATGCTGTCTTGACAAAATCATAATAAAAAAGTCATTGAACATGCACGCATGCATGCACACACACACATGCACACACACACACACACACGCAAATGCCCAATCTCCGACATTTAGGCAGGTCTGTGTTTAGAGCCATGTGCCTGTGCCTGGTCTCAATAAAACATGATGGACTGTTGTTAATCTTTAATAGTTCTGTCCTGGAGAATTAACCCAGATGAGCACACATTTGGGGCACTGTCCTCTCACACACACTGATTCACCGACTGTTCTTCTTATTCACCCATGTTTAACCCCACCAGCCAATTCCCCCCAACTCTTTTGTCACCCTTTCAATTCAGCACTCACTGCTCTACATCCCTTCCTATTCCCCATTCCTCCTTTCTGATCTCTCACCCTATTCATTTACAAAGCAGCATCTTCTCTACTAAAGCCATGAACTATGAAAAAACTGAAGCTGATCTGAGAAATGTTATGTGTAAAACCAAAAATCCGGAGAAGGAGGGATGAGAGCAGGAAGGGGAGAACCTGGTAAAAGTGGCATTGAGTGATGGATTGAGGGGTGAGTTGATAAAAAATTTATGTCACAAAGCTGGCTGGAAGATTTCACTTGTGGTCACAGCCAATGCTCCCCATCTCTATTGTGCGTATGTGTAATTTTGATAATGTGGCTGACAGTATGAGAAAAATCTGAATACATCAGAGAGATAAACTATTATTCTCATGGGATTAGATCGGATTACTGCAGCACTCAGGCAACTTCCACCCTACGACCAGTTTAAAATTTCCTAGTAGGCTTTCAAATAATAAAGCATAAGCAAGTTGTGCTGTTCTCTTATTTCCTGTGTGTATCTATAGGGCCTTCATTTAAGTGAGTGAATTCAATCACCTCTTCATCACCCATCTTTAATATAACACCATCATGAGTCTAATGACAGTGATTTAATTTCTCTTTAAGGTCTCATTTAAGCACCTTGCGCAGCATCAGAGACAAAACAAAGCCAGCTGCATGCTGTATTTTTATTCTTTAAAGTCTTGTTTTTCCCAACTCCCCCTTTCTTAGAAAGACACAGTCTTTTAGGACAGTCAAACTCTGCCCCCTACTGACTGTCTTACACAACTGCACCATCATCACATCATCATCATCATCATCATCATCATCATCATCATCATAGCAGTCTGTCGGGGGCAACGCGAGAACTGAAAAAAAAGCCTTCCTCCAACATGAGGTACATTCATTCTGCTTTTGCAGGGCTTGACATTAACTGTTTGTGCAAGCCATCCGCTGCAGATGGTACTTTTTCAAAGTTAATAGCCATTAAACATTTTTATTATCAATCAATCTTTATTCGGATAGATTAAAAGTACTGATTAAAAGAAACAGAATAATATAACAAAGGGGGAAAGAAAATCCAACAAGGTCAAATTAGACAATAACTCCTCTGATTATACAGTTCAACATAAGTTATCCGAAATGGGTGATGGCTGAAGCCGCAGCTTATATTGCCCACCCATATTCCATCCAAGAATTCAAAAGAAAAACAAACAAGCGTGATTACAATTCAGAACAAAGCTAAAACAAAATGTGACAAGAAAAACTAAGCAACAACACAACACAGACTGGATATGACAATCCTTATGTGATTTTATATGTCATCTTGTATACATGTTTGGAGTATTTCTTCCTTTAGTTTTTGTTTAAATTGTCCAAGCGTTGTACATGATTTTAATTCAGGTCCAAAATCGTTCCATAATCTGACTCCTTGCACTGAAACACAGTGTTGCTTGGTGGTAGTTCTCACTGAAGGTTTTTGAAATACATGTTCCTCTGAAATGATATTGTTTCTCCCTTATTTGGAACAACTTTTGGATATTTGCGGGCAGTGATAGATTCTTCACTTTAAACATTATTACTGCAGTTTTAAAGTCAACCAGATCTTTCAACTTGAGAGCTTTTAATTTAAGAAAAAGTGGGTTTGTTGGTTCCCTGTAAGCAGCTTTGTTTATTATTCTAATAGCTCTCTTCTGAAGCATAAAGACTGGATATATGTTTGTTTTATATGTATTTCCCCATACTTCAGTACAATATGTCATGTATGGGAGTATTAATGAATGAGACAAGGTATATAGTGTGGGTTGATTCAGCAAATATTTCACTCTGTGTAGTATTGCAATTGATTTGGTTATTTCACCTTTAATATAATTAATATGTGACTTCCAACACAGTTTATTATCAATTATTACACCAAGAAATTTAGTTTCGGATACCCTTTCAATCTCTACACCATTTACACTGAGTTTAGATACTAAGTTGTTGTGATGGTTGTTAAAAACTATAAATTTTGTCTTACTTAAATTGAGCGTTAATTTGTTTGAATCAAACCGCAGTTTAAGCTTTCCTAATTCCTTTCCGAGTGTATCCAAAAATTGTTCCAAATTGCTTCCACTGCATAATAAATTAGAGTCATCGGCAAACAATATTAAATCCATTTTTTCTGAAACTTTACATATATCATTTATATACATATTGAATAACAATGGCCCCAAAACTGAACCCTGTGGGACTCCACAAGTAACCTTCAGTAACTGTGAGTTTTTGTTACCAACACATACATACTGATATCTATTCTTTAAGTAACTACATAACCAAGACAGTGCTACCCCCCTAATACCACAATTTTGTAGTTTCTTTAATAATAAATTATGATCCACTGTATCAAATGCTTTTTTAAGATCCAGGAATACCCCAACTGAATACTCTCTATTTTTTGGCTGTTGATATTTTTTCTATAAATTCCATTAGAGCAAATGCAGTTGTCCTCTTAAGATAAGATAAGATAAGATAAGATAAGCCTTTATTAGTCCCACAACGGGGAAATTCCAGGATTGCAACAGCACAGGGATAGCAACACTCAGAGCAACAATCAGAAGGCAAGAAAAAAAAAAAAAGCAAGCAAGCAAGAGCAGCTAATCTACATATGTACATATTACTATAAATACAGTATATATATATATACACTACCGTTCAAAAGTTTGGGGTCACCCAGACAATTATTTTGTGTTTTCCATGAAAAGTCACACTTATTTACCACCATGAGTTGTAAAATGAATAGAAAATATAGTCAAGACATTGACAAGGTTAGAAATAATGATTTGTATTTGAAATAATAATTTTTTCCTTCAAACTTTGCTTTCGCCAAAGAATCCTCCATTTGCAGCAATTATCGCACTGCAGACCTAACATGATTGCACAAGGGTTTTCTAATCATCCATTAGCCTTCTGACACAATGAGCAAACACATTGTACCATTAGAACACTGGAGTGATAGTTGCTGGAAATGGGCCTCTATACACCTATGTAGATATTGCACCAAAAACCAGACATTTGCAGCTAGAATAGTCATTTACCACATTAGCAATGTATAGAGTGTATTTCTGATTAGTTTAAAGTTATCTTCATTGAAAAAAAGTGCTTTTCTTTCAAAAATAAGGACATTTCTAAGTGACCCCAAACTTTTGAACGGTAGTGTATATACATACACACAGACACACAGTGCAGAGCATTGTAGCTGGATGGAATAAATATGTAGATATATAAACACCCACAGTACGGAGCATTGCAGCTAGGTGGAATAAATATATAGATATATAAATATAAATATAAACATAAACATAAACACACTCAGTGCGGAGCATTGTAGCTAGATGGAATAATATGTAGATATATAAACACACAGTGCGGAGCATTGTAGCTAGATGGAATAAATATATAGATATACAAATATAAATATAAATATAAACACACCCAGTGCGGAGCATTGTAGCTAGATGGAATAAATATGTAAATATATAAACACACACAGTGCAGAGCATTGTTGCTAGATGAGATGAAACAGCACAACCGTCTACTTAGATATCCTACATGGTATGATTATGTACCCATACATATTCTCACCCTCCATAGCGACCGGTATTTTCCTAGTTGTATGCCGGAGGGGACCATTGTGTAAGTCTATTGCATCTTTTGCATTTAAAAAACTATTAGTTTGTTACGTCTTTTTGCTATCTCTGTGAGCAGCCCTGCTTAGGTTGTACAGTCTGACAGCCGTTGGTAGGAAGGACCTGCGAAACCTCTCGGTTGTGCACCTGGGATGATGTAGTCTGCTGCTAAATGAGCTCCTCAGTGCATTCAGTATGTCCTGCATAGGGTGGAACTCGGACTCCAGCAGAGATGACAGTTTAGCCACCATCCTTCTCTCTCCTATCTCCTCCACCGGATCAAGGCGCTGCCCCAGGACAGAGCTAGCTTTCTTGATCAGTTTGTTCAGTCTCTTCCTATCGGCTGCAGTAATGCCACTGCCCCAGCAGACCACTCCAAAAGTGATGGCTGATGCCACCACCGTGTCATAGAATGTCTTCAGCAGCGCCCCTTGTACACCAAAAGACCTGAGTCTCCTCAGTAGGAACAGCCTGCGCTGTCCCTTCTTGTAGAGTGCGTCAGTATTATGTGACCAGTCTAGTTTATTGTTCAGATGAACTCCCAGGTACTTGTAGGATGTCACCATCTCAATGTCTGTTCCCTGTATATTTACTGGTGCTGTGAGGGGTTGTCCATGCCTGCGGCAGTCCACCACCAGCTCCTTAGTTTTCCTCGCGTTGATCTGGAGGCAGTTCCGATGGCACCAGTCCACGAAGTCCTGGATAAGCCCTCTGTACTCAGTTTCATCTCCATTGGAGATGAGGCCAACCATCGCAGAGTCATCAGAGAACTTCTGTAGATGGCAGTGTGTTGTGTTGTGTGAGAAGTCCGCAGTATAAAGAGTGAACAGGAAGGGAGCCAGCACCGTTTCCTGGGGGGCCCCCGTGCTACTGATGATCGTGTCGGACACACAGTCCCAGGTTCTCACAAACTGAGGCCGGTTCGTGAGGTAGTCCAGGATCCATGATGACAGGTGAATCAGAATCAGAATCAGAAAAAGCTTTATTGCCAAGCATGTTAGAAACACACAAGGAATTTGACTTGACATTGACGCGCGTGTAAGCGCATCACAACGACACGGCAGCCATAGGGGTGCTGGTCCACCCCTGAGCGCAGCAGCTTGTCCTTCAGGATCATCGGTTGGATGGTGTTGAAAGCACTGGAGAAGTCAAAGAACATGATCCTCACCACATTCCCGGGCTTCTCCAGGTGGGACAGAGAACGGTGAAGGAGGAAGATCACCGCATCCTCCACCCCAATGCCATGCTGGTAGGCGAACTGGAGTGGATCCATCGCTGGTTCCACCAGGGGGCGGAGGTGAGCAAGGAGCAGTCTCTCCAGGGTCTTCATCAAGTGGGACGTCAAGGCCACCGGTCTGTAGCTGTTCAGGTCTTTGGGGTGGGAAGTTTTTGGTACAGGTACCACACAAGATGTTTTCCACAGCTGTGGTACCCTCCCCAGCTTCAGGCTCAGGTTGAAGATGTACCTCACAATCCCACACAGCTGGTCTGCACAGGACTTGAGGAGCTTTGCGCTGATGCCGTCCGGTCCCGACGCCTTCATCGCCTTGATCTTCCTCAGCTCTGTCCTCACCTGGGTCCTGGTCAGGGTCAGGATGGGGGGCTGTGTGTTGGGAGTGGGGGGGGGTGTTGGTGGAGTGGGGAGTGGGCAGCAGGACTTGATGTCTTTAGAGGCAGCAGTGGTTGTTGTGCAGTCAGGGGGGGAGGGCGGTTGGTCAAACCTATTGAAAAACAGATTCAGATTGTTCGCCCACTCCCTGCCCCCCGTGGCCTGGGGGGAGGTATTCTGGAGCCCCGAGATGGTTTTGAGGTTTCTCCAGACCCCGCTGATGTCGCTCTGTTGCAGCTTGTCCTCCATCTTCTTCCTGAAGCTGTCCTTGCCTTCTCTGATCTTTCTCCTCAGCTCCCTCTGTACGGACTTCAGCATCTCCCTATTCCCCGACCTGAAGATCCTCTTCTTCTCTCTCAGAAGTGTTTTTATCTCAGGGTTGATCCAGGGTTTGTTGTTTGAGCAACACCGTATGGTCTTGGTGGGAACGGATTTGTCCACACAGAAGCTGAGGTAGCCCGTGAAGGTGTGAGTGAGGCCATCGATGTCCTCACCATGTGGATCGCAGAGCTGCTTCCAGGCAGTGGCTTCAAAACAGCCCTTTAGAGTGTCCATTGCCTCCTCAGACCATAACATCACTGTGCGCATGGCCGAAGGTTGTCTGTGTACTAGGGGTTTGGGCACCGGCCGGAGATGAACCAAGTTGTGATCCGATCTCCCGAGTGGGGGGAGTTGTGATGAGGTGTACGCCTCCTTAGTGTTTGCGTAGAATAAGTCCAGTGTTTTATTGTCTCTAGTGTGGCATGTGACATACTGGGTAAACGTGGGTAGAATGGGAGACAGTGAAACATGGTTGAAATCGCCTGAGATGAGGAGAAGAGCATCTGGGTGTTCTGTCTGCAGCCTGCTGGTTACTGAATGGATTATTTTTCAAATAATCCAATAATAATAATAATAATCCAATTTAAATTATTTTTCCATGAAAAGTCACACTTATTTACCACCATGATTTGTAAAATGAATAGAAAATATAGTCAAGACATTGACAAGGTTAGAAATAAGGATTTGTATTTGAAATAATAATTTTTTCCAGATATTCAACCTGCTCAAAGGAAGGTCAGTTTTATAGCTTCTCTAACCAGCTAAACTGTTTTCAGCTGTGCTAACATGATTGCACAAGGGTTTTCTAATCATCCATTAGCCTTCTGACGTAATGAGCAAACACATTGTACCATTAGAACACTGGAGTGATAGTTGCTGGAAATGGGCCTCTATACACCTATGTAGATATTGCACCAAAAACCAGACATTTGCAGCTAGAATAGTCATTTACCACATTAGCAATGTATATTAGATATTAGAGTGTATTTCTGATTAGTTTAAAGTTATCTTCATTGAAAAAAACAATGCTTTTCTTTCAAAAATAAGGAAATTTCTAAGTGACCCCAAACTTTTGAACGGTAGTGTATGTCAGTGGTTTCACTAAGCATTCAATGATAGTTTTGACTAAAAGCATGTCAATACCATCACAGTCCGTAGATACTTTTAAACGATTTAACAATTTCAATGACCTCTCTCTCGTCTGTGTTCTTTATGAAAATGGAGTCTTTTATAGCAGTGTTTTTGCTTATTGTATCACCTGTGGGTGCCGTAATGGGTATTTCTCGAGCCAAATTAGGACCAATGTTAACAAAAAAGTTATTAAATTCATCTGCAGGTGAAGCTGCATTCACACTCTGAGTCGTTTTATTATTTTTTGAAAAATTGGTTGGGTAGCTTGTATTTCTGTTTTTATTTCCAAGAATATTGGAAATAAATGCTCCGTACTGTGGGTGTTTATATATTTACATATTTATTCCATCCAGCTACAATGCTCTGCACTGTGTGTCTGTGTGTGTGTGTGTATATAAATATATTTTATAGTAATATGTACATATGTATATTAGCTGCTCTTGCTTGCTTGGTTTTTTTTTTTGTTTTTGTTTTTTTTTTTCTTGCCTTCTGATTGTTGCTCTGAGTGTTGCTATCCCTGTGCTGTTGCAATCCTGGAATTTCCCCGTTGTGGGACTAATAAAGGCTTATCTTATCTTATCTTATCTTATTGTTAAGTATTGTCCATGTATTTTTAATATTGTCTCTGTTTTTCTCCAGTTCTTTAAGATAAGATAAGATAAGATAAGCCTTTATTAGTCCCACAACGGGGAAATTCCAGGATTGCAACAGCACAGGGATAGCAACACTCAGAGCAACAATCAGAAGGCAAGAAAAAAAACAAGCAAGCAAGAGCAGCTAATATACATATGTACGTATTACTATAAAATATATATATATATATACCCTCCCCAGTTTCAGGCTCATGTTGAAGATATACGTCACAATCCCACACAGCTGGTCTGCACAGGACTTGAGGAGCTTTGCGCTGATGCCGTCCGGTCCCGGCGCCTTCCTCGCCTTGATCTTCCTCAGCTCCGTCCTCACCTGGGTCCTGGTCAGGGTCAGGATGGGGGGCTGTGTGTTGGGAGTGGGGGGGTGTTGGTGGAGTGGGGAGTGGGCAGCAGGACTTGATTTCTTTAGAGGCAGCAGTGGTTGTTGTGCAGTCAGGGGGGAGGGCGGTTGGTCAAATCTATTGAAAAACAGATTCAGGTTGTTCGCCCACTCCCTGCCCCCTGTGGCCTGGGGGGAGGTATTCTGGAGCCCCGAGATGGTTTTGAGGTTTCTCCAGACTTTACTCTCTTTACTGTAATAGTCTCTTTTACTACATCTTATTATATATGTTAACTTATTTTTGTATGTTTTATACCACTGCTCTGCTCCTTTTGTCCTTTTCTTTAGAAAAGCTTTATATAATAATTTTTTCTTTTTACACGCCTTTTGTAATCCTTTGGTTAACCATGGCTTATCGGCAAATTTATGTTTAAGCTTTTTCTTTACTAACGGACAATTTTTTTCATAAAGAGTGGTTACAATGTTTATAAATGTGTCATAGGCTTCATTTACATCTGATGCATAAACTTCTGTCCAGTCTTGCTTCAGCAAGTCTTCTTTAAAAGAACTGATTGCATTTTGTGATTTGTATCTGAACGATTTTAAATTTTTTTCTGTATTGGCCCCCGTGTGGCCATGGATAAGTGCAAAGGTTGGCAAATGGTCACTTATATCATTTATCAATAATCCACTTTCTATTTTCTTATCAATAATATTAACAAACAGGTTGTCAATAAGTGTAGCAGTGTGAACTGTGATTCTACTGGGATGTGTTATTGTGGGATATAGACTCATGCTGTACATAGAATTCATGAACTCTGTAATTACATTTTGTTGATATGGATTTAGTAGATCAATATTGAAATCTCCACAAATTACTACCATTTTCTTACTAGTAATATTATTGTACAGCTTGACTAATTTATCTCTGAATATCTCAATGCAAGTTCCCGGTGTTCTATATATACAACTTATAATTAGATTTTTTGTTTTATCTTGGTCAATCTCAACAGTAACGCATTCCAAAATCCCTGGTAGTGCAAAGGACATTCCATTTACAAGCTTACACCTATACAGGTCATCAATATACAGTGCAACACCACCACCCTTATTATTATATAGTAGGAAGTTATTTTTCTATAAAGGTGATTATGGCATTTTCATCATCATCCTCTTTGGTTGCAGTGGTTCTACAACTGTCACTCCACCACCTTTGAGGAGATTTGCTCAGGTCTGTTCCGAACTACTTTCAAATATTCCCAAAATACCTAACGATATAATTAGAGTGTAAAGAAACATCTCTTTTACTGTCATACAAAATGTGATCATTTATAATATTGCAGAGCTATGAATTTATTTATGATGTTTGACAGGCTGAAAAAGTGATAGATGCCACTCTACACCAGCAGAAGAAGCCAACTTTATTGTCATTCAGTCCATACAGCCAATCATGTACAGTAGAACGAAATTACGTTTCTCCTATCTACAGTGTTAATCACATCTAGAATCAGAGGGGTCATTGCCATGCAAGGTGCCGCCACAAATAACTTCTCCTTCCCCCATTCTATTATGTTGATCACCAAGCTAGAAGGCGGGAAGTACCATTTTTATATGGTCTTTGGTATGACCCGGTCGGGACTTGAACCCTCCCGGTTGTGGGGTAGATGCTCTATAGTTGGTTACCTAGTTGGCCAGCAGGGTGATTATAAGCAAGTTTTCACTATTGGGTGATCGGAATGCACCTAAAAACTAGAGAAATGACTTTTATGCTCCCAACAGCTTTTCTACTGCTGGTCTACCAGAAAAACACATTTTCAAGGTGTTCAGATGTGTTCTAAGAGAAAAATGTCACAAATTGGTGAATATAGGTGCAAATGTTAAAATAGAATAATAGAAAAAGCTGTGAATTCATTAGAAAAAAGTCTGTGAAAGAAGGTTTAAAAGTTATCGCAAAAGTGGCAGGTTTATAAGAAAAAAGTCCTAAATTTACTGAGAAACTGTAAATTGCACTGTGCTGTGTACAAAGACAAAAAAAACCCCGTTAATTTAAAAATAAACTAACCAGCATTAATTATGAGTTTTTTGTGTAAATTTGTGTCAGTTTTCTTGTAAAGTTGTAACTTTTTCATGTAAATTTTCATCATTATTCTTGTAAATTTATTACTTTTTTTCTTGGAAATGTGGTTTTCCCTACTAGTTTTTTTTTTTTTCCTCTCGGCGCCACACCAGTCGGCTGCCTTTTGCAACAGCGGCTCGATTCCGAGTTTTTTTTTTCCCTTCCTCTCTCTTTTGATCACTTTTTTTTTTCACCCCACTTATATCACGGACACACAGATCATCCCAAATGTCTCCTGAGCCGGTGGACGGAGCCACTGTTTATAGCAGGATACAATATAACAGGGAAGAGCTGCTAGCATTTAACCGCCACCCGGTCCCACTGGAAAAACTCGACATACCGAGAGAACTGAGGCGAAAACGCCGCGGCTGCCGGGCTGGAGTAAGGCGGAGGACAAAAAATATAAGGTACAGACCCTCCCTTCCATCTGTTGTCATGGGAAATGTACGGTCGATACTGGGAAAGTTAGATGAGCTAGCGGCTATCTCCCGTTATGATAGCACTTACCGGGAGTGCTCTCTCCTTTTGTTTACTGAGACGTGGCTAACTGAACTAGCAGCAGATGCTAACATTGAGCTGGAGGGTTTTCACACGATACGAGCTGACCGAACACCAGACAGTGGCAAAACTAGGGGCGGTGGAGTGATCATGTATGTTAACAACAACTGGTGCAGACCGGGACATATCACTGTTAAACAACGACACTGCAGCAAAGACATTGAGTTGCTAGCTGTTAGCGTGAGGCCTACATATCTCCCGAGAGAACACTCACACGTGATCTGCATTGTTGTTTATGCAAATCCGACGGCGAACGCTGGGACAGCGCGTGACGTCATCCATTCAGTAACCAGCAGGCTGCAGACAGAACACCCAGATGCTCTTCTCCTCATCTCAGGCAATTTCAACCACGTTTCACTGTCTCCCATTCTGCCCACTTTCACCCAGTATGTCACATGCCACACTAGAGACAATAAAACACTGGATTTGTTCTACGCAAACACTAAGGAGGCGTACACCTCATCACAACTCCCCCCACTTGGGAGATCGGATCACAACTTGGTTCATCTCCGACCGGTGTACAAACCCCTAGTGCACAGACAACCTCCGGCCATGCACACTGTGGAGTTATGGTCTGAGGAGACAATGGACACTCTAAAGGACTGTTTTGAAGCCACTGCCTGGAAGCAGCTCTGCGATCCACATGGTGAGGACATCGATGGCCTCATTCACACCTTCACGGGCTACCTCAGCTTCTGTGTGGACAAATCCGTTCCCACCAAGACCATACGGCGTCACTCAAACAACAAACCCTGGATCAACCCTGAGATAAAAACACTTCTGAGAGAGAAGAAGAGGATCTTCAGGTCGGGGAACAGGGAGATGCTGAAGTCCGTACAGAGGGAGCTGAGGAGAAAGATCAGAGAAGGCAAGGACAGCTTCAGGAAGAAGATGGAGGACAAGCTGCAACAGAGCAACATCAGCGGGGTCTGGAGAAACCTCAAAACCATCTCGGGGCTCCAGAATACCTCCCCCCAGGCCACGGGGGGCAGGGAGTGGGCGAACAACCTGAATCTGTTTTTCAATAGATTTGACCAACCGCCCTCCCCCCTGTCTGCACAACAACCACTGCTGCCTCTAAGAAATCAAGTCCTGCTACCCACTCCCCACTCCACCGACACCCCCCCCACTCCCAACACACAGCCCCCCATCCTGACCCTGACCAAGACCCAGGTGAGGACGGAGCTGAGGAAGATCAAGGCGAGGAAGGCGTCGGGACCGGACGGCATCAGCGCAAAGCTCCTCAAGTCCTGTGCAGACCAGCTGTGTGGGATTGTGACGTATATCTTCAACATGAGCCTGAAACTGGGGAGGGTACCACAGCTGTGGAAAACATCTTGTGTGGTACCTGTACCAAAAACTTCCCACCCCAAAGACCTGAACAGCTTCAGACCGGTGGCCTTGACGTCCCACTTGATGAAGACCCTGGAGAGACTGCTCCTTGCTCATCTCCGCCCCCTGGTGGAACCAGCGATGGATCCACTCCAGTTCGCCTACCAGCATGGCATTGGGGTGGAGGATGCGGTGATCTTCCTCCTTCACCGTTCTCTGTCCCACCTGGAGAAGCCCGGGAATATGGTGAGGATCATGTTCTTTGACTTCTCCAGTGCTTTCAACACCATCCAACCGATGATCCTGAAGGACAAGCTGCTGCGCGCAGGGGTGGACCAGCACCTGTCATCATGGATCCTGGACTACCTCACGAACCGGCCTCAGTTTGTGAGAACCCGGGACTGTGTTTCCGACACGATCATCAGTAGCACGGGGGCCCCCCAGAGAACGGTGCTGGCTCCCTTCTTGTTCACTCTTTATACTGCGGACTTCTCACACAACACAACACATTGCCATCTACAGAAGTTCTCTGATGACTCTGCGATCGTTGGTCTCATCTCCAGCGGAGATGAAGCTGAGTACAGAGGGCTTATCCAGGACTTTGTGGACTGGTGCCATCGGAACTGCCTCCAGATCAACGCGAGGAAAACTAAGGAGCTGGTGGTGGACTGCCGCAGGCATGGGCAGCCCCTCACAGCACCAGTAAATATACAGGGAACAGACATCGAGATGGTGACATCCTACAAGTACCTGGGTATTCATCTGAACAATAAACTAGACTGGTCACACAATACTGACGCACTCTACAAGAAGGGACAGCGCAGGCTGTTCCTGCTGAGGACACTCAGGTCTTTTGGTGTACAAGGGGCGCTGCTGAAGTCATTCTATGACACGGTGGTGGCATCAGCCATCACTTTTGGAGTGGTCTGCTGGGGCAGTGGCATTACTGCAGCCGATAGGAAGAGACTGAACAAACTGATTAAGAAAGCTAGCTCTGTCCTGGGGCAACGCCTTGATCCGATGGAGGAGATAGGAGAGAGAAGGACGGTGGCTAAACTGTCATCTCTGCTGGAGTCCGAGTTCCACCCTATGCAGGACATACTGGATGCACTGAGGAGCTCATTTAGCAGCAGACTACATCATCCCAGGTGCACAACCGAGAGGTTTCGTAGGTCCTTCCTACCAACGGCTGTCAGACTGTACAACCTAAGCAGGGCTGCTCGCAGAGATGGCAAAAAGACGTAACAAACTAATAGTTTTTTTTTTTTTTTTTTTTTTTTGAATGCAAAAGATGCAATAGACTTACACAATGGTCCTCTCCGGCATACAACTAGGAACATACCGGTCGCTATGGAGGGTGAGAATATGTATGGGCACATAATCATACCATGTAGGATAACTAAATAGACGGTTATGCTGTTTCATCCCACCTAGCAACAATGCTCTGCACTGTGTGTGTTTATATATTTACATATTTATTCCATCTAGCTACAATGCTCTGCACTGAGTGTGTTTATATTTATATATCTATATATTTATTCCATCTAGCTACAATGCTCCGCACTGTGTTTTTATATATCTACATATTATTCCATCTAGCTACATTGCTCCGCACTGTGTGTGTTTATATACTTGCATATTTATTCCACCTAGCTGCAATGCTCCATACTGTGGGTGTTTATATATTTACATATTTATTCCATCTAGCTACAATGCTCTGCACTGTGTGTTCATATATTCATATATTTATTCCATCCAGCTACAATGCTCTGCACTGTGTGTCTGTGTGTGTGTGTGTGTGTGTGTATATATATTTTATAGTAATATGTACATATGTATATTAGCTGCTCTTGCTTGCTTGTTTTTTCTTGCCTTCTGATTGTTGCTCTGAGTGTTGCTATCCCTGTGCTGTTGCAATCCTGGAATTTCCCCGTTGTGGGACTAATAAAGGCTTATCTTATCTTATCTTATCTTAGTTTTTCCTCTCATGACTTTATAACCTTTCTTTGAATTTGGGGCTTGCTTATGGTAAATTTGTGACTTTTTAATTTTAAATGAGCATCACTTGTATTTTTGCATGTTTACTCTTGCAAATTTGAATTTATTTTACATTTGCATCTTGTTTCTGTTAAATGAGTAACGACTCTCCAATACCCCCTTGTTAAAAAAAAGAGATTAGATCATATAATCACGTCACAGCATTTTAGCACCTTTTAACAACTTTGTTATCCACCTAATGCAATTACTGGTTTCATTGTTTGACTGGTAAAGAGACTAACTAATTATTGTGCCATTAGTTTCCTCATTTTATGTCAATGCTTTCATTAAAGATGCACTCTGGTGGATATAAATCTCCTATATAAACAAATCTACATTGTCTAAAATGGTATCTTATGCCCTTTTTTCTACAAAAAACCCTTTCATTGTCTCACAGTTTCATGTCAAAGTCTTTTCACTTTTCCTCCTCCTTCAAACACCAGGATCTGTCAATAGGCCCACCCACATCCCACAAGGCTAATGGTGGCTAGCGCTACATTAAACGGAATAAATCCTGTGATAAAAAGATTTACCGGTTGAAAGACATGCTCAGTTGTATGCACGATGGCTCAGGATAATGACTGAAATTGCATCTGTAATGTATGTAGTCTACCAGGAGAAATGGCAGAAATGTACATAAGGACTTTGTACGAATTAGCCGAACACTGTGACTTTGGGGAGAAGAGGAATGAGCATATTAGGCCTGGTTGTCGGAATAAAAGACAAAGAACCGAGGTTTTCAACTAATGGCGGACTTAACGCTGCCACAAGCAGTGGAGCAAGTGCGCCAGGCGGAGGAGATAACGAGGCAGGTTAATCACCAGATGAGCCACCCTGAATCCCAGCTGTCTAATGTTAATACAGTGAGGCGACATGGTTGCCCACAGAGAGGAAAAGGCAAGCAGTAACATGGAGACAACAGCCCAGCACCACAAAAATGGGAAGAGTGTGGGAGGTGTGGCAAGCCTCAGCACTCTGATGAGAGGAGGTGCCCAGCATTAAAAAGTAAGTGCAACAAATGTCAGAAAAAGGGACATTGGCAGTGCATGTGTCACTCAAAAGCTGTAAGAGAAGTCACAGAAGACAATAAGCAGCTATACTTTCTTGGAGAAGTGGGCACAAAAGACAATAAAGATGACTGGACTGTAAAATTAACCACAGCCAACACTTCAGTAACCTTTAAAATAGATACTGGAGCAGATGCAACAGTTATCACTAAAGTGACATTTAGAAAAGGCGCGGCCTATAATTAAACTGAATCCTCCAGACACTAAGCTAGTGAGCCCAGGTGGCAACCTTAACTGCATGGGCATGTTCCGAGCGACTACCAAACACAGGGACAGACAGTACATTTTCCCAGTATATGTCATAGAAGGAGAACAAAACTGCCTGTTAGGTCAACCTGATGCCATAGAGATGGGCCTAGTGAAGAGGACAGATGAGGTCAGCAGTGTCTCTGGGTCAGTGGGATTGCTGAAAACACTGCCAGTGAAAATAATATTACAAGAAGACGCTCAGCCATACACAGTTCATACAGCAAGGAGGATACCCCTGCCACTGGTTCTGCTGGTAAAAAAAGGAGCTGCAATGTATGGAAAATAAGAACATTATTGTGAAAGTGACTGAGCTTACTGAATGGTGTGCAGCTACGGTACCAGTGCTTAAGCCCAATAAGACTGAGGTTTGCTGCTGCGTGGACTTTAGAAAGCTGAATCAAGCAGTAAAGAGAGAGAAATACGTTTTGCCTACTGTAGAAGAGATAATGCCTATCACTGGGTCAAAAGTGTTCATGTCATTGGATGCCACGAGTAGGTTTTACCAGATACCCATACACAAAGACAACATAAAGTCCACTACCTTCATAACCCCTTTTGGGAGATACGTCTTTCACCGTCTCCCATTTGGGATAACAAGCACTCCTGAAATTTTCCAGAGGAAGATGGCAGAGATGTTAGCAAGA
The DNA here is from genome assembly GCA_020510985.1 of Pholidichthys leucotaenia. Taxonomy (NCBI): domain Eukaryota; kingdom Metazoa; phylum Chordata; class Actinopteri; order Cichliformes; family Pholidichthyidae; genus Pholidichthys; species Pholidichthys leucotaenia. The sequence continues at coordinate 361,078,969 of CM035838.1, read as the reverse complement.
CTCAAGGGCACTGAGGTTTATATGGATGATATCCTCATTCACGGTGAGACAGAGGAAATCCATGATCGACGCTCAGCGGAAGCACTGAGGGTGACCCAGGCAGCAGGACTCAAACTCAACAAAGCCAAGTGCAAGTTTAAGCAGAAGCAGGTCCGCTTCCTAGGACACTGTTACGTATGGCTCTGCGAGCCATACAATGAGAGCCAAGGGCAGACCAGTGAGTTTGCAATGTTTATTGTTATAAGGGAAAGGTACAAAGGAACAGGGCCTCGTGGGGCCAAAACACAAACGATGACACAAGGGTAAACACTTACACACGATGCTGAATGACGAGCGGGTGGCTGGCGCCAGACGAAGGGGTTCCAGCCTTACCCACGCCGGAGAAGAGCGTGGATAATAGTGTGAGGTCACAGCCCCGAATGATCGGAGCTGCTCCCTTTTATACTGATTGACAGCGCCTCAGCTGATGAGAGGTAATTGGGCTCCAGCCATCCCGTAGAGCTTTACAGCTGGGAGCCCGCTGAGACGCTGTCACAATAAGAGCTGGGCTGAGGAGGAATATGGCCTGAGCGCCGGATAACACGGCGTCTCACCCATATGACACAGCCCCCCCCTCACGGCCAGACTCTGAACGGCAAGTAACACCCAAGCACCCCCCCCCACCTAGGGTGGGCGGATGGGGCGCAGGCCAGGAGGGAGAGAATCAGAAGAAGGAAAAACATCAGCAATCAACAATGAAACAATACAGAGTATGAGGGAAAGAAAAAACACACACACACACAATACTCCATAGACAACATGAGGACGGAAGAAAAAAAACCACTACTTAGGCAGAGGATAACGTGGCAATAGCAGAGAATGAGGTACAGGAAAAAAACCACAATACTCCATAGACAACAATATATGGACGGACAGAAAAAAAAAAAAAACGCTACTAGGCAGAGGATAAATGTGGCAATAACAGAGACTGAGGCACAGGAAAAAACCACAATACTCCACAGTCAAGAATAATAATGTACAGACAAATTCAAAGGAAGACAACCCAGGAGACCATAAAATGAGAGGAAAGACTCCTAAGGGCGAAATCTAATAGGCACAGGCATCCCTCAAACAGGAGGGGAAGAGAGAAAAAAAAACACGCTAAACGTGAAGCAATTACAAAGGATCACATGGCTGCACCCATCCAAAAACACAAAGACTAAGCACAGCACAGAAAATTCAGTTCGGGGAGTCTCCCCGCACCCAGCGTCCAAACCGCCAACAGGGGTGAAGGGAAAAGTTCCGGCGGCCTACCCGAATCCCAGGCCAGAAAACACAGTCTCTCGGGTGGCCAAACCAGATCGCCAAACAGGAAGTCCAATGGGTCGGGCAGCTGCACCAAAGATCCGAGTGGGCACGGCAGTCCCTCTGGCGGCCGACCCGCATCGCTCAGCCACCAGGCCCAAAGGGGAGAGGGGCAACGGCTTCCCTGTGGGGGAAGATAATGAGGGCAAGCCAGGCCTAAAGTGAGAGGTCCATATGGGCCCTGGTGGAGAAAGCTTGGGGGGAAGATGAGGGTGACTCAGATGACAACGAATAAGGGGAAGGAGATGATGATGAGCCGGTCCAATGTCCGATGGCAGGGGATCTGCAGCTCCCTCACCGGACCTGGATATCACTGGTGCAGCACCCACGACGGACCCCGATTGGGTCTCGGTAGAACCCACGTTGGACCCCGATTGGGCCGGCGCCGCACCAGAACCGACCTCCAATCCTGAACCAGGAACCTCTGGCACCGCGGGCGATAGCAGCTTCTCGCCGGCGACCCTGGGAGAAGGCTCAGGAGAGAGAAAAGAACCGGGATCAGGATCACCGGCAGCGCCAGAACCCGGCGAGACAAGCTCAAACGTAGCAGACAGCTGCACCCGGCTCATCTCCCCTAGAGACAGGCTAAAATGCTCTAAAATGAGAAGAAGAAAGATAAAATAGAGTACTTGCCTGATCTCGGGTTCTGACGCCGTCCAGGACTGCAAAGATCCAGGTTCAAGCGTCAGGAGGTCGTCTTCAGGCTCCCACTCAGCTGCGTCGTGCTCCGCAGCTGGCATGATGGTATGTGCAGCTTGCAAGTCCTCCGGCACCGGTGCCCACGCCGATGGCCCTCATGGCGTGGTGGCAGGAGAACCTCATCCCGCTGGATCGGACCGCTCCTCCGTGGAGACCCGGGGACGCTTCGTCGTCGGCGCAGGTTCCACGCTGCAGTCCGCTCTCCTCCTCCGCCCACGGCGTAGCTGCGGAACCGGAACCAAGCTCTCCAGAACCGCAGGCCACCCCCCTCATCCCACGACGTTGGCCTGGCGTCGAGGACCGCTCAGTGGAGGGAGACACAGAGGATGCAGGATTAATAATTACAGCCATGGCGGGTGGTGGGAGTTCGGGGAGCTGCGAACCCCGAACTCCACCTCCAGGAGTCTGACAAAGCAAATCACAATAAGTGAATGAACTAACTGGGACTTGCCTGTCTCCTGGAGGCTGGGTGGTGACCGCTGTGGCGGACGTTGCTCCTCCCTTTCCCTGCCGAATGGTAACGGAGGACCCCCTGGGAGGACATCGGGGAGCCGCTCGTGATGATTCCGGGACGGAGCTCGCCAGGTCAGGACTCTGGGTGCACACAGCAGCCGGAGAATGCGTCGAGGGGGAGGGGGCGATAGCCAAGATGAGCCGGGCCCAGAGTGCTGACGTAACAGCGGGGGAAGATGGCTCGGGAGACGAGGCTGCGGGATTTCCCCTCTGATGAGGCACAGGAGTGACAGCTGTGTGGGGGATTGAGACCTTGCGGCAGCCCGGAACTGGATCCGGACGGGATTCGTGCTGAGGTGGACAGGCAGTGTGACGACGGCTACTTGCAGGGGGCGAAGCGAAGGTGAGACCCAGAAATCGCTGCTCCTGTGCAGAGACAGAGGCGAGGAGGGCGTCGAACTCGGGGAAATCACGCAGCCCTGGATTCCTCTCCACCAGTCTAACTGCCGCTGTCACATGCTTAATGATTATAGAGGGATGCACAGCGGAGCGAGCAGCAGCCACTCGGTTCCAGACCTTGATTGCTGTCAGCTGCAGCTCCTCCGGGGGAATCCCGAGTGACATCGTGCTGAATGGAGAAAGACCTCTGGATGGTGCGAATTCCCGGGCCGGAACGGAGGCAGGAGCGGGATCCCGAAGCCAGGGACGGCGTTTCCTCCTCTTCGGCTTGCTGCCGGGATTTCCTTCCAGCCCGCGGAGTACCTCATGCTGTGCAGCAATGTCCAACCTCCTCGCGTTCACCTCAGGATGGTCGGCGAAGCGGGGGAGATAATCGAGGACCTCCTCAGCTTGGTCCAGGTATCGGTGCACGTCGCTGCTGGAGTCGAGGAGGGAGGCGGTGTTAAGGATTTTGTCCACGCACTCGAGGGCGTCTGTGAGGACATCGCTCGGACTCTGAGTGCGGGACCTCCGCAACGGCATGCTTCAGCAACGGTACCCAGACAGGTAAGAGCAACAGTTCAATACTGCTAAACTCACGGTCGCCGGCAACTTGCTTGGCTGTGACCTACTGTTACGTATGGCTCTGCGAGCCATACAATGAGAGCCAAGGGCAGACCAGTGAGTTTGCGATGTTTATTGTTATAAGGGAAAGGAACAAAGGAACAGGGCCTCGTGGGGCCAAAACACAAACAATGACACAAGGGTAAACACTTACACACGATGCTGAATGACGAGCGGGTGGCTGGCGCCAGACGAAGGGGTTCCAACCTTACTCACGCCGGAGAAGAGCGTGGATAATAGTGCGAGGTCACAGCCCCGAATGATCGGAGCTGCTCCCTTTTATACTGGTTGACAGCGCCTCAGCTGATGAGAGGTAATTGGGCTCCAGCCGTCCCGTAGAGCTTGACAGTTGGGAGCCCGCTGAGACGCTGTCACAATAAGAGCTGGGCTGAGGAGGAATATGGCCTGAGCGCCGGATAACACGGCGTCTCGCCCATATGACAGACACATCATCAATGGAACAAGGGTCGGGCCTGATCCAGATAAAGTGGCCGGAATTGTGAACTTTCCCCAGCCTGGCAATGTGACAGAGCTGAAGAGGTTTTTGGGGATGGTGAATTACCTGGCAAAATACATTCCTGAGCTTTTTACAGTTGGACAGCCATTATACAAACTATTGAAGGTGTCAAACAAATGGGTGTGGGGTCCAGCACAGCAAACTGCTTTCCACAAACTCAAAAAGGATCTCACCACAGCACCCGTACTCACCTCTTATGATGCAACTAAGCCTACAGCAGTGTCAGCAGACGCCAGCACCTACATATAGGCTGGGGGTGTCTTGCTCCAGCTACACAGGGATGACTGGAAAACTGTGGTCTACTGTTCGAGATGCCTGAGCGAGGCAGAGACAAGGTACGCACAGAGTGAAAAGGAGTGCTTAGCCAGAGTGTGGGCCTGTGAAAGAGTCGAGAAATATTTGTATGGACTGAAGGGTTTTAGACTGAATACAGATCATAAGCCCCTAGTACCTCTAATGAATAGTAAAGACTTGGATAGTGTTCCCATTAGATGTCAGAGACTGTTAATGAGACTTATGCACTTTAATGCTGTGGTGTTTTGGACATGGTGGCTCACCGTAGATGACGTCATCACGTGGCAAGTTGGCCACAGTGCCACACGGTGCCACCCTTCTGTATACAATTAGTTGTGTGTTGAATAAAAGAGAGTTCGGTTGACGTCCGTTGTCAGCGCCTCATTTCCAGACATGACAAATGGCAACGAGAATAAACCCTGACAACTTCGACATGAAAGCGTGCATGGTGCCCCTGCAGCCGTTCCTCGCTCTACCAGGTGAGCCACTGGTCCTCTAGCCCCACTGGCATGAGATATTCCAGAGTTTTATCGCCATTGCTGGCTTAAACGATGTTAACCACAAGAGGCTAAAGGGGATGCAAGAATACAGTCTCGGCACCAAAGGGCAGCATATGCTTCACTCCCTGGGCCCTGCAGACACATGCGAGGACTGTGTGGCTGTGATGAACATGCTTTTCATTGACAGAAGCAATATAATGGCACGAAGAGTGATTTTCAACCAACACTATCAGCCCACAGATGAGACAATCCCGCAGTTTGCTACAGAGCTCCAGGCCCTAGCAGGCATGTGTGCTTTTGGCCACTTAGAAGGTGAGCTTTTATGCAACAAACTAGCGGAGAACACTAACAAGTGGCTGCGGAATAAGCTATTTTTGGCAGAAGAAGGTCTAAAACTAGACGAGGCTGTGAGAATGGCGCCCCAAATAGAAACGACCAACTAGCTATTATCACAGCTAACGCCGCCTAGCCAACAAGCCCCTCGTCCGGTCCCACGAGCAAAGGCCGTCACCAATGCTGCTCAGTGCACTGGCTCCGCTTCTCCCTGCTACGACCAGAAGAAGAAGGGTAGGAAGCAGGACAATGCAGGTGAGCACCTGCCCTGCGACAGTTGTGGTTCATCCAGACATCAGACCCAATCAACCGCCTGCCCAGCGAGGGGGTGAAATGTTACCGCTGTAAGAAGCAAAACCATTCTGCTACGGTCTGCCACTCAACCTTCACAAATTCAACAGCCCGCTCACCAGGCGTAGCTGTCATTCACTCAATGGGCACCAAAAACTGGCTGTTCATGTGGTGCACAGTGGAGCTGGACGGCGTCGGTGTGCCACTGCTGCTGGATACAGCAGCCTCGAAGTCCCTTCTGAGCGTGTCTACAGTCAGGAAGCTGTTCACTCAGAAGACCATCACAGTTAATGCAGAGGACTTATTCGGTTACGGCCACACCAGAATCAGTATGGTAGGGACGGTCGTTTTTTTGTGTGATATGGCTTTAAGGCCATTCCATCGGACACCTTCTAAGTGACGCACCAGGGGGCCGATCTGCTGGGCATCAATCTAATCAGCGAGCTGGGTTTCTCCTTCACCGACCCAATGAGCGCCGCTGTTCTGGCAGTCGCCTTATCCTGGCAACATCGTTGGCCAGCGCTCTTCGTGGGACTGGGCTGTCTCACTTCTTTCAACCACCGACTGCTTATTGACCCGACGGTGTCCCCGAAAATTCAGCCTCTCCACCGGCTACCTCTTGCACTACAAGGCAACGTCACAACAGAACTGCAGAAGCTGTTAGACGCCAGTATCAACGAGCGGGTTGACGCATCTCCCTGGATCTCAAACTTGGTGGTGGCAAAGAAGAAGACAGGCAGCCTACAACTGTGTATTGACCTCAGAATGGTGAACAAGGCAGTGATCCCCGACAAATATCGCCTGCCCACAACAGAGGAACTGACAGCAGCATTTCATGGTTCGAAGGTTTTTTCTAAACTGGACCTCCGCTAAGGCTACCTGCAGGATCCCCTTCACCCAGACAGCCGCAACCTAACAGCCTTTGTCACCCACATGGGAGTATTGATTGATTGATTTGAACATCAAGACAAAAAAAAAATTAAAAACAACGAATCAAAACCAAAAAAATAAACCTAATAAAAAAATGTCCTTGTTCAAAAGGAGTGAGAAGAAGCCAACACTTATATAGTCCCACCCCTTCTCCATACCCAATAAATTATTACATTCTAGTCATTATCCATCCCATAATTACATTCATTATGAAATACTATAATATATAATGCATCTTATAATTAAATTATGCAATAGAAATAATACAACAATGAAAATTTATAATGACAATAATACCAACATCAAATAATAATTGTAATAATAATAAATAAATACTTCTGGTATGTTTAATATAATTATAGACAATATTATCATCATCGTAATCGCCATATATACCACCATATACCCCCACATGACTTACAGTAACCATATAATAATAACCATAATAATAGGTTGCCATATAGTAGTTACAATAACAACAACAACAACAATAATAATAATAAAAATAATAATAATAATAATAATAATGATATCAGCTGGCCTATATAATACTTTAAATAATTCTATCCTAAACAACAATCATAATACTATAATAGTGTTGTAATATTCTAGTAATAATAATGATAATATCAATAATAACAATAGTACTCAGCATATACAGTATATTCAACAATAACTCGGCATATATATTCAACAATAACAACCTTTCTTCACTGAAGACACATTGTAATATTACTGTCCTTTATTTTTATATTGTTCAAAATTCAAATTCAAATTATATGTTGATTTAAATATATGGATGTTTGGACATTGCCTGTATTTCTCCCCCAACCCATTCCACAATTTTACCCCACACACAGACACACAAAACTTTTCCTAGTAGATCTTACTAGGTGCATTTTAAATTTTGTATTCCTCGTAAATTGTATTTTCCTTCTCTCTGACTAAAATGATTTTGTATATTGCATGGCAAAAAGTTTGACTGTGCTGTATAATAATCAACGAGATCCTGTAATTTCAATAATTTTGAATGTAAAAACAATAAATCAGTACGCATACGTACACTAAAAGGTCACAACTGACACATAAATACAGAAAACAATCAACACTTAGCAAATGGAAGCATCTGGAAGTACGCCAGCACCTACAACAACAGCAGCAACAAACGACAAAGAAAAGAAATGTCATGAACCTGGGTTTGGCTTCCAAACCCAGTTCTGACTTATTATGTTTTGTCCTAGTTTCCACCTGGTGCTTCAGGGAGCTTGGCTCTCCACTCCCTGACAGCTTGGGCACGCCCCCTCCTCCTGTCAAGTGCCATCAGCTGTACTGTCACGGGTGTTCACACACATACTCACATTCACACACACACACACACACACACACACACACACATGCACACGCTCCATTCATTCCCATTCATACACTCATGCACGCTCTCTCACACACCAGGTCCAATTAGGTTCAGCCCACGCTTTTTCGCACCAGCAGTCTCTTTCTTCGTTAGCTTCAGGAGTACTTGTTCGCTGCTGCTGTGGAAAGAGATTGTCGGAGCATTCACCTCCATACGTGGCAGCTAGCTCTTCACGTATTAGTTTTCATCACCTGCTAATTATTCAGCCAGCACTTGAAGTTCGGTTAATCCCTTGGTGTGATGGGCTGACTCTGCTTATCCTCTTCATCCTCCAGGCCGCTCGGTTCACCCTGGGATTGCTCCAGCCCTGTAAGTGTCATGATCGCCTTTCCTTTTGTGCTTAGCTGTCCTGCAGCATTAGGCTCCCTTTTGACCGGGCTGTAGAGCATCCGGCTGGCGCCCTATATGTCTTGTGGCTGTTATTTCATCAATTGCATCTCCCTGTATTTTGTGGTTAACTGGACTTGTTTCTTTGTTGTTCTATTTAATAAAATTGCACTTTCTACTTCCGCAATTGGGTTTTTCATTCTCTCCCTCGTGCGCCGCACAATGGCGCACGGGGGTTTGTGACAATAAAGAACTAACTAACTAACTAACTAACCTGCACTTATATAGCGCTTTTCTAGTCACAAAGACCACTCAAAGCGCTTTCACTAGTACTAACCCTCTATTCTAAGGGCCTATAGGAAACAGATATCTAGGGACAATTTAGAACAGCCAATTAACCTAACATGCATGTCTTTGGATTGTGGGAGGAAACCGGAGCCCCCGGAGTAAACCCACGCAGCACAGGGAGAACATGCAAACTCCACACAGAAAGGTTCCAACCCCTGCCAGCCTGGGGATTCGAACCAGGAACCTTCTAGCTGTAAGGCAACAGTGCTAACCACTGCACCACCGTGCTGCCCCAAAGAAGAAACACCGCACGACAAACTACTATGAAAACCCAATACAAGATTCGCACCCATGGGACAAGCCGCCCAAGCCGGACGAGACCTCATTACAGCGACCGTTGCTTTTCACTCACCAACTCCGTGGCTAGGCGTTGTGCCATTGATCAGAAGCATAACCACTCTACTCCAACCAGACCCTCGATAGTAAGTATGCCTAGCTACACTTGCACAGTACACATTGTGCCACACCAGCACCAAGTCATTGAATTGGCTGATTCCATCAGGCACATACCACACTTACAGTATGTCTCAATGGAGCGGCACCAACACTAACTGCAGCTATAGCTAACACACTAGAAGGACTACACATTACACAGTACCACGTGCAACTAGACCACGCGATATACTACCACTTAAAAACAATAAATTAGTATGCTCAAGATACCCGACTTTGTGTATAACACAGATTGCTCTTTTTTGCAATATTAACAATGAATTAAGTGTACTTTTATAACTGTTACCCCAGACCTCTATACAATAGGTCAGGTATGGAAGTACTAATGAGCAATACAAGATATGAATATATATATATACAGTGGGGAAAAAAAGTATTTAGTCAGCCACCAATTGTGCAAGTTCCCCCACTTAAAAGATGAGAGAGGTCTCCAATTTTCATCATAGGTATACCTCAACTATGAGAGACAAAATAAGAAAAAAAAAATCCAGAAAATCACATTGAAGGATTTTTAATGAATTAATTGGTAAATTCCTCAGTAAAATAAGTATTTGGTAAATAACAAAAGTTCATCTCAATACTTTGTTATATACCCTTTGTTGGCAATGACAGAGGGCAAACGCTTTCTGTAAGTTTTCACAAGGTTTTCACACACTGTTGCTGGTATTTTGGCCCATTCCTCCATGCAGATCTCCTCTAGAGCAGTGATGTTTTGGGGCTGTCGCTGGGCAACACAGACTTTCAACTCCCTCCAAAGATTTTCTATGGGGTTGAGATCTGGAGACTGGCTAGGCCACTCCAGGACCTTGAAATGCTTCTTACGAAGCCACTCCTTTGTTGCCCGGGCCGTGTGTTTGGGATTATTGTCATGCTGAAAGACCCAGCCATGTTTCATCTTCAATGCCCTTGCTGGTGGAAGGAGGTTTTCACTCAAAATCTCACAATACATGGCCCCATTCATTCTTTCCTTTACACGGATCAGTTGTCCTGGTCCCTTTGCAGAAAAACAGCCCCAAAGTATGATGTTTCCACTCCCATGCTTCACAGTAGGTATGGTGTTCTTTCTCCTCCAAACACGACAAGTTGAGTTTTTACCAAAAAGTTATATTTTGGTTTCATCTGACCATATGACATTCTCCCAATCCTCTTCTGAACCATCCAAATGCTCTCTAGCAAACTTCAGATGGGCCTGGACATGTACTGGCTTAAGCAGGGGGACACATCTGGCACTGCAGGATTTGAGTCCCTGGTGGCATAGTGTGTTTCTGATGTAGCCTTTGTTACTTTGGTCCCAGCTCTCTGCAGGTCATTCACTAGATCCCCCCATGTGGTTCTGGGATTTTTTTTCACTGTTTTCATGATAATTTTGACCCCATGGGGTGAGATCTTGCGTGGAGCCCCAGATCGAGGGAGATTATCAGTGGTCTTGTATGTCTTCCATTTTCTAATAATTGCTCCCACAGTTGATTTCTTCACACCAAGCTACTTACCTATTGCAGATTCAGTCTTTCCAGCCTGGTGCAGGTCTACAATTTTGTTTCTGGTGTCCTTTGACAGCTCTTTGGTCTTGGCCATAGTGGAGTTTGGAGTCTGACTGTTTGAGGTTGTGGACAGATGTCTTTTATACTGATAACGAGTTCAAACAGGTGCCATTAATACAGGTAACGAATGGAGGACAGAGGAGCCTCTTAAAGAAGAAGTTACATGTCTATGAGAGCCAGAAATCTTGCTTGTTTGTAGGTGACCAAATACTTATTTTACTGAGGACTTTACCAATTAATTCATTAAAAATCCTTCAATGTGATTTTCTGTATTTTTTTTCTCATTTTGTCTCTCATAGTTGAGGTATACCTATGATGAAAATTGGAGAACTCTCTCATCTTTTAAGTGGGAGAACTTGCACAATTGGTGACTGACTAAATACTTTTTTGCCCCACTGTATATACTGTATATATATATATATATATATATATATATATACAGTATATATATATATATATATATATATATATATATATATATACATACACACACACACACATATATATATGTAAGTACGTACGTGTGTGTGTGTGTGTGTGTTAAATAACTTGGGGCCCAATATTGACCCCTGGGGGACCCCACAGGCAATTCCCATACATCCAGACAGATATTCTCCCATCTTCACAAACTGTTGTCTCTCAGATAAATAACTTGTGACCCAATTCAGTGCCACTCCCCTAATACCATACAATTTTAGTTTATCAAGAAGTATTGAATGATTTATTGTATCAAATGCTTTTCTAAAATCTATAAATATGCCAATTGCATATTTTCCTTGATCTAATGCATTTATTATTTCCTCTGTTGCTTCTATTATTGCTAATGATTGTTTTGATTGATTGAACTGTTTGATTGATTGATGTTGTACTCTTTGCTCTAAATCCATATTGATTCTGATTAAGCAGATCATGTTTATTTAAAAAATTTTCTAATCTGTTGCTGAAAAGTTTTTCCAGAATCTTTGAAAATTGTGGGAGGAGTGATACTGGTCTGTAGTTTGTGTAGTGGTGTTTATTTCCTTGCTTGAATAATGACATTACTTTTGTTGGTAAATTTCTATGATGCCCTTGTCTGTCTGAGAATGTTGGTTATTCTGCAACTATGTTTCTCCAACCTTCATCCTGCTTGCTTTGAGAATGTTAGTTATTCTGTAACTATGGGTTCATCCTTCATCCTGCTTGCTTTGCACGTCACACTGCCGCCTTTAGATTATGCCCAAGGATTCACTCACTGAAACCAGATAGAATCAGCTCTGCCCTCAGCTAAGCTGGCACATAGGAGAAGGACGCTGATACACGTGAGGGGAGCCCTCCCTCCTGCGTGAGGGAGTGGCAGAGTTCTATAAAAACCATAGGACCCACTGTTGGGGTAGCACTCTCTCTTGATACGTCTTGAGAGTAGTGTTCCAGCGCTGTATATTGTACCATATCTCAGCTTCAGTAAAATAAGTGAAACTATACTTCACCTCTCTGTCTGGTTATTTGGCCTTCGTACCAAAAGAACCGGAGGTTAAGATATTTTAGCACAACACTTTTGCTATTTTCATTTTCTTTGGGAATGAGCCAGTTTGAAATGATAGATTACAAATATATGTAAATGGTTTTAATATGCCATCAACAGTTGTTTTTACTAGTGCCATATCAATACCATCACAATCAGTAGATAATTTATTTTTACACTTTTCAACAACAGATTTTACCTCTAGTTCATCCACCGCTGAGAGAAAGATTGACTGAGGGTTATTTCCAATCAATGTTTCACTGAGGGTGTCTCTTCCTTGGTTTGTAATTTTTGCTGCCAGCTCTGGTGCAACATTTACGAAAAATTTGTTCATTCTATTTACTACCATGTTTTTATCATAATTGTCACCACAATTATCAGTAAAATACTCTGGATATATTGTTTTCTTAGTTCCATTTTTCCTTAATTTATTTAATATGTCCCAGACTCCTTTTATATCACTTTTATTTTCATTTAACATTTTCCTATAGTATAATTTTTTACTAGTTTGTATTATTTCAGTTAACTTATTACCTCCGCCAAGGAGGTTATGTTTTTACCGGGGTTTGTTTGTCTGTTTGTCTGTCTGACTGTTACCAACATAACTCAAAAACTTATGAACAGATTTTAACGAAATTTTCAGGACAAGTCTGAAATGGGACAAAGAAGAAATGATTAGATTTTGGGACTGATCCGGATCACCATCTGGATCCAGGAATTTTTTAAAGGATTCTTTATCATTGCGAGATGGGGACATTTTTAGCATATGTGTATATAACTCCACAATAAATGGTCAGGACACTTGCCAAAAAAATATAGGATAAGATCCCAATAGGTTCTACCAAATATCAAAGACTGATCCCGATCCTGCAAAAAATCCAGATACTGTGATCCAGAACAGGAAATAATAAGGGATCTTTGGAATTTTCATCACTGTAAGGTAACAAATTAAGATATAAACATACAACAAACATCAAAATATAGCCAAGACACTGAGGAATCAATAGTGTGCCAATGGATTTGTTGTATCTTCAAAAGCTATGGAGATATATCATGAAGAAAACCGCCATTACCGAAAAAGTGATTTTTGTCAATAACTACTGAACTAATAAAGATATCAATGTGAATCCAATTGCTAATGTTACACCTCGCTCTCGCCGGTCATCGTTACCAGCTGCGCGCACACCTGCGCCTCATCGGCGATGAGCTATATCTACCCCTCTGCCCTCTGCTTCGGCCTGGAGTCGTCTTCGCTTCTACGCTCCTTCACGGCGACTGATCCGGTCTCTACCGACAGCGCATACTGCACGTAAGCAACTCTCCATACCCTTACCTTCTCTCCAGTCCTTCCCCTGTGCACAGGTGGATTCCCAGGTAGCGGCTTTTCCCTCTCCACGCCTCATCTCCGCCTGCATGGCTCCGGCACGTCAAGGGCGCACAGCCGCGCTGTCTTCCAGGTCACAGCTGTCAAGCCAACGCCAGCCACTCGTCCATCTGCACTTGAGCAAACATAGTAAATTATTCCCACGGTGTGGTCGGCTACAACTAACCTCCTGCTCTGCTCTCCCCTCAGGGTTACCTGGTCGAACGGCGAGCTGTTCCGCCCACTATGCACGATGTCCACCCACACCACATCTCCATTCCCACTCACGCACTCATACACCTTTGGTTGTCAATAAAAGCATTAAGTCTTCCCGAGCCCGTGTGTGTGTGTTCCCTGAGTCCAAGGTTATGACAGCTAAATGTATGTTTTGATGGTCAAGGAATCTGAAATATAGATAAAATAAGTGTAGGACTATTATATTTGGGGAAAATCCCAATATTAGAAGAAACTGAGGTACTTGACAGAGGTCTGCGCTCTCCGAGTGCTTTTCTAGTTTTTATATGTTTTATATATTTTTTTTCAGATTCTTTAGTTCTTAATTTAATAAAAAATTTTGTCAAGATAATTTTTCTTTTTACAAGCATTTTGTAGCCCCCTGGTTAACCACAGGCAATTTTTGTATTTATATTTTTTTTATTAATTTCTTTAATTGGTCAGTTTTTTATCATATAATGATTTAAATATATCAATAAATTTATCATATGCCATGTCCACTTCTTTCTCTCTATAGACAACATCCCAATTCTGTAACATTAAGTCATCTTTTATAGCACTGATTGTATCTTCTGTTCGTATTTTTATAAATAACCTTTTTACATGGTTGATTTTTATTCTTACTCTCATTAACCCCATAATTAACATCTCATCATCATCATCATCATCATCATAGCAGTCTGTCGGGGGCGACAATGACTGTTTCATTTAGGTCTGATCAGATTCCTCCACGCAGCTCTGTCCTTTGCCTTCCACTGCCAGGAACTCCAGACCTTGTTAGCCCGGGCGACATCTGAGCTGGTATGAGTTGCTTTCTGAGTGACCATTTCATGAAACTGCTTGCAAAGTATTTGAGTACCACTAGCTTTTGCTGGACTAGCGGCACATTCTTGGCAGATTGAGATATTATCAGTGGCAAGGGCAGGCCAAGACAAACTGACTCCAGTATCTGATGCAGTGACTGACTAGATGATAGGTTTGTTTATCTCTGCTCTTTGTGTAGTGCATGTCACGATGCACCGACTGGCAAAAGTCCACCACAGACCTTGCAACAGATGTGCTTATCTGCCAGGATGTCCAGTCCCGTGTAACTGGGAGTGGGCCACCACATACCTGTGATAGATAAGTGTTTTTAGTTCTGCCAAGATCCCCAGTTTCACCCTCCATGCCATCGGAAGAGCGGGGTTGCCGGTTGAGTCGCCGACAGCCCACCCCATGAGACAGGTAGTATCGGTTTTCATGGTTATCCGGTAGCAAGCAAACCAGTGCCTGACCTGACATGGAGTCCAATTAACATCTAAAGAAACAAATAAAGGCAAGTGGTCACTAATATCATTTATTAGTATATCACTTACCATATTATATTCAATAACATTGGGAAAAATGTTGTCTATCAAGGTAGCACAGTGTGTCGTTATTCTCGTAGGTTTTGTAATCTTTGGAAATAAGGTTAAGCTATACATTGCATCTAAGAAATCTTCAGTTGGTTTATGTTGTTTTGTTTTCATTAAATCTATATTAAAGTCACCACAAATAAAGATATGTTTTTGTCTTATTTTAGTGTACAGCTTTTCCATATCATTTCTAAATTTTTCCTTATCAGATCCCGGTGCTCTATATATACAACTTACTATTATGTTTTTTTTCTATTTTCCATCGTAATTTCAATTGTTAAATACTCCATAATTTCATTCACTGTTGATGTCATGCTGTCCACTTTCTTACGTTTTAAATTTCTATCAACATACAGTGCTACCCCCCTCCCCCATTTTTACATTTCCTGTTTTGTGTATACATCTCATATCCAGGTAATTCAAAATTTACATATTTTTCTTCATTAATCCATGTTTGTTATTGCTATAATCCTAAATGGGGTCTTAAATTGATTTAAAAACTCCTTAATGCTATCAGAGTTGGCATAGAGACTCCTACTATTAATATGTACTATTGTAATGTCTGATCCAAGTTCATAATTCCATTTAATTGTTGTTCATCATAATAAGTACACTTATTGTTAGTGTGATTAAAGTAGTTATTATCTGGATCATTATCACCTAAAATATCTTGTGGTTTGTGTTCAGTATTTACAAAGGTTTCAGCTTCAATCTGACCTAATATACTTCCATTATTAAATGAGGAAGGATGATTGGTTGAAGTGCTGATCATAAGTTGTGTCGACAATGTACACCAAAAAGAAAAAAAAAAAAGTTTCCACTCATAATCTAACTGCACTGTTACTCGTGCATAAGAGCTAAGGTTTAAATTTGTCTAATTCCTCCATATCTCTAATCATTATTACTTAAGCTTCTTCTGGTGTGCCAAGCAGTTTTATCCACACCTTACAATTCTTTGTCCATGTTGAAAGTATTTTTCCCTGTTTTCTGAGAGCCCTGGCTTGTCAAGTTATTTCAGAGTTCTTTTTTGTTAAATGTTCATTTACATAGACAGCCATTCCCTTCAGTTTTCTTGCTTGTCGCAGAAGATCAGTTTTTGCTTTTCTGTTGACAAATCTGTCATGAACCTGGGGTTTGGTGGTTACAAACCCAGTTCTGACTTATGGTTATTTTTGCTCTATTTTCCATCAGGCGCTTCAAGGAGCCTTTAGGCCTTCACTCCCTGACAGTTCGGGCACACCCCCTCCTCCTGTCAGTGTCAGTTAGTAATTGTGACTGTGAGCTGGCCTGGTTATTTTGGTGGTTTATGTTCAATAAAGTGCATGTTTTACTCTCGCAATTGGGTTTGTCATTTCTTCCTCCGTGCACTACTATGCAGCGCACGGGGAACGCGGGACATGCGTTTTTTCTTTTTCTTTCCACCCTCTTTTTTCTTCCTCCCCAAGTATCAACATAGTGGTTTCGACGGAGAGGGAGCTGGAGAGGGAGCTGCGCTCGCTGTGCTTCCTGGAGGAGGTTTTTTCATGGACACAGAAGCCCTGTTCCTCCTGGGTTGTTCGACGGGCTTGGGACACAGCGAGGAGGGTGATGGAGCGAGACAGCCTCTGGGATCATCCCGAGGCAATGGAGATTCTCCGGGACATCTTTGCCGTGCCATGCAAGGAGTTGGATCAGGATCTTCCAGTGCTCGAGCTCCTCGGAGCCACGCCGCTGTCTGCTCCAGATTTTTTTTTTTTTTGCAATACTTTATTGATCGGCAGAGGGGAAATTGAGGGCATCCACCTGGATGGACGAAGCAGCCATGGTATGGCGCTATCCCTTTACCATTCACACACACATTCACACCTAGGGCCACTTTAGAGTCTCCAATTAACCTAACCTGCATGTTTTTGGCCTGTGGGAGGAAACCGGAGAAATCCCAGAGTAAACCCACACAGACACGGGGAGAACATGCAAACTCCACACAGATCACTATTGGTCAGGGGCTGGGATCGAACCAGGGATCCCATGGCCAAGGGTGAATTGCTGTGCTGCTGCAGTGCTAACCACTGCGCCACCGCACCGCGGATGATGACGCAGGGCTAGCTGTTCCTGAGGAGGTCGATGGGGGTACAACGCTTGGCGGACCGACAGTACCCATGCATCATAATACAGAGCTTCTCAGCATGGGTGACTCGCTGCCCAGCGCTGTGCTTAATATCCCAGATCATCTGGTTCCCGAGCCTTCCATGAAAAAGAAGAGGAGGAACTCCTGCCGAAGGAGGCCTCCAGCCTCGCCAATGGCAGCCCTGCCTCCTCGTTCTGAGCCGTGTCCCGCTCCGTCCCTGAAGGAACTGGAGGAACGTAGGCTGGCTCTTCTCGCAGATACGGACCTCATCCTGGAGGTGAAGCCATGGCTCCTCCCGGAGATGGCCGGGAGATTGAAGGAACTTTCCCTGAGGGAGGGGGAGCCGCAGCTCGATGAGGAACACCAGGAGAGGAGAGGAGATGCCTTGGAGGCCGCTGGGGAAGCCCTGTGCCAGGAGATCAGGCAAGTTTCTCCTCATTTAACTTTTCCTGTTGATGAACAATTTTGCCTGCCTCCTGGCGAGGGGACTTGGAATGTGCAGTCCTCCGAGTGCTCCGCTCCAGCGGCAAATAGTGCTCCCATACCCAACCTCACCAAATCCTTTTTGTGTGCCCCCACGAGATCGCCAGATCTAGAACCAGGTCGCTCGAGGGGAGAGGAACCAGAGGCCCAGGAGGGTCCAGCTCATGGGCCAGCGGTGAGGCCATCCCCGGCCACCACACCAGAGGAGCCAGTGGTGTGGAAGATGGCACCGAGACTGCAACCACCATCACGCCTGCTGTGGGGACCGCCGCAGCAGAGTCATCCCCCGGACCAGACCTCCAGCCGACGGGACCCCGAACATCATCGTCGGCATCAACGGAGTCCTGGACAGCGGTAAAGCTTGAGCACAGGCAAGTGATCTCTCCTGTAGTTCACTTGTCAATTATTGAGAGATCTTGTCTGGCTCTTGTGGAGGAGAGTTGGGTGCAGCCCCCAGCTGCATCTGGATTCCTCTCGCCAGGCTCTGCCACTGCCGGCAACCCTAACCGTTTCTCCTCTCCCGTCTCCCTCAAGCTCCATCCTAGGGTCGCCAGAGAGGAGCCGCTGCAACCTGGGTTGCCCGCAGATGGCGATGCAGGGCTAGCTGTTCCTGAGGGAGTCGATGGGGGTACAATGCTTGGCGGACCGACGGTACCCATGCACCTAAAGTCATCGGAGTCCTGGACGGCGGTGGAGTCCGAGTGCAGGCAAGTGTGCTCCATAATGGCTGTCATGTCTTTGTCAATGTCACACTGCCTGACTCATGGTGAGGGGGGCCCAGGGCAGCTCGCAGAAGCCCTAAGGGCCACCTCACTAAGCTCTGCCGCTGCCAGCAACCCTGACCTGGTCTCTTTATCTCTCCCTCCGGGTTCGGAGACCCCTGCCAGGGTCTCCGGAGAGCAGCTGATCCTGCCAGAGGCCACTGAGGATCTGGGTCCAGGGCCAGGGGTCATGGAGAGCCTTACTTCCCTCGCTGGGGAGGCCACCGCAGGAGCAATGAGGCCCCCGATAGGGACCACCGCAGGTGCAACGGTGCTCCAGCTGGAGCCCACCGCAGGTGCAGCAGAGCTCCAGCTGGAGTCCACCGCCGGTGCAGCAGAGCTTCAGCCAGAGTCCACCGCTGGTGCAACAGAGCTCCAGCCGGAGTCCACCGCCGGTGCAGCAGAGTTCCAGCCGGAGTCCACCACCGGTGCAGCCACGTCCCAGGCCGGGACCATTGCAGGTGCAGGCATGTCCCAGGCTGGGACCATCGTGGGTGCTACGGTCCTCCTGGTCCAAGTTTCGGAGGGCAGGGGTGCTCCTGTCCCTTGGTTTGGTCACTGAGGTTCCCCGGTGGGTAGGCTGCCTCTCCGCCTTCCCCTTCGGTTCTGGTGGCCCCACCATGCGGGTCGGCCACCCAAAAGACTTGGCCTACGGGTCGGGTGGCCCATCAGCCTGGGCAGGCCACGGGACGCTGTTCCGCAGGCTGTCTGCTGGACGTGGGACTTGGGCGGGCCATCCGATCAGTCACCCCTCGCCATTCCGGGGGCCTGGAACTCTGGTCGACTCCCTGAACTTTGGACATCTGGGGAAGGGTGTTAGTGTCCTAGGTGGGGGCTGGTAGGAGGGTCACTGCTCTTTATTTGCATATTATTTTTTGTTTGTTTTTTTTCACCCGTTGCTTCCCTCCTAACCTGTTTTCCCCCGCCTCCCACCCTGGGTATTGTTTTTGTTTGTTTTGTTTTTTTTGTGGGGGGGGGGCCCTTGTGGTGTGTTTTTGTTTTCGGCTGATGGTACTGGGGTTTCTGGAATCCACCCCTAGAGGGGAGGGGGCCCTGTCATGAACCTGGGTTTGGTGGTTACAAACCCAGTTCTGACTTATGGTTATTTTGCCCTATTTTCCATCAGGCGCTTCAGGAAGCCTTTGGGCCTTCGCTTCCTGACAGCTCGGGCACGCCCCCTCCTCCTGTCAGTGCCACCAGCTGTGCCTTGCTATTGGGCGTATTCACTCACATACACACACACTCCATTCATTCCCATTCACACGCTCAGAAACTCACTCATGCACACCTGAGATTTATTATGTTCAACCCACGCTTCCTCCCACCAGTGGTCTCTTCCCTCATTAGTATCATTATTACATAAATGCTGCATTATTAGGAACAGACCATCGGAGCATTCTGCCTCACACATGACAGCGTGTCCCTCCATGTATGTGTATTCAACTACCTATGTGCTCATTCAGCCTGACGTCGCCGTGGTTTATTTCCTTGGCATTAGCGGATGACCCTGCCTCACCTCATCCACCGGACTACATGGACAGCCCCGGATCGTTCCAGCCGTAAGTTTACGTTTGCCTTTCTCCTCGTGCCGTCAGCCTACGGTGGCACTAGGCATTCTCTCCCTCTGGCTGTAGAACATCCAGGTGGCGTCCCTGTATGACTGGTGGCCTAATTATCTTCATCACTGCAACCCTCAGTTAGTTATTGTGACTGTGAGCTGGACTGGTTATTTTGGTGGTTTATGTTCAATAAAGTGCACATTCTACTCTCACAACTGGGTTTTTCATTTCTTCCTCCGTGCACTACTATGCAGCGCACGGGGAATCATAACAAAATCAGACGATAATTTTTGGCAGCGCGGTGGCGGAGTGGTTAGCACTGCGGCAGCACAGCAACTCACCCTTGGCCAGGGGATCCTGGGTTCGATCCCAGCCCCAACCAACAGTTATCTGTGTGGAATTTGCATGTTCTCCCCGTGTCTGCGTGGGTTTACTCTGGGATTTCTCCGGTTTCCTCCCACATGCCAAAAACATGCAAGTTAGGTTAACTGACATCAAACTGGGGATTCTAAATTGTCCTTAGGTATGACTGTGAGAGTGAATGGTTGTCTGTCTCTCTGTCTCTCTGTCTCTCTGTGTCAGCCCTGTGATGGACTGGCAATCTGTCCAGGGTGTACCCTGCCTCTCGCCCAAAGATGCTGGGATAGGCTCCAGCCCCCCCACGCGATCTGAAAAGGATTAAGCGGAAGAAGATGGATGGATGGATCACTGGTTTTCCTTTATGGTCTTTTCTAGGCAACGTGTAGCAAGCCGAAATAGTCTTATTGTCCACAACAGTGTTTTTAGAGTTGAAAAATTTTAATACCTGCTGCTCAAGAGTGTGCGATTCTCCCAATGTCTCATCCTCCCCATCCTGATTATCAACTCCAGCTGTCACACGTGCATAGGAGCGGTGTCTGGTGTTAAGACCGCTCACAATGACATCATCCATTCTTGTATATTGTTCTAATACATCCACACGTCTTTCTAAGAAATTAATTTTCTTGTCTTTTTCCATAATTTCAGTCTTTAATTCACGCACTTGTTCCATAAGGCCAATAAGCAGAGTTTGTTGTTTTGCTATCTTAGATATTTCTTCAGACAAAAAATTTAGTGAGAGTTTGATCTCCTCCAACTCTTCTCCATTTGTCTGATTCTTTTTCGGAGGCATAATGACTAATCTGACTGAGATCAAAGCAGAAGCTCACCTGTTGGCTAATACAGGAGCCGAAGTGCGCCCGATGGCTAGTGGAGGCTGTCAGCTGGCTTTGTCGTCTAATAGCTGTTATCTGGCAGTGAGGCAGAAGCTCTCCCGATGATTAGTGAAAGTCGCTAGTGGGAGTTGTAGTCTGATAGCTAGTGAAGGCCGCTAACTGGCGTTGTCATGGTAGCTGTATCTGCTGGTGAAGCCAAGGTTCCCTTGGTAGCTAGTGGAGGCCTCTAGCTAGCGTTGTCCTATCTGACGATGAGTCCAAAGCTCTCCCGGTGGCTAATGGAGACTGTTAGCTTGGGTCGTAGCCTGGTAGCAGGTATCTGGCGGTGAAACCGAAGCTCTCCCGGTGGCTAATGGAGACCATTAGCTTGGGTCGTAGCCTGGTAGCGGGTATCTGGCAGTGAAACCGAAGCTCTCCCAGTGGCTAATGGAGGCTGCCAGCTGGCATCGCAGCCTGATAGTGGGCATCCGGCGGTGAAGCCAAAGCTCCCTCGGTCCAAGTGGGTGCCTCCAGCTACCGTCATTGTCTGGTAGGTGGTTTGTTCACCAGTTCTCCTGCTTCTATGTCTCCTTCCTCCTAGACTGTTAGTCAACAGGCTGTCCTTCCTGGATGGACGTCAGCTTCCTCCAGGTACATCCGCATGCCTTTCAACCTTAGTTCCGGCCCGAGCTGCTTTCAAAAGATCATGGATACCATCTTCGCTGGTCTCTCAGGGGTGGTGGTGTACTTGGACGACATTGTGGTGCACAGTGCAACACTGGCCTCCCACGACGCTCGCCTTGATAAGGTTATGGGGATGTTAACAAAACACGTCCTCACACTCAATGGGGAGAAATACGTCTTTGGAGCAACGACCATCAAGTTTGTGTGTTTCCGCCTGCCTGCCGAGGGCCTGAGCTGCCTACACTCAAACGTTGAGGCGGTACTGCAGCTACTCGAACCATCATGTCCCGCACATCTCTTATCCTTTTTGGGCATGACAAATTTTTACGGGCATTTGACTCCCCATTACTTGGAGATGATAGAGCCACTACGCACCCTCCTGAAGCAGGATGCACCCTGGTTGTTGACCTCGGCATGCTCCACCGTCATCAGCCAATTGAAGACACAGCTGACCTCTCCACCAGTACTCGCCCACGTCGACCCACAAAGCCCCACATTCGTGACGTGCGATGCCTCCAACACATCAGTAGGAGCCGTTTTGTCGCAACTGCAAGGAGGAACTGAGCGCCCAGTGGCGTTTGCCTCAAGGTCATTCACTTTGGGCGAGCAGAAGTACTCAGTGGGAGAGAGGGAGGCACTGACATACGTTTGGATGTGTGAACGCTGGCACATGTACCTATATGGACAACACTTCACGCTGCGGACAGACCACAGAGCCCTCACAGCACTGCTAGAAACATCGAGGTTGGGGCACAAACCTCTGCACATCTACAGGTGGACAGAAAGACTTCAAGCATACGACCTTAACACCCAGTTCACGCTGAGTACAGATAACGTAGTGGTGGACCACTTGTCCTGGGCCATGCCTAAGCCCACTCTGAATGGCAACCAAGACCCCTTGTGGGTATAGAATCGTGAATTTAACATAATCCTCTCTGATGCGCATCTCCGGTAAACATTTTTTAAATGACTATATCGTATAGTGTTATTGACAGTAATGCTAATGTAGCACAGCAGTAACCCACTGACCGGATCACTCTCTAGTTTTGACAAGGTAATTATGACAACACTTTAGTTCATATTGTAAGGCCTTTGACTGCTGTTAGTTGTTGTGTGGTTTCTGTAAATATGCTGAATCACACTTTTATGGTCTGTTTATGTTAATCCGTTTTAGCTACGCATACTTAAAAAAAAGGCTGTTGCTATTAAGCTCCAGCAGTCGTTTACAGTCATGTGAAAAAATTAGGACACCCCATTAAATATTCAGTTCTTTATTAAGAAATGTTCACATATTGATGTCTAATCTTGTTTTTTATTTATCTCTGGAAAAGAGGGTGATTTAATTGCAGGTAAATAACAAAAATTAACCTTGTTTTACTAATTAAACAAAAGATATAAAAAAGTGCGTATTCTGAGGAAAAAGTTAGGACACCCTACCGCCTAATAACTAGTGTTACCCCCTTGGCTGAAATAACTTCAGTGAGATGCTTCTTGTAGCCATCTACCAGTCTATAACATCGTCTGAGGAAAGTTTGCCCAACTCCTCAATGCAGAATTCTTTCAGCAGTGAGATGTTTGAGGGGTTTCTTGGATGTACAGCCCGTTTCAAGTCACCCCACAGCATCTCAGTGAGACTAAGATCTGGGCTTTGACTTGGCCATTCCAGGACTCTCCATTTCTTAGTTTTTAGCCAGTCCTTGGTGGATTTACTGGTACGTTTTGGGTCAGTGACCCTGTTTACATGGTCATGAGTAAACTGATTACTGGAGTAAACCGAAAAAGGTAATAAATGGCTTATGGTGTTTACATGCACCGAGTAAATGGTTTATTGGCCAAATAAACTAGGCGTGTTAATCCGTTTTCTCATAAACCGATAATGGCTTTTAACTGATAAAGGTAATTGGATTACTCTGTTTACATGACAGTTTGAATAATAAGGTACACCTGTAAGAAAACAAAGCAACCCTGCTGGGCACAGCAGCTTTATCGGTCTGACCCTACATTTAAGGACAGACGCAGTGGTTGTGCAAAGATGTGGAATTCACTGTGTGGGTGGGTGTGTTTAAGTGTGATAATGAATAAAACAGTTGTTTCATTCAAATGGTCGAGCCTCTGTGTTTATTCCTTAGGTTATTGCAGTTCCATAGATATAGAATAGCTGTTTTTAAATGCACTGTCCTAGCCTATGATTTTTCATGTTATTTTAATCCATATGATAGTTTGGGTCAAAATACGATAATTTTAAAGCAACGGTACAATATTTCTACACGGTAGAATTCATGGTGGGTTCAATGATGGTGACCTGGCCAGGTCCTGCTGCAGCAAAGCATCCCCAAACCATAATACTTCCACCTTCATGCTTCACAGTTAGTATGAGGTTCTTTTCCTGGAATGATGTATTTGGTCTATGCCAAACACGTCCCCTGTTCTGGTGTCCAGATAATTCAATTTTAGACTCATCTGTCCAAAGAACATTATTCCAGAAGTCCTGGTCGTTGTCTTTGATCTCTCTGGTAAACTTCAGTCTGGCCTTCATATTTCTCTTATAGAGAGCAAAGGTTTCCTCCTCGCACACCTCCCATGCAAGTTAAACTTGTGCAGTCTCTTTCTGACTGTAGAGGCATGCATTTTCACATCAACAGTAGCAAGAGCCTGCTGCAGGTCCCGTGATGACATTTTAGGGTTTTTGGAGACTTAGCATCTTGCGGTCTGTTCTCAGAGTGAACTTGCTTGGACAGCTAGAACTAGGCATGTTGGCAGTTATTTAGAATGTCCTCTACTTGTGGACTATTTTCCAAACAGTGGAATGGCTGATTACAAATTCTTTTGAGATCTTTTTAAATCCCTTACCAGACTCATAAGCTGCTACAATCTTCTTTCTGAAGGCCTCAGACAGCTCTTTCAATCTCACCATGGTGTTCACTCTCACTTCAACAGTCAGGAGCACACCAAACTAAATGTCTGAGGTTTAAATAGGACAAGCCCCAATCAAAATGTTGAGTAACGATGTTCTAATCATGTGCACCTGATGTGATACACCTGTGTGTGATTTTAGCCATTTTAAGTGGGAATAAATAGGGTGTCCTAATTTTTTCATGACTGTATGTCAGTTCCGGTTCATTTTAAGTTGTAAGTACACTACCGTTCAAAAGTTTGGGGTCACTTAGAAATTTCCTTATTTTTGAAAGAAAAGCACTGTTTTTTTCAATGAAGATAACTTTAAACTAATCAGAAATACACTCTAATATCTAATATACATTGCTAATGCGGTAAATGACTATTCTAGCTGCAAATGTCTTGTTTTTGGTGCAATATCTACATAGGTGTATAGAGGCCCATTTCCAGCAACTATCACTCCAGTGTTCTAATGGTACAATGTGTTTGTTCATTACGTTAGAAGGCTAATGGATGATTAGAAAACCCTTGGGCAATCATGTTAGCACAGCTGAAAACAGTTTAGCTGGTTAGAGAAGCTATAAAACTGACCTTCCCTTGAGCAGGTTGAGTATCTGGAAAAAATTATTATTTCAAATACAAATCCTTATTTCTAACCTTGTCAATGTCTTGACTATATTTTCTATTCATTTTACAACTCATGGTGGTAAATAAGTGTGACTTTTCATGGAAAACACAAAATAATTGTCTGGGTGACCCCAAACTTTTGAACGGTAGTGTATGTTATATTTTTATTGTTTTAAAATATAAAAATAAATGCTGTGAAATGTTGGATGCCTGAATTCATTGGTGCCCTTGTAGAGGGTGCGAAGGAAAGGATGTAGAGGCGAGGCACGAGCATAGGTCAGCACAGATTCTTTATTTACCCTCTAACATGAATACAGCCCGTTGGTCCCAGCGTGGCTGCTGGGGCCCGGTTAGTCGTGATGAGAGTAGAAATGTAAGAGTGAAGAGTTAAGAGACAGAGATGAGGGAGAGCAGCTCTTTCATACTGTCATACATACAGAGAGAATGCATGGCACGTATGCATATCAATTGTCATCTACTACCATTGGTCAATACACATGATTAGCATGACATTGGATGATACAAAGATGCATTCATTCAGTCCCACCTGACTGTCTCCTGTGGTTCTTTTGGTCATGTGTCAATTGTCACATGTCAATTGTCCTCTGCTTCCTCCAAGCCCCTGCTGGGTGACTGCTGGGTGTGAGGAATGCTTAAGAGAAATGTCCCAGAGGAATGTCTCCCCGCTGTGTTTAGTGTCAGCACACCAGGCACCCCCCCCAAACACCCAGAAAGGGCTGTGAGCCCCCCCCCCCTTGTCATTTGGCTCCAGCTCCGGGTTCCAGCACGTTGAATGGCCGTGGATCGTGGGCACACAGGCCGGTGCATTTCGTGTGTAATGGAACAAGACGGCGATCGGCCGGCTTTAGGGAGTAAGGTGCGGGAAGAGGACTGTGGAGGAGGAGGGGGTGGGGTTGGAAAAGTTGGTGGTTGTGAAAAAAAGAAAACTTATGTTATACGCGCGTGGTGCATGCTTGGCGCCATGACCACATAGCTGGCAAATGTGCTGTCCTTGTAATCCTGCGGTGTGCGTGCGGGGCTTCTGTGCGCGGGAGGTCTGCTTGTCGCAAGCTCAGTCAGGGTCGGGGAGCTTGGTGGAAATCAATGCAGTCGGCGTCGATGAGCTTCCCTGTTCAGACTGTTTCTGTGCGTTGCTCGTGTCACTGATCCTCATGCGTCTCGATCCCAGCGCGGCGCTCTCCGTCCAGCCCTGGAGGTCGCCATCATGGAGAGAGGACAAGGCGCGCGCGCTCCCATGTGGATGCGAAGGATGTAGGCGATCCCTGGTCTCTGGAATCCACAGCGCGGTGAAAAGGAGAGATAGTCCATTTCACGTTAGGTCACCAATGTAGAGGGTGCAAAGGAAAGGATGTGGAGGTGAGGCACGAGCGTAGGTCAGCACAGATTCTTTATTTACCCTCTAACATGAATACAGCCTGTTCGCCCCAGCGGTCGTGATGAGAGTAGAAGTGTAAGAGTGAAGAGTTAAGAGACAGAGATGAGGGAGAGCAGCATTTTTTTTTTATATGTCATACATACAGAGAGAATGCCTGGCACATATGCATATCAATTGTCATCTACTACCATTGGTCAATACTGTCATGCGGTGACCCTCGCGGATCACCATAAGACGCCAAGAGTCCACCAGTGAGTTTTGCGATGATGGTGATTTATTAACACAACGTGACAAGACAAGACTGTGAGCCGCTCAGGGCAAAAACACACATAAATCAATACAAGGGCTCGCAGGGCTAACCCCAGCCACTACGAGCTAAACTGTGACATGGCATGAAACACGAACCTGACATGAAGGTCAAACGACGCTTAGACGAGGATAGTTGACAATACTCCTGCGATCTTACTGCCGCTAGTGCCCGCTTTATAATGGCGAACACTAACGAGCAGTAATGACAAACAGCTGACAAGCCTTGACAGGCGGAAGCCCCACCGAGCCTCTTCACAATAAGAGCCCGGTGAGGCCAGAATGCACCCCGCAGCTGTGAAGGCCGGCAGCGAGCTGTGCTTAGTCCGAGCGCGGACAGAACCCAGCGCTCGGGTCATAACAGTACCCTCCCTCCGAGGGCGGGCTCAGAATGCCCCAAGGACCACCCCGCCCCCCAGGGTGGGTGGCTGGGGGTAGGTGCGGAGGGAGAGAGACCAAACCCAGAAACAAAACAGTGACAAGAATAACTACATACAGGACAATGACAAGAATAACTACTCAGATTAAATCAAAAAGATGCACATGGAGAAAACAAAAAAACAGAACTACTGGGTCAGAAACACTAAACACAAGACTATGACAAAATACCGAATATTCAAAATCAGATAAAATACACAGAGGAAAATAAGGCAACAGTAGAACATAACACATACTAGGGCAACTGCAAGACATAACCATAACCAAAATACACAGGACAGCAAGGAAAAAAAAAACAAATCACTGCAACATATCAACACCAGAAAAACCACTACCCCCGCAACAGTTTATGCTGACCGGCAGAGACCAAGCGCCACAGGAACAGTTCAGGTGGTCTCCCCGCGTCCAACAGCCGGCGGGTGGCCATAAGAGGCGGAACATGGCCAGGCGGCTCACCACAGTCCAACGCCCAGCACGTCCACTCCTCTGGTGGTCGAACCAGGTCGCCCGAAGACACACACAACACATCGGGTGGCCGACCCGAGGCGCCGAACCGGCGAAACAGTTCCTCAGGCGGCCGACCCGTGTCCCTCAGCCACCAGTCCCGGGGAAAAACAGCCCGCGGCGGCCTCCCTGACAAGGACAAAACTCGGGAGAGCTGGGGCAAGCGAATAGGAACCCCCACGACCCCCAGCGATGATGCACAGGGGCGGTGACTCAGCAGAGGGAAAAGATGGCACGGATGAGCCCGTAATCCGTCCGACGGCGAAAGGTCTGCAGCTCCTCCCCCATCCGCGGACCATGCTGGCGCTGCACCTCCGCTGGACCCCGATTGGGTCCCAGCTGCACCCACGTCGGGCCCCGATTGGCCCAGAACTGCACCTGCGGTGGACCCCGATTGGGCCAGAACCGCATCCGCGGTGGACCCCAATTGGGCCTCTGGTGCACCCACGTCGGACCCCGATTGGGCCACAGCAGCCTCCACAACGGACCCCGACTGGGTCGGTGCAGCTCCGCTGATGATCTCCACCCCCGAACCTGGGACCTCCGACCCAGTGACTCCGACTGGTTCCACGCCGGCGACACTGCAACAAGGCTCACAAACAGGGAAAAAACCGGGATCAGAATCACCGGTAGCAACAGAACCCAGCGAGACAAGCTCGGGTGCAGCAGATGGCTGCTCCTCACTCGCCTCCCAGAGAGGCAGGCAAAAATGCTCCAGAACAGGGGACAGAGACACAAGGGGGAGCACTTGCCTGCTCTCGGGTTCTGTTGCCACCCAGGACTTCGATGATCCAGGTTCAGAGCGGCGACTCTCGTCAGCAGGCTCCAACTCAGCTGCGTCAGGCTCCGCAGCTGGCAAGATGTCATCTGCAGCCTGAGGTTCCTCCCGCGCTGCTGTCCACGCCGATGACCCGTATGGCGTGGGGGCAGGGGTCCCTCGACCCACTGGCTCGGACAGCTCCGGCGAGGAGACCCGGGGACGCTTCATCATCGGCTCAGGTTCCGGGCCGCAGTCCGCTCTTCTCCTCCATCCACGACGTGGCTGCAAGGTCGGATCCAGGCTTTCCAGCACTGCAGGCCGCCTCTTCATCCGACGACATTGGCCTGGCGTCACGAACCGCTCCACGGGGGGGACACAGAGGCAGCAGGTTTAGTTATTTTCACTACAGCAGGTGGAGGGATCTCGGAGGGCTGCGAGCCCCAAACTCCGCCCCCAGGAGTCAGACAAGGCAGCCTACAATTATGGTGTAATAAATTTACTTGCACTTGCCTTTCTCCCGGAGGGAAGATGGTTCCTGCTGTAGGGGACATTGTTCCTCCTTCTCCCCGCTGGATGGCAACAGAGGGCCCCCTAGAAGGACGAGGTGGAGGCGCTCTCAGAGGTTCGCTAACGGGCTTCGCCGGCAGCGGGTCCAGCTGGGGATTCTGCCGA
The DNA here is from genome assembly GCA_020510985.1 of Pholidichthys leucotaenia. Taxonomy (NCBI): domain Eukaryota; kingdom Metazoa; phylum Chordata; class Actinopteri; order Cichliformes; family Pholidichthyidae; genus Pholidichthys; species Pholidichthys leucotaenia. The sequence continues at coordinate 361,049,607 of CM035838.1, read as the reverse complement.
GGTTCTCCTTGGCCGTGGCGCTGACGTCGTCGATGACCTCCAGATGGCGCGGCCTCCTGGACCGGGTCAGGGACAGGAACCCAACACGGGGAGCGAGGATGCCTCCTAATCTGCTCCCTGCTTTCCTCCTCCTCCAGCCCGCGGAGTATCTCGCCCTGCATGGCGAATTCATCTCTCCTCGTCATAGTGGAGAGGAAGGTTGTCAAGAAGAACCTCAGTGCAGTGCAAGTACCAGCGTATGTCGCCAGGAGTGTCGTACAGCGTAGCGGTGAATAGAGTCCCATCCACGTACTCCAGAGCCTCCGCTAGCTCCTTGCCCAGGCGCCGACCGCGGCCCCTGCATGACGGCATTCTCCCAGCGAATGACACTCGGACAGGGAAGAACAATAGTCCAATTGAAGCAACGACTCATGGTGAAAAGGCGTCTCAGTGTGGCGTCTCCATTTAGACATCCTGGCAGGAGTATACTGTCATGCGGTGACCCTCGCGGATCACCATAAGACGCCAAGAGTCCACCAGTGAGTTTTGCGATGATGGTGATTTATTAACACAATGTGACAAGAAAAGACTGTGAGCCGCTCAGGGCAAAAACACACATAAATCAATACAAGGGCTCGCAGGGCTAACCCCAGCCACTACGAGCTAAACTGTGACATGGCATGAAACACGAACCTGACATGAAGGTCAAACGACGCTTAGACGAGGATAGTTGACAATACTCCTGCGATCTTACTGCCGCTAGTGCCCGCCTTATAAAGGCGAACACTAACAAGCAGTAATGACAAACAGCTGACCAGCCTTGACAGGCGGAAGCCCCACCAAGCGCCTTCACAATAAGAGCCCGGTGAGGCCAGAATGCACCCCGCAGCTGTCAAGGCCGGCAGCGAGCTGTGCTTAGTCCGAGCGCGGACAGAACCCAGCGCTCAGGTCGTAACAAATACACATGATTAGCATGACATTGGTTGATACAAAGACGCACGCATTCAGTCCTGTCTGACTGTCTCCTGTGGTTCTTTTGGTTGTGTGTCAATTGTCCTCTGCTTCCTCCAAGACCCTGCTGGGTGACTGCTGGGTGTGAGGAATGCTTCAGAGAAATGTCCCAGAGGAATGTCTCCCCGCTGTGTTTAGTGTCGCCACACTCTTTCAGTTACCTGTATAAGATAAGATAAGATAAGATAAGCCTTTATTAGTCCCACAACGGGGAAATTCCAGGATTGCAACAGCACAGGGATAGCAACACTCACAGCAACAATCAGAAGGCAAGAAAAAAAAAAAAAACAAGCAAGCAAGAGCAGCTAATATACATATGTACATATTACTATAAAATATATACAGTATATACACACACACAGACACACAGTGCAGAGCATTGTAGCTGGATGGAATAAATATATGAATATGTAAACACACAGTGCGGAGCATTGTAGCTAGATGGAATAAATATGTAAATATATAAACACCCACAGTACGGAGCAATGTAGCTAGATGGAATAATATGTGGATATATAAACACACAGTGCGGAGCATTGTAGCTAGATGGAATAAATATATAGATATATAAATATAAACACACCCAGTGTGGAGCATTGTAGCTAGATGGAATAAATATGTAAATATATAAACACACACAGTGCAGAGCATTGTTGCTAGATGGGATGAAACAGCACAACCGTCTACTTAGTTATCCTACATGGTATGATTATGTGCCCATACATATTCTCACTCTCCATAGCGACCAGTATTTTCCTAGTTGTATGCCGGAGGGGACCATTGTGTAAGTCTATTGCATCTTTGCATTCAAAAAACTATTAGTTTGTTACGTCTTTTTGCTATCTCTGCAAGCAGCTCTGCTTAGGTTGTACAGTCTGACAGCCGTTGGTAGGAAGGACCTGCGAAACCTCTCGGTTGTGCACCTGGGATGATGTAGTCTGCAGCTAAATGAGCTCCTCAGTGCATTCAGTATGCCCTGCATAGGGTGGAACTCGGACTCCAGCAGAGATGACAGTTTAGCCACCGTCCTTCTCTCTCCTATCTCCTCCACCGGATCAAGGCGCTGCCCCAGGACAGAGCTAGCTTTCTTGATCAGTTTGTTCAGTCTCTTCCTATCGGCTGCAGTAATGCCACTGCCCCAGCAGACCACTCCAAAAGTGATGGCTGATGCCACCACCGTGTCATAGAATGTCTTCAGCAGCGCGCCTTGTACACCAAAAGACCTGAGTCTCCTCAGCAGGAACAGCCTGCGCTGTCCCTTCTTGTAGAGTGCGTCAGTATTGTGTGACCAGTCTAGTTTATTGTTCAGATGAACACCCAGGTACTTATAGGATGTCACCATCTTGATGTCTGTTCCCTGTATATTTACTGGTGCTGTGAGGGGTTGTCCTTGCCTGCGACAGTCCACCACCAGTTCCTTAGTTTTCCTCGCGTTGATCTGGAGGCAGTTCCGATGGCACCAGTCCACAAAGTCCTGGATAAGCCCTCTGTACTCAGCTTCATCTCCATTGGAGATGAGGCCAACGATCGCAGAGTCATCAGAGAACTTCTGTAGATGGCAGTGTGTTGTGTTGTGTGAGAAGTCCGCAGTATAAAGAGTGAACAGGAAGGGAGCCAGCACCTTTCCCTGGGGGGCCCCCGTGCTACTGATGATCGTGTCGGACACACAGTCCCGGGTTCTCACAAACTGAGGCCAGTTCGTGAGGTAGTCCAGGATCCATGATGACAGGTGCTGGTCCACCCCTGCGCGCAGCAGCTTGTCCTTCAGGATCATCGGTTGGATGGTGTTGAAAGCACTGGAGAAGTCAAAGAACATGATCCTCACCATATTCCCGGGCTTCTCTAGGTGGGACAGAGAATGGTGAAGGAGGAAGATCACCGCATCCTCCACCCCAATGCCATGCTGGTAGGCGAACTGGAGTGGATCCATCGCTGGTTCCACCAGGGGGCGGAGGTGAGCAAGGAGCAGTCTCTCCAGGGTCTTCATCAAGTGGGACGTCAAGGCCACTGGTCTGTAGCTGTTCAGGTCTTTGGGGTGGGAAGTTTTTGGTACAGGTACCACACAAGATGTTTTCCACAGCTGTGGTACCCTCCCCAGTTTCAGGCTCAGGTTGAAGATATACGTCACAATCCCACACAGCTGGTCTGCACAGGACTTGAGGAGCTTTGCGCTGATGCCGTCCGGTCCCGACGCCTTCCTCGCCTTGATCTTCCTCAGCTCCGTCCTCACCTGGGTCCTGGTCAGGGTCAGGATGGGGGGCTGTGTGTTGGGAGTGGGGGGATGTTGGTGGAGTGGGGGGTGGGCAGCAGGACTTGATTTCTTTAGAGGCAGCAGTGGTTGTTGTGCAGACAGGGGGGAGGGCGGTTGGTCAAACCTATTGAAAAACAGATTCAGGTTGTTCGCCCACTCCCTGCCCCCCGTGGCCTGGGGGGAGGTATTCTGGAGCCCAGAGATGGTTTTGAGGTTTCTCCAGACCCCGCTGATGTCGCTCTGTTGCAGCTTGTCCTCCATCCTCTTCCTGAAGCTGTCCTTGCCCACTCTGATCTTTCTCCTCAGCTCCCTCTGTACGGACTTCAGCATCTCCCTATTCCCCGACCTGAAGATCCTCTTCTTCTCTCTCAGAAGTGTTTTTATCTCAGGGTTGATCCAGGGTTTGTTGTTTGAGTGACACCGTATGGTCTTGGTGGGAACGGATTTGTCCACACAGAAGTTGAGGTAGCCCGTGAAGGTGTGAGTGAGGCCATCGATGTCCTCACCATGTGGATCGCAGAGCTGCTTCCAGGCGGTGGCTTCAAAACAGCCCTTTAGAGATGAATTCTATTGTTGATTCAGTGTGACAAATTCACAAAGTAATGATCTATCTCACCTCTGCAAAACTAAAGTATTTTCAACCTAAACAAGAACCTAAAATATATTATATGCAGGGCTGGCGTGGTACCAGTTTTCAGTCCGGGAGTTTCATGCCCAAGACCTGCCCACTTTTATTTTTGCCAGGTGGAGGAAATTGGATCAGAAGTTCTATTTCTATCCAATAGTTTTTTTTATTGCAGACATGTTTTGATAAAAATATAGAACTTAAATAATAGTTCATCTCAGTAAACCATCTGTCAAATAAATGAGAAACTGAAGGATAGATGTCAAACTGGAAAATCAATTCAGTGGCATAAAAATTTTGTGGACACAAAACAACTATTCATTATACAACTTTAACCTAGTATTATATTTATAATTTTAGTTTTTCTAGGGTCAGGCTCTTATATTTTCACACCTTGGGTGTATGAATGTGAAATATGCTGTACACAAAACTGATTCAACTAGATATTAATTAACTAAATTTTAAGTTACTTGACAGGCCTCTGTTTTCATTTTAATCCACAATGTCCAAACATTTGAGTTTCCTATATTGGCCAGTACATCTATCAGTTGTGACCTGTACATTTCATTAATACACAATGAACAAGGAGCAACATAGTAACTTTACTTTTATCTTTGAGTACACAGACATTAATGTATTTGAACAGGACAAAAATGTACACCACCGTTCAAAAGTTTGGGGTCACTTAGAAATTTCCTTATTTTTGAAAGAAAAGCACTTTTTTTCAATGAAGATAACTTTAAACTAATCAGAAATACACTCTATACATTGCTAATGTGGTAAATGACTATTCTAGCTGCACATGTCTGGTTTTTGGTGCAATATCTACATAGGTGTATAGAGGCCCATTTCTAGCAACTATCACTCCAGTGTTCTAATGGTACAATGTGTTTGCTCATTGCGTCAGAAGGCTAATGGATGATTAGAAAACCCTTGTGCAATCATTTTAGGTCTGCAATGCTGTAATTGCTGCAAATGGAGGATTCTTTGACGAAAGCAAAGTTTGAAGGAAAAAATTATTATTTCAAATGCAAATCATTATTTCTAACCTTGTCAATGTCTTGACTATATTTTCTATTCATTTTACAACTCATGGTGGTAAGTAAGTGTGACTTTTCATGGAAAACACAAAATAATTGTCTGGGTGACCCCAAACTTTTGAACGGTAGTGTATATGGGGAAATTACACAATGATACAATATCATTACTGACACTGAACTGACATGACACTATTATAATTTTAATAACTACTTTTTAGTCAGACAATACAGTGGGGCAAAAAAGTATTTAGTCAGCCACCAATTGTGCAAGTTCTCCCACTTAAAAGATGAGAGAGGTCTCCAATTTTCATCATAGGTATACCTCAACTATGAGAGACAAAATGAGAAAAAAAAAATCCAGAAAATCACATTGAAGGATTTTTAATGAATTAATTGGTAAATTCCTCGGTAAAATAAGTATTTGGTCAATAACAAAAGTTCATCTCAATACTTTGTTATATACCCTTTGTTGGCAATGACAGAGGTCAAACGTTTTCTGTAAGTCTTCACAAGGTTTTCACACACTGTTGCTGGTATTTTGGCTCATTCCTCCATGCAGATCTCCTCTAGAGCAGTGATGTTTTGGGGCTGTCACTGGGCAACACAGACTTAAATAAGTATTTGGTCACCTACAAACAAGCAAGATTTCTGGCTCTCACAGACCTGTAACTTCTTCTTTAAGAGGCTCCTCTGTCCTCCACTCGTTACCTGTATTAATGACACCTGTTTGAACTCGTTATCAGTATAAAAGACACCTGTCCACAACCTCAAACAGTCAGACTCCAAACTCCACTATGGCCAAGACCAAAGAGGTGTCAAAGGATACCAGAAACAAAATTGTAGACTTGCACCAGGCTGGGAAGACTGAATCTGCAATAGGTAAGCAGCTTAGTGTGAAGAAATCAACTGTGGGAGCAATTATTAGAAAATGGAAGACATACAAGACCACTGATAATCTCCCTCGATCTGGGGCTCCACGAAAGATCTCACCCCGTGGGGTCAAAATGATCACCAGAACGGTGAGCAAAAATCCCAGAACCACACGGGGGGACCTAATGAATGACCTGCAGAGAGCTGGAACCAAAGTAACAAAGGCTACCATCAGTAACACACTCTGCCGCCAGGGACTCAAATCCTGCAGTGCCAGACGTGTCCCCCTGCTTAAGCCAGTACATGTCCAGGCCCGTCTGAAGTTTGCTAGAGAGCATTTGGATGATCCGGAAGAGGACTGGGAGAATGTCATATGGTCAGATGAAACCAAAATAGAACTTTATTGTAAAAACTCAACTTGTTGTGTTTGGAGGAGAAAGGACACCATACCTACTGTGAAGCATGGGAGTGGAAACATCATGCTTTGGGGCTGTTTTTCTGCAAAGGGACCAGGACAACTGATCCGTGTAAAGGAAAGAATGAATGGGGCCATGTATCGTGAGATTTTGAGTGAAAACCTCCTTTCATCAGCAAGGGCATTGAAGATGAAACGTGGCTGGGTCTTTCAGCATGACAATGATCCCAAACACACCGCCCGGGCAACAAAGGAGTGGCTTCGTAAGAAGCATTTCAAGGTCCTGGAGTGGCCTAGCCAGTCTCCAGATCTCAACCCCATAGAAAATCTTTGGAGGGAGTTGAAAGTCTGTGTTGCCCAGTGACAGCCCCAAAACATCACTGCTCTAGAGGAGATCTGCATGGAGGAATGAGCCAAAATACCAGCAACAGTGTGTGAAAACCTTGTGAAGACTTACAGAAAACGTTTGACCTCTGTCATTGCCAACAAAGGGTATATAACAAAGTATTGAGATGAACTTTTGTTATTGACCAAATACTTATTTTACCGAGGAATTTACCAATTAATTCATTAAAAATCCTTCAATGTGATTTTCTGGATTTTTTTTTCTCATTTTGTCTCTCATAGTTGAGGTATACCTATGATGAAAATTGGAGACCTCTCTCATCTTTTAAGTGGGAGAACTTGCACAATTGGTGGCTGACTAAATACTTTTTTGCCCCACTGTATTTCTATTTAAAAAAAACAATTTAAAAAAAATGGTTTTACATAATATTCTCATTTTTTGAGAAACTTAATTTGGAGTTTTCATGAGCTGTATCATTGAATTTAAAAGAAATAAACACTTGAAATATATCACTGTGTGTAATGTACAATATTAGTTTAATTTTTGTGTAATGTGTTATATGAGTTTATGAGTTTAATTTTTTAAATTGAATTACTGAAATAAATCAACTTTCCGATGACATTCTAATGTACTGAGGCACACTTGTATGTACTCAAGTAGCTTTTTCACAAAGTTGTACTTTCATAACTCCTGTGGTTTTTGTATGATTTTGTATGACTTCTAAGAGGAAACTGCCCCAAACTGGTAAGAAGATAGCTGCAAATGTACAATAAAACCTTTGAAAATTTGAGGGGGAAAAGAAATGAAAAAAGTTTTGTATTTATGTATATACCTCTGTGGGAAAAAAAATTATAAATTTATCACAAAAAGTGATAAGTTTATAGAAAAAAAATACTAAATCAATTAGAAAAGTCACAAATTTACCAGAAAAAGTTATAAATGTCTAAGAATATTTTCAAGAAAAACCTCAAATCTGCAGCTTTTGTTCTTGTAAATTTGTGACAATTCATTTGTGATTAGTTTTTTCATGGAAATCTGCTATTTCCTTCCTGCGTTCATGATTTTTTTCCCTCACAAATTTGTAACCTTTTCCTTATTATTTTAAATTGTAAATTAGCATACTTCATCTAATTTTTGCAACTTTATAATACTTTATAAAGTATATAATACTTTACTTTATAATACTTGCAACTTTACTTAATAGGCTCTACTTAATAATACTTGATGAATTTGTGAGCCACCACCACTACCATCCCACTTAAAAAATAAATCACCTGAGAAGGTTTTTTTTAGCAACATCTACTGTGGAAATTGGCATTTTCTTCACCAAATAGTGTCCATGAAAATCTGCATGGAGCAGTATTTGAACCCTAAAATTAAGATAATAGGTAAAAAGTAATAACTGCTATTAATGTGTCATGAACTGAGTTTGGATTTTCCCCCAAACTCAGTTTCATGACTTTCCTCTGTATTCATATTTATCTGCCATATTGTTATGTCTTGTGAGTTCCATACTGCCTTCTGTTTTCCCTGTTCTTGTTCAGTTTGTTTTTGCCATGTCTTTTATTTGTGATTTATTTCTAGTCAGTTTCTGAGTTTGTTTATTTCTGATATGGATTCTTTGGGCTGGCAGCTGATAGGCAGCATTTTCCGGTCTGCACTTTGCGGGGGCGTTGCCTGTCATACTGCCAGTCCAGCTACTCCCCCCTCATTATCATCAGGTGATTCAAATCATTAATTGTTGTTCCCTTCTCCTGCTCGGGCTGACTCGCACCTGTGATCACTTGTTATGCTGTTACCTCACCTACTATTTTAGCACTGCCTGTTCACGCTATTATTGCCACTACGTCGTTCGTGTGTTAGGAGATGTCCCTCCTCTGAGTGTTCCTCGGGACATTATCCTATTCCCCGCTAGTCTCGTCTCCTCCGGAGCAAAATGCTCAGGAGCGCTCCATCTTGTAAGTTTTCTTGTGTGTGCATTTTGAGTTTTGCACTTTTGGACTTCAGTCCCCTGTCACAAAGTCATGGCTGCATAATCTAAACCTACACGGACCAGGGCTGCGCGCGCTTCCGCGTCGCTGCCCGGGCCCGCGGCCACGGCTACAGAGTCTGCCCCCACGGGGCCTGGCGTTGCTACCACACGCGAGAGACAGTCTGCCACTACATTGTGTTTACCCGCGACATGCTGGATATCGGTGGTGAACTCCGATATTGCGGCTAGTTGCCTTTGTTGCCGGCCTGACCAGGGTTCTGAAATCTTGGCCATCGCAAACGTTAGCGATTTGTGATCCACAAACGCGGTGAAACGTCGCCCTTCCAGCCAGAACTGGAAATGGCGGATGGCCAAGTGTAGGGCCAAAAGCTCCCTGTCGAACGCGCTGTATTTACGCTCGCTATCGCGCAAGGTTTTGCTGACAAACGCGAGGAGTTGCCAGGTACCTGCCACAAACTGTTCAACGACCGCCCCCATTGCTAAATCGGAAGCGTCAGTGGTGAGCGACATGCGGGCCGTTGGAACTGGGTGCGCTAACAAAACTGCGTTTGCCAGGGCTGATTTGACCTGGGCGAAAGCGGGCTCCCGCTCCGGAGACCATTCAACCTTATTTGCGGGCTTTTGTTTTTTTAACGCAGTGTATAATGGTTGCATGAGCTGCGCTGCGCTTGGGAGGAAACGGTTGTAAAAATTAACCATTCCCAAAAACTCCTGTAGCGCCTTGACCGTTTGAGGTTGCGGAAAATCTGTTATTGCGCGCACCTTATCGGGCAGAAGAACCGCTCCTTCTGGCGAAACGCGATGCCCCAAAAAATCAATTTGCGCCACCCCAAACTGGCACTTCGCTGGGTTAATTATTAACCCGTGCTCTGTCAGCCTCCAAAAAACTGCTGTGAGGTGACTTTCGTGTTCGCCTTCGGACGTGCTGGCTACTAAAATGTCATCCAAGTAAACGAACACGAAAGGGAGGTCGCGTAAAACTGCATCCATCATGCGTTGGAAAGTCTGTGCAGCCCCCTTGAGACCAAATGGCATGCGCAAAAACTCAAAAAGGCCGAAAGGAGTTATAACCGCTGTTTTGGGTATATCCTGAGCGCGCGCTGGAACTTGGTGGTAACCGCACACCAAATCTATTTTAGAAAAAATGCGCACCCCCGCCAAATGAACTGAGAAATCCTGAATGTGCGGAATCGGGTAGCGGTTGTGTGCTGAAACGTTGTTCAACCTGCGGAAATCGCAGCAAGGTCGCCACGAGCCGTCAGCTTTTGGGACCATGTGTAGCGGCGAAGCCCAGGGGCTTTTGGAGCGTCTAATAATGCCCAGTTTTTCCAGGTTGGCGAACTCCTCGCGCGCGATGGCCAGTTTAGCTGAGTCCAAGCGCCGAGCTTTTGCAAAAACGGGCGGCCCGGTGGTGGTGATAAAATGTTCCACCCCATGCTTAGCCACCGTCGCCGAAAACGTGGGGACTGTGGGAGTGCTGGGAACTGCGCGAGCAATGCGTGAAACTTACCACCCGCAGCTGTGACGCTGGCATGTGCAGTCGGCGGGGCCGCCCGAGCTGTGCAGGGAATAGAATGGAAAGACAGTGCATTAACCAAACGTCTATTAGCAAGGTCAACCAATAAACCATGTGAGCACAAAAAAATCAGCCCCTAACATGTTGAAACTGACTGCTGCTACAATAAAAGTCCACTCAAATGAACGGCCTTGTAAGGACAGAAGCATAGTCCTCTCACCAAAAGTTTTAATCGTTGAGCCGTTCGCTGCTGACACTGACACCCAGGGAGCTTTAGACGGTATCAGCCGTTCCGCGTAGGTGGGTGTGACGAAACTCAGCTGGAAGCCCGTGTCCACGAGGAATTGTTTCCCCGAGTGTGCATCCGTCAGGTAAAGCAGCTTGTTCTCCTCGCCGAGGGTCGCAGCTGCTACCGGCCCTCGGTCTTGGCGTTTCCCGGGCGCTTGAAGTGGCACGGTGGGACGCACCTGTGTGCTCTCTCTGCAAAACGGCGATGGTAGAAGCACAGGTCGTCATCCGCTCCGCGCCGCTTGGTCCCCGTCGTCGCCGCCGTCGGTGCGTCTGGTACCGCGACCACTGGCTCCAAGCCGTCTCCAGACGTCGTTCCTGGGCTAGCTGCTGCGGCCGAAACCGCGCTCCGCTTGTGGGCATCGACAAGCCGCTGCGCCTCCTTGCTCAGCCCATGGTAGTCTCGCCTGGCCAATCGGGGCGACTCTGCCAGGGCTACTCTCACTGCTGGCGGCAGGGTCCGGAGGAAAAGGTGGGCGAAAATAAATTCGCCATCCTCGGAGTCTTTCAACCTCAGCATCTTCACCATCAGGTCCGCAGGTCTGTCGTTCTCCGACTCCGTCAACGTTAGGAGCCCCTCTGCTCGCTGTTGGACTGAAGGGGTGAAATGGCTGATCAGCGCGTCCTTCAATGCGCTGTACTTGTCGCTGTCCGGTGGATGATTAACCAGATCTCCCACCCTCTGGACCGTGTGGCTGTCCAGCTTCGCTACCACATGGTAGAATCTTGTGTCGTCGTTTGAGATTCTCCGGAGGTTAAACTGCGCCTCGGCCGCGCTAAACCATGAGCGCGGGCTGTGCTGCCAGAAATCGGGCAGCCGGAGTGTGGAGGCGGCCATCAGGCTGGCTTCCGCCGAGCCCCGCTCGGGAGAATTCTGTCTGCTCATTCTTTGTCGTAGGTCACCAGTGTAGAGGATGCGTTCAATGATGAGGCTGAGTTTTATTTCTCAGGTTCAGCTTTATTGACAGAACACATACTCTAGCATTCTCAAAGCAGGAAGAAGAGAAAGAACTATATCACATCACCTCTTTATATGTTTCCAGCATCAGAACTCAAGTCACATGGTGCTTCAGTAAACATACAGTCACAATGCAACCCTTTGAACTTTCACCGTTGTCTCTTATTCATTGATGAACCGGAAATCTCTCTGGGGCATCTTCTCCAAGACAAAGGCCAAATCTCACACCTCCTCGTCATCTTCTGCAGATTCGAGCCTTTTGTCCTTCGAGACGTGAAGCCTCCAATAAACATGCAGTCATACCTTTGTGGAAAATGTGAGCCCAACATATATGCCACAGTGCACATACTCCATAGTTCTCTGTCTGACAACTTGTGATGGATTTGCGCTCCTTACACTCTCTCCTTCGTCCAGCTCGGCAGCTGCAGCAGCTTCTAGAACTTCTGCTTTTGCTGTGGCGGCTGCTGTTTCCTTTTCTATCTCCAGCATCCCAAGATCCAGCTCCAGCTTTGCTTGTTGTTGTTCTAGCTTCACTTGTTGCTCCGCTTGTTCTAGCTTTGCTTGTTGTTTAATTTCTAATTGTTTCTTACTGTACAAGGCTCTAGCATTCGCAGCTTCGGCAGAGGCTCGTGCCATAATGGCTGCTTCCATTACGTTGGACTTCGAGGACAACCTGGAGCTAGAACGTTTGGAGCTGGAGCTAGCGTTGTATGATGATTTGGCTTCGGAGTTCGCCTTTTCTTCTGCCCTCTTCTCTTGAGTGTCGTCCATCGCTGTGTCGTGAATCTTATCTTCACCAACTGCTGATGTGGCTTTTCACTGTACTGTTATCCCTACGTGTTGTATACACGGTGTATGTGAACGCAGATCAACAGTAAGCCAAACTCGTTTTTCATGAGCCAGGAAACCGAGCGTCCTGCTCCTTTATTCAAGTCTTCTTAGACAGCTTACAGTTCTTTATAACTGTGGCTTGAAGAGCTCAATGAAAAGCCGAGTGAAACTGAAATATAAACAGAAAATAAATACATCAAAAAAATAGCTAACGTTAGAAAACTCACACAGAAATTAACTCTAGCTGCTACTAAAAATAAACAACACATTTTCGCTATCTTTTCATATGTTAATTAAATCGCTAGTAGCAGCGTTACTCATGCTAATACACGACACTCAGTGTAAAGCAAGCTAGCGAGCTCCTGGGATGAGACTAATTCCTGGTAACAACACACTCTTAAAACAATCCCAAGTTCACGTCTAACAAAACTTACAAATTTAACAAAACACTAATTAGACTCACAGCCATTGCTTTCGAAGGTGTAGAAAGGGATTTAACACACAGGAGGAGCGTTTCAGACATTCACGGGCAGGTTATGCTCTCTGCCTTTTTTTCCTTTCTCTCTCTTACCAACGTTCACTTCTGCTACCCATAAATCATAGCGGCTACTGGCTGCACCTTCAACATAAAATACAGGTAAATTACTACTAACTGTATAAAAGTTACTTTTAACACAATGATGGTTTAAATAGCATGAATTATTACAAATAAATTATGACATTTTATTATGAACTTGTGAACTATTTTTAACTTCTATAAAACACACTCTACTATGGGCAGAACAGTCATCATAGACCGACGGAGGCTGACGATGTCCACCGTCTCCTCGTTTCAGTGGTCGTTCCCCGGGTTGATGATGGGGACCGAAGCCGACGCAGAGGCGCTCTCCACAGCAGACATCCTTCCCCTCTCCCGGTTCGCCAGCTCCGGCTTTGGGATCCACATCGCCAGCTCCACGACGCCGTCATCTGGACCACCAGAAGAACACCTCCACCTCCTCCTCAGCAGCCCCTCCTTCACTGAGGCAGAACACTCCCGCAGCAGTGCGCTCTCAGCATCTTTCTTCTCCGGCTGAATTGTCAGCTTCCTCCCTCAGCGCAGTTGCTGATCCTTGCTTCTCCTTGTCGATTCCTTCCACTGCTGAGAGGTCAATGGTGTCCTTCCCGGCTCTGCCCACCTCCATGCCAGCAGGGGCGGCTCCTCCACGATCAACTGAGGGGCCCATACCCACCGTAGCCACGGAGAGGGGCGATTCCACACCATCTGTAGCAGGAAACATCACACAACGGGAAAACAGGCAAGTGTCTTGTCATTTCTCGACACTTTATGATGATATGCCTTGCCTGATTCCTGGTGGAGCGGCCCAGTGTGTGCAGTCCCCTGAGCCCTCACCGCCTACTACAGCGATCCATTTTTCACCTGCCCTCTCTGTGTCTCCTCCTTCTCTCCCTGAGTGTCGACCAGCCCCAGGATCATGTCACCGGATGTTGGAGGAGCCGGAAACCGAGCCGAAGCCTGTGCTGACGAAAAAGCATCCCCTGGCTTCAGCGAACCAGGATCCAGCGCCGGCAGGAAAACCACCTCCAGAATCCACGCCGGATGAACCACCTGCATGGGTTACCTCGCTGGAGGATACCAGGACTGCATCAACCACCATGCCTACTGCAGGGGCTGCTGCAGCACAGTTGGAGCTGGACCTCCGAAAAACGACACCTGAAACATCGTCGCCTGGATCGATGAAGTCCTGGACGGCGGTGGAGCTTGAGCTGAGGCAAGTGCTCTCTTTCGTTTTTCTTGTATCTGTCTTGGAGAAATCTTGCCTGGCTCTTGGTGAGGAGAGTCAGGTGCAGCCGTCAGCTGGGCTTGAGCTCACCTCGCCGGGCTCCACCACTGCCGGTGACCCTGACCCTGTTTCTCCACTTGTCTTGTCTGAGCTCTCCCCTAAGGTCGCTGAGGTACTGTTAAATCTGCCAGATGTCTCCGTGGGTCTGGGTTTGCTGCCCGAGATCATTGTGGGTCCAGCTCCTCCCGCTGAGGTTGTTGCGGGCGCTCCGTCTCAGCCCGGGACCTCCGTGGGTGCTGCTCCCCCTCTGGCTGAGGTTCTTGAGGGTGCTGCTTCCTTTTCTATGGAGGTCGTCATGGGTGCTCTGTTCCAGCCTGGGGCCTCCAAGGGTGCAGCCGTGGCCCAGTCCAGGTCCACTGAGGGTGCAGCAGTGGCTCAGTCTCGGTCCACCAAGGGTGCAGCCATGGCACAGTTCGGGTCCACTAAGGTTGCTGCTTCCTTACCAGTGGAGGTCGTCACAGGTGTATTGTTCCAGCCCGGGGCCTCCGAGGGTGCAGCTTCGGCCCAGTCTGGGCCCACCATGGGTGCAGCTATGGCCCAGTTCAGGCCCACCGTGGGTGCAGCCTCAGCCCAGTTCGAGTCCACTGCGGGTGCTGCGGTGCTCCAGCCCGGAGCCACCGAGGGTGCAGCTTTGGTCCAGTCCGGACCCACCGAGGGTGCAGCTGTGTCCCAGTCCGGGACCACCGCGGGTGCTGTGTTGCTCCAGCCCGGAGCCACCATGGGTGCAGTTTTGCTCCATCCCAAAGCCACCGCAGGTGCTGCCTTGTCCCAGTCCGGAACCACCAAGGGTGCTGCTGACCTGTCCGAGAGCATCATGGCTCCCCTTCCTTCGCCAGACACCGTCAGGGTCCCCTCTCCTCCTGTACCAGATGCCATCGTGGTTCCTCCTCCGCTGCCAGACGCCATTGTGGTCTCCCATCCTGCGCCAGATGCCGCCGTGGTTTCCCCGACTCCTCCGTCCTGCCCACCATCGTTTCTCCCTGCTGGGCAGCCGCCTCCTGGACCACCCTGGCTGTTCAGGTGGCTAAAGAACTCTGATCGACCGCTTGATGGACTGGGCCATTGGGTTGGGTGGTCCACATTCTCCGGCTGGCCACCTGACTCATTCCACCTCGCCATCCGCCAGGCCTGGGACTTTGGTCGCCCACCTGAACTTTCCAGCTCTTTGGTCCGGGGGGTCTGATCCTCTGATTTTGACTGGTGTGGGTCCTGATTGGGATTTTGTTTCATTCCCTCCTAGCCTGTTCCCCCACCACCCACCCTAGGTCGGTTATTGGTGTGCCCCTGCTGGGGAAGGGGGGTGGACAGGCTCTTTCTTTTTCTTTTGGTGTTACCCTGAGATATCTGGGATCCACCCATTGAGAAGGGTGCTCTGTCACGAGCTGAGCTCTGGAAGTTCTGCCAGACTCAGTCTTGTGGCTTTTTCCTTATATTGTTTTATATTTGTTGTATTTTGTACCTTTTGAGTTTTATTACTGACTTCTATTTTTCTGTTTAGGCTTCAGTTTTTGCTATGCTCACATTTCATTTCAATTTGTAATTATTTATTAGTCTGTTTTTGATGTTGTTTATTCCTTATATTTCTCCTTGGTGCTCCTTCTCTGGGTTGACAGCGGTCAGGCAGCATTTCCAGTCTGGTGCTCTGTGTGGGCGTTGCCCTGTCAACTGTCAAGCCCAGCCGCTCCTCCCTCCTCTCTTCCAGTTGATCCCAATCTTTATTCATTATTACCTCTTTGCCCGCTCAGGTGAACCCACACCTGTCATCACTTATGTATTTGGTTTTGACCCTATTTAAGGGGAGTTATTTTGTTCTCATTTGCTGCTGCCTTGAACCTTCAAGTGTATCTACAGCCTCTCTTCATCTCCACCAGAGCCTATTCCTGCTCTGGCACGCTATTCTTGTAAGTTACCTCTCTCGTTGTTATTTTGCTTTTTGAGTACCTTGTTGAACTTTACGTTTGTTGTTTGTTTTTTCAATAAATTGCCCAAACTCACAGTTGGTGCCTGGGTCTCCATTCTCTACCCCGAAGGGCATTCATGACAGCATAACAGAAGTTTCTGCTTATTTTACAAATTACTGTTTAATTGGAAATTTGTTGACAATCCTGTGCTTTTCTTGTGGTGTTATATAGAATAATCTGTATCTTCCATAATCCTTGGGCCATTTTACTCAGTTGTGTGTTCTGCACTCCGCACTCTTTTGTACATAGTTCCATTCGTGAAGCCACTACCATACCTGTGTATATACCTATGGTAAATGGTAAATGGCATTCACTTATATAGCGCTTTTATTCTCATCTCTTGATGACCAAAGCGCTTTGCAGATCCTGCCATCCACCCATTCACACACACATTCACACACTGATGGCGGCATGCTGCCTAACATGGCGCTTCCAGACCCACCAGGAGCAATTGGGGGTGAAGTGTCTTGCCCAGGGACACAATGGCAGGATATCTGGGGAGAGCGGGATTCGAACCACCAACCATGTGGTTATTGGATGACCTGCTCTACCTCCTGAGCCACTGCCGATGGTAGTGGCCCACTATGGGCTATTTTTATTTTTATTTTAGTCGTATACTTAATCGTGTGCTCTGAAACTGTGTTTAATTCAAATTCTTCTGTCTTAATTTATTGCACAGTAGCCTGGTGGAGCACCCACAATTTTGTAGTACTGTATATCTGTACAATGACAATAAAGCCTATTTTATTCAATTCTAATATCATTGCAGTAAACTCGTCGGCCTCCGTCGGTCTATGATGACCATGGAAGAGAACCCTAAACGTCTACTCTGCTGGAACAGCACCGCCTGTGGCTGAACAGGCCGATGCGCACCGGTGTTCTACCTTCCAGCGTTGGGCGTTGGTAGGATTCAAGCCTGGGCAGGAAGATATGGAGGACAAGATGTTACCCATGCAGCATGTCCCCCCTCTCCACGTCACTGATGAATCCAAAGGAACAGCAGGGCTGCTATAGTTTGGCACCAGCGCCGTCGCAGGAGCTGCCAGAACGATGTTGAGCACAACACAGAACTGCCTTAGGGGCTCCGACTCCTGATTTTTCCTCAGGGTTGACTCCCGAAGCCTTTCCCGTGACCGGGTGTGCCGCAAGGCAGCGGAGGTTTGAAATCAGGGTTTACCTTCCCCTAGATGGGCTACCTTCCCAGGTTGACGAGCCACCATCTACCCGAAGTAAGATAAAGTAAACTATCTATATATAGATAGTTATATACAGTATATACATATATATAACATGTATACATATATATATATATATACAGTATATCACACATACTCTCACCCGTCACTTTTGGGGCCTCACAATAAAGTTAAGAACTTTGAATCTCCACAAAACAGTTACAACATGAAGCAACTGCTTCTTAAAACCGCTAAATGACCTTAACATGCATGTCCACACATCACAGTTTACAATGGTATAACTAGAAAAGCACTCAGAGAGTGCATACCTCTGCCAAGTCTTCTTCCATCCATCATGGATCACCACCAAAATGTAATGGGTTCATGTGTAGGCCACAAGCCAGTTCTGGTGAAAATTGCATCAAAGTCTATCCAGTAGTTTTGGCGTAATCCTGCTAACAGACGGACGGACAGACAAACAGACAAACCACCCCAATTACATTACCTCTTTAGCGGAGGTAATGACTCAGTGTTAACCATACCAGTAGAACTTTGCTCGCCTGACCAGCTGTGTTGAATTTGGAACCGTTACCTGCAGCGCTGTTTGTTTTTCCAGAGCCGGGTTTCGGTCTGACGCACTGCTTGGTCATTTATCGTTTACCTTTTGTTTTGGGCACTGTTGTACTGTTTGCTTTTGTCATTAAATTACGCACAACTTCATCCAGCAAGTGGACTCATCACTCTTTCCCTGGGCCTCGGAGAGGCACGTATATGACACCTTGCCCATGTGAGCTCTCCAGTCGGCAGGGAAGAGTGTCTCACTAGCGTCACTGTCCAAGAGAAACATGAGCTTATTAAAGGACTTTAAACACGGAAAAGACGCAGAATAGGTATGTAAGCAGTGACGGCATTTATCATGGCTTTAACCCACTGGTAACGGGAGCAATAATGGAAGAGTCGTTTAGCTAACAGGTGTGGTTAGAAGCTCGAGTAGGTTAATTTTGTCTTCCTTTTAATTATTAGTTGTTTTTCTTATTTCAGACAAGCATAAAAAGATGTTTTTTACCTTACCTTAGTTAATATTAATTAACTAATATACAGTATGTTCATTATTATATACCTGGCAAGTTAAGATGACAGAAATTCATGAAGTCAATGACTAATCCATCAGCAGCCTTCAGACAAACTAAACATGCCAACATTTGGATTTCAGAATAAGGGAGGTTTTTCCTGCTGTCTGTTTCCTGCTGTACAAGAACACTGTCATGTTAATAGTCCTTTCTGTGATTTTTTTCCATCTAAAACTTTGCATCATACTCACCTAAAGGTCAGATATTGATGTTCTGTCCTAAAACCCCACTGGTCCATCACATCAGTGAGGGCTTCAGAAGCTGTTGACCCTCTCTCCAGTCACTGTTTGGTGGAGCTCTTCTCTGCTGCATCATGATGACATTGTCCAAACACCCATCTGTGCCTATTCACCTCATGATGGAGGAAGTCCTTACAAAGGGTGAAAAAATGTTTTGGTTTATTACTTGATAGTCAAAAATCTGACATAAATTTCTACATATACATAATTACAGCTACTTCAAGTACTCAAGAAATCCCGTGGCTAATGCTGTGCAGTAACATTAGTTAGTAAGAAAATAAACCTGTTTATTGTTATTATTATTATTTATTAAGACCTGTTTATTCTACATTTAGAACTTAAACTATTTTTAACCTCAATTTCCACCAAGATGATCAATAAAGTTTACATCATTATCTTAAACTGTAATAACAATAAACAACTGTAACTTTTTTCACTGCACACCAAATTATAAGACTGGGCAGCTGCCCATCAAAGCTGATAATTAAAAAAAGCTTTATGTAAAACATGACTGCTGCACATTTAGTATGTGCCATTACATTCATAGAAGCAAATGCTGATCATATCATGAACCTGTCATACGTGTCAGCTTGGTAAGGAGCAGTTAGTGGGGTTTGTTCCATGCCATATATTGGCTGATATTATCATACACTCATAATAATATGAACATGTCAGAAATAAAATTTAGTTGGTTACATAGACTTTAGACTGCGGCCTCCCATGCCCCTAACCACCAGATTAGCAGCAGAAGATGAATGAGCTAGTTAGCATCATAGCTAGCACTGGTTACCTTACCTGTCAGAAGAAAAGTGGTTACCTCTGTGTGACTTTTCAGCCCTTTGAGACTCTTCAGCAGACATCAGCCATCAAAAGCAGAACCCATTGTTGTATAGTTTTAAAGATGCTCTTATTTGTAAAGTGCAGTGTAGTGGCGCCCACTTCCGTTTTCGCCACTACAAATACTAGCAGGTTTCTGTATCCAGTCTCTTTGCCAATGCCCCTGCATTGTGGCTGTATTGTGGAGATCGTAGCGCGAATAAAGCTAAGTTCAACTGTGCACCTGGCCTCATCACTGAAGGGATATTTTCAGACACAACATTTTGGCGACAAAGATAAAGTATGGAAACGTGCATTTCTCCGATTCGGCCCTTCCTGGAGCACCCAGGCGAGCCACCCGTCCCCTGGCCGAGATGGTTTGCAACCTTCAAGACTTACATCGTGGCGCTCAACCTGGGTGAGACGGACAAGCTGAGGGCATGTGCACTCCTGGTGCACAATTTTGGAATTGAGGGCCAGCTGATCCTTGGTGATTCGGACACATTCGAAGACGTGGTTGAGCTAATGGCGCACCATTTTCACACCCTGGACAGCATCATCGTCCTGAAGATCAGGTTTCGGCAGCACCACCAACGAGTGGGTGAACCTATCCAGCGGTTCGTCGCCGACCTGAAGCTACTGGTTAGTGAGTGTCATTTTGGGCCCCTGGAGGAGGAGATGGTTTGTGACCAGCTAGCGGAGCACACCAACAACGCTGCGATATGGACAAAACTGCTCACAGTACCGGGTGACTTGACGCTGGCTAGAGCTGTCGAGTTAGCTCTCCAATTGGAGACAGCGGACAACCTAGCTTCAGAGCTAAGTGGGCACCTGTCACAACGGCAGCTGGAGTTTCCCGCCACAGCACAAGCAGCGGACCCAGACAGTGATGGCAGCATGGAGGACGACGCTGTGGAGACCAGTGCTGCAAAACTTAGGTCTGCCCCGGGAAAACCCGTGTGTATGGGTTGTGGGTCCGTGAAACACCACTTCAAGGCCAGGGACTGCCCGATGAGAGGGAAGCACTGCAGCAAGTGTGGACACTTAGAACCACTATGCCAGGGTGTTGCCGTATGCCCGAGCCAGGGAGCACACAAGGGAACTCGACCCCCCCCCCCCCCCCCCCCGCCGCCCCGACAATTGTCCACGCAGTGTCTCCGAGTACCAACGGGTACACGTTCTGCACAGTTGAGCTGGATGGTGTGGAGGTGCCACTGCTGATCAACACGGGGGCGGGGGGGTTCTCTACTGAATTGGGCTATGGTGAGAAAATTCTTCCCCCACTATAGAATTACAGGAGACCCAGCGTCACTCTACAGTTATGGAGGTGGACGGCTGTTCACGGTTGGAACACTGGTGCTGATGATGCGGTACAAGTCGGCTGAGATGGCTGACTTCAAGTTCATCGTGACGGCCCGAGGCGACAACATCATGCGCTGTGACCTTTTTTATGGTCTGGGGTTCACCATTAAGAACGACGCTGGAGAGGAGTGGTCTGGTTGTGGGAAGTGGAGGACGACGCAGTGCGGGACGAAGATTTACCAGACACCATGGCAGTCAAGCAGAACCAGCCTCACTCAGGCTTGACGCAGGAGGGTCTCAGTGCCGGTGCTTGAGAGGCCCTGGACGAGGGTACCGAGCATAACGGCGGGGCGCCTGCATTGACAAGTGACACCGACAAGCTAGCTCCAGTTTTCCCCAGAGCTCGGCCGCAGTGGGCTGGAGGATCTGGGGCTACGACGGCGCCCACTGCAGCGGCTTTAAAAGCGGTCGGGGTCAGACCAACAGGCATGGAGAAACTGTGTGCCAGGTAGCAACACTGCAAGCCAAGCAAGACCCCTCTGAGAAACACGGATCTGGTTCGGGCTCGTGGGTAGGGATGTCCACAGCGAATACGGGCCAAACGGCAGTTGATTACTGTTATTACATTATGTTCTGTGTTGTTAGTGTTATGTATCTTAGTTTAGGAAATGCGGCAAAATTTTATATTTAGTCCTGTGTGGTTTTGAGTACCATTATTATTACATTATGTTCTGTGTTGTTAGTGTTATGTATCTTAGTTTAGGAAATGAGGCAAAATTTTAATTTGATGGACTTCTTGGGACTCACAGGTGGAAGAATAACCCACCTTGCCATGTGGGGTGGGATGGTATTCCACCCATCCCCCCTAGCTTAGGTCTGCTGTGTGAATGTGATAGGCCCTTTTAGCGATTTCAGTTTTATTTTATTTAGTGCTGCATCTTCAGTGTTGCGCCTGATCTGTGCCAGCTGTGGTAACGTATCATCACTTCCTGTGCTGCTGGCTGTCTGTGTAGCTTGCTCTTTGGTTTGCTCTCCTCAATCTCCCGAGGATTTTTGCCTTTAATTGTATTTTAATCACTTTTTTTCCATCTACTGTCAGCTCTCACTTCTGTTTAAGAAGTCTCTTGCACCTCTGTGCACACTCAGTGTCATCTAATCACCCTCTTTAGCCTTCTGTTCACCTTTCATCAGTGTCTGTATTAGCTTTGGGTTAGCCACTAGTTACGGCTACTAGCTCTCCTTCCCATTCTCCTCTGGTGTGCACTCTCTGTCAGATGTTTAGCTACACCTCTGCCTCTTTTAGTGATACAGTAATGGTAAATGTAATAAATGTTGTCTTTTTGAGGCGCTTGAGGCGAGGTCGTCTGATTTGGAATCCCAGCTCCACTGCATTGAAACACCGTCTGCACCAGTTAATAATGATGGACGCTTCTTAGCTGCAGCGGAGCTTCTTAGCATAGGGCGGCCTGCTAGCGGTCCTCCAGTCCTCCTCAGCAGTGAGGAGAATGGGTGGGTGACGGTAAGAAGGAAGCCTAGCCACAAGGCCCCGGTTCACCACCAACCTGTTCACGTTTCTAATCGCTTTTCCCCGCTCAGCGACACACCCGCTGAGGGAAAAACTCTGATCATTGGCAACTGTGTAGTCAGAAACGTGAACCTAGAGACTCCAGCGGCCATAGTCAAATGCATTCCTGGGGCCAAAGCAGGCGACATCGAGTCAAATTTGAAAATGCTGGCTAAAAGTAACTGTAAATACTCCATAATTGTTATCCACGCCGGCATTAACATTATCCAGCTGCGGCAGTCGGAAGTCACAAAACGTAATGTGGAATCGGTGTGTGACTCTGCCAAAACAATGTCTGCCTCTGTAGTATTCTCTGGGCCCCTCCCCAATCTGACCAATGATGACATGTTTAGCCGCAGTCGGAAGTCGCAAAACTTAACGTGGAATTGGTGTGTGACTTTGACAAAATGATGTCTGCCTCTATAGTATTCTTTGGGCACCTCCCCAATCTGACCAGTGATGACATGTTTAGCTGCTTGTCATCCTTCAACCGCTGGCTGTCTGTGTGGTGTCCTGCAAACGATGTGGGCTAGATAGACAATTGGAACTCATTTTGGGGAAAACCTGGTCTTATTAGACAAGACAGCATCCATCCCACTTTGGTTGCTGTGTCTCATTTATCTAACAATCTGGCATCATTTTTATCCAAATTTCCAAATCCTTGAATGAATGAATGAATGAATGAATGAATCTTTATTTATTTTCGGATAGATTAAAAGTAGAGATTAAAAAAGAAACAGAATAATATAACAAAGGGGGAAAGGAAATCCAACAAGGTCAAATTAGACAATAACTCCTCTGATTATACAGTTCAACATAAGTTATCCGAAATGGGTGATGGCTGAAGCCGCAGCTTATATTGCCCACCCATATTCCATCCAAGAATTCAAAAGAAAAACAAAACAAGAGCGATTACAATTCAGAACATAACTAAGACAAAATGTGACAAAAAAAACTAAGCAACAACACAACGCAGACTGGATATGACAATCCTTATGTGATTTTACATGTCATCTTGTACAGTATATATGTTTGGAGTATTTCTTCCTTTAGTTTTTGTTTAACCCCTTGCACTCCGGTCAATTTCCCTAAAAACGCCTAAAAATAACGTGCCCAAAGTAAATCGAAAGCTGTTCTTCAACCCTTTGCAGCATCTTCATGAGGTTGGTCTCATTTAAAAGAAAACACTTTGAATTTTTTGGCAAAAAAAACATAATCTCTCTAAGTGCTCCGGCCACAGTTACAGTCATCTAAACATAGTGAACTTGAAGAAAATAAATTTGGCCTGGGTGTTTTTTCGGATACAAATGCTTGCAAATAACACACAGCTTCAGATCCAGGCTGGAAAATGCAACAGAAATGTAGAACCAAGTGTTATCCAGCTGAGATCCAAATTTTGTAACAATAACACAAAAAATGAATATATTACACAGCTTTTTCCTCAGGTAGTTCCCAGGCGTTTTTGAACTGTGCCAAATTGTGCCAAATGGCACAGTTTGGAAAAACGTCTGTAACTTTTGAATGATTCAATATAGAAGCTTCATCTTGGGCTCTAATGAAAGCTGACACTCAGGGCTGTGTGTGTGTGCATGTGTGTGTGTGTGGGTTGCCCCCCCCCGCTACAGAGGACGGACATCGGCCATCGCTACATGACGGATTAGACTCATGTGGCGATGTGGCAACCGCGGCGCAGTCACCGCAGCGTCCCCCCCCCCTCGCTACAGAAGAATAGCGGGGGGGGGGGGCATTCACGGTCCGGACGCGGCGAATGAACCGTGTACCGTGGCGCACGCACTTCAGACTTCGTTCACCGCACAGTTGTAATTTACCGATCGTCAAAAGTCATTTTGATTACAATTTTCAGGGATAAAGAATAATTTAGCTTAGAACACTTACCTCTTCACAGCAGAAGCGGAGCTGGTGAACTTCTTCCTCATTGTCAGACAAACACGACGCTGGTCTCACGACCCGATCAAAACATAATTCCATTATTGCGGTTTTGCGCTTCCATGATTGCGGTTTTTGGCGAACAATTTTTCAAAACAAATAACAGTAGTAATTAAAAATGGACTGGCAAACACGTGTGTGTCACTCAGCCTTCGTCATCGGCCTCCGTCGGTCTATGATGACCATGAAAGACAATCCTAATGTCTACTCTGCTGGGACAAAAACAAAAAAAGCACCGCCTGGCCGAACATGCCGATGCGCGAATGGCAGTCGCTGTCACACAGGTTGCACTTGTGGATGGTCTCCGTGCTGCTGGGTCTGTGGGGTTCTTCCTGTGGGTCCTTTTAGTCATCTGCTGCAGCAGTCAGTCTCTCTTCACCCAGCCTTACACAAAAAAGCTCGCGAACTTCTGTGCTTCAATTGGCTCTCTGCATTCACAGCGTTGGTAGGCGGGTCCTTCTTGCTAGGTTTTCAGTCATTGGTTCTTCAAGGTTTCAGAAACCCAATTCAAGGCTCTTATTAGTCGAATGAGAGGTCAATCATATCTGATCTGTTCACGGCTGTGTCTGTAGTGGAAGAACTTTTTTTTTTTTTTCAGTGCACGCTTGGAGGCAGGCTCTCGTGCGTCCTAGAGTGCCCTCGTGCGTCCTAGAGCGCACGAGAGCGCCCTCGTGCGCTCTGGGATGCAGAGACTTGCCCGCCCGCGGTACAACAGAGTGCAAGAGGTTAAATTGTCCAAGCGTTGTACATGACTTTAATTCAGGTCCAAACTCTGACAACTCAGAGTTGGGACCAGGAAACAGAGTCGCAGTCTTACATGCCTCTCTGCAGCTCCTCTTCATCCGCCGCCCCTCAACTTAGCCCCTGTCTTCCCCATCAGAGAATCATTGTCTGCTCCCTCCAAAGTTAATAAAAATATTATGTATAAGCATTCCAAAGTGATTAAACAAAAAGTTGGTAAAACTGAAATTAAACATGAAGTCTCTAAATTTAATGATTTGGCCTCTTTTCCTCCTCATAATTAAAAAATTAAATGCGGTTTGTTAAATATTAGGTCTCTCACTCCCAAGTCTCTGCTAGTCCATGATCTGTTAATTGATCATCAGATTGATTTAATATCCCTTACAGAGACTTGGTTAGGGGAAGAGGATTATGTTGGTTTAAATGAATCAACTCCCTCTGGTTATTTAAACTGTCAAAATCCCAGAAGTTCTGGTCGTGGAGAAGGAGTAGCAACAATTTACCATTCCAAATTACTAGTTGTTGTAAAGCAAAAAACATGTTTTAATTCCTTTGAGGGCCTGGTCCTCAGTATTGGGCAAGTTAGCAATCTCAGCTTAAACCCAATTTTCTTTGCCATAGTTTATCGTCCTCCCTCAGCCTACTCAGAGTTTTTATCTGAATTTGCCGAATTCTTAGCTGATTTAATGCTGACATCAGATAGAATAGTTATAGTAGGGGACTTTAATATGCATGTAGATGTAGATAGTGATTGTCTTAATATGGCATTTAATTCAATATTAGACTTGATGGGGTTTTCTCAGAAAGTAGGAAATTCTACCCATTATCTCCACCACACATTGGACCTTGTTCTGACATATGGCATAGAAATAGAAAATCTGGTAGTGTCTCCTCATAACCCTGTACTGTCAGACCATTGTCTGTTAATCTTTGATTTTACTATTTCTGACTATTTGGCTCCTAAAGAAAAATATTACAACAGCAGATGCCTCTCAGATGATGTTGTTACCAAATTTATGCACATTGTCTCCTCTACGCCATGTGTCAACACAACGGAAATAAGCTATAGACAGCTTGCTCCTTCTGTAATTGATAGCATGGTAGATAGTGTCATGGCTTCTCTGCATCAGACTCTAGACATGGTGGCCCCTTTAAAAAAGAAAAAGTCTAATCAGAGATTTCTAACTCCTTGGTTCAACACAGAAACTCATAGCTTAAAACAGAAGATTTGTCAATTAGAAAGAAAATGGCACTCCACTAATTTAGATGAAATGTATTTAGCTTGGAGAAATCATCTTTTAATTTATAAAAAAAAATCTCTTAGAAAAGCTAGAACAAGTTATTATTCTGCATTAATAGAAGAGTCGAGTCGAGTCGTCGGCCTCCGTCGGTCTATGATGACCATGGAAGAGAATCCTAAACGTCTACTCTGCTGGAACAGCACCGCCTGTGGCTGAACAGGCCGATGCGCGAATGACAGTCCCTGTCACACAGGTCACACTTGTGGGTGGTCTCCGTGCTGCTGGGTCTGTGGCGGTTCTTCCTGCGGGTCCTTTTTTCATCTGCTGCAGCAGTCAGTCTCTCTTCACCCGCCTTGAGCTGTCTGGTCAGGGTGCCTCTCCATTTGGAGCGGTCCGTTGCAAGGTCCACCCAGCGCTCTGTGTTGATATCCAGGGCCTTCATGTCTCTCTTGCAGACGTCTCTAAAGCGCAGCTGTGGGCGGCCAACGTCTCTCCTGCCAGTTGCCAGTTCTCCATAGAGGACGTCTTTGGGGATTCTGCCATCCTCCATACGGTGAACGTGGCCTAGCCAGCGGAGCCTGCGCTGCCTGAGTAGAGTGAACATGGAGGGAAGGCCGGCGCGGGACAGAACTTCTGTGTTGGGCACTTTGTCCTGCCAGGATATGTCCAGGATGTGGCGAATGCAGCGCAAGTGGAAGGAGTTCAGTCTCTTTTCCTGCCGGGCGTATGTTGTCCACGTCTCACTCCCATAGAGCAGTGTGCTGATGACGCAGGCGTTGTACACTGCCATCTTCGTCTTGACAGAGAGTTTGGGATTCTCCCACACTCGTGTGGTGAGGCGAGCGAGTGTGAAGGCTGATTTTCCAATCCTCTTGTTGATCTCTGTATCAAGGGAGAGGTTGTTGCTGATCGTGGACCCCAGGTACGTGAACTGATTCACGACCTCCAGCTTGTAGTCATCAATGGTGATGGTTGGTGGTGCTTCCGTGCCTTGTGCCAAGACGTTAGTCTTCTTCAGGCTGATGGTAAGCCCGAAGTCCTTGCATGCCTGGGAGAAGCGGTCCATCAGGGTCTGAAGCTCCTGCTGTGTGTGGGTTGTGACTGCAGCATCGTCTGCGAACAGCATGTCTCTGATTAGAGCCTCGCGTACTTTGGTTCTGGCTTTCAGGCGGGCGAGGTTGAAAAGCCTGCCGTCAGATCTTGTGTGCAGGTAGATTCCCTCTGTTGCTGTGCTGAAGGCATGCCTCAGGAGCATAGCAAAGAAAGTCCCAAAGAGGGTTGGCGCAAGTACACAGCCCTGTTTCACTCCGCTGCGTATGTTGAATGGCTCTGAGACGTTGCCATCGTGCTGCACTATCCCCTGCATGTTGGTGTGAAACGATTCGATGAGGCTTTGCAACTTTGGTGGGCATCCTATCTTTGGCAGGATCTTGAAAAGGCCCTCTCTGCTGACCAGATCGAACGCTTTGGTGAGGTCGATGAAGGCGACGTACAGAGGCATGTTCTGTTCTCTGCATTTCTCCTGGAGTTGGCGGATGGAGAATATCATGTCTACCGTTGATCGCTCAGTGCGGAAGCCACACTGAGACTCGGGGTAGACACGTTCGGCAAGCTTCTGTAGACGAACGAGAACAACTCGTGCGTAGACTTTGCCAACAACGCTGAGGAGGGAAATGCCCCTGTAGTTGTTGCAGTCGCTTCTCTCCCCTTTGTTTTTGTAGAGGGTGATGATCTTGGCGTCCCTCATGTCCTGTGGTACGGCACCTTCCTTCCAGCACTGGCAGAGGACGTCATGCAATGGCAGCAGTAGGGCGGTCTTGCAGTGCTTGATCAGGTCAGGGGGTATGCCGTCGTTGCCGGGTGCCTTGCCAGCGGCCAAGCTATCAATGGCCTTACTGAGTTTGTCGATGGTTGGTTCGGCGTCAAGTTCGTCCATGGATGGCAGGCAGTCGATGGCATCAAGGGCTGACGGTGTCACGGTGTTCTGTCTAGAGTAGAGGTCGGAGTAGTGTTCCACCCATCTCTCCATCTGCTTGTTCTTCTCTGTGATCATCTCCCCAGTGGAAGATTTGAGGGGGGCCGTCTTGCTCTGAGCCGGACCAAGTGCTTTCTTGATGCCATCGTACATACCACGGATGTTCCCTGTTATGGCAGCAGTTTGAATGTCTTGGCTGAGCTGAGTCCAGTACTCGTTGGCACAGCGCCGAGCAGTCTGCTGAACTTTGCTTCTCGCAGCCCTGAGAATCTGGAGATTCTTCTCGTTTGGGTACTTCTTGTACTCAGCAAGTGCTGAGCGCTTGGCTTCAATGACGGGGGTAATCTCGGTCAACTTGGCATCAAACCAGTCCTGTGACTTCGAGGTCTTCCTCCCAAAGGTAGCCAAGGCTGTGCGGTAGATGGTGTTTCGCAGCTCTTCCCACTTCTGCTTTGCAGATTCTCCTCCTTGTGGTGCACCAAGTTCCTTCTCAAAGGTGAAGGCAAACTGCTCAACAAGTTCTGGTTGGGCCATCTTGCTGGTGTCAATCCGTGCCTTTCCAGGTTGTCTAGCACGATGGAATTTCTTCAGCTGCAGCTTGACCTTGCAACACACCAATGAATGGTCTGTGTCGCAATCTGCACTCTGGAACGAACGGGTGATTAGCACGTTCTTCAGTGAGGTGCGCCTGGTCAGGATCAAGTCTAGCTGGTGCCAGTGCTTTGAGCGCGGATGTTGCCAGGAAACCTTGTGTTGGGGCTTGGTCTTGAAGAACGAGTTTGTGATGCACAGATCGTGATATGTGCAGAACTCGAGCAGCCGCTGTCCATTGTCATTCATTCTGCCCACGCCAAAAGGTCCAAGACAGGAGGGCCAGGAGTCGTGGTCAGCACCCACTCTGGCATTGAAGTCTCCAAGGAGAATGAGTTGTTCAGAGTTGGGGATGATCCTGACAGTTGTTGCGAGATTCTCGTAGAACTCGTCTTTTGCCTCTGGTGTGGCTGTCTGTGTTGGGGCATACACACTGACGAGGGTGACTGGGCCTTCAGTGGTGTTCAGGCGGAGGGTGAGGAGTCGTGCAGAGCCAGTGCTGCCCGGTTCCACCATCTTCAGCAAAGTGTTCTTCACTGCGAAGCCCACTCCATATTCCCTGTGTTCGTCACTGCCCTTTCCCTGCCAGTAGAACGTGTAGTCCTTCTCTCTCAGTGTGCCTGCATCAGCTAACCGTGTTTCCTGGAGAGTGGCGATATCCACTCCCAGTCTCTTCAGCTCATTATTGATGATGGCAGTCTTCCTGGTGTCGTTGATGTCCTTGAGGTTAGCAGCGAGTCCTGTCATCATAGTGCGGACGTTCCAAGTTCCCAGTTTTAGAGTTGGTCTCTTTTGTTTTATTGTCTTGCCTGGTGCGAAGGTTCTCAGCCTGCTGTTTGGATTTCTCCTTATCCCCATGCACCCAATGAGGAAAGCAAGCTGTGGCGGGACAACACCTTATTGGCTGGGGGCTGCCCAGCTTGAGGCGGGCGGTAGCTGTCCAGTGAGATCTGATGATCCCTCCCACCGTCGGGAACAACCCCTGGCGCCACGCTCTACGCCAATTGAGCAGTGGCTTATAACCGGTCATTCCCCGTGTTTTGTCTACGCCAAAGGCGAAGCTGGAGTGTCCTCTCCAGTGATCCGGTGTTCTACCTTCCAGCGTTGGGCGTTGGTAGGATTCAAGCCTGGGCAGGAAGATATGGAGGACAAGATGTTGCCCATGCAGCATGTCCCCCCTCTCCACGTCACTGATGAATCCAAAGGAACAGCAGGGCTGCTACAGTTTGGCACCAGCGCCGTTGCAGGAGCTGCCAGAACGATGTTGAGCACAACATAGAACTGCCTTAGGGGCTCCGACTCCGGATTTTTCCTCAGGGTTGACTCCCGAAGCCTTTCCCGTGACCGGGTATGCCGCAAGGCAGCAGAGGTTTGAAATCAGGGTTTACCTTCCCCTAGATGGGCTACCTTCCCAGGTTGACGAGCCACCATCTACCCGAAGCATCTGGTTTTAAGGCGCCAGAGATCCGCCCTCACCCCTTCTCCTATTAGTAAAAGCAGTTCCGCCGGGCTTAGAGACTAAACCACACGGGCAGGCTAGGAGTTGGACTTAGTTGTCAGAGGCTTTTCGAGACGCACGCCATAAGGAGCATTTTATGAGCACTGGGAGCTTAACCCCAGTGCCGCTCCTGGCTATGACAACCTTGGAACCGCATTAATAGAAGAGAACAAGAATAATCCCAGGT
The DNA here is from genome assembly GCA_020510985.1 of Pholidichthys leucotaenia. Lineage (NCBI taxonomy): Eukaryota > Metazoa > Chordata > Actinopteri > Cichliformes > Pholidichthyidae > Pholidichthys > Pholidichthys leucotaenia. The sequence goes on along the minus strand of CM035838.1, from coordinate 361,019,273 downwards.
TTCTTTTCAGCACTGTAGTCAGGCTGACAAAGAGTCAGGACTCTGTCAATCCTAGCATTCCCTTAAAGCTTACTAGTCAGGACTTTATGAACTTTTTTAATAATAAAATTTTATCTATCAGAGATAAAATCAGTCAGATTCTTCCCACCGTTAACTTAAATACAGTAACTACTACAACTCCTTCAATTGATATCTGTTTGGATGAGTTTACTTCAATTGACCTTTTATAGTTAGATAAAATAATTTCCTCATCCAAGCCTTCAACTAATCTTTTAGACCCTATTCCTACCAGGTTATTTAAAGAAGTCTTCCCATTTATTGGTAGCTCTATTCTTCAAATAATCAATTCTTCATTAACATTAGGCCATGTACCGCAGACTTTTAAAACCGCTGTAATTAAACCCTTACTCAAAAAGCCAACGCTGGATCCAGGAGTTTTAGCTAACTATAGACCAATCTCTAATCTGCCTTTCATTTCAAAAATCTTAGAAAGAGTTGTTGCTACGCAATTATTTGACCACTTACAGGGAAATGGTTTATTTGAAGAGTTTCAATCTGGGTTTAGAATCCATCATAGTACTGAAACAGCCTTAATGAAGGTCACTAATGACCTCCTTATCGCATCTGATAATGGACTTGTTTCTGTACTTGTCCTTTTAGACCTCAGTGCAGCTTTTGATACTATCGATCATAATATTCTACTTGATAGATTAGAACACTATGTTGGACTTAATGGAACTTCATTGCAGTGGTTTAGATCTTATTTATCTGATAGGTTCCAGTTTGTTCATGTCAGTAATAAGTTTCCTTTCATCTCAAAGCTCAGTCATAGAGTTCCACAGGGATCTGTGCTAGGCCCTACTCTTTTTAGTTTATATATGCTTTCGTTAGGTAACATTATTAAAAAGCACTGTATACATTTTCATTATTATGCAAATGACACATAGTTATACCTGTCAATGAAGCCAGATGATAGTAATCAATTAGCCAAGTTAGAGGCCTGTCTTAAGGAAATCAAAGCTTGGATGACTTGTAATTTCCTGCTATTAAATTTAGATAAGACTGAAGTCATTCTTGTTGGTCCAAAAAACCTTAGAAATACCTTTCAAAATCAAACTCTTAGTTTGGATGTGATTACTCTTTCTCTTAATAGTTCTGTGAGGAACCTTGGAGTTATTTTTGATCAAGAACTGTTTTTCAATTCACATATTAAATTAGTTTCTAAGACTGCCTTCTATCATTTGCATAATATTGCCAAGATTAGGAGCATCTTGTCTCAGAGTGATGCTGAGAAACTGATCCACGCTTTTGTTAGCTCGAGATTAGATTATTGTAACTCGTTATTATCAGGTTGCCCTAAAACATCTTTAAAAAGTCTTCAGTTGATCCAAAATGCTGCAGCAAGAGTTTTAACAGGTAGTAGAAAGAGAGATCATATCTCTCCAGTTCTGGCCTCCCTTCATTGGCTTCCCATAGAGTTTAGAATTAAGTTTAAAATCCTTCTTCTCACTTACAAAGCTCTAAACAATCAGACCCCTTTTTATTTAAAAGTTCTGATACTACCCTATTATCCTAACAGAGCACTACACTCCCAAAATACTGGATTACTTGTAATACCTAGAATCTCCAAAAGTACAATGGGAGACAGAGCCTTCAGTTATCAAGCTCCCCTCCTGTGGAACCAGCTGCCAATCTGGATTTGGGAGTCAGACTCGATCTCTGTTTTTAAGAATAGGGTTAAAACCTTCCTTTTGATACAGCCTACAATTAGGAAGGGATCATGTGTCTTTGAACCCTCCCTTAGTTATGCTGCTAATAGGTTTAGACAGCCGGGGGACCTCCAATAATGCACTGGGCTTCACTCCTTTCTTCACTCTCAGTGAAATATATTTTTTTTCTGGTCATTAACATCTGTTTGTTCTCTCCCATAGATTGAGTCCCCATCGTGCTGTTTGCTCTCTACATGTCTGTTCTTTTCATCTTCTCTATCCCCTCACCCCCAGGCCAGTCGCAGCAGATGACTGCCCCTCCCTGAGCCTGGTTCTGCTGAAGGTTTCTTCCTGTTAAAAGGGAGTTTTTCCTCTCCACCATCACCAAGCACTTGCTCACAAGGGATCGCCTGATTGCTTGGGTCTTTCTGCAATTGTGGGGGTTTCCCCTACAGTTGAAAGTGCTATGAGATGACTGTTGTTGTGAAATGGTGCTCTCTAAATAAAGTTGAATTGAATTGAATTAGTGTGTGATTCAGGTCCTAAATTGGGGAGGGTTCTAATGGTGTGTGTGTTTTGAGCTTTTCTACGGGGTGGGGGGGTGGGTATAGTTTTATAGATGCTCTTATTTGTGAAGTGCGGTGTAGTAGCGCCCTCTTCTGTTTCCGGCACTACACCGCCCCTATAAATACCAGCGGGTTTCTGTATCGGGTCTCTTTGCCAATGCCCCTGCCTAGCGGCTGTATTGTGGAGATCGTAGCACATGTGGTAGAAATGTTTAGATAGGATTAGGATATTACAGTAAATATTTTTTACACAAATGTGCTTTTGCTGTATGAAGCCTCTCGCACTGCTCCACGCTGAACATAAAAAATGTGGGTTAGCTATGCACACACACACACACACACACACCCCTTATCGTTTAGCAAATAAAGGGCTGCTTCTGCTCACACATAGAAGGGGGGGAGGTGAACTTGAGTTCAGGGTTGCGACTAGAAATAATGAAGTCAGCGATCCTGAAGAAGAGAGCCATTGTTCAGCAGGATGCACCTGGCCAGGCGAACTTGTGGGGAAGAAAACAACTGATGGAGTCAGGATTCCTGAAGAAGGGAGCTATTGTTGGGGCCTGGGGAACGCCCCAGACCAGAAGAGATATTTACTTGAATCTATTGTTTTTCGGGGATGTCGGCAAGTTGAGCTGAGACAGTCTCACAGCTGTGATATTCTCTGCATGCTTCAAAAAAATAAATAAACAGATAAGTGTGAAATAGCATCTTTCATGTGATTCTTAAATCTCTGATGCATTTCATATGGTTGTTCAATTCTTGAACACATTTTTACAGAAAGAATGAAAAAGAGTTTCTACAACCTGGTGACCGCCGACGTGATTGGCCAGTTGGTAGGCATCAGAGGTGAGTGGATGAAAAGCTTTTCATCTGTCTATTGCAGACAGCTCTGGGCCGGCCCATATTGACAAGGTGAGCAGGGAACCTTTTTAAACAAATCTCTGCAGGTTTAAGATAAGATAAGATAAGATAAGCCTTTATTAGTCCCACAGTGGGGAAATTCCAGGATTGCAACAGCACAGGGATAGCAACACTCAGAGCAATAATTAAGAAGATGTGTGGCAACCTGGGGAGTGCATAATGGTTTACCACCTTAGACAGGAACAAAGGACACGAAGTTAACCTTTTGTGTGTGAGAAGTTTCTAGATGCCCTAGTAAGATAACAGGGAGGTGTCAAGGATGAATGGACTGACTGCAGTCGGAGGGGGAGATTATCTTTTGTGTGTGAGGAGAGTCTAGACGGGGATTATCTTTTGTGTGTGAGAAGAGTCTAGAAGGATGTCATGTTATTTAAGGGAAGAGTTCCTACTTGTATGCCATTCTGTCTATGCTCCTTGTGTGAGTCGTGTAATAAACCGCTTGAACCAAATCAGCCTCATTATTTACACGCTCCACACTGGTGACCCAAGACCAATCATGGAATACGACGGAAGATCCCCGGAGCCAACCTCGACTGGAACCCCCAGCTTCGCGTGCGCTGTAGCGATCAAACTACCTGATTTTTGGCAGCACAACTCGCGCTCCTGGTTCCACCTAACCGAGGCACAGTCGCCCTTCGAGGGATATCGGCGGATGATACGAAATTCTACTATGTGGTCGCAGCGCTCGATGCCAGCACAGCTCAGCACATCGAGAGCCTGCTCGATCAGCCACCAGCCGATGGCAAATATGACGCGCTGAAGGCTGCCCTCATCCAGCACTACATGCTCTCGGATGGTGAGAGAGCAGAGAGGCTTCTGACGCGGACCGAGTTGGGAGACGGTTCGGCCGTGGACATGATGGAGAAGATGCTGAGGTTAAAGGGCACGGATGACGACCACTTCATCTTCACCCACATTTTCCTCAGGAACCTTCCGACAGTGGCGAGAGCGGCCCTGGCCAATTCGTCGTTGCTGGCCAAACGGGACTATTGTGCGCTAGCCCGAGAGGCAGACCGGATCATCGTCGCCACCAAGGCTTTCGTGACCATTGCGGCAGCGACGGAGCCCGGCACGTCGACACGAGGAGGCGAGGAGCCGCCGACGGCAGCAGCAAAACCACCAACGGCAGCAGCAGCGAGGGCCAAGGAATGTGGAGGTGACACGCTTTGCTTCTACCATCGCCACTTTGCAGAGAGGGCACGCAAATGTATACCACCGTGCCAGTTCAAGCGCTCGGGAAACGCCAAGACCGGGGGTCGGTAGCAGCCGCGACCCTTGGGGAGGAGAACAAGCTGCTCTATTTGACGGACGCACGCTCAGGGAGGCATTTCCTCGTGGACACCGGCGCACAGAGGAGTTTCATCCGGCCGACCTACGCTGACCGGCTGGCAGGAACCAGCGGCCCCGAGATGGCAGCAGCAAATGGCTCAGACATCAAGACCTTTGGTGAGAGGACTCTGCCCTTGTCTCTACACAGTCGTACATTTGAATGGACTTTTGTTGTAGCAGCATTGGATTACCATATACTGGGGGCTGATTTTCTATGTGCACATGGGTTGTTGGTAGATATGGCTAACAGGCGCCTGGTTAATGCACTGTCTTTTGACTCTCTCCTCTGTATAGCTCGAGTGACCCGGCCAACAGCACAAGCCAACGTCACAGCAGTATGCGGTAAGTTCCACACACTGCTCGCTCAGTTCCCAGCGCTCACAGTCCCGACGTTTTCAGCAGCTATCGCTAAACATGGGGTGGAGCATTTTATCACCACCACCGGGGTGCCCATTTTTGCAAGACCTCGGCGCTTGGACGCAGCTAAACTGGCCATAGCGCGCGAGGAGTTCGCTAACCTAGAGAGGTTAGGCATCATCAGGCGCTCAAACAGCCCATGGGCTTCCCCGCTACACATGGTCCCTAAAGCTGAAGGTTCGTGGCGACCTTGCGGCGATTTCCACAGGTTAAACAACGCTACAGCACATGACCGCTACCCAATTCCCCACATTCAGGATTTTTCCGCTCACCTCGCAGGAGCGCGCATTTTTTCTAAGATAGATTTGGTCCGTGATTACCACCAAGTCCCAGTGCGCGCGGAGGACATACCCAAAACAGCGGTAATAACTCCGTTTGGTTTATTTGAATTCTTGCGCATGCTGTTTGGGCTTAAAGGGGCAGCACAGATGTTCCAACGCATGATGGATGCAGTGCTGCGCAATCTCCCTTTCGTGTTCGTCTACCTGGATGATATCTTGGTAGCCAGTGCGTCCGAAGACGAACACGAAACCCACCTCACGACGGTTTTCCGTAGGTTGGAAGAGCACGGTTTAATAATCAACCCAGCGAAATGTCAGTTCAGGGTGACGGGGATTGATTTTTTAGGGCACCGCGTCTCTCCCGAAAGAGCGGTTCCGCTGCCTGACAAAGTGCGCGCAGTGACAGATTTTCCCCGACCACAAACGGTCAGGGCGCTACAAGAATTTTTGGGAATGGTGAACTTTTATAATCGTTTCCTTCCCCGCGCAGCACAGCTCATGCAGCCATTGTACGCTGCACTCAAAAAACAGAAACCCGCGAATAAGGTCGAATGGATCCCGGAACAAGAGCAGGCATTCTCAGAAGTTAAAGCAGCCCTGGCAAACGCCGCATTGTTGGCACATCCAGACCCAACGGTCCACATAGCGCTCACCACTGACGCCTCAGATGTGGCCATAGGGGCTGTTGTGGAGCAGCGCATCGCCGGGGCTTGGCAGCCGCTTGCCTTTTTCAGCAGAACCTTGCGCGACAATGAACGTAAATACAGCGCGTTCGACAGAGAGTTGCTGGCTCTCCACCTGGCCATTCGCTATTTCCAGTTCTGGCTGGAAGGGCGCAATTTTACTGCGTTCGTTGACCATAAGCCACTAACATTCGCGATGGCCAAAGTTTCAGAACCTTGGTCGGGCCGGCAGCAGAGGCAACTGGCCGTGATCTCAGAGTTTACTACCGATATTCAGCATGTGTCGGGCAAACTGAATGTAGTGGCAGACTGCCTCTCGCGCGCCGTTGTGGCCCCGGTCTGTGTAGGGTTGGATTACGCAGCCATGGCTGCGGAGCAGGCTAGTGACGCGGACGTGCGCGCACTCCAGTCTGGACCAACAGGGTTAAGGCTGGAGAAGAGGACGCTGCTTAACGGCATTCCCCCCTTAATCTGTGACGTCTCCACGGGTCGCCCATGGCCTGTGGTTCTGGCTGCGTGGCGCCGCCGCGTGTTTGAGTTGGTTCACTCTTCGGCACACCCAGGGGTGCGCGCGTCAGTCAAAATGGTAGGAGAGAAATATGTGTGGCCGGGCCTTCGCAAACAAGTGAAAGAGTGGGCGGCAGCCTGCGTGGCGTGCCAACGAGCCAAGGTTCACAGACACACGAAGGCTCCTTTGGAGCCGTTTCGCATCCCGGCTAAGAGGTTTGACCATGTCCACGTGGACCTCATAGGCCCCCTTCCGCTATCACAGGGGTACACACATCTTCTGACAATGGTGGACCGCACCACGCGCTGGCCAGAAGCGGTTCCGCTGGCGGCAACCACGGCCGAGGAGGTGGCGCGTGCGTTTTTAACAGCATGGGTGGTGCGTTTTGGAGTTCCGTCGGACATTACGTCCGACAGAGGCTCTCAATTTGTTTCTGAACTCTGGTCAACCATGGCCCGCAGCCTAGGTGTCTCAATTCACCACACAACCATGTACAACCCGCAGGAAAATGGGTTATGCGAACGTTTTCATTGGTCGTTAAAAGCGGCTCTGAGGGCTTCACTGACGGATGAATATTGGGTAGACAGGCTACCATGGGTTTTAATGGGGTTACATTCTGCGCCTAAAGAGGATCTGGAAGCTTCCCCAGCAGAACTCGTTTTTGCACAACCACTCCGGCTGCCTGGGGAGTTTCTGCCAGATAATCCTGCACCGCGCAGCTCCCCGTCTCAGCTGCTGCAGCGTTGCATAGACTCAAGCACGCTGCTGGGCCCTGCCCACCACAGTTTTCCACGCGTTTTTGTGCCTAAAGCTTTGAAAAACGCAGAGTTCGTGTTTGTCAGACACAAAGCCCACCGCCCCCCACTGCGCCCACCTTATGATGGACCGTTTAGAGTGCTGGAAACAGGGGATAAGCATTTTTTGCTAGATTTGTGGTGTAGGAGGGAAAAAATTGGCATAGACAGATTCAAACCTGCTTTCGTTGTGGCTGACGAGCAAGTGCTGTTGGCGAGGGCCCCTCGGTGTGGAAGAGCCCCACGGGGCGCTTCCCAGAGAAAAGATTCTCCAGAGCACCCACACGGACAGTCAAAAAGTTTTCACCCCCAGACATCAGCCCTCCAGCATGGCAGCGCTACGGAGGCAGCGAATCCTGGCTACAGCAGATAGGGCAGAAGACTGAAGCCCAAGCAGCATGTGGACTGATGTTGATTGTTCTACAGCATGTGGACTGATGTTAATGGTTTCACAGCATGTGGACTGTTACCCTTTTGTCCTATCTAAGTTGCTGGGGGTGGTGGTGTGGCAACCTGGGGAGTGCATAATGGTTTACCACCTTAGACAGGAACAAAGGACACGAAGTTAACCTTTTGTGTGTGAGAAGTTTCTAGATGCCCTAGTAAGATAACAGGGAGGTGTCAAGGATGAATGGACTGACTGCAGTCGGAGGGGGAGATTATCTTTTGTGTGTCAGGAGAGTCTAGATGGGGATTATCTTTTGTGTGTGAGAAGAGTCTAGAAGGATGTCATGTTATTTAAGGGAAGAGTTCCTACTTGTATGCCATTCTGTCTATGCTCCTTGTGTGAGTCGTGTAATAAACCGCTTGAACCAAATCAGCCTCATTATTTACACGCTCCACAATACGGAAGATATAAATAAGAGCAGTGGATATACATACATACACATCAATATATAAATATATGTACAAAGTGCAGAGCATTGTAGAGAGATGGAATAAACAGCATAACCGTATACTTAGTTATCCTACATAGTATGAATATGTACCCATACATATTGTCACCCTCCATAGCGACCGATACTGTCCTAGTTCTATATACTGGAGGGGACCATTGTGTAAGTCTATTGCATCTTTTGCATTCAGTACTATTAAGTCATCACGTTTTTTTGCTATCTCTGCGAGCAGCCCTGCTTAGGTTATACAGTCTGACTGCCGTAGGTAGGAAGGACCTGCGAAACCTCTCGGTTGTGCACCTGGGATGATGTAGTCTGCTGCTAAATGAACTCCTCAGTGCGTTCAGTATGTCCTGCATAGGGTGGGACTCGGACTCCAGCAGAGATTTTTTTTTTTTTTTGGACTTATTTTGTACCCGTAGGTAGATTTGTTCTGCAGTCCGGTGACAAGCCACCAGCTGCCAGAGATGGCAGTTTAGCCACCATCCTTCTCTCTCCTATCTCCTTTACTGGGTCAGGGCACTGCCCCAGGACAGAGCTAGCTTTCTTGATCAGTTTGTTCAGTCTTTTCCTATCGGCTGCTGTAATGCCACTGCCCCAGCAGACCACTCCAAAAGTGATGGCTGATGCCACCACCGTATCGTAGAATGTCTTCAGCAGCGCCCCTTGTACACCAAAAGACCTGAGCCTCCTCAGTAGGAACCGCCTGCACTGTCCCTTCTTGTAGAGTGCGTCGGTATTGTGTGACCAGTCTAGTTTATTGTTCAGATGAACACCCAGGTACTTATAGGATGTCACCATCTCAATGTCTGTTCCCTGTATGTTTACTGGTGCTGTTGTGACTGAGGTCATCCTGCGCAGTTCGCCCTACTCGGGACACGAACCCGCGACCTACCAGTCTACTACACAGTTCGAGCATGGGAGACACAGCACGATCGCGCTGAGCTAAAGGTCCGACCGATAGCTCAGCGCTACCGATACTGTATGAGGCTTTTCGGGAGGGAGGTTTATTAACGTTCGACGCCGAACAGTGCTAGTTGGCATCCGTTACACTCTCCCCCTTAAACCTCACTCCCATCCCGGGTTCACGGCACCATTGTGACTGAGGTCATCCTGCGCAGTTCGCCCCACACAGGACACAAACCCGCGACCTCACAGTCAACTAACACACAGTTCGAGCATGGGAGACACAGCACGATCGCGCTGAGCTAAAGGTCCGACCGATAGCTCAGCGCTACCGATACTGTATGAGGCTTTTTGGGAGGGAGGTTTATTAACGTTCTACGCCAAACAGTACTAGTTGGCATCCGTTACACTCTCCCCCTTAAACCTCACTCCCATCCGGGTCACGGCACCATTGTGACTGAGGTCATCCTGCGCAGTTCGCCCTACTCGGGACACGAACCCGCGACCTCACAGTCAACTACACACAGTTCGAGCATGGGAGACACAGCACGATCGCGCTGAGCTAAAGGTCCGACCGATAGCTCAGCGCTACCGATACTGTATGAGGCTTTTCGGGAGGGAGGTTTATTAACGTTCTACGCCGAACAGTGCTAGTTGGCATCCGTTACACTGTGAGGGGTTGTCCTTGCCTGCGGCAGTCCACCACCAGCTCCTTAGTTTTCCTCGCGTTGATCTGGAGGCAGTTCCTATGGCACCAGTCCACGAAGTCCTGGATAAGTCCTCTGTACTCAGCTTCATCTCCGTTGGAGATGAGGCCGACGATTGCAGAGTCGTCAGAGAACTTCTGTAGATGGCAGTGTGTTGTGTTGTGTGAGAAGTCCGCAGTATAAAGGGTAAACAGGAAGGGAGCCAAAACCATTCCCTGGGGGGCCCCGGTGCTACCGATGATCGTGTCGGACACACAGTCCCAGGTTCTCACAAACTGTGGCCGGTTAGTGAGGTAGTCCAGGATCCATGATGACAGGTGCTGGTCCACCCTTGCGCACAGCAGCTTGTCCTTCAGGATCATCGGTTGGATGGTGTTGAAAGCACTGGAGAAGTCAAAGAACATGATCCTCACCGCATTCCCGGGCTTCTCCAGGTGGGACAGAGAACAGTGAAGGAGGAAGATCACTGCATCCTCCACCCCAATGCCATGCTGGTAGGCGAACTGGAGTGGATCCATCGCTGGTCCCACCAGGGGGCGGAGGTGAGCAAGGAGCAGTCTCTCCAGGGTCTTCATCATGTGGGACGTCAGGGCCACTGGTCTGTAGCTGTTCAGGTCTTTGGGGCGGGAGGTCTTTGGTACAGGTTCCACACAAGATGTTTTCCACAACTGTGGTACCCTACCCAGCTTCAGGCTCAGGTTGAAGATGAGCTCCACAATCCCACACAGCTGATCTGCACAGGACTTGAGGAGCTTTGCGCTGATGCCGTCTGGTCCCGACGCCTTCCTCGCCTTGATCTTCCTCAGCTCCATCCTCACCTGGGTCTTAGTGAGGGTCATGTTGGGGGGCTGTGTGTTGGGAGTGGGGGGGTGTTGGTGGAGTGGGGTGTGGACAGCAGGACTCAATGTCTTTAGAGGCAGCAGTGGTTGTTGTGCAGTCGGGGCGGAGGGCGGTTGGTCAAACCTATTAAAAAACAGGTTCAGATTGTTCACCCACTCCCTGCCCCCATGGCCTGGGAGGAGGTATTCTGGAGTCCAGAGATGGTTTTAAGGTTTCTCCAGACCCCACCAATGTCGCTATGTTGCAGCTTGTCCTCCATCTTCTTTCTGAAGCTGTCCTTGCCTTCTCTGATCTTCCTCCTCAGCTCCCTCTGTACGGACTTCAGCATCTCCCTGTTCCCCGACCTAAAGATCCTCTTCTTCTCTCTCAGAAGTGTTTTTATCTCAGGGTTGATCCAGGGTTTGTTGTTGGAGCAACACCGTATGGTCTTGGTGAGTACGGTGTTGTCCACACAGAAGCTGATGTAGTCCGTGATGGTGTGAGTGAGGCCATCGATGTCCTCACCATGTGGATCGCAGAGCTGCTCCCAGGCAGTGGTTTCAAAGCAGTCCTTTAGCGCGTCCATTGCCTCCTCAGACCATAACTTCACTGTGCGCATAACCGGAGGTTGTCTGTGCGCTAGGGGTTTGTACACTGGCAGGAGATGAACCAAGTTGTGATCCGATCTCCCTAGTGGGGGAGTTGTGATGAGGTGTACGCCTCCTTAGTGTTTGCATAGAATAAATCCAGTGTTTTATTGTCTCTAGTGTGGCATGTGACATACTGGGTAAATGTGGGTAGAATGGGAGACAGTGAAATATGGTTGAAATCGCCTGAGATGAGGAGAAGAGCATCTGGGTGTTCTGTCTGCAGCCTGCCAGTTACTGAGTGGATGACGTCACGCACTGTCCCAGCGTTCGTCATCGGATTTGCATAAATAACAATGCAGATCACGTGTGAGTATTCCCTCGGGAGATATGTAGGCCGCATGCTAACAGCTAGCAACTCAATGTCTTTGCTACAGTGCTGTTCCTTAACCATGATATGTCCCGGTCTGCACCAGTTGTTATTGACGTACATCATCACCCCACCGTCCTGTGCCTTCCCACTGTCTGGTGTTCAGTCTGCCCGTATTGCGTGGAAACCCTCCAGTTCAATGTTAGCATCTGCTGCTAGTCCTGTTAGCTACGTCTCTGAGAATAGGAACAGGCTACACTTCCGGTATATGCTATCGTAGTGGGAGATAGCCGCTAGTTCATCTGTCTTTCCGGGTATCGATCGTACATTCCCCATAATGACAGATGGGAGGGCGGGTCTGTACCTTATATTCCTTGCCCGCCGTCTTACTCCAGCTCGACATCCACGTCGTTTTCATCTTAATTCTCCCGGTATGTCGAGTTTTCGCGTTAGCATCATGGGCCGGTTGAGTGCTAGCATCTGGTCCCTGTTATACTGCCTCCTGCCAGAAACAGTGGCTCCGTCCGTTGAATAGTGGCTCCGTCTGCAATATTCAGTGGAATTAAGTCTTTTTGTCATAATTATGGTTTGACAGAAATTAAGAATGATAATTATAATTGATAATTATAATTTCTAGCAGAAATTTCAGATTTTAATGTCATTTTTTGAAAAATCAAGAACATGCAGAGAATATTTTAATCATTTACATTTTAAGATAGTATGAATGAATTGTTTGGTTATTAATACATTTTTAGGGTCAGATTAATAAGCCGCCTTTTATAAAGAATAAAAAGTATTGATACTAGGTAATATATGAATGGAAATAATGAACATTTAAGGAATTTATGACATAATACGAGAATCTTAAGTAAAATCAAACAGTGAATGACATGTCATTATAAGAAATCCGGCACAATACAAGGAACTTAACCCCTTGAACTCTGTGAATTCCGCAGGCGGTCACGTCTCTGCATCTTAGTGCGTCTCAGTGCGCACTGAAATAAAAGCTGTATTTCCGGTCTTCCAGTACAGACACAGCCTTGTTACAACCTGAGAAAAAAGCTGTGTAATATATTAATTTTTTGTGGAATTTTTACAAAATTCTGACCTGAGCTTGAAAACACTTGGTTCTACATTTCTGTTGTGTTTTCCAGCCAGTATCTGACAGCTGTGAAGCGGATGATAAAATAAAGGCAGCGAAGTGAAGGTTTTAAGTAGGTTTATTAAATCATACCGCCATCATAGGAACTCCGCTCCAGCCTAAGTGTGAGCAGACTGGAGCGGGGTCCTCAGGCTCTCGGCAGAGAGACACAGAGTGTGTGTGTCAGCAGCAGCAGTCAAAGAGAGAGATTTACAGAATAGTGCAGCATATATACCCAACTACAGACAATACATGAAAGGCATTCACAGCAGTAGGTATGGCCATTTGCATTTGAGAGACACACATAACAATAAGGAGATTGCAAGAGGTTACAAGGCACATCTACATATTGTCATCAGTGTCTAGACACAGTAAGGACAGGAAGCATGAACACAATGCATGAATGGCACATTAACATCACAGTAGTGAAACGGAAAAAGCCAGAAGGAGCGGCTGTCTGTAGAAATTAATACACACATTGCCGTGCCTGTCCCTAGTCTGTTGTGGGGGTTATCCCAAACCACCACACGCTCCCCCCCCCAGAGGGCTCGGCAGGCGGCCGAGGCCTCGATAGTCCAGCTTGGGCAGCGAGCAGGGAAAGCTCTGTGCAGGTGGAGGTGGAGGGGGGTGGGGGGTAGTAAATGCCGGCCGGAGACGGTGATATCGTCTGAGCCGCGCAAAAATTGCTTGCTGGTCCGCGATGTCGAGGGGCTGTCCCGTTGAACGTGCGGAGATCACAAGAAGAAAAATTAGTCACTGGCTCCTCTCGTGATTAAGTCCTGCAAGGATTAATAGTGGCCGTGAAGAAAAAGGAAGCGGCGAGTATTAACAGCGGCCATGAAGAAAACAGGGGCGGCTGTAAGAAAAAAACAAAAGCAAAGGGACTTGGCGTGTTGACTTTAGGTGCGGGCACAACCTTAAAGCCTTCGGGGACCGCAGACTGCTGAATTCCCGTTGTGCGCCATGGCTAAGACCATAAAATCCAGTGAGCAAGCTGCGTGCGTGCCTCAGGTGTACGAGCAAGCCTGAAGGGCCAGTGTGCAGCGGCTAAGGAGGAAAGCGGTCAGTGGAGCCGTATGCGTCCCGTGCGTGGTGCGCCGTCCTCGTAACTCCCCGGTGCGTGTGCCGGGGCTCCGTGCGTGGGTGGGCCAGCTGGAGAGGAAGAGCCAGGGTCAGGGAGCTTAATCATCCCTGTTGTAGTTGGTGAAGATGGGTCATGGTGCGTTCAGGTCCACGTGTACTCCGTCAGCCGTGGAGGTCGCCGTCGTGGAGAAAGGACGAGGTGCGTGCGCTCTCGTAAGGAGACACAGAATCGTGTGTCAGAAGCTGTGAGAGCGGCCGGTCCAAGCGTGGATGTGCCGATCTAGGCGTGCAGATCTCACCATGAAATGTTCCTCAGCTTTCCCGGTCGTGGGTGGTCTCCGGAGAGTTTCGCCTGGAAACTCTGCGTCGAAGTCTCCCTGAAGCAGAAGGGAGGGCAGATCAGTCAGGCTGCCGTGTTCGCTTGTCGTCAGAGAATCACCGCCGGGTGCTGCGTTCGTTGCCATCAGGACATCAGCGTGGCTGTCCAAACCAGAATGCGATGCACAAAGCGTGTGCATTGTCGGGGTCACCAGTGAAGCGGATGATAAAATAAAGGCAGCGAAGTGAAGGTTTTAAGTAGGTTTATTAAATCATACCGCCATCATAGGAACTCCGCTCCAGCCTAAGTGTGAGCAGACTGGAGCGGGGTCCTCAGGCTCTCGGCAGAGAGACACAGAGTGTGTGTGTCAGCAGCAGCAGTCAAAGAGAGAGATTTACAGGAATAGTGCAGCATATATACCCAACTACAGACAATACATGAAAGGCATTCACAGCAGTAGGTATGGCCATTTGCATTTGAGAGACACACATAACAATAAGGAGATTGCAAGAGGTTACAAGGCACATCTACATATTGTCATCAGTGTCTAGACACAGTAAGGACAGGAAGCATGAACACAATGCATGAATGGCACATTAACATCACAGTAGTGAAACGGAAAAAGCCAGAAGGAGCGGCTGTCTGTAGACATTAATACACACATTGCCGTGCCTGTCCCTAGTCTGTTGTGGGGGTTATCCCAAACCGCCACAAGCTGTATGTTATTTGCAAGCATCTGTATCTAAAAAAACACCCAGGCGAACTTTCTTGTTACTCAGTGGCAGGAGCACTTAGAGAGATTATGACTGTTTTGCCAAAAAATTCAGAGTGTTTTCTTTTAAATGAGACTAACCCCATGAAGATGCTGCAAAGGATTGAAGAACAGCATTTGATTTACTTTGGGCATGTTATTTTTAGGCGTTTTTAGGGAAGTTGAACAGAGTTCAATAGGTTAAGTAACCACCAAATACTGAGTAATTGTGTTTTGTCAGTTTGATAAAATCAGTGGGATTGATCTCCATTAAAAAAAAAACTATCAATGGTTTTGATTTTGAATGCAAAGTCAAGGTAAATATAAGATAAGATAAGATAAGCCTTTATTAGTCCCACAATGGGGAAATTCCAGGATTGCAACAGCACAGGGACAGCAACACTCAGAACAACAATCAGAAGGCAAGAAAAAACAAGAGCAGCGAGTATACATATGTACATATAAACATAAATATATAGACACACAGTGTGGAGCATTGTAGCTAGATGGAATAAATATATAAATATATAAACACACAGTGCAGAACATTGTAGCTAGATGGAATAAATATGTAAATATATAAACACACACAGTGTGAAGCATTGTAGCTAGATGGAATAAATATATAAATATATAAACACAGTGCGGAGCATTGTAGCTAGATGGAATATCTATATCCTCTGTTATGGAGTTAAGCTCTTGAAAAGCCCATAGTAACGAGCGGCAAAGGGAAAGACACACAATCACACAATTGTTTCTGTAGATATTGTGTATTCCATGCATGTTGACATTGTCTCGTCTCTGTGAATATTGTGGGGATAAAATGTGTGGGTGGTTAACCTTATATCTAACCTTATATACATACATAACCTTATATCTGACTATTTGGCTCCTAAAGAAAAATATTATTACAGTAGATACCTCTCAGATGATGCTGTTACCAAATTTATGCAGATTGTTTCCTCTATGCCATGTGTCAACATAACGGAAATAAGCTATAGACAGCTTGCTCCTTCTGTAATTGATAACATGGTGGATAGTGTTACAGCTTCTCTGCATCAGACTCCAGACTTGGTGGCCCCCTTAAAAAAGAAAAAGTCTAATCAGAGATTTCGAACTCCTTGGTTCAACACAGAAACTCGTAGCTTAAAACAGAAGACTCGTCAATTAGAAAGAAAATGGCGCTCCACTAATTTAGATGAAATCTATTTAGCTTGGAGAAATCATCTTTTAATTTATAAAAAAAATCTCTTAGAAAAGCTAGAACAAGTTATTATTCTGCATTAATAGAAGAGAACAAGAATAATCCCAGGTTTCTTTTCAGCACTGTAGCCAGGCTGACAAAGAGTCAGGACTCTGTCAAAGGGGCTGCACGGTGGCGCAGTGGTTAGCACTGTGGCAGCACAGTTTACCCTCGGCCGGGGGATCGCGGGGATCGTGAGATCGTGGGTTTGATCCCTGCCCCAGCCAACAGTGATCTGTGTGGAGTTTGCATGTTCTCCCCGTGTTGTGTGGGTTTACTCCAGGATTTCTCCGGTTTCCTCCCACATGCCAAAAACATGCAGGTTAGGGATAAGGGGCGCTTGCGCAAGCAGCGACCGGCAGCTGGTGGCTTGTCACCAGACTGCAAAACAAATCTACCTACGGGTACAAAATAAGTAATAAAAAAAAAAAAATCCTAGCATTCCCTTAGAGCTTACTAGTCAGGACTTTATGAACTTTTTTAATAATAAAAATAATAATAAATTATAATAATAATATATAATAATATAATAATATTTTAATAATAAAATCAATCAGATTCTTCCCACAGTTAACTTAAATACTGTAACTACTACAACTCCTTCAATTGATGTCTGTCTTGATGAGTTTACTCCAATCGACCTTTGTGAGTTAGACAAAATAGTTTCCTCATCCAAACCTTCAACTTGTCTTTTAGACCCTATTCCTACCAGGTTATTTAAAGAAGTCTTCCCACTTATTGGTAGCTTTATTCTTCATATAATCAATTCTTCATTAACTTTAGGCCATGTACCGCAGGCTTTTAAAACGGCTGTAATTAAACCCTTACTCAAAAAGCCAACACTAGATCCAGGAGCTTTAGCTAACTATAGACCAATCTCTAATCTGCCTTTCATTTCAAAAATCTTAGAAAGAGTTGTTGCTACGCAATTATTTGACCACCTGTAGGGAAATGGTTTACTTGAAGAGTTTCAATCTGGGTTTAGAATCCATCATAGTATTGAAACAGCCTTAGCGAAGGTCACTAACGACCTCCTCATCGCATCTGATAATGGACTGGTTTCTGTACTTGTCCTTTTAGACCTTAGTGCAGCTTTTGATACTATCGATCATAATATTCTACTTGATAGATTAGAACACTATGTTGGACTTAATGGAACTTTGTTGCAGTGGTTTAGATCTTATCTATCTGATAGGTTCCAGTTTGTTCATGTAAATAATGAGTTTTCTTTCAACTCAAAGCTTAGTCATGGAGTTCCACAGGGATCTGTGCTAGGCCCTACTCTTTTTAGTTTATATATGCTTCCCTTAGGCAACATTATTAGAAAGCACTGTATACATTTTCATTGTTATGCAGATGATACACAATTATACCTGTCAATGAAGCCAGATGATAGTAATCAATTAGCCAAGTTAGAAGCCTGTCTTAAGGAAATCAAAGCTTGGATGACTTGTAATTTCCTGCTATTAAATTCAGATAAGACTGAAGTCATTCTTGTTGGTCCAAAAAACCTTAGAAATACCTTTCAAAATCAAACTCTTAGTTTGGATGTGATTACTCTTTCTCTTAATAGTTCTGTGAGGAACCTTGGAGTTATTTTTGATCAAGAACTGTTTTTCAATTCACATATTAAATTAGTTTCTAAGACTGCCTTCTATCATTTGCATAATATTGCCAAGATTAGGAGCATCTTGTCTCAGAGTGATGCTGAGAAACTGATCCACGCTTTTGTTAGTTCTAGATTAGATTATTGTAACTCTTTATTATCAGGTTGCCCTAAAACATCTTTAAAAAGTCTTCAGTTGATCCAAAATGCTGCAGCAAGAGTTTTAACAGGTACTAGAAAGAGAGATCATATCTCTCCGGTTCTGGCCTCCCTTCATTGGCTTCCCATAGAGTTTAGAATTAAGTTTAAAATCCTTCTTCTTACTTACAAAGCTCTAAACAATCAGGCTCCTTTTTATTTAAAAGATCTGATACTACCGTATTATCCTAACAGAGCACTACGCTCCCAAAATGCAGGAATACTTGTAACACCTAGAATCTCCAAAAGTACAATGGGAGGCAGAGCCTTCAGTTATCAAGCTCCTCTCCTGTGGAACCAGCTGCCAATCTGGATTCGGGAGTCAAACTCGATCTCTGTTTTTAAGAATAGGGCTAAAACCTACCTTTTTGATATAGCCTACAATTAGGGAGGGATCATGTGTTTCTGAACCCTCCCTTAGTTATGCTGCTAATAGGTTTAGTCAGCCGGGGGACCTCCAATAATGCACTGGGCCTCACTCCTTTCTTCACTCTCAATGAAATATTTTTTTTTGCTGGTCATTAACATCTGTTTGTTCTCTCCCATAGATTGAGTCCCCATCGTGCTGTTTGCTCTCTACATGTCTATTCTTTTTATCTTCTCTGTCCCCTCACCCCCCAGCCAGTCGCAGCAGATGACTGCCCCTCCCTGAGCCTGGTTCTGCTGGAGGTTTCTTCCTGTTAAAAGGGAGTTTTTCCTTTCCACCGTCACCAAGTGCTTGCTCACAGGGGATCGCCTGATTGCTGGGGTCTTTCTGCAACTGTGGGGGTTCCCCCTACAGTTGATAGTGCTATGAGATGACTGTTGTTGTGAAATGGCGCTATATAAATAAAGTTGAATTGAATTGAATTGAATATCTCACTTTAAGACACGAAGAGTGGTGTAGGGTGAAGGGGTTAGCCCTGATCCCGAATTCACATTTCTGGTTGCCTGGAATAAGAGGCAGTGCAATTGTGAGGGTTGGAAAAAAGGCAAAAAGCCCCCTGGGAAATGTAATATTTTTTTGGTCTACCAGAAACAAAAGTAGATATTAGTAGTAGATATTTTCTTAAGTTATTTTTTTTTTCTTACTTGAACTTTGGTAATTAATACTATAATGTAACATTATTTTTACTTGAATTAAATTCCCGGCTACTCTACCCACCTATTTTAACGGGTTAAATACATACTAAAACCTCTGTCCATAATCTGAGTACAGTTCGGTAAAACGAGATCTCGCACTTTACAGCGCGTGTTTTCGCTGCATCACCAACCTGTCACCAAAGATGGCGATTTGCTGAGTGCTCATGGATACAAATATTTCTCGGCTAGCTGTTGTCTCACCCAAAACTCCAACTAGGAAAACAAACTAACCGCTCATCGGGCGACTGATTCTCCAATTAAACCACACTGACACGAGATCACTATGCAGATCACGCTGAAAACTCTGCAGCAGCAGACTATCCAGATTGAGATAGACCCCGAACAAACGGTGAGTGGCTATTAGCTAGGGCGCTTTAGCTGACGGACTGCTACTTTAGCTCTACTTGGGAGACCCGTAAGCTTTTTTATTATAATGCTGACTTGGGGAACAACGCGTGTGGCCTTCGCAAATAAATAAACTGCACGTGTAACGAATTCGCAACCCATGTGAAACTCCCAAACAATGTGACATGTCACTTAGCATCTTGGCTAACGTTAGCATGTTAGCCAGCTAGCTGAGCATCAACAAAGTCATCGTGGCGTAAGTGTAAACCACTTTCTCGTCGTTTAAAGTTTCTGATGTGGTTACTGGGCGGCTCTTACCCTTCATTTAGATACGATGTAGATTAATATACTGTCAGAAAACTGTGAAGAAACTGCCCACTTCGGCTATGAATGCTAAAGCTGACCGTTGCTCAGTATGTTTAGGTGGAGCTGACAACCTCAGGACTGCGTCCAGAGGTGGATGGAGAAGCCAGAAATTTTTTACAAGTATTGTTACTTTACGATAATTACCATTCAAGTGTGAATGCTCACCACAAACTGCTACAATAAAAGTCGGAATGAGACAATAAAAACATTCCTGGATCAAGTTAATGTTTATTATTTGTAAATGTGATTATAAAGTGTTTGAGAAGAAATTGCTACTCTTCATATGACACTCTTAATAAAATAAGCTATGCACCACAAGTCGTCATGTAAGGATACAAGCACAAATTTAACACGAACAAGAATAGAGTACTTCAATGACAAAAAGTGCAGTGCTACACACATGTTATTGAAAAGGCACATTTTAAACCAGTTTTCCCTCTGGAGTATTTTCATAAATAAACATTTAAAAATAAGGGTTTTAGTCTGCTGGTCCCCGTTTCCATTGCAGGAACTATGGTTAAAACTTAGGGGACAAAACTTTGGTAAGTGTTGTTCCAGTAGCTGGTCCACTCAGCCGTGTTGTCTTCGTTGTGTGGGTAGGACCCATTCGTCTGCAGAGGTTTTATTTCTAACATGATGCAATGGACCAAAGGAAACAAGCCATACTTTTTAAAGTTCACCGACATCTTAAAGAAATGATTAGGCACGGAATGAGTCTAGGGTGGAGTGCATAAGACCAGTATTCCCCTGTTGTTCACTGATTGTGGAGAGGACCAGTCAGATCAATTATATGGCATCTTCAAGCTATGCGAGCAATGGGTCAGGCACCAGCCACCAGTCAGTAGTGTGGAATGAATACAAATACTCTCGCTGCTTACATTATGTGCCCGTGCAACTTGAAAATGCCATATAGTTGATCTGAATCATCCTCTTTGCAATCACGGTGGTATTAGATCTTCACCATGTTCTATTTCTGGTGGCGATTTGGCACTTCTGAGTGGGTCCTTTTTTTTTATTTTTTTTTTGTGATGCTGAGTTGTATCCAATAAGCCCCACGGCAGTCCTAAACCTTACCCAGAGCAGTTGATTGTATCCACATTACCAGTACCTACCCTGGGACTTATTTCAGCTCCTATGAGTTCCTGAAAATTTCCTTACCAGAAGTGTTTCCTTCAGTGGAGACACACATCTCGGGTGGAGTTCCGCTAAAATTGGTTCCTAGGTCCTGCAGTGAAACAGGGCGAGAGAAGTGAAGGAAAATGGTGTTTACTCAAGCACCTTCTACTTGGGAAAGGCCCAACAAGCATTTCTGGGCTGTAAAGTTGTTTCTTTGCCACTGAGGTCAGGTGAATCTCTTCATTGTCAAGATCACATGCAGCATACCTGAAGTCAGAATCCAAAATTCAGTCAAATGTTCTGTTAAGATAAGATAAGATAAGCCTTTATTAGTCCCACAACGGGGAAATTCCAGGATTGCAACAGCACAGGGATAGCAACACTCAGAGCAACAATCAGAAGGCAAGAAAAAACAAGCAAGCAAGAGCAGCTAATATACATATGTACATATTACTATAAAATATATATATACACACACACACACACACAGACACACAGTGCAGAGCATTGTAGCTGGATGGAATAAATATATGAATATATGAACACACAGTGCAGAGCATTGTAGCTAGATGGAATAAATATGTAAATATATAAACACCCACAGTATGGAGCATTGCAGCTAGGTGGAATAAATATGCAAGTATATAAACACACACAGTGCGGAGCAATGTAGCTAGATGGAATAATATGTAGTTGTATGTTGGCAAATAAATAAATAAACAAACAAGAAAAACAAATGTTCACATTTTATTTTTCTCCTCAGTTTTGCGGATAAGTTAATCAGAATAGCTCTCTGTGTTCTGCAAGGTTCTAGCATGAGAATAGCTTTCATGGGGTCATAATTCTTGGTTTCCTTGTTGCTTTACTGGGACTCGAATGGGACATCTGTGGTGTCAGCTGGTGACTGACCTTTGACAGAAAAGGAAGGCGCCAGGAGTATTTGTGTAGTTTGGTATGAAGACTGCATTGCTTGTAGTCAATGGGCTGGCTGACGCTTTATTTTAAATTATGAAACAGTCTAAAAAAAATTTATGCATACTAAGTTCAAATCAGAACTCAGAGTATGATCAACTGCAAATAAGGAAAGTATTTTTCTTAAGTAAATTTCCTCAAAAGTAAACAGAATCTTGCAATAAATTACTCAGTAAAGTACAATTTAGTAAATACAACCCAAACCTGAGTACATGTTACAGCATACCTGGAACAAATTTGTGCCCATCTGTGATTATAACATAGTTAGATAGCATAGTTAGATAAGATCAACTGTACATTGTCACATTTCAAACATTTGGAGACATGTCATGGATAATGGTTCCCTTCTCCTTTTTTAGGTGAAGGCCTTAAAGGAGAAGATAGAAGCAGAAAGAGGAAAAGACAACTTTCCTGTGTCTGGGCAGAAGCTGATATACGCTGGAAAAATCTTACAAGATGACGTCCCACTTAAGGACTACAAAATTGATGAGAAGAATTTTGTTGTGGTGATGGTGTCCAAGGTGAGATTTTATTGTGCACTTAACTTTAAACTTGTGTAAAAATTCAGCCACTAAATCAGGCAGAGCCACACTGACTTGGATAAAATAAGCAACGGAACACACATAAAATGTCCGTATTGAGACATGATTGCAGGTTAGTTAGGCCTGTAACGATAGCAAATTTTGATGGACGATAAATTTTCCCCAAAATTATCACAATAAATGATAATACCATTGACGTCATGAAGACCATTTTATGCCTAGAATATAGTGATATAATTATAACAGTCTATGTACAACTTTTCAACAGGTTTTGAACTTTTATTTCTGAACAATATTAACGACTGGAATAGAAATGGGGGGAGAATATTTAAAATATCCTTAATGAATAAAACATAACTAAAATAAAACAAAACGATAAATAAAATTGTTTTTGGCCACTACTGTTTATACATTGCCATGGACGATCAAGACACGTGGCTTTACATCATTGGTGAAGGCCCCGTCACGCCTTGACAATTTAGACAGCATATGCCGACGTATCAAAATTTCTTTAAAACGCTGTCATACTTAGCATAACGTATCCATAACAAGCTGGATGTATACATAACATATTAGTAAGTTATATAGAACGTTTCGATAACTTATAAACAGTGTTCGGCAGATTACTAAAAAATAGTAACTAGTTACAGTTATTAATTACTTCTTTTCAAAAGTAACTTGAGTTACTTACCAATCACTGCATGATTAAAGTAATTAGTTACTTGGAAAAGTAACTTTCATATTACTTTTAAATGCATACTTAAATTATCTTGCAAACATAGCAAGCTAATTTAATTAATGGATTACATTACGGGCTTATTAAATTCAGGCTGAAAACAGACTGTTTCAGACAGAGTTTTTAGAGCATGTTCAGTCTGCTTTATCCTGCCTTGAGAGCTCTTATTGTGGGAAAAATCTGAAGAAAATCAATCAACACAAAATTGCCAGTAATTTCCTAATTTTTGAGTGAGAAATAGGGTTTGTGGAGTAAGAGACAGGGCAAAAGAGAGAGAATCACTCCAAAAGAGTGAGTTGGCAACACTGCATAAAGCTGTCAACATTTCTTACCTTGAATATTATGGATTTAATCTGATGTGCAGTGATCCAAAGAAAATGTCCATTATCCACAGTCAAAATGTCTGCTGTAACAGAGACATGATCCAGTCCTTTTGGAGATCAAATCCATTTTTGAATAATCTTTATCCAGATAGCAAGTAAATGTGTTTTAACTTCAGTGGATCACAGTCTCAGCTGTCTGATGGAAAATGACTGTTATCAGATCTTCATTCTGTAACGACGTATCTGGCAGTCAGTCAGTTTAATTCTTGCTGGATCACAAGCTGTCCAGATGCATACCTGTGCTCGAAATCCAGCCGTGGGTGTTCAGATAGCGTAACTCCACTAACATGGTGTTTGCTTAGCATAGCATAGCACTAGTTTTGTAGGACCTCGTTGCTGTTCTTAGGCACTTCTGAAGATTGCAGTTGTTCTCAACCGCATTTAGCTTGCAACCCACCAATATGCTTTTGTCCTTAATTGTGACAAAGGAAAAATAATCTATTTCCACAAAAACAAAGTAGCTTCATCTTTTCCTCCACTCAGCAGTGAACAGGGCTGCATCAGTTACGTAGGGCCAGTTTATATTTATTTGGCTAAAAATATCTATCCATATTGATAAAATGAGTAACGCATCTGACCAAATTTCAGTAACTGTAACGCATTACTGAATTTTTAAACAGTAATTTCGTTACACAGCACATTACTGCAAAAGTAGTGGCATTACAGTAACACATTACTTTGTAACGCATTACTCCCAACACTACTTATAAATAACTTATACCAACGAATGCTTAGCATGTTGCTGGCATTCACAACTTATGCCCAACAATAGTCTAACTTATGCATAACTTAGGCATAGCTTATCCTAACTTATGCATAGCACGGTCATGCCAAACTGCCGTCGCCTCCCGAGCCATGATTCCTAGGTGTGCGAGAGCATGAATGCTCCATCTCTCCTGCAAAGACCATTGCATAGAGGGGAGCATGACCGACCTGGCAGATCTGTCAGACAGCTGATGTGACATGGCACAAACGTCAGATGACAGTCGAAACATGTCAAGGTATGAAACATTTCTTTACTTTGTCTAAATAGAAGAACAAGACCAGTTTGACATGGACATCTGCTCACCATGACGGGTTCCTCCTGTGAACCAACACTGCCAATACGCTATTATACGGTACCTGTAAGTTAGAAACACGTTCAGTAAGTTCTGTGGTCGTCCAGAACACGTCAAAGCACTCATAGGTTAGAAATAAGTTTTGGCTACGCTAGACATTATCTCGACGTATTTCATCTTATGAGTGTACTTACAAGTAACGTGTGTCAACAATTGTGTAACTTACCTACAACTTATGGCCCGCATATGCGGGACGTATGAGCCATACACTGGATACTGTGATGTATACCAGCGTGCTTTTAACTTATACAAAATATACCCTTAACTTAATAGACATACGCCAGCGTATTTGCCAAATTTTTTAAACGTCGGTGTTAGGGGTGTGCCATATCTTGTTGTTCACGATAATACCGGTATAAATTTTGTTACCGGTGTAAAAATGAATATCGTGATATTTGGGATCTGCTGCGTGATGACATCACACAATTACGCTGCCAACGGAAGTTTGCGTTGGCATAGAAACGGCACAACAAACATTGCGCCGGAAGCTGCAGCTCTGAAGTCAGACCATCTACATGCAGTTGAGTGGAAATATTTAAGTTTCACTTTCTGTTTCAGACTGTTGTCATGTTAAAAAAAACAAAAAACAAACGGTGCAGCAATGTGGATAATCTGCCTGCATTTTCTCCGCAAGTCAAGAACACCGCTGGAGCGGTATTAACATCAGACAATGTGCCGCTCAAAGTGGCTGTAGTTGTGTTTTAGTACAGTTTTGGCTGCTTCATGTTGATTTTATTAAACCGCTTGAAGAGAGAAGAAGAAAAAAAAACATCTGTTCAGTGCAACGTGAGCCAAAAAGCCCCAGGACAGGTCTGTGCAACGAGAGTACTGCAGGTAAAATGAATCGGCATAAAACCCGACATCTGTATGCCGTTAAGATGTAACGGTTTATATTATTTTCTTGTAATATTTGATACAGAACTAAAATATACAGTATATTAAAAAAAATGAGCTGCTTTTTATAAACTGGAGAAATAAAGAGTTTTTGTTTTTCCTGAATATGTTGAAGGTAAATAATGCTGGTCTGTGAAACGGTCCTTTTTGCATAAATTTAAAAGGGAAAAAAAACATTATTCTGTAATGCCGCAAAAAAAAAGATAATCATTATTGTGAAAATTCACAGAAATATTTTGATATCATTTTTAGGCCATTTTGCCCACCCCTAGTCGGCATACACTGCCTAAATCGTCAAGGTGTGACAGGGGCTTAAGCGCTGTTTGTTTCTTTACAATAGCACTTCTCAGAGACAGTACAATATAGAACTACATGGTGAAAACTTTAACATGACGGACCTTACCGTCTATTTTGAATCCCTTCCCCCAAATAGTGGTCTTCAATACAGCCAGTAATGATGGTAAGAATGGTTGCACCGATTATACGAACATAGCGTAAACATGGGTGTTACATGACTAACTGTGTCTGAGTTAAAGCCGACCTCTTTAATCAGGCAAAAACTGAGGGTTTTGCTGCGCAAAGTGATGACGTTTTTAAAAAGGAGCAGACTTTCAGGCTCACTCGGGATGAACTTTAAATTGTGAGCGGACCCTTCACCTTGCCGCTTCACTTTGTTCAGCTGTTGTCGCTGTGTGAGCATGAGCCCCGCCTCCCACGAGGAGTGTGTAGAGGAACAGAAGCAGTGCAACTGGCAGAAAATGTTGGTGGATTATGTAAAGAAATGCATACATAAACAACAGTTTATTGTGGTTGTTTTTTATTTATCATATGATTAATCGTGTTAGCTGTTATCGTTACAGGCCTAGTTACAGTTAAAATATCAATACTAATGAAGGAAATATCTTAACACTAATTCAACCTTTAAATTAGATTGGCAACTTTGATGAATTGATGTGTGTAGATCACTGATAAATTGGAAAATTTTACTGGAATTTTAAGTTCCAGTACAAGAAAATTAAGTTAAATAACATGTAATTTGCCTCAAGATTCAATAAGCCCATCCGCTGACTCTCTTACCATCATCTATTACCATCCTCACCTGTACATAACTGCCCACCTAACTTATTATACATTATTTGCACATAACAGTACTCTTAATTTTCTGCACTGCTGCATATATTTGCATATATTTGCTTAAATTGCACATACTGTCAATTACTGTATATACTGCACTGCTGTCCTTTGCACTTCTGATTGGATGCTAAACTATGTTTCGTTACCTTGTATTCATACATGTGTAATGACAATAAAGTTGAATCTAATCTAATCTAATCTTGTCACTGGGCTGCAACAATTTATGACTAGTTAGGGATTAAGAGAAAATTGTGAGAAAATCTGAATTGGCAACAATTTTCACTTGTAATCACACTGAATTGGCACTTAAGGAACATTTGCAGACATGGCCTATCTTGCACAGATAATGAGTGTACTAAACACTCAGGGAGAAATTTACTTGCCTACAGATCTTATTTCTTTCCAGATTTAATTTCAAACTAAAACTAGAAAAGCACTCAGAGAGTGCATACCCCCACCAAGGCTCCTTCAGTCCCTAATGGGTCACCTACGAAATGTAAGGGGTTTGTGTATACAAGGCCTAGAGCTACTTCTGGTGAAAATTGCATCTAAGTCTGTCCATTAGTTTTGGAGTATTGTTGCTAATGCTGAGAAGACAAGAGCCTTAGCTGAGGTATGCATTCTTAGATCATTATCAAAATGTAACGGGTTCCTCTCTAGCCCAAGAACTACATCTAGTGAAAATTTTATCTAAATCCATCCGGTAGTTTTGGACTATTGTTGCTAACACTCTGTGAGAAGATAAGAGCCCTGGCTGAGGTATGCATTCTCATATCATCCCCAAAATGTAATGGCTTCCCCTCTAGCCCAAGGATCACTTCCAAAGAAAATTTCATCCAAATCCATTCAGTAGTTTTTGTGTAATCCTGCTGAACAAATACAAACTAGAGGGCACTCACAGAGCGCATACCTCCACCAAGGCTGGCTCCCTCCCTCCCTCCCTTTGTCCTCCCCTCTGTCCGTTTGTCCTTCCATTGCAAGATAGGGCCTTGGCGGAGGTATGCAGTCAGGAATCACCTCTAACCTGTAATGAGTTCATCTTTGGGCCAAAGGCCACCTCTGGTGAAAATGTCATCCAAATCCATGTGTGAGTTTTTGCATGATCTTGCTAACAGACAGAGAAATGGCAGTTAAAACAAAACTAGAAAAGCACTCAGAGAGCCAAGACCTCCGGCAAGCAGCTCATTTCCCCCAAATGACATTGTTAGAAATGCAGCAGTTTTCTAAATGCAACATTTCTGCATTTGACATTGATGAAGAATACTAATTCAAGTTTCCTTCTATAAGATTTATTGAAATAACAAATAAATAGTATGAGGTAACTTGCTACAGAAATTCTGGTGTACCAGCAAAAGTAAAATTTAACCAAGTTGATAATGATTTTTCCTAAAAATTCTTGGATCCAGGTGGTGATCTGGATCACCACAAAAAATGTAATCATCTATTCCCTGTGCCATTACACACGTTTCCTGAAAATGTCATCAAAATCCATTCATAAACGAGAGTTTGCTTCAGATGCAATAATGTCAACCATCACATACTGTGAATGGGTGCGGAGATGAACGTAACTCCATGGACACGTCTTAAAGAGGAAGCTCAATATTATTATTTTTCCCCAAAAAAATTCCTGAATGTACATCGTGATCCGGATCACCACCAAAATCCAATCATCTGTTCCCCGTGCCATTGCACACCTTTCCTGAAAATTTCATCAAAATCCGTTCAGAACTTTTTGAGTTATGTTGCTAACAGACAAACCAACCAACATCGTTGAAAACATTACCTTCTCCTCTTGGCAAAGGTAATTATGCCAGGAAAATGCACAGTTTCTTCTCACCAGTTGGTGGGGGGCTGTGGATCTTCTCAGGGTTTTGCTGAATCAACTCCTGCATGAGTTGCATCTTCATTTCTGTGTCAGGGCTGCAACAGACTTCAGCACAATAGCCATCCATCAATCTTTTACCACTTATCTGGGGGTCTGTGTCACGGGGGCAGCAGTCCAAGTGGAGAAAACAGACTGCCCCCTTCACATAGCACCATAAAGCCCATGATCCCTCCTGCAGGTGGTGAGCCCACTGGAGGGTGGACCAATGGGGCTCATTGTGTACACTGAGTCCTTGACGTAACTTTCTCATGGGGATTCACTGGACTGCTCTTGGTCTGGCCTTTCACCCCAGGACCTGTTTAACATGGGAGACCTTATCAGGAGCAAGCTGCTCAACAGCAACATAGGTCTTGGGATCATGAAGGGCACGCAAACCTCTCCACCACGATAAGGTGGCAATCCACGGAGAGGCTTTAGCACAGTAGTGCCTCTGATTTTTACTCACACCACAGGTTGTCAGGGGTCAGGTGTTTATGTCCCTTTGTTTTTCTGGACTCCAAAACAAGGAGGACTGCAGATATCGACACCAAACTTGATGCAGGAATAATACAAGCAAAGTTTGTCAGGGGCCAGCTGCAAATGTGTGCATTAGGCCAGTGTTTTTTTTACTGTGGGTTCCTAGGATGTTCTGGTTTTTGTGGGAAATTTGCCTAATTTCACTGCTTAATTGGTCCACAAAACTGCAAATAATTGGCTGTTGTTGTGCATGGGTTCTGTAGGCACTAACAACGGGAGATTATTTTCAAATTTTTAGACTAATCAAGAATTGAAATTGGACAATTTCCCAAGGAAACCTGAGCATTTCAGGGACCCTCGGTTGAAAAACACTGCACTAGACTAACTCGTTTTTTGTTGCCCTTTTGTCTTTTTTAACTCCTCATTTTATTTTTATTTTATTTTATTTTTTTACATCCACTAGGCTAAGCCAGCAGCTGCAGCCTCACTGCCAGTCTCAGAAGCCCCCAAACCCCCTGCACAAGACTCTGGCTCCACGTCAACAACTGCCCCGGCCACAGCCCCAGCTTCAGCCCCAGCTTCAGCCCCAACCCCAACTCCTGCAGCTGTTCCCTTTACTAGTGAGGAGACCAAAGAGGAGTCAAGTGCCCCAGCCACAGAACCACAACAGTCAGCTAGGTAATCTGAAACTGATTGATATGTTACTTAAAAAAAATGCAGATATCAGAAAAGAATGTTTTTTTAGTTCAAACAAATTAAATATTTACTGACAACTGCTTGGCAAGTGAAAGATTTGGGACATCATCTTTCACAAATATTTGTATTTATGCATTTGGTTTTGCATTTATCAATGTGTGACCCTGGGTTGCTCCAAATCACCGAGACTAATAATCAGCAAAGGTTATATATAATTTACCAGAATGTATCACAAAATGCAAAACAAAATGGATAAAATTGATATATTAAGGTGCCAAAACTTTTTTCCTGTCTTTTATTTTTTGTGTTTTGTTATTAGCTAATTCAGTTTATAAGTTCTCTTGATTTACTTTTCACTGTTTTTGACTATAATCTGTATTTTCCTTTACAAAAGTTAATTCAGTTAACGCTTTACTTGACTCTTGAATTACAACCGTAATGGTACTTTTCAATTTGTTACCCTGGTTTGTCAAAATTTGCTATAGCATGTAAACCAAGAATACATGTATAACATTGTGTATCAGTCGTAGACATTTAAGAACTTCCCCTTCAGTTTAGTGTTCCCCACAAAATAACTATTCTAGAACCCATGACAGTGCCAACTGAGTATAGCTGGGAGGACACAGGAGAACAGAAAATGTTGTCTTGGTTTTCTGCTGATTCTCTCAATTATTAGCATGTATTAGGGCTTGGCAATTTGACCTTAAATCAGCATCACGGTTATTTGACTCTTTCACATTGGTTTTGGTTTTTTGTCCTTTTTTCCCCTCCTTTCTTCTCCATTATAGTTCACTGAAAATGCTTGTAATTAAACAATATTACACAAGAGTGTGGTATCAATGACTGTATTGCTGTTATGATTCAGTAGTAAATGAGAGCAAGATAATTTCACTAGGGGTGGGTTCAAAAGATGGATTCAACAATCTGGATCAGTCCACGTTTGACTAGCCGATATCAATCCACAAAATCCACAGATCGATCTTTTAATGTAATGTTTTTATGTCTGTGAACGTCTGCTGAGTCAGATTGGGTCAAAACCAGGTCAGTGAGCCAGGAACAACAGCGAAGAACCAGAAACACCCAGAGCGCAAACGGAGCTAACAAGTTAATAGATATGCTGGTTCTTCTTCTGTGGTGTTAAAACAGTTCTCATCCGGCAAGAGTTCCCTGTGGCTCATGCACACGTCTTTACTTCTGTGTTGTTGACGTGCTTGTCTTAATTTATCAACAAAAGTTGATAAATTTTTGATAAATTGATAAATTGTTGATAAACCACTGCACGGTGGCGCAGTGGTTTAGCACTGTGGCAGCACAGTTTTACCCTTGGCCGGGGGATCGCGGGGATCATGAGATCGTGGGTTCGATTCCAGCCCCCGACCAACAGTGAGCTGTGTGGAGTTTGCATGTTCTCCCCGTGTTGCGTGGGTTTACTCCGGGATTTCTCCGGTTTCCTCCCGCATACCAAAAAAAAAAACAAAAAAACATGTAGGTTTAGGGCGCTCGCGCACGCAGCGACCAGCAGCCGGTGGCTTGTCACCAGACTGCAAACCAAATCTACCTACGGGTACAAATAAGTAACAAAAAAAAAAAAAAAAAGTCACCGTAAAGACTGTCCCCAACAGTTCCTGAATATTTTTCGTCAAGTGGGGATAAACAGTTTTGTACTACATGCAGCTCTGTGTTGGAACATAAAGTCGACGATTGATAAACACTTCAAATGGAAAACTCACGGAGACTGGCTGAAACTTGTGAACAGAGAGGGAGACTTGGAGATGCTGAGATTGTAAGTAAAATATCATTTGTTTGTTTTAACATTTGTGTCGTAAATTAATAATTTACCCGGCATGATGGTGTTTTCTTTTACAAACTATGGATACAATAGTTAACTGTTGGTTAAGTGCTGTGAATAAATGCAGAATAAAGGTATACGTATTTTATGAGATTATGGACTTCTAGCACTTAAGTGAGAGATTTGAAGCTACTAAAAATCACAATAAAAGCAAAATGGCAGAATTAATAAAGGCTGCAGTATGAGCTATTTTTACTCAATAGAACTAAACTGAAATGAACAAATCTTCCCAGGAAATGAATTGAAACCCTTTTCAATAATTGAAAGTTAATTTGTAGTTAAAATATAAACAAAAAAGAAACTAAATTATTAAACCCTATTGTGGTGTGAGCATTTAAAAATTTTACTTTGAAATATATTCTCCTTTTCATTTCCCCTTCAGATCTGTAAAGACTGGGTTTCCACTCCAAGATCCATCCTGCACTGAGACCTTCTGAAGGGAAGAGGTTGTCAGTGGAGGAGTCATCCCTGCTTCGTTGTGGATTTCAGCACAGAAGAAGACCTCAAATTTTTCAGGGGTCTTAGTTTTCAAATTCAAGATTCAAGAAGATGCTGCCATGATTTTCTCCATACTCTAACATGCATTCAGTGCAATTTAGTTGTTGTGATGGCTAATTGTTTTATTTGTTTTTTTATTTAAGTTCTCAGCAAGAATACAATGTTGGTAATTTTTTGACAACTTTACTGAGCATTTAAGTCTAAATAAATCACTGTTTAACAGTAAATTTTTGGCAATCCTGTGCTTTTCTTGTGGTACATATAATAGCATCACTGAGTGTAAACTATGGAAAAAGCAGCTACTTTAAAATCTGTACTTCCTCACACAACTTTCAGTGCAAAAAACCTCTAAAAATGTCAAGTTTTTGGAAGAGCTCACACAAAGTCAGGCTTTTTGGGCCACAACAATCACAAAAACGGCCGACGAAACCCTGGAGGGACTGAAATACAGTGAGATTATGTCTGTATGCTTCATGCATTTAATTTGTTTACTGACTCTGGGTTATTAACTTTACACTACACAGCCTTTGCACTAAAGAACGCACTTGTTAGCACTTTGTGAAATATAAGTTAAATAATACAAATTTTATTATTGTAACTGATTTTGGGTCAGTTTTTTGTGTGATAATTTATGTATTGTTGGAGTATTCCTGCTACAATTTGCAGCATTATGTCTCTTAAGATTTTTTTTTCCCCTGGCAAGTAAAATAGCAGTTAAAATGGTAATTTCTCTTGATTGAATCGGGATTGGATTGAATCAAATCAGAACTGAATCAATTCAGAACCTCAAGAATCAGAATTAAATTGATTCTAGAAATTAGTGATGATTCCTAGCCCTAGGTTTCACATACATGTATCAGTGTTTCCTCTGGCTTATAGATCTTTTTGCGGTGGCCCCCGGGATGGCGGGGGGGGGGGGGGTAGAAAACACGACACTGTTGTAACCAGAATATGTTAATTTTATACTATTCATTTCTTTTCTTTTTTTTAATTTTGCACAGTAGCTTTGCATATGGCACTTACCATTTGAAGTATTGTCATTTTTTTTATTATTATTGTTTCCAGCACCATTGGGCAGGCAGCCGGTATCAGCAGCTTCTGTTAGTGTTTTCCTGACTTTTGTGTCTTTATTTAATGCATTCTTGTCTCTAGTGTGTTCTTTTCTATCAGGGCTTGGTAATAAGACTCGGAATAATGACCGGACCAAGTTTTTATATTTTTCTCTTGGTTTTCCTGCTATTTTTCTTCCTCGTGGCCATGGAAAGCAATACAGGCAAAGGCAAGACGATTGTTTACACATGTGATCAGCTGATTGCCCTCAACAGGCCCGTGCTACTACCCGGGGCAAAGCCTGTGATCCCGGATGAGCTGAGAAAGAGACGCCATGGGCAAAGAGCTGGAGCCAAGGTTAGAATGAGGAGAAAAAAATATAAGCCTGTGGTACTGGTGCTAATCACAGGGAACGTGAGGTCTCTGGAAAATAAGACAGACGAGCTCACAGCGCTAGTCAGGACGCAGAGGGATTATTGGGACTGTAGTATCAAGTGTAGTATCATGTGTTTTACAGAAACGTGGCTTCACTCGCACATCCCGGACAACATTGCGTTACCCGGCTTCAAGACTGTCCGGTTGGACAGAGATGTTATAAGGAGTGGTAAAAAGAAGGGGGGGGGGGGGTTGCACTTTTTGTGAACGAGAGGTAGTGTAATCCCGGACACTTTTATGTGAAGGAACATCTCTGCAGCCCAGACATTGAACTACTCGCTGTGAGTATGCGACCTTATTATCTGCCAAAAGAGTTCATGTGCACCGTTGTGATTACTGTTTACATCCCTCCATCAGCTGATGCAGTGGTGGCCTATGATGTCATCAGCTCCACTGCTGCCACTTTACTGGCTCAGCATCTCAACGCATTTATGGCCATCACAGGAGATTTTAACCATGTCTCATTGGACAAAACATGACCAAACTTCCACCAGTTTGTCGACTGTCCCACCGGAGAAGATAAAACACTGGACCTCCTCTATGCTAATGTCAGAGATGCATACAGCGCCACAGCTCTACCCCCCCTTGGCAGATCCAATCACAACCTGGTTCTGTTAACCCCCAAGTACGTTCCTCTTGTAGAAAGGCAGCCTGCTCACACATGGACTGCAAGGAGGTGGACACAGGAGGCTGCTGATGCACAATAGGACTGGTTTGAGATGACAGATTGGGATGTATTCTGTGAGCCACATGGGACGGACATGGATAACATGACTGACTGCATCACTGAATACATCAGATTCTGTGAAAACACAACCATGCCAGCCCAGACCATGCGCCGTTTCCCACACAACAAACCATGGATCACCAATGACCTGAAAGCACTTCTTAACAAGAATAGATGGATGTACTTTATTGATCCCAAACTGGGAAATTACAGTGTAACAGCAGCAGCATGACAGTAGACAACCAAAATGACAGAAACACACACACAGCATAATAGACAAAGGGATTACCCAGGAAAGTAAAACTGCCTAGATAACTTTATATACATCACAGATGATGACCCGTATAGATAGATACATCATACTTGCTATACAATGCAGGACTATCAAGCACAGGGTGCAATGTGAGGTACCAATTAGACTGCAAGGTGCAGTATGGCAGCATTGTTATGACCAGAATTCAACATTAGAGTGAGTTATTGTACAGTGAAATGACATGTAGCAGGAAAGATTTCCTGTACCTGACCGTTTGGCAGCAAAGCTGTAGCAGTCTACTGGAGAACGTGCGCCGCTGTCTGTCCAGTGTGTGGCGGAGGGAGTGATCAGGATTGTCCATGATGGATCAGTTTGTTCAGTGTCCTCCTCTCCACCACATTCTCAAAGGTCTCCATCCTGAGACCAATTACAGAGTCAGCCTTCTTGATAATCTTGTTAAGTCTGTTGGTGTTGCTGGCTCTGATACTGCTACCCCAACAGACAGCAGCAAAGATGGCACTGGCAACAGTGGCCTGGTAGAAAAGCTCCAGCATCTTGTTGCACATGTTAAAGGATCTAAGCTTCCTCAGAAAGTAGAGTCTGCTCATCCTCCTCTTGTACACAGCGTCAATGTTAGATTTCCAGTCCAGTCCATTGCTGATCATGACACCCAGATATTTGTAGTCCTCCACTACCTCCACATCATCCCCCCAATCCACAGTGGCTGTGAAAGTGTCCTCTTCTTTCTCAAGTCAGTCACCATCTCGCTTGTCTTGCTAACGTTCAGCCTCAGGTGACTCTGCTCGGTCCACTCCACAAATCTGTCTACCAGTGTCCTGTACTCCCCCTCCTCTCCCCCTCTTATACACCCAACAACAGCCAAGTCGTCAGAGAATTTCTGCAGGTGACATGACTCAGTGTTGTACTGAAAGTTGGTGTTGTATAAGGTAAAGAGAAAAGGAGAAAGCACAGTCCCCTGTGGAGCTCCCATATCAGTAACCACCACATCAGACAAGACACTGGCCAGTCGTACAAACTGTGGTCTGCCTATCAGGTACTCAGTAATTACTTTCAGGAGATCACAGAGCTGTCGACCCCCATCACCTGCAGCTTCTCACCCAACAGCAGTGGCTGGATGGTGTTAAACGCACTGGAGAAATCAAAGAACATGATTCTCATAGTGTCTCCTCCACCATCCAGGTGCAGATGGGCTCGTTGCAGCAGGTAGATGACAGCATCTTCAACTCCTAAATGGGTCTGATATGGAAGTTGGCTTTACCAACTAGGCCACCGGAGTGGTGGCCTAGTTGGTAGAGCATCTGCCCCACAACCGGGAGGCCAGGGTTCAAATCCTGGCCGGGTCATACCAAAGACCAGGTAAAAATGGCACTGTCCGCCTTCTAGCTTGGTGCTCAACATAATTGAATGGGGAAAGGAAAGTTAACATTTTTTATAAAGTTACTTTTTTAAAAATAAATTTGAAACAGATTGTGGTTAAAATTTTGACTTTTTTTCCCCTCATACAATTTAAACTTTTGACCATAATTTTGCAGAGCTAGGACAGAACAATAATTTTAACTCTGATTTCAAAGAAGTATAGTTATTAATAAATTTTAAAAATGTGCCTTTTTCCCATGCGTGCTTGTGGAGCATCATTCCTTCATTTATGTATTTTCTTTTACTGAAACAGATGAGACTGACTCGAACGACAGTCTTCATTCTGTCCAGCAACAGAAGACTCCCTTCCCTATTTAACATCCTCATAGTTCCAGTAAGAAGTCTGAGAAGGGCAGCCGAAGGTCAACTCATGTGAAGCCCACCAGAATGACTTGTGGACAATGTCTCCAGTTATTCACTGAATGAGAGACCTATGTTTCTCATGTGAAAGCCAACCATGGAAAGTTGGTGAAGAAGTATTCGTGCCAACGTTGTGGCAGCTCAGTTTCTGGCGTGGTGGGCTGCCACGCAAAAATGTTACCAGCGGAAACCCTCTCCAAATATTGTTCATGAAGAACTCGGTTTTTATATACTGTACGTACCTCTTGAGTGTTTGTGGCTCACTGGACTGACAGCTGCGGTGGCTAATTAAGTGGTTATGTCATCACCACATAGGGCTTACGAGTCTCTGGTTGGGTTTTTACATCCAACCTCAGCTTGTCCATTTTGTCGTCCCTTCCCTGCTCTAAAAGGGTTCAGCTAACGTGAATAGCTGTTAGCAGCTAACAGTGATTTACCTTTGTGTTTAAGTGCTTTTCACTCACTTTTTCTTGATATGTTCGGTTGAAATAGTCAGTCATCATGTACTACAGTGGTGTGAAAAAGTGTTTGCCCCCTTCCTGATTTCTCTTTTTTTTTGTATGTTTGTCACACTTGAATGTTTCTGATCATCAAACAAATTTAAATATTAGACAAACACAACACAAGTAAACACAAAATCCAGTTTTTAAATGAAGGTGTTTATTATTAAGGGTAAAAAAAAAAATCCAAACCTACATGGCCCTGTGTAAAAAAGTGATTGCCCCCTAAACATAATAACTGGTTGGGCCACCCTTGGCAGCAACAACTGCAATCAAGTGTTTGCGATAACTGGCAATGAGTCTTTTACACAGGGTGTCCGCGGGTCCTTAAAAAGTCTTAAATGTGTTTGTCCAAAATTAAGGCCTTAATTATCCTTAAAAATGACAATTAATCCTTAAATCCACCTTTCAAAGGTCTTAAAAATGACGCAAACACAACTAGAAAAGCACTCGGAGAGCGCAGACCTCCGCCAAGCGCCACAGTTCCCCCCATACAGTGTTTGTGTGTACGTTTTCAGATTCCTTGACCATGAAAACGTATGACTAGCAATTGGATTCACAATAATAGGATTAGTGGTTCAGTAGTAAAAGCATTACCTCCTTGGCGGAGGTAATAAACTGAAGTGTTGCTGTTGTGTCCATCTCCTCCACTGAAAGCAGCACTCAGGGCTTCACTGACGGATGCAAATTGGGTAGACAGGTTGCCGTGGGTTTTATATTATTGGGGTTGTGCTCCGCGGCAAAAGAAGATTTAGAAGCTTCCCCAGCAGAGAGCTCGTTTTTGCGCAGCGCCTATGGCTGCCCGGGGAATTTCTGCCAAATAATCCGGCAGCGGACAGCTGCCCGTCTCAGATTTTGCAGCGTCGCGCAAACACAGGCACGCTGGCAGGCCCTGCCCACCAGTGTTTTCCGCGTGCTTTTGTGTCTAAAACGTAGAAGAACGCGGAGTTTGTGTTGGTCAGACACAACGAGCAGCGCCCTCCATTGCGCCTGCGCACATGTTGAAAATGGCCTTATGTCACAGTGTTAAAGAATGCTTTAAAAAATTCCTGTATCCAGACGGTGATCCAGATCATCCCCAAAATTTAATCAGTTCTTCCTTGTACCATTTCCAACAACGCCTGAAAGTTTCATCGAAATCCGTCCAAAACTTTTTGAGTTGTCTTGCTAACCAACAGACAGACAAACAGACAGACAAACGCTGGCAAAAACAACCTCCTCCTGGCCTGCTGCCTGGTGGAGGTAATGAACAAAATTGCAATATTTTCTTACGTTGTACAGTGAAATCTTTGTAAAGAATTTGGCGAATTTGTAACTACTCCTTTGCATTTTAGCACCACGGAGCGAAAGTGAGCGGAACCAAAAGCAATCATTTGTTTGTGGGGGGAGGGGGCTACTTTCAGGTTTACATGTTAGCAGCTTGCACTTCAGGAGCTGTTGGCAACGTCAGTCATGGGGAAATGTAAATTTAATCTTAGCTGGATGGATAAACCGACATTTGCGGCATGGTTAAGACTGGTTCATGGAATTAACTATGAGGCCCGTTGTACGCTGTGCAAGAAGCTCTTTAAACGCTGCTCGACGGGAATTAAAGCTGTGGAATCGCATATGCAGAGCGAGAAGCACAAAATGGCTGCAAAAACCTGCCAACAAACACCTGCCATTTTTCAGTACTGTTCCGTCTCATCAGTACCACAGACTTCAGCTCCATCTCCGATACCAGCAGCAACAGCAGCTCCAACCCACAGCAACAGACCTCAGAGCAACCTTTGGGTCCGCCGCTACACTTCATGCAGAGGTACTGTGGTGTCTGCACACAGTAACCAAACACTAGTCCTATAACGCCAACGAAGGAGTCGGAGACATTTTCCGAGCTATGTTTACTGACTCAGAAATCGCTAAAAACTACGTGTGGTAAAGACAAATCAGCCTATATTCCAAAATTTGGTTTGGCTCCACACATCATTAAACTCCTCGTCACCGAAGTTAACAAAGACAGCTTTACTTTGATGTTTGACGAAACCCTCAACCAAACACCTAAAACGAAGCAGCTGGACCTACATGTCCGTTACTTCAAAGATGATCCGAGTCCATGGAACAGCTCAGGATTTACTGGACCACTTTCAAGTAAGTAAGAACCCCACACTAAGAAATTACCAGTAATCTAGCTACAGCTTTTTTTTTTTCTCAATAGAACACTTATAAGAAAAAGTGTTATACATCGTTGATGCTTGTTATTGTTGTTGTTGTTCTGTTTAAATATATCTTGATGACATGATGCTATCGTTATTGCAGTTCTGTTGTTTTAATCATTCATAAAGAACAAATTTTATTTTTCCATCCATCCATCCATCCATCTTCTACCGCTTTTCCGGAGGTCCGGGTCGCGGAGGCAGCAGTTCAAGCAGAGAAGCCCAGACTTCCCTCTCCCCAGCCACCTGCTCCAGCTCTTCAGAGGGGATACCAAGGCGTTCCCAGACTAGCTGGGAGACATAGTCTCTCCACCGAGTCCTGGGTCTGCCCCGGGGTCTCCTCCCAGTGGGACGTGCCTGAAACACCTCAAGTGGGAGACGTCCAGGAGGCATCCTAATCAGATGCCCATACCACCTCAACTGACTCCTTTCAATGTGGAGGAGCAGCGGTTCTACTCTGAGCCTCTCCCGGATGACTGAGCTCCTCACCCTATCTCTGAGGGTGAGTCCAGCAATCTTACGGAGAAAGCTCATTTCAGCCGCTTGTATCCGCGATCTCGTTCTTTCGGTCATTACCCAAAGCTCGTGACCATAGGTGAGAGTAGGAACGTAGATTGACTGGTAAATCGACAGCTTTGCCTTAGAACTAAGCT
Organism: Pholidichthys leucotaenia; assembly: GCA_020510985.1. NCBI lineage: Eukaryota > Metazoa > Chordata > Actinopteri > Cichliformes > Pholidichthyidae > Pholidichthys > Pholidichthys leucotaenia. Next base: position 360,979,720 of record CM035838.1, on the reverse strand, counting down.
CCCTCTTCACAACAACAGACCGGTACAACGTCCGCATCACTGCAGATGCTGCTCCAATCCGTCTGTCGATCTCTCGCTCCATTTTCCCCTCACTCGTGAACAAGACCCCAAGATACTTAAACTCCTCCACTTGGGGCAGGAGCCTGTCCCCAACCCGGAGAGGACAATCCACCTTTTTCCGGCTGAGGACCATGGACTCGGACTTGGAGGTGCTGATTCTCATCCCAGCCGCTTCACACTCAGCGGCAAACCGTCCCAGCAAGAGCTGTAGGTCATTGCTGGATGAAGCCAACAGGACAACATCATCTGCAAACAACAGAGATGAGATCCTGTGGTCACCAAGCATGACACCTTCCATTCCCTGGCTGCGCCTAGAAATCCTGTCCATAAAAATTATGAACAGGACCGGTGACAAAGGGCAGCCCTGGCGGAGTCCAACTCTCACTGGGAATGACTCCGACCGAGTGTTGGCAATACGAACTAAACTCTCACAACGGTCGTACAGAGACCGAATAGCTCGTAACAACAAGCCCGATACCCCATACTCCCGAAGCACCCCCCACAAAAATCCACGAGGGACGCGGTCAAATGCCTTCTCCAAGTCCACAAAACACATGTAAACTGGTTGGGCAAACTCCCACGAACCCTCAAGAATTCTCGAGAGGGTAAAGAGCTGGTCCGATGTGCCACGGCCAGGACGAAAACCACATTGCTCCTCCTGAATCCGAGGTTCGACCAACGGCCGGACTCTCCTCTCCAGTACCTTGGCATAGACCTTCCCAGGGAGGCTGAGGAGTGTGATCCCTCTAAAGTTGGAGCACACCCTCCGGTCCCCTTTTTTGAAGAGAGGAACCACCACCCCGGTTTGCCATGCCAAAGGCACTGCCCCCGACCTCCACGCAATGTTGCAGAGGCGTGTCAACCATGACAACCCAACAACATCCAGGGCCTTGAGGTACTCGGGGCGAATCTCGTCCACCCCCGGGGCCCGGCCACCAAGGAGATTTTTAACCACCTTGGCGACCTCAGCCCCTGTGATAGGCGAGTCATCCCCCTTGTCCCCAAACCCTGCTTCCTCTGTGGAAGGCGTATCAGTGGGATTGAGGAGATCCTCGAAGTATTCCTTCCACCGCCCGACGATATCCCCAGTTGAAGTCAACAGTGTCCCATCCGCACCATACACAGTGTGGACGGGGAGCTGCTTTCCCCTCCCGAGCCGCCGAACGGTTTGCCAGAATCTCTTTGAAGCCGACCGAAAGTCTTGTTCCATGGCCTCACCGAACTCCTCCCATACCCGGGTTTTTGCTTCAGCAACCACCCGAGCTGCACTCCGCTTGGCCTGCCGGTACACCTCAGCTGCTTCGGGAGTCCCACAAGCCAACCAAGCTTGATAGGGCTCCTTCTTCAGCTTAATGGCCCCCCTCACCACTGGTGTCCACCACTTGGTTCGGGGGTTGCCACCACGAGATGCACCGACCACCTTGCGGCCGCAGCTCTGGGCCGCCGCTTCAACAACAGAGGTGGAGAACATGGCCCATTCAGACTCCATGTCTCCAGACTCCCTCGGAATGTGGTTGAAGTTCTTCCGGAGGTGGGAGTTGAAGACCTCCCGGACAGGGGCCTCAGCCAGACGCTCCCAGCACACCCTCACTATACGTTTGGGTCTACCAGGTCTGAATGGCTTCCTCCCCTGCCATCGGATCCAACTCACCACCAGGTGGTGATCAGTTGACAGCTCTGCACCTCTCTTTACTCGGGTGTCCAAGACATACGGTCGCAGGTCTGATGATACGATAACAAAATCGATCATCGACCTGCGGCCTAGGGTGTCCTGGTGCCAGGTGCACATATGGACACCCTTATGCTTGAACATGGTGTTCGTTATGGACAGACTGTGGTTAGCACAGAAGTCCAATAACTGAACACCACTCGGGTTCAGATCGGGCAGGCCGTTCCTCCCAATCACCCCCCTCCAGGTTTCACTGTCGTTGCCCACGTGCGCATTGAAGTCCCCCAGTAGGACAATGGAGTCTCCAGGAGGAGCACCCTCCAGCACCCCAGTCACAGACTCCAAAAAGGGTGGGTACTCTGAAACATCATTTGGTGCATAGGCACAAATGATGGTCAGGACCCGTTTCCCAACCCGAAGGCGCAGGGAAGCAACCCTTTCGTCCACCGGGGAAAACTCCAATATAGAGGCAGCAAGGTGGGGCGATACAAGAATACCTACCCCTGCTCGTCGCCTCTCGCCCGGGGCAACTCCAGAAAAGGCCAAGCTCCAGCCCCTCTCCAGGAGACTGGTTCCGGAACCGGAGCTGTGTGTTGAGGTGAGGCCGACTATATCTAGCCGGTATCGCTCAATCTCGTACACCAGCTCAGGCTCCTTCCCCACCAGAGAGGTGACATTCCACGTACCAAAAGCCAGTTTAGAAAGCTTGGGATCAGTCCGCCAAGGTCTCCGCCTTTGACTGCCACCTAATCCACATAGCACCGGACTTCCATGATCCCTCCTGCAGGTGGTGAACCTACTGGAGGGCGGACCCATGTAACTCCTTCGGGCTGAGCCCGGCCGGGTCCCATGGGTGGAAACCTGGCCACCAGACGCTAGCCTTCGAGCCCCTCCCCCAGGCCTGGCTCCAGGGTGGGGCCCCGGTAACCCCATACCGGGCGGGGTACACTGAATCCTTGATATACAATTTATCATGAGAGTCTGTTGGATCGTTCTTAGAAATTTTATTTTTCAACTGAAAAATTAAGTGTTAAAACATTTTAAAAGAACATTTCTGAAAATGTCACATTTGTGTTCAACATTACACATGGCATTGGCATGCAGCAGGTATGCCCATCAGTTTGTTTACTTGTTGTTATACACTACCGTTCAAAAGTTTGGGGTCACTTAGAAATTTCCTTATTTTTGAAAGAAAAGCACTTTTTTTCAATGAAGATAACTTTAAACTAATCAGAAATACACTCTATACATTGCTAATGTGGTAAATAACTATTCTAGTTGCAAATGTCTGGTTTTTGGTGCAATATCTACATAGGTGTATAGAGGCCCGTTTCCAGCAACTATCACTCCAGTGTTCTAATGGTACAGTGTGTTTGCTCATTGCGTCAGAAGGCTAATGGATGATTAGAAAACCCTTGTGTAATCATGTTAGGGCTGCAATGCTGTAATTGCTGCAAATGGAGGATTCTTTGACAAAAGCAAAGTTTGAAGGAAAAAATTATTATTTCAAATACAAATCATTATTTCTAACCTTGTCAATGTCTTGACTATATTTTCTATTCATTTTACAACTCATGGTGGTAAATAAGTGTGACTTTTCATGGAAAACACAAAATAATTGTCTGGGTGACCCCAAACTTTTGAACGGTAGTGTATATATATTTCTGTTTTATTATATACTTAATTTTTATGCAACTGTTATGTACTTCATTCTTTTCCTAACTGCTATTTTATTTCTACATGTTCAGCACCTTGTAACTCTGCTTGATAAATGACACTCATTTCGTCCTCAGGAATGTACTCAGCAGCTGGACTTGCAAAAGCTCCTCTCAGTCTCCATGGATGGACCCAATGTCAACTGGAAGTTCCTGGAACTGCTTCAGCAAGAGCAGCGTGAGCAGTGTGGGGGGGCTCAGCTGATTGTGGTGGGGAGTTGTGGCCTCCACACTGTACATAATCAGATCACTGATGTCCAGGCACAGAAGCAAGCAGCTGCAGAGGAAAACTTAGAGGAGCTTAAGAAAAAGAGGCAAACACTGATCCAGGTATCCACCAGCCTACACAGGGATGCTGATCAGCTTGCAGAAGAAGTTGAAGGAAAGACTGGAACCTTAATGGCCCAGCTCATCACAAAATCAAACATGCTGAGGAAGCGATACAAAGAAAAACTCTGCAAATTAAAACAAGTGGAAGCAGAGCTGGAGACAAAAGCTACAGAACTCAGATCCATGCCATAATTATGGGAGTGAGGAGAGCATAGGAGAGCATCTATATTCAGTTTAGAGATCTTGTTGTGTAATGTTCTTTAATGTTTGTTTTTGTCAAATGCTACAAGCACATTTTCATATTTGTTTGAAAGATTGTCGGATCATTCAGACTGTTCCAAGATGCCTGTGTTCTGCCTACAGAGTTGTGATCTTGATGTTTGTTATTTTTCAGCACTTTCAGTTCCATTAAATCTGTGGACAAAACTATTTGCAATGTGGTCACACTTTTTGCTATTTCGCAGATGAAAGGTCTTAAATTTGATTAAAGTGGCCTTAAAAATGGTCTTAAAAGTCTTGAATTTAACTTCCTTAAACCTGCAGATACCCTGTTTACAGCACTGTGGAGGAATTTTGGCCCACTCATCTTTGCAGAGTTGTTGCAATGCAGCCATTTTGGAGGGTTTTCAAGCATGAACCGCCTTTTTAAGGTCATGCCACAGTATCTCAATTGGATTCAGGTCAGGACTTTGACTAGGCCACTCCAGAGTCTTCACTTTGTTTTTCTTAAGCCATTCAGAGGTGGACTTGCTGGTGTGTTTTGGATCATTATCCTGCTGCAGAACTCAAGTGCGCTTCAGCTTGAGGTCATGAATAGATGGCCGGACATTCTCCTTCAGGACTTTTTGGTAGACAGCTGTGACCGAATTTTACAGCCCATTATTACTGTCCTGAAGTGAAATAAAGAGAGATGATTCTGCCAGCTGGATGACCTTTATTTCTCTGTATACAGGAGAAGAGTGGAGAAGAGACAAAATCTGCTCCCACTGTTCTGCTTTTGTCAGCAGTTTGGTTACCTTTATAGTATTCCTCTCTAACTCAAATATGGTAGCAGCCTTGAAGATAAGACCCAACGACACCCTGTCGGAGCACGCGACTCACAAGAATGTGATTTGACCTTACTTGATAATCTTAAGTTATTTTCTACAAGGCTCACCCACTCCCCTGCTCACTGAGAACATTCCGTACAGAGGAGAGATAAAACATGCATGCTGAACATAAATTCATTTTGATTCACCTCTCACACTATGCACTGAGTATGAAACACTACATTACCGAGTATGTCGTCTAAATCAATCATTACACAACAGGTTAATATATGAGCAACAATTTCCCACTACAGTAAAAGATGTGAATAATAAATGGTGAATTTCTACCACACAGCAGAAGTCATGGTTCCATTTACCACAGCAAAACAGCCCCAGACCATCACACTACCACCACCATATTTTACTGCTGGTATGATGTTCCTTTTCTGAAATGCTTTGTTACTTTTATACCAGATGTAATGAGACACACAACTTCCAAAAAGTTCAACTTTTGTCTTGTCTTCTTCTTCTTTTAGATTTGAGAGTATTTTCCCAAAAGTCATGGGGATCATCAAGATGTTTTCTGGCAAAATTGAGATGAGCCTTTGTGTTCTTTTTGCTCATCAGTGGTTTTTGTCTTGGAACTCTGCCATGCAGGCCATTTTTGCCCAGTCTCTTTTTTATGGTGGAGTCATGGACACTGACATTAACTGAGGCAAGTGAGGCCTGCAGTTCTTTGGATGTTGTTTTGGGTTTTTTTGTGATCTCTTGGATGAGTCGTCGCTGCGCTCTTGGGGTAATTTTGGTTGGCCTGCCACTCCAGGGAAGGTTCACCACTGTTCCATGTTTTCACCATTTGTGGATAATGGCCCTCTTTGTGGTCCGCGAGAGTCCCAAAGCTTTAAAAATGGCTTTATAACCTTTTCCAGACTGGTAAATCTCAATTACTTTGTTTCTCATTTGTTCCTGAATTTCTTTGGATCACAGCATGATGTCTAGCTTTTGAGGATCTTTTGGTCTACTTCACTTTGACAGGCAGGTCCTATTTAAGTGATTTCTTGATTGAAAACAGGTGTGGCAGTAATCAGGCCTGGGTGTGGCTAAAGAAAGTGAACTCAGCTTTTCAAAGATGTGATAAACCACAGTTAATTTGTTTTAGCGGGGATGTCACTTTTTCACACAGGGCCATGTAGGTTTGGATTTTTTTTTTACCCTTAATAATAAACACCTTCACTTAAAAACTGTTTTGTGTTTACTTGTGTTATCTTTCTTATATTTAAATTTGTTTGATGATCTGAAACATTTAAAGGGCCTATATCATGCAAAATCGGCTTTTTTGAGCTTTTAAGCATGTTATAATGTTAATTCCTCACCAAAAACACCCCCAAAGTGGTATTTTGCTCCATTCACGCATCTCTGAGTATTCCTCCTCAACCCTGCTCTCTGAGCTGCTGCTCCGCCCTTGTCCCTGATAATGATTGGGTCCCCACGTTCATACATATGAACATGGGTGAGCCGCCCACTCCAGGAAGTGCCTGTGCTGCCAGCACCGCCCCCAGGCTAACGCACACACCCACTTTCTCCTCATAGCTAACAGAGCGGTGATCAGCAAAACTCTTTCACTTTTTTTTTCCCACAGTATCTTTATTGAACCTTTTTTTTTTAACAAACATGATACAAACAATCAAACACTAACACTAAAGTACTACAAAAAAAAATGCACTAAAAACACCAACAACCACCAGCAAAATCAAATCTTCAACAATGCTCCTCTGTTTAGTCTAGACAATCCAATACATAAGTATACATATTATGTTCACCAGTTTGGAATTTACAAGGTCCACACACATCATTCACCTTCTTCTTCAAAAGTTATGTTTAAATTTTTTACATAATCAATAAAAGGTCTCCATATATTCTCAAACACAATTTCCTTTGATTTCAGTATATATGTTATTCTTTCTAATGGAAGGTTTGTTAACATCTGTCTTAACCACTGAGTCACATCTGGTCTATGAGTCTTTTTCCATAATAGTGCAATACATTTTTTGGCATTAAGCAAACTGAGGTCTATGAATGTTCTTTCACTTTTATTAAAATTATGCTTTTCTGGGTACAGACCCAACAAAAACAATTTAGGATTCAATATGATTTGTTTTGAGATTATTTTTTCAATTGTTACCCTCACCTCTTCCCAAAACATTCTTATTAATCTACATTCCCATACACAATGAAATGGAGTTCCTTTACTTTCCATGCATTTTGTGCATGTATCTGGTATATTTTTGTTATATTTATTTAACTCCTCCGGTGTAACATACATCCGCATTAACCATTTGAAATGTATCAATTTAAGGCGTACATTTATTGATTTGGTTTGAGCTTCTGTACAAGCCAATTCCCATTGTTCCTCTGAAATTTCAGTTTGCAGATCTTCTTTCCAGTAGTTTAATCTTTTCAGTGAATTTTCACTTGAAGATAGTGTCAATGAGTTATAAAACTCTGAAATAATACCCTTTCTTTTACTATCTTTCATCATCATTTTTTCCAAGGATGAATAAATAGGTCGAGTGAGAGCTTTATTTTGATTTGATCGAATAAAGTTTCTAAGTTGAAGATATTTAAAAAAATGTGTTCTATTGAGATTAAATTTGATCCTCAGCTCTTCAAAAGACATTATGTTATCTGCACATGGCAAATATAAATCCTGAATCTTTTGTATCCCTTTTAAATTCCATACTTTAAATACAGCGTCCGCTCTCCCTGGTTTAAAATATTGATTACCCCATATTGGACTAAATTGTGACAATAACTGTGGTTCTTTTAAATAGTTTTTAACTTCACACCATATTTTGATCATATGCTTTACAAATGGATTTTTAACTTGTTTTTGTAATTTTTTTGCCGAATCTGAGTATATGAATATGGGAAGAGGTAAAGGTAAATTGTATGATTCCATTTCAGTCCAGTGAGGGAGATCATTTGATGAAAAATAATATGTCATAGACCTCAGTTGTGCCGACCAATAATACAACATAAAATTTGGACATTTCAGACCTCCACGATCAAATGGTAAATATAATAAAGACAGACGTAATCTAGCCCTCCTGTTGTTCCATATAAATTCCACTAACTTTTTTTTTATTCTTGAGAATAAATCTAAAGGTGGTGATAAGGGAATGTATTGAAATAAATAAAGTATTTTAGGTAAAATATTACTTTTAAGTATATTGATTCTCCCGATCATCGACATTGGTAGTGACATCCATCTCTGCGTTAACTCATTGATATCTGACATTAAGGCTTCATAGTTGACACTGGCGACTGATTCTAGCTTAGGCACAATTTGGATTCCTAAATATTTAAACTGATTTACAACATTGAATTGATTTACCTCAGGGGCTGGGTAATTTCTCTGGGTCTCATTTAGCATTAATATTGAAGATTTAGTTTTATTTATTTTATATCCTGATATTTCCCCAAAATTCTTTATTAAATTCAACAAGGTTGGAATTGATTTTTTTAGATTCGACATAAACAAAATTATGTCATCGGCGTACAGGGAGATTTTATGTTCTGTTGGTCCAACTTTAATTCCATATATTTGTGAATGTAAACGTATCGCTATCGCTAAAGGTTCAATTGCCATAGTAAACAGTAAAGGTGAAAGTGGACAGCCTTGTCGACATCCTCTATTGATTTTTATTGGTTTTGAAATATTGTTATTTGTTAAGATTTCTGCTGTAGCATTATTATATATTATTTGAACCCATTTTATGAAATTATTTCCAAGTCCAAACCTTTGTAGGACTTCAAAAAGAAAGGGCCATTCAACTCTATCAAAGGCCTTTTCGGCGTCCAGTGATAGGAGAGCTGTATCCGGTGCTTCTTTATTAAAATAAATAATATTAAATAGTCTTCTTACATTATGGAAGCCTTGTCTTCCCTTTATAAAGCCATTCTGATCTCGATTAATAATATTTGGTAAAATTTCTTGTATTCGTCTTGCTAAAATTTTACAGATTATCTTAAGGTCGGCTTATTGGTCTCATATTTTCACATTTATTAGAGGGCTTACCTGGTTTTGGCAGCAGTATAATTAAGGCATTATTTATGTATGATGGTAAATTATTATTTTGAAATGCTTCTAAAACCATTTCCAAAAAAGGTTTTATTAATTTATTCTTAAATTTTTTATAAAGGTCAACTGGAAGACCATCTGGTCCTGCACTTTTTCCTGATTTCATATTATCAATGGCCACCCCAACTTCTTCTTGACTAATTTTAGACTCCAATATCTCCCTGTTTTCATTTGGAATACACGGTATAGATAGTTCGTTCAAAAACCCATTTAGTTTTGTTAAATCAAATTCATTTTTAGTATCATATAATTTTTCATAGTAATCTCTAAAGGCTCTGTTAATTTCTAAAGGATCTATAACTACCTGTCCATTACTTATAATACTAGTAATTGGTGTTTTAATTTCTAATTGTTTAATCTGCCATGCCAATAATTTTCCTGATTTTTCACCTTGTTCATAAAAAGATTGTTTCAATCTTAGAAGACTCGAGGCAGCTCTATTTGCTGATTTTTTGTCGTATTCAGCTCTCAAAATCAGTAATTCATTCTCCAACCTTGGATCACTTCCTGCATACACTTTTTCCTGAAGACTTTTCATTTTATGTTCCAATTTAGCTCTCTCCTCTCGAGTCTTCTTAGATTTTGATCCTGTATAACTAATAATATGTCCCCTAATAAAAGCTTTGAAAGCCTCCCACTTTACACATGCTGATGTTTGTGTAGTATTGATGTCAAAGTACTCGTCTATCTGTTTTTCTATATACTTGACAAATTCCTCATCCTAAAGCCATTTATGCTGAAATTGCCATCTACCTGATTCCTTTGTCAATTTTTTATCTACTTTATCTACATATATTAGACAACAGGGTGCATGATCAGAGATCACGATGTTATCATAAAAGCAGTTTTGAATCTTGGATCTTAATTCTGTGGAAATCAAAAAATAATCAATACGTGAGAATGTCTTGTAGGTACTGGAATAACAAGAATAGGCTTTAACTTGTGGTTTCATTTCTCTCCATATATCTAACAATCTCAATTCTTTCATAAAATGATTAATAGTCATCCTACATCCATTGTGCGTACAATCCAGTCCTGTTGATCTATCTATACCTGGATTCAATGTACAATTAAAATCCCCTGCTATTATATGTTGCCCTGTAAATGATGATAAAATAAGAAATAAATTAGCAAAGAACTTTTGGTCATCTATATTGGGACCATATAAGTTCACAAGATTTATATTTTCTAATAGCAAAGAACCTTGAATGATTACATATCTTCCAAGTTTGTCTCCAATTACATTTTTCACTTGAAAAGGGACTGATTTATGTATGAGAGTCATAACTCCCCTGGCCCGGGATGAGAATGATGAGGTGAAGACACTTCCTTGCCATCTACTCCTAATTCTTTTTATATCCTCCTCTATTAGATGAGTTTCTTGTAAAAACACAATTTTTGAACCCATGTCTTTTATTTTATTCATAACTTGTTTAAGTTTTTTTAAATTTTGTAGACCTCTGCAATTCCATGAAGTTAAATTAAGATTAACACTTTGGTTTATGATCAATAGAGAGTTTGGGATTACCTTGCAGTGTAAACATGCTCATACAGAGAAGCAAAAACATGAGTGGTTGAACATTCATCCTACAAACTACACACAAACAAATTCCCCCTTCCCACACTTGTGGCGAACCCCCCAAAATCAAAAGAAAAATTCCGTCTCCCGATATAGCCATCGACCGCTCCACACTCACGGGGAACAGCCTAAGCCACTCCTTCTTCATCCTCTCAATCACCCTAACTCTGCTGCTTTTAATGACGTAACATTAACTCTCCTCTGTAGTTTTCCAACTTAACTCCAAAATTTTTAACAACTTTGTACATCATAGGTTTTTTTTGTTTGTTTTGTTTTTGTTTTTTTTTAATATATAATACAATCTATATTTTGTAAACTTGCTATTTACTTCAAGTCAGTCAGATGCCTGTGCAAATGCTTAATTATTCTACCTTATATTTTGTTCATGCTTAGCTCCCACCAGTCTCTTCTTCTTCTTTGATCTTCTTGATGAACTCCTGCGTCTCCTCTGGGGTCTTGAAGATGTGGGTTCTGCCCTCATACGTGGTCAGCAGTCTCGCAGGATAGATTACACCATGACGAATCCCAAGGTTGCGCAGCTCCTTACATATGGGATCAAACTGCTTCCTCAATTGTTGGATTCCTGTGGCCAAATCTGGGTAGAACCGCACCTGCTGATCCTGGTGTTTAATCTCTCCTTTAGCTCGTGCAGCGTTGAAGATCTTCATCCTGTCTCTGTTGCTAAGAAACTTCATAATTAAGGTCCTCGGCGGTCCCTTATCTCTCCGTGGGCCAATACGATGTGCTTTTTCCAGAACCACTGCTGATTGCAACTCCTCGCTGCCCAGCACCTCCGGAATCCACTTTTCCAGAAAGGAATATACGTCGCGACCTTCTGATTCCTCTGGAAGACCCACCAGCCTCAAGTTATTCTGTCTCGACCGAGATTCCAAATCCAAAATATTATCTTCTAGACATTTATTTTTTTTTTCCAAAGTGCGCACCTTTAATTGAAGACGGGTGACGTCATCTTCAGCACTAGCGAGACGGAGCTCCATCTGCGCCGTTCGTTCTACACAGTCACCCAATTCCTTTCTTATTCCTTCCAACGCTGTCATAATCCCATCAATTCTAGAGGAAAAGTCCGCTCTCATTGAACTCATGGCAGCCATCACCGCATCTGCGCCGCTCCCCGCAGATATCGCACCGTTGCCAGCCTCCTCCGCCATATATAGAGTTTTGTTTGCTGCGTCACAGACCTGAAAGTCCGTTAATTTGGACTGTTTCGGCGGCTCGCTTTTTCCTTTACCTGGTTTTCCAGCCTTAGGCTTCGCCGACATATCCTCGCCCAAACGCTGGGATACGTTCTGTCCCAAATGAGAGAGTTATTTGCCGATTTTTTTCTCCAGGAGCAGAGCAGAGTGAGACACGTCCGTCTTACGTGGCAGCCATAACCGGACAACTCTTTCACTTTAGCATTGACGCTGTGAAGAAGTAGTTCCCCTCGCACCTAATCTGCTCAGTGACAACTGTTTGCTTTTTTACGTAAGACAATGTCTTCTAAGTGGCGTAAATGTGTCTTTGGCTGTGAGAGATTTAGGAGTTTGTTCAGCCTTCCTAAAGAAGAGCCTACTCGTCAGAAATGGTTGGAGTTTATTATCGTCATGAAAGGGGTGGCAGCCCCAAGAAGGAGAGGCGGAGCCTCAGAGATCGAGGCATCTTTCTTCCGGGTTAGAAAAGTAGCTCGCGAAAATAACTCATATTTCATAAGAAATTCATTCTCCAGTGTACCAAAGGTAATATACTATCACATACATGCATATAGTTTACTCTGAAAGGCTTAAAATAGCATGATATAGGCCCTTTAAGTGTGACAGACATACAAAAAAATGACAAATCAGGACAGGGGCAAACACTTTTTCACATCACTGTGTGTGGATTGAGGCTGCATTTCTTTTCAATACAAGCGGCTTTAATTTTTCTGCCATGTTGTGGTGCTTCTGAACAGCGCTAACTGCACAGCTTCTGGGGTGTGGAGTCACATGGCTGTGCACATTAAAGGGGCAGGACATGAAAGCTGTCATATACAGTGGGGCAAAAAAGTATTTAGTCAGCCACCAATTGTGCAAGTTCTTCCACTTAAAAGATGAGAGAGGTCTCCAATTTTCATCATAGGTATACCTCAACTATGAGAGACAAAATGAGAAAAAAAAATCCAGAAAATCACATTGAAGGATTTTTAATGAATTAATTGGTAAATTCCTCAGTAAAATAAGTATTTCGTCAATCCCAAAAGTTCATCTCAATACTTTGTTATATACCCTTTGTTGGCAATGACAGAGGTCAAACATTTTCTGTAAGTCTTCACAAGGTTTTCACACACTGTTGCTGGTATTTTGGCCCATTCCTTCATGCAAATCTCCTCTAGAGCAGTGATGTTTTGGGGCTGTTGCTGGGCAACACAGACTTTCAACTCCCTACAAAGATTTTCTATGGGGTTGAGATCTGGAGACTGGCTAGGCCACTCCAGGACCTTGAAATGCTTCTTATGAAGCCACTCCTTCGTTGCCCGGGCAGTGTGTTTGGGATCATTGTCATGCTGAAAGACCCAGCCACGTTTCGTCTTCAGTGCCCTTGCTGATGGAAGGAGGTTTTCACTCAAAATCTCACGATACATGGCCCCATTCATTCTTTCCTTTACATGGGATCAGTCGTCCTGGTCCCTTTGCAGAAAAACAGCCCCAAAGTATGATGTTTCCACCCCCATGCTTCACAGTAGGTATGGTGTTCTTTCTCCTCCAAACATGACAAGTTGAGTTTTCATCAAAAAGTTCTATTTTGGTTTCATCTGACCATATGACATTCTCCTAATCCTCTTCTGGATCATCCAAATGCTCTCTAGCAAACTTCAGACGGGCCTGGACATGTACTGGCTTAAGCAGGGGGACACGTCTGGCACTGCAGGATTTGAGTCCCTGGCGGCGTAGTGTGTTACTGATGTAGCCTTTGTTACTTTGGTCCCAGCTCTCTGCAGGTCATTCACTAGGTCCCCCCGTGTGGTTCTGGGATTTTTGCTCACCGTTCTCATGATCATTTTGACCCCACGGGGTGAGATCTTGTGTGAAGCCCCAGATCGAGGGAGATTATCAGTGGTCTTGTATGTCTTCCATTTTCTAATAATTGCTCCCACAGTTGGTTTCTTCACACCAAGCTGCTTACCTATTGCAGATTCAGTCTTCCCAGCCTGGTGCAGGTCTACAATTTTGTTTCTGGTGTCCTTTGACAGCTCTTTGGTCTTGGCCATAGTGGAGTTTGGAGTCTGACTGTTTGAGGTTGTGGACAGGTGTCTTTTATACTGATAACGAGTTCAAACAGGTGCCATTAATACAGGTAACGAGTGGGGGACAGAGGAGCCTCTCAAAGAAGTTGTTACAGGTCTGTGAGAGCCAGAAATCTTGCTTGTTTGTAGGTGACCAAATACTTATTTTACTGAGGAATTTACCAATTAATTCATTAAAAATCCCTCAATGTGATTTTCTGTTTTTTTTTTTTTTTTTTCCTCATTTTGTCTCTCATAGTTCAGGTATACCTATGATGAAAATTGGAGACCTCTCTCATCTTTTAAGTGGGAGAACTTGCACAATTGGTGGCTGACTAAATACTTCTTTGCCCCACTGTAATGAAAATGAGCAAGATCAGATTGGTTTTACACTCTGAACGTAGGTTTCAGTTTTATTTCAGTTAATCGCCCAGCTCTAGCATGTATGGATTCTGGGTTTTTCCTCAGCATGTACAGAAGACACTTTTTCGGAATTGTAACTTGCTGTCTACAGAACACACAGTCAGCTTTTAGAAACACAGATGGCCTTTTGGTACACAAGTCTTTCACTGGTCAGAGTGTCTTTTCAGTAATTTAAAAAAAATACAGATGCTGATATGTAATGTCTGGGTTCATTTGTGCCGACTCTTCAGTGTACAGAAATATATAGAACTTAATCTGATCGTTTTCTCAACTTTGATGTTTTACAGTTCCAGTGGTGGCAGTCAGGGCTTGGATGCCTCCTCAATGCTGGGTAAGTTATGCTCATTGGTGTTGATCCAGCACATGTTGCATGAAAATAGAGAGTATCTGTATTAATGCATTTGATTATATATATTTTGGGAATTATAGCAGTATAGCTATGAAGATGATATATTTCTGGCATCTTTTTGTTACTGTTGAGTCAGGGACTTTATGGGCTTTAGTGTGTTGCATACCACTTCTATATTTAGATTCTGACAAAAGGAAAGCCTGAGCAGTTCCTCAGGCCACAGTTAGGGATGGGCAATATAGCCTAAAAGTGATATCACAATATTTCTGTGAATTTTCACAATAAGGGTATTTTTTTCATGATATTGCAAAATACTTTTTTTTTTTCTTTTAAATTTATGCAAAAAGGGCATTTTCACAGGCCAGCATTATTCACCTTCAACATATTCAGGAAAAACAAAACTAAAACTCTTATTTCTCCAGTTTGTTAACAGCAGCTCAGATTTAGTTTAAAATATTTTTCAGTTCTGTATCAAATATTACAAGAAAATAATATAAACTGTTGCATCATAACTGTACACAGATGTTGGGTTTTATGCTGACTCACTTTTCCTGCATGTTGACTCTGTCCGTCTGTCCCACTTTTGTGAAATCAACTCCTAGAGTTTTGGCCTGATTGTTTTGAAAGTTGATACCATGGTTTGATATACACTGAGGATGTGCATATTGCAGTTTGATTCTGATTGGATAATTTTTGCAGGAATTGCAGCCCCTGACTTATGACCTCCTGTTTGACCTCACTTCATAGACAGTAACTGTCTTGTGAAATCAGCTCCTACAGTTTTAGTCCGATTGTTTTGAAACTTGGTACTATGGTTTGATATATACTGAGGATGCGCATATTTCAGTTTGGCTCTGATTGGATGATTTTTTGCAGGAATTGCAGCTAGGGGTGGAAATCGCGAGGGACCTTTCGATTTGGATTGCGGTACTTGGGCCACGATTTGATCCTATCACAATTAAACGATAATGACAATATCGTGATAATTGAGTATCACAATCCCATATTATAATTTTTTTTTCACCTTATTCAACCTCAAGTCATGTCCCAAAGTAAAGCTGTTGACATCTCTTTCTTATAATAAAGCATTCTCAGAGCTTCATTTTCCACAGAGACGCGTCTTTGCACACAGGGAGGGTGAGGGACTGTGCTCTTGGAATATTCTTTGGAATAGATTCCCACTCCAGATGCATTTAGCTGACTCTGTGGACTCTTAAAAAGCAGCTGAAAACTTTTTTAACGAGGATTTCTGTTAAGTTTCAGCTGCTTTTTAATGGTAAGTCTGATATTTTAAAATTATTTTAATCTTGTATTTTAACTTGTTTTTGTATTTTTAAAATTATTTTTATGTATTAACTTCATTTCATTACATTTTATTTTACAGCGCTTTGTGACTACAGTGGGGCAAAAAAGTATTTAGTCAGCCGCCAATTGTGCAAGTTCTCCCACTTAAAAGATGAGAGAGGTCTCCAATTTTTATCATAGGTATACCTCAACTATGAGAGACAAAATGAGAAAAAAAAATCCAGAAAATCACATTGTCTGATTTTTAACCTCTTGCACTCTGGTGTACCTCGGACGGGCAGGTCTCTACATCCTACAGCGCACGAGGCCGCTCTCGTGCGCTCTAGGACGCACGAGGGCGCTGCGTCCTAAGAGCGCACTGGAAAAAAAAGCTGCATTTCCGTTCTCCCACTACAGACACAGCCACGAACAGATTGGATATGATTGACCTCTCATTCGACTAATAAGAGCCTTGAATTGGGTTTCTGAAACCTTGAAGAACCAATGACTGAAAACCTAGCAAGAAGGACCCGCCTACCAACGCTGTGAATGCAGCGAACCAATTGAAGCACAGAAGTTCGCAAGCTGTTTTGTGTAAGGCTGGGTGAAGAGAGACTGACTGCTGCAGCAGATGAAAAAAGGACCCGCAGGAAGAACCCCACAGACCCAGCAGCACGGAGACCATCCACAAGTGTGACCTGTGTGACAGGGACTGCCATTCGCGCATCGGCCTGTTCAGCCACAGGCGGTGCTTTTTTTGTTTTTATTCCAGCAGAGTAGATGTTTGGGATTCTCTTCCATGGTCATCATACACCGACGGAGGCCGATGATGAAGGCTGAGTGACACACACGCGTTCGCCAGTCTTTTTTTAATTACTACTGTTATTTGTTTTGAAAAATCGTTCACCAAAACCGCAATCATGGAAGCACAAAACCGCAATAATGGAATTATGTTTTGATCGGGTCGCGAGACCAGCGTCGTGTTCGTCTGACAATGAGGAAGAAGTTTGCCAGCTCCGCTTCTGCTGTGAAGAGGTAAGTGTTATTATTCTTTATCCCTGAAAATTGTAATCAAAATGACTTTTGACCTATCGGTAAATCACAGCTGTGCGTCATCGCTGCATGACGGACCGCGGCGCAACGGGCGATGTCCGTCCTCTGTAGCGAAGGGGGGGGGACAAACCCCCCCCCCCCACACACACACACACACACACAGCCCTGAGTGTCACCTTTTATTAGAGCCCAAGATGAAGCTTCTATATTGAATCATTCAAAAGTTACAGACGTTTTTCCAAACTATGCCATTTGGCACAGTTCAAAAATGCCTGGGAACTACCTGAGGAAAAAGCTGTGTAATATATTCATTTTTTGTGGTATTGTTACAAAATTTGGACCTCAGCTGGATAACACTTGGTTCTACATTTCTGTTGCATTTTCCAGCCCGGATCTGAAGCTGTGTGTTATTTGCAAGCATTTGTATCCAAAAAAACACCCAGGCGAAATTTATTTTCTTCAAGTTCACTATGTTTAGATGACTGTAACTCAGTGGCTGGAGCACTTAGAGAGATTATGACTGTTTCGCCAAAAAATTCAAAGTGTTTTCTTTTAAATGAGACCAACCCCATGAAGATGCTGCAAAGGGTTGAAGACAGCTTTTGATTTACTTTGGGCAAGTTATTTTTTGGCGTTTTTAGGGAAATTGACCGGAGTGCAAGGGGTTAAAGAATTTATTTGCAGATTATGGTGGAAAATAAGTATTTGGTCAATAACAAAAGTTCATCTCAATACTTTATTATATACCCTTTGTTGGCAATGACAGAGGTCAAACGTTTTCTGTTAGTCTTCACAAGGTTTTCACACACTGTTGCTGGTATTTTGGCCCATTCCTCCATGCAGATCTCCTCTAGAGCAGTGATGTTTTGGGGCTGTCGCTGGGCAACACAGACTTTCAACTCCCTCCAAAGATTTTCTATGGGGTTGAGATCTGGAGACTGGCTAGGCCACTCCAGGACCTTAAAATGCTTCTTATGAAGCCACTCCTTCGTTGCCCGGGCGGTGTGTTTGGGATTATTGTCATGCTGAAAGACCCAGCCACGTTTCATCTTCAATGCCCTTGCTGATGGAAGGAGGTTTTCACTCAAAATTTCACGATACATGGCCCCATTCATTCTTTCCTTTACACAGATCAGTCGTCCTGGTCCCTTTGCAGAAAAACAGCCCCAAAGCATGAAGTTTCCACCCCCATGCTTCACAGTAGGTATGGTGTTCTTTGGATGCAGCTCAGCATTCTTTCTCCTCCAAACATGACAAGTTGAGTTTTTACCAAAAAGTTCTATTTTGGTTTCATCTGACCATATGACATTCTCCCAATCCTCTTCTGGATCATCCAAATGCTCTCTAACGAACTTCAGACGGGCCTGAACATGTACTGGCTTAAGCAGGGGGACACGTCTGGCACTACAGGATTTGAGTCCCTGGCGGCGTAGTGTGTTACTGATGGTAGCCTTTGTTACTTTGGTCCCAGCTCTCTGCAAGTCATTCACTAGGTCCCCCTGTGTGGTTCTGGGATTTTTGCTCACCGTTCTCGTGATAATTTTGATCCCACGGGTTGAGATCTTGCGTGGAGCCCCAGATCGAGGGAGATTATCAGTGGTCTTGTATGTCTTCCATTTTCTAATAATTGCTCCCACAGTTGATTTCTTCACACTAAGCTGCTTACCTATTGCAGATTCAGTCTTCCCAGCCTGGTGCAGGTCTACAATTTTGTTTCTGGTATCCTTTGACACCTCTTTGGTCTTGGCCATAGTGGAGTTTGGAGTCTGACTGTTTGAGGTTGTGGACAGGTGTCTTTTATAGTGATAACGAGTTCTAACAGGTGCCATTAATACAAGTAGCGAGTGGAGGACAGAGGAGCCTCTTAAAGAAGAAGTTACAGGTCTGTGAGAGCCAGAAATCTTGCTTGTTTGTAGGTGACCAAATACTTATTTTCCACCATAATTTGCAAATAAAATTCTTTAAAAATCAGACAATGTGATTTTCTGGTTTTTTTTTTCCTCATTTTGTCTCTCATAGTTGAGGTACTGTATACCTATGATGAAAATTGGAGACCTCTCTCATCTTTTAAGTGGGAGAACTTGCACAATTGGTGGCTGACTAAATACTTTTTTGCCCCACTTGTATGTCTCTCTGAAAAGCACTTCATAAATAAACTTTACTTACTTCGCGATTGGACAAAAAGCAAGCTCCATGCCAGTGTCTCTGTAGCTTAGCCATTGCTGATGCTGTTCCAAGACGTGTGGGGTCCACCGTGTTCTGAGTCTTTTTTCTTTTTTCATGCAGCGCTTTTTGCGGGTTGTGTGCCATGTCAAGGTCTTTCCTTCCGTCTATGTTATCAAATCCAAAAAAGACCCGACATTTGAGCTAACTTTGAGCTAACTGCTTCATAACTTTCAAAGCTGGCTGGAAATCTCCGAGACAAAATATGACTTCACTTGACTGGGTGCTTCCTTTGTGCCATCTAGTGGACTGAAAATGCCATTGATTAACTGATAACCCAAAAGTATGTGTGCACATTTAAAATAAATAAATAAATAAAAGGTCGATCCATGCATTTATGGATCGATGTATTGTCGCTAGTGCCAAGTATCGCGATCCATCACTGAATCAATCTTTTTTCCCCACCCCTAACTGTAGCCCCTGACCTATGACCTCCTGTTTCACCTCACTTCATAGACAGTAACTGTCTTATGAAATCAACTTCTCCTACAGTTTTGTTCCAATTGTTTTGAAACGTGATTGTCATGGTTTGAGATACTCTGATGATGCACATATTGCAATTTCACTCTCATTGGATGACCTTGAGGTCAGAGGTCAGATTTTTCCCTAAATCTAAACACAATAGCTACTGAAAGAAATTATGTAGGCTTTTCAAATTGATACAGGAGTTGTATCTAATACACATCTTGGATAACTTGCACCCTTACCTAACTATGGGTTTGGGGTTAAGGGGTCAAAGTTCCAAGTTAATGTTGCAGTTGCACTATGGTAAATGGTAAATGCTACATTTACCATTACTATAAAATGAGTAAAGCTTGGGCCACCAAACCTGGTATACAGGTTCACCTTGGGATCCTGACCCTAGACTATTGGGTTTGGGGTGAAAAGTTCAAAGGTCAAGGTTAACATTCCTTATGCCTTATTACTGTACAACAAGTAAAGCTAGGGCCACCAAACCTGGTACACAGGTTCATCTTGGGATCCCGACCTCTGACTATGGGTTTGGCGTCAAAGGTCAACATCAAAGTGGCTTATAAACTATATCTTTTTTTTAAAAAAAATGGCGGCAACTATGGCTTAGGGCTGTGCGATATGACGATATATATCAGATGACGACATAAAAATGTTTATATTGTGATTTTAAGATGCACATGCTCCCATTTATTCAGTAAAGCTCCTCACCACTACTTGCTAGTGCCCTATCTCTTCCTCGCAGTGCACGACTGAGCGCAGCAAAACAGGTGGGTGGTGGGTGGCTAGGCTTCAGTCCAGTGGTTACTAATGCTAACTCCAAACTACCAGTTCAGATAGCTGCTACTATTGTTTGCCAGGGATGTGGGACTGTTTTCCATCAGGCTGCTTCGGAAAGGATAGTTTGCTAACCTTGTTTTAATAGGAGGTAAGTAACGTTAACACCATGTCTACTTATAAAATGCTAAATGAGGATGCTAAGTTTTGCTAACTGGAAACATATCAGACCATCATTTCTTTGATCTAAATTACTTCTGAGTTTCTTAATTTTGTCTGAAAATTTTTTTTATTAAAGCTGCAAAAGTGCATGATGGTGGCTATGTGGATCAGGTGGCAGTCAAAGGCGGAGACCTTGGCGGTCTGATCCCAAGCTTCCTAAACTGGCTTTTGGAACATGGAATGTCACCTCTCTGGTGGGGAAGGAGCCTGAGCTGGTGCATGAGGTTGAGAGATACTGGCTAGATATAGTTGGCCTCACCTCAACACACAGCTCCGGTTCCGGAACCAGTCTCCTGGAGAGGGGCTGGAGCTTGGCCTACTCTGGAGTTGCCCCAGACGAGAGGCGACGAGCAGGGATGGGTATTCTTGTATCCCCCCATCTTGCTGCCTCTATATTGGAGTTTTCCCTGGTGGACGAAAGGGTTGTTTCCCTATGCTTTCAGGTTGGGAAACGGGTCCTGACCATCATTTGTGCCTATGCACCAAATGATGGTTCAGAGTACCCACCCTTTTTGGAGTCTCTGACTGGGGTGCTGGAGAGTGCTCCTCTTGGAGACTCCATTGTCCTACTGGGGGACTTCAATGCGCACGTGGGCAATGACAGTGAAACCTGGAAGGGGGTGATTGGAAGGAACGGTCTGCCCGATCTGAACCCGAGTGGTGTTCAGTTATTGGACTTCTGTGCTAACTACAGTTTGTCCATAACGAACGCCATGTTCAAGCATAAGGGTGTCCATTTGTGCACCTGGCACCAGGACACCCTCGGTCGCAGGTCGATGATCGATTTTGTTATTGTGTCATCAGACCTGTGTCTTGGACACTTGGATAAAGAGAGGCGCAGAGCTGTCAACTGATCACCACCTGGTGGTGAGTTGGATCCGATAGCAGGGGAGGATGCCATTCAGACCTGGTAGACCCAAACGTATAGTGAGGGTGTGCTGGGAACGTCTGGCTGAGGCCCCTCTCCAGGAGGTCTTCAACTCCCACCTCCGGAAGAACTTCATCCACATTCCGAGGGAGTCTGTAGACATGGAGTCTGAATGGTCCATGTTCTCCACCTCCACTGTTGAAGCAGCGGCCCAGAGCTGTGGCCGCAAAGTCGTCGGGGCATCTCGTGGCGGCAACCCCTGAGCCAAGTGTTGGACGCCAGTGGTGAGGGGGGGCCATTTTGGGGGGGCCAAAATCTCTCAGAAAGCTGGCTACACAGTAACATAGACACTAATATGATCGATATTGTGGGCTACCAGTGTTTTAGAAAAGACAGGCAGGTAGGGAGGGGAGGAGGTGTTTTAATTTACATCAAAGACAAATATAAATGTCAACTGGTTGATTTGAATACTTCACTTGAATGTTTAGCTGTTAATGTATGTCTCTCTCCGGTAATGAATTTCAACATTGCAGTAGTGTACAACCCACCGTCACACAACTCTTCCTTTTATAATGAATTAAGTGATCTGGTTAAACAACTTGAGAAGAACAGAGAAACAATAATTCATGGTGACTTTAATATCAACTGGTCTGATAAAAAAGACAAACAAAAACTGAAAAGCCTCATGACTAAATTTAATTACCAGCAAATCATCAAAGGACCCACCAGGATAACCAAACAATCCAGAACACTTATTGACATGGTATTTACTAATAAACCAGAACGAATAACCAGAACCTATAATCTTGTAACTGGTCTCTCAGATCATAACATGGTTCTTGCTGTCAGGAAACTTACTAAAAAGCGACTACAGTATTTTGGGGGAGTCGATATTGACAAATCAAATTTTATTATCCCCAAATCAAAAAATGAGGAGTTTGAACATTACTTAGAGAATCAAAATTGGGAGCAGCTCATGTCAACATGTGAAGTAGATGATTGTTGTAATTTTATAACTGCAACAATCACAAAGTCTATAGAAAAATTTTCAAAGCAAATTAAAAGTAGACAACAGAAGATTAGCCTACCATGGTTAAATAATGAAATAAGAAAACTTATGAAGAGGCGAGACTATGCACTGAAAACATCACTAACCTCCAAACTACAAAATGATCACCTTGTGTACAAAAGTTTAAGAAATAAAGTGGTACATGAGCTGCGAAAATCAAAAATATCTTATTACAATAAACTGATAGATCATGCAAAGGGTAACAACAGTTCCCTATGGAGGCATTTAAATAACTTAACTAATAAAAAAAACGATCAGAAGGGGGTAAAGGAACTTAGAATCAATGGCAAGACCGTCAGTGACAAGGCTACTTTGGCAAATGAATTTAATTCACACTTTGTGGGCTCTGTGGAAGACTTAACAAAAATTTTTGTGCTGCCAAATGTGCTCAACAACACAAATTCCATACTTCCAACAGATACTTTTCACATCGATGAGGTAAATGAGAAGTTAATTGCTGGTATTGTTAAAACACTGTCAAACTCAAAAACTAATGATATCTACAATATGAACACCTCCTTTCTCAAAATACACAGCAAAATATTAATCAAACCACTGACTCATCTCATTAATCTCTCCATTAGGTCTAGTACATTTCCATCTGGCTGGAAAAAAGCTGTCGTCATACCAGTTCATAAATCAGGCAGTAAAGACGATATATGCAATTACCGCCCAATCTCTATCTTACCAGTCCTATCTAAGGTTCTTGAAAAAGTTGTAGCTACACAGCTGATAGACTACTTACAAGACAATCAACTTCTTCATCCACATCAATTTGGTTTTAGACCAGGATACTCAACAGAAACAGCAAATTGTTGCCTTATTGAAAACGTCAAACAGTCCTTGGACAGGGGTAATGTGGTAGGAGCTGTTTTTCTAGATCTCAAAAAGGCTTTCGATACTGTAAACCACAGTTTGCTTTTATCCAAAATGGTATCTTTTAACTTCTCCCCAAATACATTAGAATGGTTTGCATCTTATCTCCAGAATAGAGAACAGTGTGTAAAAGTTCACCAGGATAAATCCTCATTTTTAAACAACCGCATGGGTATCCCACAAGGGTCCATTCTTGGTCCTTTACTTTTCAGCATTTTTATTAATGACCTGCCGTTACACTGCTCAGCTGCAACATGCCAACTTTATGCAGATGATGCAGTTATTTACACAGCTGCCAAGACTCCAGCACAGGCTGCAGATGTACTGTCTACAAGTATGGTTGATGTCCAAGAGTGGCTCCTCAAGAACCATCTATTGCTGAACCTTCAGAAAACAGTCTCAATGTGCTTTTCAATCAAAAAATGTAACCTGCAACATTTTAAAGTTAATATACATGATCATGACATCAGTTTAGCTACAGAATTCAAATACCTTGGCATTGTACTAGATCCTCAACTCAAATTTAATCTTCATATAAAGAAAATTTCAAAAACAGTAAAAAAAAATCTGAACTGCTTTAAATTAATTAGATATTACATACCTTACGAAGCAGCTGCACTGTATATGCATTCTATGGTTTTTTCTCATATATCATACTGTTTGACAGTCTGGGCTCAAGCAGCCCCTTCCACAATAAGACATATAGGTTCATTATATAATCAAACCCTAAAAATCTTGGACAAAAAGCCCATTAGGTGGCATCACTGTAATGTTTTAAAAAAATACAACCTATTGAGTTTTGAGAGCTTCATTGACCTCTGTCTTCTGAAATTAACGTTCAAATGTTTCCATAAATCAGCACCCGAGCCACTTGCTGGTTTTGTCCAAAGACAGGACAGCAGCAGAGCCACCAGGAGTTCTGTTAACAATAACTGTAAAATATTCCACCGCAGAACCACATTTGGACAAACAGCTTTCTCTATAAAGGGCAGTCACATCTGGAACACAATGCCAAATGAAATTAAAATAATAACGGACTTTAAAACATTCACTAAAAATGTTAAAAACTGGCTG
This sequence comes from Pholidichthys leucotaenia, assembly GCA_020510985.1. Lineage (NCBI taxonomy): Eukaryota > Metazoa > Chordata > Actinopteri > Cichliformes > Pholidichthyidae > Pholidichthys > Pholidichthys leucotaenia. The sequence goes on along the minus strand of CM035838.1, from coordinate 360,955,250 downwards.
AAAAATAAACAAGAATGTACTCATGTATGAATTAATTGTCTGCAAAGTGAGAGTGAATGAAGGGAAGGAATAAATGTGTTTGTTTATAGTGAGTGACGGAGGGAGGAAGGCCTGAAATAGGCAAATGTGAGTTATGTTATATGTGTTAAATGTGAGTCAGGCTGTTATATTTGTGTATTTATAATATTTATAATATTTATGTTAAATGTGAGTCAGGCTGTTATATTTGTGTATTTATAATATTTATAATATTTATAATTGTGTATTTATAATTTTTCTGCATTGATGTATGTGGTTATTGTGTATATTTTTTATCTTGATTCTTTTTTCTAAAGCCCATCCAGGGACAAGAGTTGCAAATTAGCTAATAGCTATACACTCTATGTGCAACACATCAGATTGATTGTCTTTGATTAATTGTCTATGTTTATTGCACTGTCCCTGTCAAATAAACTAATCTACTACTACTATTAAGCTGAAGAAGGAGTCCTATCAGGCTTGGTTGGCTTGTGGGACTCCCAAAGCAGCTGAGGTGTACCGGCAGGCTAAGCGGAGTGCAGCTCGGGTGGTTGCTGAAGCAAAAACTTGGGTATGGGAGTTCGGTGGGGCCATGGAACAAGACTTTTGGTCGACCTCGAAGAGATTCTGGCAAACTGTCCAGTGGCTCAGGAGGGGGAAGCAGCTCCCTTTTCACACTGTGTATGGTGCGGATGGGGCGCTGTTGACTTCAACTGGGGATATCGTTGGGCGGTGGAAGGAATACTTTAAGTATCTTCTCAATCCCACTGATACGCCTACCACAGAGGAAGCAAGGCTTGTGGATGAGGGGGACAACTCGCCTATCACAGGGGCTGAGGTCGCCAAGGTGGTTAAAAATCTCTTTGGTGGCCGGGCCCCGGGGGTGGACGAGATTCGCCCTGAGTAACTCAAGGCCTTGGATGTTGCAGGGCTGTCATGGTTGACACGCCTCAGCAACATTGCGTGGAGGTCGGGGGCAGTGCCTTTGGCATGGCAAACCGGGGTGGTGGTTCCTCTCTTCATAAAATGGGACCGGAGGGTGTGCTCCAACTTTAGAGGGATCACACTCCTCAGCCTCCCTGGGAAGGTCTATGCCAAGGTACTGGAGAGGAGAGTCCGGCCGTTGGTCGAACCTTGGATTCAGGAGGAGCAATGTGGTTTTCGTCCTGCCCATGGCACATCGGACCAGCTCTTTACCCTCTCGAGAATCCTCGAGGGTTTGTGGGAGTTTGCCCAACCAGTTTACATGTGTTTTGTGGCCTTGGAGAAGGCATTCGACCGCGTCCCTCGTGGTTTTTTGTGGGGGGTGCTTTGGGAGTATGGGGTAAGTATGGGGCTTGTGGTTACGAGCTATTTGGTCTCTGTACGACCGTTGGGAGAGTTTGGTTCGTATTGCCAACATGCGATCGGACTCATTCCCAGTGAGAGTTGGACTCCACCAGGGCTGCCCTTTGTCACTGATCCTGTTCATAATTTTTATGGACAGGATTTCTAGGCGTAGCCAGGGAACGGAGGGTGTCATGCTTGGTGACCACAGGATCTCATCTCTGTTGTTTGCAGATGATGTTGTCCTGCTGGCATCATCCAGCAATGGCCTACAGTTCTTACTGGGACGGTTTGCTGCTGAGTGTGAAGCGGCTGGGATGAGAACCAGTACCTCCAAGTCCAAGTTCATGGTCCTCAGCCGGAAAAAGGTGGATTGTCCTCTCCAGGTTGGGGACAGGCTCCTGCCCCAAGTGGAGGAGTTTAAGTATCTTGGGGTCTTATTCACGAGTGAGGGGAGAATGGAGCGAGAGATTAACAGACGGATCGGAGCAGCATCTGCAGTGATGCAGACGTTGTACCGGTCTGTTGTGGTGAAGAGGGACCCGAGCTCTAAGGCAAAGCTGTAGCTTTACCAGTCAATCTACGTTCCTACCCTCACCTATGGTCACGAGCTTTGGGTAATGACCAAAAGAACGAGATGGCAGCTACAAGCGGCTGAAATTTGCTTTCTTCGTAGGATCGCTGGACTCACCCTCAGAGATGGGGTGAGGAGCTCAGTCATCCGGGAGAGGCTCAGAGTAGAACTGCTGCTCCTCCACATTGAAAGGAGCCAGTTGAGGTGGTATGGGCATCTGATCAGGATGCCTCCTGGACTCCACCCACTTGGGGTGTTTCGGGCATGTCCCACTGGGAGGAGACCCCGGGGCCGACCCAGGACTCGCTGGAGAGACTATAGCCGCTTTTCCACTTGGAACCCAAAGGCCTCGTTTGGCCTTGGACCGAACAGTCCTGTTCCGGCACTGGTGGTTTTCCACAGCACAAGGCTCACTGTAGTATGGGTGGGAGAAGGAGGGAGTTGGAGGCGGGGTTTTGAGGGAGTTGGAGGCGGTGCTACACTCCCCTTGAGGCTGCGCCATTTTCCCTGGACCAATTAGTAGTCCAAGAGCTATTTAATATCATTTTGGTGGTGAGGCTGCTGTGTATTATTATGCATTACTCATCTCATGTAACCTTGTGCCATTGCAATGATGCAATTTTTTCGTATATTTAATGTGGACGTGTGGATCTTTAATATCACAGTTACAACTGACCACTGCCTGCTCCATCTTATTCCAACATACAGACAGAAACTAAAAACTTCCAAGCCTGTTGTAAGGACTGTGAAGAAATGGACTGAGGAATCAAAGCTGAAGTTACAAGCCTGCTTTGACTGTACAGATTGGAGTGTTTTTGAAGCTGCAGCCATTAACTTAAATGAACTCACTGACACTGTGACGTCATACACCTGTTTCTGCGAGGACATGTGTGTGCAGACCAAGACCTTCTGCATATACAACAACAATAAACCCTGGTTCATTCCTAAACTGAAGCAGCTACGTCAGACCAAGGAGGAGGCCTACAGGACTGGTGACTGGACTCTGTACAAGCGGGCCAGAAACATGCTGACGAAGGAGACCAGGCTTGCTAAGAGGAGCTACAGTGTGAAGTTACAAAAAAACTTCTCAGCTAACAACTCTGCTTCTGTCTGGAGAGGCCTACGGAATATCACCAACTACAGGAGACCATCCCCCCACCCTGCGGAAAACCTCCAGCTGGCTAATGACCTAAACAGTTTTTACTGCAGGTTTGAAAAGAACCTACAGTTCTCACCTCCCACCCACACAAAAGGATTATCTGCAGCCCCAGGAACTCCATCCCTCCTCCACTCTGACCTCCCACCAGCACTAATGATCTGTGAAGAGGAGGTGCGCCGGGTCTTTCAGAGACAAAAGATCAAGAAGGCTGCAGGACCTGATGGTGTGTCTCCGTCCTGCCTGAGAGTCTGCTCCAACGAGTTGGCCCCCATCTTCACCCGGATCTTTAACAGATCACTGGAGCTGCGTGAAGTGCCTTCCTGCTTCAAACGCTCCATCATCATTCCAGTTCCCAAGAAACCCTCTATTACAGGATTAAACGACTACAGACCTGTTGCCCTGACCTCTGTGGTCATGAAATCCTTGGAGAGATTGGTGCTGAACCACCTGAAGGTCATCACAGGCCCCCTGATGGACCCACTGCAGTTTGCCTACCGGTCAAACAGGTCAGTGGATGATGCAGTGAATATGGGACTACATTACATCCTGCAACACCTCGACTCCCCAGGGACGTACGCCAGGATCCTGTTTGTCGACTTCAGCTCAGCGTTCAACACCATCATCCCAGGCATTCTTCATCAGAAACTCCTCCAGCTCAAGGTGTCCCCCTCCACCTGCCAGTGGATCTCCAGCTTTCTGACTGACAGGTGGCAACAGGTGAAGCTAGGGAGATTTACATCCAGCTCCCGAAAAATTAGTACTGGCGCCCCCCAAGGATGTGTCCTTTCCCCACTGCTCTTCTCCCTCTACTCCAACGACTGCACCTCAGAGGACCCTTCAGTGAAGCTCCTGAAGTTTGCGGACGACACCACAGTCATCGGTTTGATCCGGGATGATGATGAGTCTGCATACAGGCGGGAGGTGGAGCAGCTGATCCTCTGGTGCAGCCAGAACCATCTTGAACTTAACCCAGCCAAAACGGTGGAGATGACTGTGGATTTCAGGCGACACCCCCCTTCATTCCCCCCACTCACCATCCTCAACAGCACAGTGTCCACTGTGGACTCCTTCAAGTTTCTGGGTACCACAATCTCCCGGAACCTGAAGTGGTCCTCCCATATTGACACTGTCCGGAAAAAGGCCCAGCAGAGGTTGTTTTTTCTGCGTCAGCTCAAGAAGTTTGATTTGCCTCAGGAGCTGCTGGTTGTCTTTTACACCGCCATCATCCAATCTGTCCTCTGCTTTTCCATCACTGTCTGGTTTGGATCTGCCACTAAACAGGACAAGACCAGACTGCAGCGGATCATTAAGTCTGCGGAGAGGATCATTGGTACCGACCTACCCTCCATTGAGAACTTATATCGGTCCATAACCAGGAAACGGGCGGGAAACATCTGTGCTGACCCATCACACCCCGGCCACAAACTGTTTGAACTTCTATCTTCTGGTCGTCGTTACAGATCACTGAAGGTCAAAACCACCCGTCACAGGAACAGTTTCTTTCCTCAAGCCATCACTCTGATGAACTCCTAACATTCACCTAGTCCTACGTGTTTGCTGTACTCATGACTTTTCATCCATTATTACATTGCACATAACTCTCACACTGCTTTTTACTTCATTCACATTATATCACTGAATCTGAGTCCACATTGAAATACTGTGTGATTGTATATTTTTTCATATATTTCTGCAAAGTGTGGTTAGTCCGAGTAAATAACTGCATATATTCCTGTATATATTTGCATCCTTTTATAGAAACGTGGACAGACTGTAATTTACTGTACATACTCTGGTTGTCATTGAATCCTTATTTAAATCCTTCACCTGAACAACGAGAGCAAGTTTTTAGCCAAAGTCAAATTCCTTATATGTGTTGTGCATACTTGGCCAATAAAGCTGATTCTGATGATTCTGATTCTGATGACAAGTACTGGGACAGCCATCTAATAAAAAATATCTTACAAAATTACAAGTCCACATTTTCTTTAAAGTGTACTTGTTAATGCTGAGTACAGAATTGGGTGAGGCGCACCAAAACAGTTGTTGCTGTACACCCCACACTCACCCGTCCTTACAATGGCTAAGTTGAATATTTTGTGCAGATAAAACCATTACCTGGGTTGGCAATATGAACATTTCCAAATACAGAACTTAAAATATTAGGTGTCCCTGTTGTTGCACATGGATATAAAGCTTGGTCAGTAGTGGCTGGCTTTTAATGTATGTGTCGGCAGTTATTGGACTCCATAACACACTGCAATGACAAATTTTTCCCAACCTTTTTAAGGGTTTTAAGACGGTGTAAAACTTAGTAGTAACAGACAGCACGTGATGTCAACAGTCACAGGTTTATTCAACGTTATTAACACTGGTCATTGATTAATGTACAGTATATACATAATAATGGTTGGGAAAACGGGTCACACACGCCGTGCGAGGGTTTCAAAGACTGCCATGAGAGTGTTATTGAGGGCAGCATTCTGCGCAATTTCCTCCCTTCGTACAGCAACTTCGGCTTCCCTGGACTGACGGACCTCATCCACAAGCAGTGAATTGAGTTCCAACTGTTGCCGCTGGAGCTCCCTCTGCTCACGTTGATGTTCCCGCTGAAGCTCCATCTGTTCACAGTGCTGTTCCCTTTCTGCTTCTTGCATCGATGCAAAAATAGTTGAAAGGTCTTGTTTTGTGTTGCTCCGCTTCCTCTTACCTACAAGACAGAAATGTGAGCTGGTGTCAGTAAAATCAACCTCAAAACATGTAGCAGTACATCCCCAAAAATTAATACAAAAGTTAAATATTTTTGGACACATGTCAGAAAGTGAGACCCATATATTATACAGAATCATTAATCAGACAGTGAAGTATTGTTACATTTTAATCATTTATTGGCTCACAGCGCATGAATATCCAAAATTACTTTTCTTGAAAAATCGATGGTTATGTTAAAAATAGATATTAAAAAAAGAGGAGTGTTCTCAAAATTATGAGGATTTATGGTGAAACGGATTTCATTTTCCAGCTGGAGTGACCATCGCCTCACAGTGCCTAAACAATCAAAACCTGGTGTAATGGACAAGGCATCACTGTGTTTGATTTGGCCAGGAAACTCTCCTGACATAAAACCCATATGGATTGTCAAGATTATTACAGATACCATGTTATATGACTTTCACTGTCTTTTGTGAGTCACAAAAAACACACTGTACCATGACATTGCAGTTATTTTGAGATGTACCTGTACAAGGGACACACACTGGTGAAAGTCAAGTGCTGGGTTTGAAAAAATTACTTTTTTTTATGAGTATCACAACTGTGTATTTGTACAATACATTTAGTAAAAGCTGGGTTTATGTTTCAAATGCCTAGCTTTTTATGGTGGTCAAAAAATTCTAGAGGTGACCCAAATTCTATGGTGGAGAGACCCAGCTGGTCTATCATCTCTGAAGAGCTGGAGCAGGTGGCTGGGGAGAGGGAAGTCTGGGCTTCTCTGCTTGAACTGCTGCCTCCGTGATGCGGAGAAGCGGTAGAAGATGGATGGATGGAAAAAATTCTGAATGCATTTATACAGTAGGCTCAACTGAATCATGAAAATGAAGCACGCTGACTTTCAAATAATGAGTTTTGTGCTACAACAGCTCATTAGCTTTTCCATGCCTGTGATTAAATATGCAATTGCATTGCTGGACTTTTTTGATGTGCTTTACATGAAACAATAAACTGTACCGTGAGTATTACATTATTACAATATAATATAATTATATTATTTGACTACTGGGCTTTACCTGTGCGTGAAAGTGTTGACGGAGATGTGCCAAACTGTGAGCGAGCTGGACTTGGTTCTGGTGCCGGATGATCTAGATCCGTAGCAGGAGAAGCCGGGTGCTCGTATCGCGGGAGGTGGGCTCCGTCGGTGTGGAAGCATAATCTAAAAAAAAAAAATAAAAATAAAAACTTTTAACCAGGATTACAACTAACTATTTCATCAGATATTGTCAACACAAAAAACAACATACAAGGACGGACATAGCATTAAGCTAGGTCATCGTTTAAACACGATTAAGTTTTCGTCTGTCCTAAGTGAACTTTCCACTGTTGGAAAAAATAACATAAAGCATGAATATCAGATCACATACCGTCCTGTATATCACAATATCACGGCTTCAACTGCTGAAGTTGGGTGCGTCGCGGCTGCACATTCAATTAATTTCTGGTGCGTCTGTTTGTGCGCCCCACTGCAGGCTCAGTCTGCTTCCCTCTGCATTCTCTCATCAGCCGAAACGCACAGGAAACTCTGCTGGACTGCGGTGTTGGATTTCTGCTGATTTTTGTGAAGCCATTCTCTCGTTGTGGTTTATAATATCACTTGTTCGCGGGCTCACTGACGAAAAATTGCAAATGGCGACCAGCAAGCGATTCTGGAAAGTCAGTGTAACGCCCACTCTCATGACGCTACGCACAGACCAATGAATGGCCAGCAGTGGCGTGACGAAACAGGTCCGGGAGCCTTCGGACCTGCTTTTTACAGTGCCGAAAAAAGTGTCAGTTAAACTGGAACTGTTCCGAAAAAGGGAACTGTGAGGCCTTTGGGTTCCGAGTGGGAAACCGGACAATGGAGGCCGATCGGGGCCAAACGGGGCCTTTGGGTTCCAAGTGGAAAAGCGCCTCATGTCTCCCAGCTGGTCTGGGAACACCGTGGTATCCTCTCTGAAGAGCAGGAGCAGGTGGCTGGGGAGAGGGAAGTCTGGGCTTCTCTGCTTGAACTGCTGCCTCCGTGACCCGGACCTCCAGAAAAGCAGTAGAAGATGAATGGATGGATGGAAACGGGTCGGAGGAGCAAGTTGGCTCTTAATGTAATTTGATTTCTAATAATTTTAGTCAGTCAAGTAGTAATGAATAAAGCTTGTCTGAACGCACTGAGGAGCTCATTTAGCGGTAGGCTGTGCCATCCTAAGTGCTCGAGAGAGGTACCGCAGGTCCTTCCTACCTACGGCTGTCAGACTTTATAATCTAACCGGTGCTTCTCGTAGAGGTCGTATTAATCATACTAAACGTCACAACTTTGCACAGTAGAGATCGTCCCCTCCAATACAAAACTAAGACAATTACAATTATTATTGAGGGTGGCAACAACACTGTTGATTCAAATGTGAAATATATTGTCAGGGTCCATATTTATATTCTGCCGGGTAATTTAACTAACCCTAATGCTGTTGATACCATCTAGCTGCAATGCTCCTGCACTGTGTATATAACTGTGTACATATGTATATTTATTTACTGTTGTGGCTAACCAGTTCTTATCTTATCTACTATTGCTCTGAGTGCTGCTATCCCTTTGCTGCTGAAATCCTGGAATTTCCCCATTGTGGGACTAAAAAAAGGCTTATCTTAGTCATCACATGTATTTTATTGTATTTCCTTTTGTGTCTTTGATTTCCAGATCATGACCAATCTGAAATATTTTTACTAAGAAGCAAGCAGGTTAAATCAAGCCAGAATGTCAGTCTGCAGGCTGTAGCACAACACTTGAATTTTCACTGATTTAAACTAACAGCTAATTTATATCTAGATGGCAGCGATGGGTAATTTTCTCATTTTCAGACATTTTTTATGTTGCTCCCCCCCCCCCCCCCCGGTTCTCCTCTGGCTCAGGAAATATTTAACTTGTTGATGTTTACTTTTTATTCCTATACAGTGGATATAAAAAGTCTACACACCCCTGTTCAAATGCCAGGTTTTTGTGATGTAAAAAAAATGAAACCACGATAAATCATTTGAAAACTTTTTCCAGCATAAATGTGACCTATAACCTGTACAACCCAATTGAAAAACACACTGAAATCTTTTAAGGGGAAAAATAAAAAACTTACAATAACTATCCATCCATCTTCTTCCGCTTAATCCTTACAATAACCTGTTTGCATAAATATGCACACCCTGTTATAACTGGGGATGTGGCTGTGTCACACACACTCATTCAAATCACATTCAAACTCATGTTAAATGGGAGTGAGCACACACCTGCCACCATTTAAAGTGCCTCTGATTAACCCAAATAAAGTTCAGCTTTTCACATCTTACAACACAAGCCATAGTCCACAAAAAGCTTCCAAAGCATCAGAGGGATCTCATTGTTCAAACGTGTCGATCAGGAGAAGGGTACAAAATAATTTCCTAGGCATTGAATATACCATGGAACACAGTAAAGACAGTCATCATCAAGTGGGGAAAATATGGCACAACAGTAACATTACCAAGAACTGGACGTCCCTCCAAAATTGATCAAAGGACAAGAAGAAAACTGGTCAGGGAGGCTGCCAAGAGGCCGGCGGCAACATTGAAGGAGCTGCCAGAACTTCTGGCAAGTATTGGCTGTTTAGTACAAGTGTCAACAATCTGCCGTCCAGAATGGCAAGACGAAAGCCTTATCTTACGAAGAAAAACATCCAAGCCCAACTACATTTTGCAAAAACACATTTGAAATCTCCCAAATGTATGTGGGAAAATGTGTTATGGTCTGGTGAAACCAAGGTTGAACTTTTTGGCCCTTGTTCCAAAAGGTATATTTGGCGCAAACACAAGACTGCTCATCACCAAAAGAACACCATACCTACAGTAAAGCATGGTGGTGGCACCATCATGCTTTGGGGCCATTTTTCTTCAGCTGGAACTGGGGCCTTATTCAAGATGGAGGGAATTATGAACAGTTCCACATACCAGTCAGTGTTGGCTCAAAACCTTCAGGCTTCTGCTATGAAGATGAAGAGGAACTTAATCTTTCAGCACAACAATGACCCAAAGGGTCATCTCGAGGGAGCACCCACAATTTCATTGCACTGCACAACTGTACAATAATAATAATAATTATGATAATGGATTACATTTATATAGCGCCTTTCAAGATACCCAAAGCACTTTACAATGAGTCTATTATTCATTCACTCCACAGACCGACAGTGGTAGTGGTAAGCTACTGCTGCAGCCACAGCTGCCCTGGGGGAAACTGGTGGAAATAGTTGCAGTAGAGCAGGGGTGTCCAACCATGTGCCATGGAGAGCCAAGACCCTGCAGGTTTTACCTCCAACCAGTGTCTTCAACAGCAGATTTCTGTGAACTTCTTCCCACTGATTGCTGATAAGTGAAAACACCTGCTGAAGAGACTGGGTAGAAGAGAAAACCTGCAGGGTCTTGGCTCTCCATGGCACATGGTTGGACACCCCTGCAGTAGAGGAAGTCGCAGTAGAGGAATTTCCCCTGTGGTGACGGTGGACAGCTCAACACCGCGGTATTTTTGCAAATGTTTTTAGGACCTTTTGGTCTCATAATTTAAACAGGGTTCATAACTTATGTGGCAAAAGATGGAAGCTGTGAGAAACTTTCTGCAGTTCTGCTCTCAACTTTATGTGCGTGTGTGACTATTGTGCGGAGCTCTGGTCTTTCTAGGCATGAACTGCTGATTCTGTAAAAAAAAACAAAAAAATCATTTTCATAAAGCAGTGGCATGAACTCCAGTATTTCAATTACGACGTGTATGGACTGGAAACTGCAGCGACATTCAGCTTATTTAAACAGGACAGCCTCCGTGCAGGACCCTGCATGGCTCTTGTCTCCGTGATTTTTGCCGCTGTCCAAAAAATCACGTTCAAACGAGCAATGCACTACGCAGTAGTTGTTTTGCTATCGGAGCTCAATTGTCAGGATCATAAACTCTTGCTCAGAAGAAAATAACACGCTTTGTGCCCTTTCAGTGTTCACTGTCATGGCTGTATTTAGCAAGGAGTCCAAACACGTCTACCGCTAACTGTTTGCTGGAGTCCGTCTGGAGAGAACCCCACACGGTGCTGCCACCGTCAGCACCCAGTCCTATGGAAGCTTCCACAGTACCCGGTGCTGCCGCCATCAGTATCAGGTGCAAACAGGCTGTTGGCAATAAAAATACACTTAACATTTAACAATTTATTTATAAATCAATAGGGACACATAAGTGAACAACGAACTTTAGCCACACACACACAAAAAGTGAACACTGCGGTTGTTGCGGTTGCTCGTTATCCTCCGCGGTAGGCTTGTCCATAGCACGTTATTTCATAATTGCGGTTATCGTGACAGCCCTAGATGGAAACGTCGCTGCCAATCTGCACCAATGGCCTCTCTGACCACTATCAATGACAATAAAGCCTATTCTAGTCAACAACAAAGAAAGTTTGGGCCACCAAACCTGATATACAGGTTCACCTTGGTATCCTGACCTCAGACTATGGGTTTGGAGTCAGAGGTCAAAGTTAACATTCCTTATGCCTTATTACTGTACAATGAGAAAAGTTAGGGTCACCAAACTTAGTACACAGGTTCACCTTGGGATCCTGAAGTGTGACTATGGTTTTGGGATTGTAAGGTCAAAAGTCAACATCAAAATTCCTTATAAAGTATAGCTCAACAACAAAGAAAGCTAGAGTCACTAAACCTGGTACACAGGTTTACTCTTAGACCATAACCTCTGACTACAGGTTTAGGGTCAAAGGTCAAGGTTGGCAGTTCTTATGATCTCTTACTATAAAATGTGTAAAGCTCTCTAGGGTCACCATACTTGCTATACGGGTTCATCTTGGGAACCTGACTTACAACTCTGGGTGAATATTCGTGAATGATGGACTAATAATAATTTGGTTCTGCCACAGTAATTGTATTGAAAAGTTGAAAGCTGCTCTCCGTCAGTAAGTATTGGGATCTTCAAAGAAAACGGAGGTGGGGGATATTGCACTCGCCTCAGAGTGCTCTTGTTTTAACATGACAGCAGTCTGAAACAGAAAGTGAAACTGAAATATTTCCACTCAACTAGATGTAGACAGTCTGACTTGGGAATTGCAGCTTCTCGCTTCACGTTTGTTTTGACATTTCTATGCTAACACGTAACTTCTGGCAGCAACGTAACAGTGTGATGTCATCATGCAGCAGACCCCAAATATCGTGATATTCATTTTTACACCAGTCTCAAAATTTATACTGGTATTAATTAATTACTTAATATTTAATCGTTTATCTCTATTTGCACTATGGGAGGTCTGGGTCTATCTTTTGTCTCCATTTGCACTACGGGTTGCATTACTGTACATACAATGCTGTTGTTTTTCTAACCTTATTCCTTTTTCTTTTTTTTTATATTGTGCACACACTGAAGAGAGAGAGAAACGCCATTTCAGTTCTCCTGTATTTCCTGTTTGCATAGTGGTATTGACAGATAAAATCTTTGAATCGTGAATCTTTGAATTAGCGTGAACGATACAACGTGGCACACCCCTAGCCACAGTGATGGCCATCTTTTCAGTTAGTTTATGTGCTTTCCCACACAGAAAACATGTAGGTTTTCCTTGATTTGCTTTTCACAGGATATAACAAAATAAACGGTCAATTTCATATCATTTACTGTTGTGGCATAACATGCATGTTAATATCTGTGTTGTTTTCAGTGACTGGAGCAGAGTATGAGGCCATGGTGACAGAGATCATGTCTATGGGCTATGAAAGAGAGAGAGTGGTGGCTGCACTACGGGACAGCTTCAACAACCCCCACAGAGCTGTGGAGTACCTTCTAACTGTACGAGACACACACACACACACACACACACACACACACAGAGCGTTTTACTGAAAGTTGAATGTTTCTCTGAACCAATAACAAGTGAAGCAGATTCTTGTGTTAAAAAAATAGATAAATACTGGGTTTAATTTGGCATTTCGAAATGTTATCAGTCTTAAATTCTCAATATCTTCGAATATAAATATGACATTGATGGTTGTGGTGGTTAAAAGTAATTTTAGGTTTGTGGTAATAATCAGGGCTGCAGCTAATGATTATTTTGGTAGTCGACTAGTTTAACAACTATTTTTTCGATTAGTCGAGTAATTGCAATTATTTCTCTCATGTCCACCATCTCAGCTTCCTGTTGGCACGGCTCCCGTTTGGGGCTTCAGGCCATGCTTTACCTCGCCTGTTTAAGACTGCTCACCTGTGAATATCACTTTGTTGTCAGTTTCTGCCTTAATATAATGTAGCCCATTATAAAAAGTTCCCATAGCTAAATAAAATTATGACCCATCAAACATGAGTTGGAAACTTGAACTTGACAGCTTAGTCAGAAGTGTTTGTAGCAACAGAATTAAATAAGACATTAAAATGCAGTCTTTTAACCCCAAAAATAAAGTGCAAAAACTCAAATAGCAGCCTCTGCTCCCCATAAAGGGCTGTTGTAACAAACTGGAGTAATATTCAGCTCCATTAAAGTAAAAAAATAAAAAATAAAATAACAAGCTAGTCCATCCTGTTTGAAACCTTGCTGAGTCTAGCCATTTAAAAGTTTAATTTGGCTTCAGATGAAAATTAAAATAACTTCTTCCAGTATAAAATAAATTTACATTTTAAATATCAGTGCAGTAATGTGAGTCTTCACTACACATAAAGTTAAGATAAGCCTTTATTAGTCCCACAATGGGGAAATTCCAGGATTGCAACAGCACAGGGATAGCAACACTCAGAGCAATAATTCAGAAGATAAGATAATAAGAGCAGTGAATATACATATGTACACAGAAACATACACAGTGTACAGTGAAATACCGTATTTAAGCCGTTTTAATTTATTTGTGATGATCATGGCTATCTTTGTTTAATTAAATTACAAATCATGGCATTCTAGTTTACCGAGATGCACTAATATTCAGAATGAGGGCTGATATTACCGCAACAATAAAACAGAATACGAAAAAGAGTAAGCTACTCCTGTAATCCCCTCATTTACTTGCAGTTAACACATTACCAGCATAACTGAAGCAGCTGAGCTGACAGCAACCATCGTCAAAGAGAGATTATTGTCCAACACCAGGCAAATTGTTTAAACAGCACAGACTAATAGTGTGGTCAGTTTTCTAAAGCTGAGAGAGTCACTCGTTGAAAGTAAGAAGCACTAACTTTACTCGCTAACCTTACCGGCGAAGTGTTTAGAAGTGGCCCGACTTCATTCATTCATCACTGGGTTGGAGCACTGCGGAGTTCTGCTGACTGTTGGCTGGAGACGGAGAACGGAGTGGAGGAGGGTTGGGGGCACGGATGCATTGCTGTAAGTGCTGCTGTAATATGACATCTCTGCGTTACAGTCTACATTTAACTTGTTTCATTTATTTATTTTTGGTAAAATCCTCCCATACTTAGGAAATTTTTGGCCTTCTCCATGATTTTCTCAGTGTCGCCATGATGTACTCCTCTTCTTCTTCACTGGAACAGTTAAACTGAACATTTCCGTGGCATGTATATAAACTTTAAAATTAAACGACTCGTTGACAATAAAAATCTGTGTCGAAAATTTTTTATAATCAACATTATCGACAGCGTCGACTAATTGTTGCAGTCCTAGTAATAATATGGTTTGAGTTTGCACCACTGCCAAATATGACAACCCTTATTTTATTGATCAACTCCAATACTGGTTTGTTATCCCCACCGGACAAAGCCCAAAGGGGGATATATTACGTTATGGGTCAGTCGGTCTGTCCATCTGTTCCACTTTTGTGAAATCAACTCTTCCTACAGTTTTGTTCCGATTGTTTTGAAACTTGGTACCATGGTTTGATACATATACACTGATGATGTGCATATTGCAATTTGGTTCTGACTGGATGATTTTTGCAGGCGTTGATAGCCCCTGACCTATGACCTCCTGTTTCACCTCACTTCATAGACAGTAACTGTCTTGTGAAATCAACTCCTCCTACAGTTTGGTTCCAATTGTTTTGAAACTTGGTACCATGGTTTGATGTACTCTGATGATGCACATATTGCAATTTCACTCTCATCGGATACCCTTGAGGTCAGATTTTCCCTAAGTCTTCTAAACACAATAACTACCGAAAGAAATGATGTAGGCTTTTCAGATCAGTACAGTAGTTAATACACAGCTAATACACATTTTGGATGATTTACACCCTGACCTAACTATAGGTTTGGGGTCAAGGGGCCAAAGGTCAAAGTTAACATTGCAGTTGCACTATGGTAAATGCTACATTTACTATTACTATAAAACGAATAAAGCTAGGGCCACCAAACCTGGTATACAGGTTCACCTTGGGATCCTGGCCTCCGTGTATGGGTTTGGGATCAAAAGGTCAAGGTTATGGTTAACATTCCCTATGCCTTATTACTGTACAGCGAGTTTAGTTTATCGTGTGGCGGAATCTGATCAGACCTAAATGAAACAGTCATTGTCGCCCCTGACAGACTGCTGTGATGATGGTGATGATGATGATCGTGTACTTACTGATTTCCATCTGTTGTCCGTGTGGCAAGACAAGAACATCTAAAAGATAAAACAGCACATCCATCCATCCATCTTCTTCCGCTTAATCCTTTTTGGGGTCGCGGGGGGGCTGGAGCCTATCCCAGCATCTTTGGGCGAGAGGCAGGGTACACCCTGGACAGATCACCAGTCCATCGCAGGGCCAACACAGAGAGACAGACAACCATTCACTCTCGCAGTCATACCTAAGGACAATTTAGAATCCCCAGTTTGATGCCAATTAACCTAACTTACATGTTTTTGGCATGTGGGAGGAAACCAGAGAAATCCCGGCGTAAACCCACGCAGACACGGGGAGAACATGCAAACTCCACACAGCTCACTGTTGGTCGGGGGCTGGGATTGAACCCAAGATTCCCCGGCCAAGGGTGAGTTGCTGTGCTGCCATAGTGCTAACCACTCCGCCACCGTGCTGCTCATATACACTACTGTTCAAAAGTTTGGGGTCACCCAGGCAATTATTTTGTGTTTTCCATGAAAAGTCACACTTATTTACCACCATGAGTTGTAAAATGAATAGAAAATATAGTCAAGACATTGACAGGGTTAGAAATAATAATTTGTATTTGAAATAATAATTTTTTCCAGATACTCAACCTGCTCAAAGGAAGGTCAGTTTTATAGCTTCTCTAACCTGCTAAACTGTTTTCAGCTGTGCTAACATGATTGCACAAGGGTTTTCTTTTTTTTCCACAATATTTTTTATTGAACCTTTTTCACAAACACAACACAATCAAACACTAACACTAAAGTAATTTAAAAAAAAATAAAAAAATAAAAATTGTACTAAAAACACCAACAACCACTAACAAAGACAGGTCTTCAACAATGCTCCTCTGTTTAGGCAATCCATTACATAAGTATACATATTATACATTCACCAGTTTGGAATTTACAAGGTCCACACACATCATTCACCTTCTTCTTCAAAAGTTATGTTTAAATTCTTTACATAATCAATGAAAGGTCTCCATATATTCTCAAACACAATTTCCTTTGATTTCAGTATGTATATTATTCTTTCTAGTGGAAGGTTTGTTAACATCTGTCTTAACCACTGAGTCACATCTGGTCTATGAGTCTTTTTCCACAGTAGTGCAATACATTTTTTGGTGTTAAGCAAACTGAGGTCTATGAATGCTCTTTCACTCTTATTAAAGTTATGCTTTTCTGGATACAGACCCAACAAAAACAATTTAGGATTCAATATGATTTGTTTTGAAATTATTTTTTCAATTGTTACCCTCACCTCTTCCCAAAACATTCTAATTTTTCTACATTCCCATAAACAATGAAATAGGGTTCCTTTACTTTCCATACATTTTGTGCACGTATCTGGTATGTTTTTGTTATATCTATTTAACTCCACCGGTGTAACATACATCCGCATTAACCATTTAAAATGTATCAATTTAAGACGTACATTTATTGATTTGGTTTGAGCTTCTGTACAAGCCAATTCCCATTGTTCCTCTGAAATTTCAGTTTGCAGGTCTTCTTTCCAATAATTCAATCTTTTCTGTGAGTTTTCACTTGAGAATAGTGTCAATGAGTTATAAAACTCTGAAATAATACCCTTTCTCTTACTATCTTTCGTCAAAATTTTTTCCAAGGATGAATAAGTAGGTCGGATGAGAGCATTATTTTGATTTGATCGAATAAAGTTCCTAAGCTGAAGATATTTAAAAAAATGTGTTCTATTAAGATTAAATTTGATCCTCAGTTCTTCAAAAGACATTGTTATCTGAACATGACAGATATAAGTCTTGAATCTTTTGAATCCCTTTTAAATTCCATACTTTAAATACAGCATCCACTCTCCCTGGTTTAAAATATTGATTACCCCATATTGGGCTAAATTGTGACAGTAAGTGTGGTTCTTTTAAATATTGTGTGGTTTCACACCATATTTTGATCATATGCTTTACAAATGGATTTTTAACTTGTTTCTGTAATTTTTTTTGCCGAGTCTGAGTATATGAATATGGGAAGAGGTAAAGGTAAATTGTATGATTCCATTTCAGTCCAGTGAGGGAGATCATTTGATGAAAAATAATATGTCATAGACCTCAGTTGTGCTGACCAGTAATACAACATAAAATTTGGACATTTCAGACCTCCACGATCAAATGGTAAATATAGTAAGGACAGACGTAATCTAGCCTTCCTATTGTTCCATAAAAATTCCACTAACTTTTTTTTTTATTCTTGAGAATAGATCTGAAGGTGGTGGTAAAGGAATGTATTGAAATAAATAAAGTATTTTGGGTAAAATATTACTTTTAAGTATATTGATTCTCCCGATCATCGACATTGGTAGTGACATCCATCTCTGAGTTAACTCATTAATGTCTGTCATTAAGGCTTCATAGTTGGCACTGGCGACTGATTCTAGCTTAGGCACAATTTGGATTCCTAAATATTTAAACTGATTTACAACATTGAATTGATTTACCTCAGGAGCTGGGTGATTTCTCTGGGTCTCATTTAGCATTAATATTGAAGATTTAGTTTTATTTATTTTATATCCTGATATTTCCCCAAAATTCTTTATTAAATTCAACAAGGTCGGAATTGATTTTTTTAAGATTCGACATAAACAAAATTATGTCATCGGCATACAGGGAGATTTTATGTTCTGTTGGTCCTACTTTAATTCCATATACAGTATTTGTGGATGTAAACGTACTGCCATCGCTAAAGGTTCAATTGCCATAGTAAACAGTAAAGGTGAAAGTGGGCAGCCTTGTCAACATCCTCTATTGATATTTATTGATTTTGAAATATTGCTGTTTATTAGGATTTCTGCTGTAGCATTATTGTATATTATCTGAACCCATTTTATGAAATTATTTCCAATTCCAAACCTTTGTAAAACTTCAAAAAGAAAGGGCCATTCGACCCTATCAAAGGCCTTTTCGGCGTCCAATGATAGGAGAGCTGTATCCGGTGCTTCTTTATTAGAATAGATAATATTAAATAGTCTTCTTACATTATGGAAGCCTTGTCTTCCCTTTATAAAGCCATTCTGATCTCGGTTAATAATATTTGGTAATATTTCTTGTAGTCATCTTGCTAAAATTTTACAGATTATCTTAAGGTCAGCATTTAATAGGCTTATTGGTCTCATATTTTCACATTTATTAGAGGGTTTACCTGGTTTTGGCAACAGTATAATTAAGGCATTATTCATGTATGGTGGTAAATTACTATTTTGAAATGCTTCTAAAACCATTTCCAAAAATGGTTTTATTAATTTATTCTTAAATTTTTTATAGAGGTCAACTGGAAGACCATCTGGTCCTGCACTTTTTCCTGATTTCATATTATCAATGGCTAGCCCAACTTCTTCTTGACTAATTTTAGACTCCAGTATCTCCCTGTTTTCATTTGGAATACACGGTATAGATAATCCGTCCAAAAACCCATTTAGTTTTAAGTCAGTTTCATTTTTTGTATTATATAATTTTTCATAATAATCTCTAAAGGCACTATTAATTTCTAAAGGATCTACAACTGGCTGTCCGTTACTTATAATACTGGTAATTGGTGTTTTAAATTCTAATTGTTTAATCTGCCATGCCAATAATTTTCCTGATTTTTCACCTTGTTCATAAAAAGATTGCTTCAATCTTAGAAGACTCGAGGCAGCTCTATTCGCTGATTTTTTGTCATATTCAGCTCTCAGAATCAGTAATTCATTCTCTAACACTGGGTCACTTCCTGCATACACTTTTTCTTGAAGAATTTTTATTTTATGTTCCAATTGGACTCTCTCCTCTCAAGTCTTCTTAGATTTTGAATCTGTATAACTAATAATATGCCCCCTAATAAAAGCTTTGAAAGCCTCCCACTTTATACATGCTGATGTTTGTGTAGTATTGATATCAAAGAACTCATCTATCTGTTTTTCTATGTACTTAACAAATTCCTCATCCTGAAGCCATTTATGCTGAAATTGCCACCTACCTGGTTCCTTTGTCAATTTCTTATCTACATATATTAGACAGCAGGGTGCATGATCAGAGATCACAATATTATCATAGAAGCAGTTTTGAATCTTGGACCTTAATTCTGTGGAGATCAAAAAATAGTCAATACGTGAGAATGTCTTGTAGATATTAGAATAACAAGAATAGGCTTTAACTTGTGGTTTCATTTCTCTCCATATATCTAGCAATCTCAATTCTTTCATAAAATGATTAATGATCATCCTGCATCCATTGTGCGTACAGTCTAGTCCTGTTGATCTATCTATACCGGGATTCAATGTACAATTAAAATCCCCTGCTATTATATGTTGCCCTGTAAGTGAAGATAAAATAAGGAATAAATTAGTAAAGAAATTTTGATCATCTATATTGGGACCGTATAAGTTAACCAAATTTATATTTTCTAATAACAAAGATCCTTGAATGATTAGATATCTTCCAAATTTGTCTCCAATTACATTTTTCACTTGAAATGGGACTGATTTATGTATGAGAGTCATAACTCCCCTGGCTCGGGATGAAAATGATGAGGTGAATACACTTCCTTGCCATCTTCTCCTAATTCTTTTTACATCCTCCTCTATTAGATGAGTTTCTTGTAAAAACACAATTTTTGAACCCATATCTTTTATTTTTTTCATAACTTGTTTAAGTTTTTTTAAATTTTGTAGACCTCTGCAATTCCATGAGGTTAAATTGAGATTAACGCTTTGGTCTATGATCAATAAGGAGTTTGAGATTACCTCGCAATGTAAACATGCTCACACAGAGAAGCAAAAACATGAGTGGTTGAACATTCACCCTACAAACTACACACAAACAAATTCCCCCTTCCCACATTCGTGGTAATCCCCCAAAATCAAAAAAAAAATTCCGTCTCCCGCTATAGCCAATGACTGCTCCACACCCGCGGGGATCAGTCAAAACCACTCTTTCTTTCTCCTCTCAATCACCCTAACTCTACTGCTTTTAATGACGTAACATTAACTCTCTTCTGTAGTTTTCCAACTTAACTCCTAAATTTTATAGCAACTTTGTACATCATAGGGTTTTTTTTTAATATATAATACAATCTATATTTTGTAAACTTGCTATATGCTTCAAATCAGTCAGATGCCTGTGCAAATGCTTAAATATTCTACCTTATATTTTGTTCATGCTTAGCTCCCACCAGTCTCTTCTTGGATCTTCTTGATGAACTCCTGCGCCTCCTCAGGGGTCTTGAAGATGTGGGTTCTGCCCTTATACGTGACCAGCAGTCTTGCAGGATAAATCACTCCATGACGAATCCCGAGGCTGCGCAGCACTTTATGGGCGGGGTCGAACTGTTTCCTTAATTGTTGGATTCCTGTGGCCAAATCTGGGTAGAACCACACCTGTTGATCCTGGTATTTAATTTCTCCTTTGGCTCGCGCCACGTTGGAGATCGTCATCCTGTCTCTGTAGCTGAGGAACTTCATAATCAGCGTCCTTGGTGATGCCTTGTTATCTCTTGGTGGGCGCTTTCTAAGACGACTGATGACTGCAGCTCCGCGTTGTTCAGCGCTTCTGGGATCCACTTTTCCAAAAAGGAACATGGATCCAGACCCTCCGTTCTCTCCGGGAGACCCACCAGCCTCAGGTTGTTCCGTCTCGACCGGGATTCTAAATCCAGAACATCATCTTCCAGACATTTATTTTTTAATTCCAATGTGCGCACCTTTAATTGTAGGCCGGATACGTCATCCTCAGCACTGGAAATTCGGAGCTCCACCTGCGAAACTCGTTCCATACAGTCACTTAACTCCTTTTTCATTCCTTCTATCGCTGCAATAATCCCGTCAAGTTTAGAGGAAAAGTCTGCTCTCATTGAACTAATGGCAGCGAGCACCGCACCTGTGCCGTCGCCAGTAGTCACCGCTCCTCCGCTAGCTTCCTCCGCCATATTTGGGGATTTTTCTGCTTCGTCACGGACGTGAAAGTCCGTTAACTTGGACTGTTTCGGCGATTCAGTTTTTCCTCCACCTGATTTCCCAGCCTCAGGCTTTACCGGCATGTCCTCGCCCAAACATTGGGATAGGTTTTGTTCCAATTGAGAGAGTTATTTGCCGATTTATTTTTTTTTTAGGAGCAGAGTAGAGTGAAGCACGTCCTTCTACGCGGCGGCCATAACCGGAAGTCCGCACAGGGGTTTTCTAATCATCCATTAGCCTTCTGACGCAATGACCAAACACATTGTACCATTAGAACACTGGAGTGATAGTTGCTGGAAATGGGCCTCTATACACCTACAGTGGGGCAAAAAAGTATTTAGCCAGCCACCAATTGTGCAAGTTCTCCCACTTAAAAGGTGAGAGAGGTCTCCAATTTTCATCATAGGTATGCCTCAACTATGAGAGACAAAATGAGAAAAAAAAAATCCAGAAAATCACATTGAAGGATTTTTAATGAATTAATTGGTAAATTCCTCAGTAAAATAAGTATTTGGTCAATCCCAAAAGTTCATCTCAATACTTTGTTATATACCCTTTGTTGGCAATGACAGAGGTCAAACATTTTCTGTAAGTCTTCACAAGGTTTTCACACACTGTTGCTGGTATTTTGGCCCATTCCTTCATGCAGATCTCCTCTAGAGCAGTGATGTTTTGGGGCTGTTGCTGGGCAACACAGACTTTCAACTCCCTCCAAAGATTTTCTATGGGGTTGAGATCTGGAGACTGGCTAGGCCACTCCAGGACCTTGAAATGCTTCTTACGAAGCCACTCCTTCGTTGCCCGGGCAGTGTGTTTGGGATCATTGTCATGCTGAAAGACCCAGCCACGTTTCGTCTTCAATGCCCTTGCTGATGGAAGGAGGTTTTCACTCAAAATCTCACGATACATGGCCCCATTCATTCTTTCCTTTACACGGATCAGTCGTCCTGGTCCCTTTGTGGAAGACATACAAGACCACTGATAATCTCCCTCGATCTGGGGCTCCACGCAAGATCTCACCCCGTGGGGTCAAAATGATCACAAGAACGGTGAGCAAAAATCCCAGAACCACACGGGAGGACCTAGTGAATGACCTGCAGAGAGCTGGGACCAAAGTAACAAAGGCTACATCACTAACATACTACGCCGCCAGGGACTCAAATTCTGCAGTGCCAGATGTGTCCCCCTGCTTAAGCCAGTACATGTCCAGGCCCGTCTGAAGTTTGCTAAAGAACATTTGGATGATCCAGAAGAGGATTAGGAGAATGTCATACGGTCAGATGAAACCAAAATGGAACTTTTTGGTAAAAACTCAACTTGTCGTGTTTGGAGGAGAAAGAACACCATACCTACTGTGAAGCATGGGGCTGGAAACTTAATGCTTTGGGGCTGTTTTTCTGCAAAGGGACCAGGACGACTGAGCCGTGTAAAGGAAAGAATGAATGGGGCCATGCATCGTGAGATTTTGAGTGAAAACCTCCTTCCATCAGCAAGGGCATTGAAGATGAAATGTGGCTGGATCTTTCAGCATGACAATAATCCCAAACACACCACCCGGGCAATGAAGGAGTGGCTTTGTAAGAAGCATTTCAAGGTCCTGAAGTGGCCTAGCCAGTCTCCAGATCTCAACCCCATAGAAAATCTTTGGAGGGAGTTGAAAGTCTGTGTTGCCCAGCGACAGCCCCAAAACATCACTGCTCTAGAGGAGATCTGCATGGAGGAATGGGCCAAAATGGGTGTGTTTATATTTATATATCTATATACTGTATTTATTCCATCTAGCTACAATGCTCAGCACTGGGTGTGTTTATATTTATATATCTATATATTTATTCCATCTAGCTACAATGCTCCGCACTGTGTTTTTATATATCTACATATTATTCCATCTAGCTACATTGCTCCGCACTGTGTGTGTTTATATACTTGCATATTTATTCCACCTAGCTGCAATGCTCCATACTGTGGGTGTTTATATATTTACATATTTATTCCATCTAGCTACAATGCTCTGCACTGTGTGTTCATATATTCATATATTTATTCCATCCAGCTACAATGCTCTGCACTGTGTGTCTGTGTGTGTGTGTGTATATATATACTGTATATTTTATAGTAATATGTACATATGTATATTAGCTGCTCTTGCTTGCTTGTTTTTTTTTTTTTGTTTTTTTTTTTCTTGCCTTCTGATTGTTGCTCTGAGTGTTGCTATCCCTGTGCTGTTGCAATCCTGGAATTTCCCCGTTGTGGGACTAATAAAGGCTTATCTTATCTTATCTTATCTTATCTTATCTTATCTTAAATACCAGCAACAGTAAGTGAAAACCTTGTGAAGACTTACAGAAAACTTTTGACCTCTGTCATTGCCAACAAAGGGTATATAACAAAGTATTGAGATAAACTTTTGTTATTGACCAAATACTTATTTTACCGAGAAATTTACCAATTAATTCATTAAAAATCCTTCAATGTGATTTTCTGGATTTTTTTTTTTCTCATTTTGTCTCTCATAGTTGAGGTATACCTATGATGAAAATTGGTGACCTCTCTCATCTTTTAAGTGGGAGAACTTGCACAATTGGTGGCTGACTAAATACTTTTTTACCCCACTGTATGTAGATATTGCACCAAAAAACAGACATTTGCAGCGAGAATAGTCATTTACCACATTAGCAATGTATATTAGATATTAGAGTGTATTTCTGATTAGTTTAAAGTTATCTTCATTGAAAAAAAACAGTGCTTGTCTTTCAAAAATAAGGAAATTTCTAAGTGACCCCAAACTTTTGAACGGTAGTGTATATTAAAAAAAAAAAAAAAATTCAGGTCAAATTTTAAAATCTGTTGTCCCTGAAACAGGCAAGGAGTTTTAATTTAAAAGATAAAAAGATAAGAAAACAACACAAAAACATTTTTAAGAGTGCAATTTCAGATCCCATTTAAGGGGAAGAGTCAGTGCTGGCAGGCTTGATTCATTTTTTTTTTATAGTCTCTGTGGAAAAGTCTCTGTAATATGTTCTGGTCTTCAGTGCAGTGGGGAGCTTGTTCCATTCCGTTATAACTTTGTATGAAAAGGCTGATTGTCCAAAAGCAGTTTTACGTAGGGCGAGGCAACAATGCCACTGAGAGAAAATCCTTGTAATTCTGGTATTTTGTTCAGAAGTTAAGTACACAAAAGTCTTGGGGGGGGGGGGCAGAACCATGTGCCTTGTGTCGTGTCTTCTTATCCACAATTTTAATAGATTGTTTGTACAGGGATTGCAAGGGTTTCAAAGTCGTACTGTTTGCTTGTGACCAACATGAGATGCAATAGAAGAGATGTGTCAAAATCATGGCATTCAAAAAAGTTTTAAATCCTTCTTGTAGAGTAAGTGAGTTTCTGATGCATCTAAAATTTGCAAGGTTATATTTCAGAGTGCAGCTCATCTGTTTTATATGCTTTTTAAAGCTGAGCCTGGGATCTAATGTTACGCCCAAATGCATAAACTCTGTTACATTTTCTATATTTGCTCCATTTACAGTTATACTCGGATAGTACATATGATTATGTCTGTTAATAAAATATACTACTCACAAAAAGTTGGGGATATTTGGCTTTCAGGTGAAATTTATGGAAAATGTAAAAAGTTCACACTACAGTGATATCATGTCATGTAAGTAGGTCATTTAAGTAGGAGTATGCAATGGTGATTTCCTCATCTCAAACAGTTTATTGAAACAAAAGCCAACAGCAGTGGTGGGTATACCACAACAAAAAATGTCAGTGTCTCAATAACTTGTCATGTGCCCTTGAGCATCAATTACAGCTTGACGACGACGTCTCATGCTGTTCACAAATGGACTTATTGTCTGCTGAGACCTGGCATTCCACTCTTTTTGAAGGGTGGCCCTCAAGTCATTGAGGTTGTGGGGTGCAGGGTTACGAGCCTGTACACAGCAACTCAGCTGATCCCATAGGTTTTCCATGAGATTCAGGTCTGGAGAAAATGCAGGCCACTCCATTTTTTAGATTTTATTTTTAGATTCCTTTATTAGTCCCACAATGGGGAAATTACAGGGCATCCACATGAGTGGATGAGGCAGCCACTGGTGTGGCGCCCAACCCTTTCACCATTCACACACACATTCACACCTGGGGCCACTTTAGAGTCTCAGTTAACCTAACTGGCATGTTTTTGGCATGAGGGAGGAAACCGGAGAAATCCTGGAGTAAACCCATGCAGACATGGGGAGAACATGCAAACTCCACACAGATTACTGTTGATCAGGGGCTGGGATCGAACCCAGGAGCTGGGATCGAACCCAGAATTCCTCGGCCGGTTGCTGTGCTGCCACAGTGCTAACCACTCCACCACCGCGCTCCAGTTCTGTGCTCATTTGAGGTACTCCAGCCTCCAGCAGCCATTCCCAAATGATGTGACCTCGATGAGCTGGAACATTGTTGTCCATGAAGATGAAATTAGGCCTGTGTTGTTCCTGCAGAGGCACAATGACTGGATTAATGGTGTTATTCAGGTAGTATTAGCTTGTCACTGTACCATTCACAAGGTGTAGGGCCGTTCTGTATTGACTAGACACACCTGCCCAGACTGTAACACAGTGACAACAGTGACTGATGCATACCACTTTCCTTGATGTCTCCAACATCGTTGGTGGCCATCATTTCTGCTCAACATGAATCGACTTTCATCAGAGAACAGCACTGAAGCCCACTGGTCCCTTGTCCATGGTGTGGTCTGGTACCCTTGCAGGTCATCTAGCATGCAGACCATGTTGATGTAAATGGTTTTGAATGGTCTGACATGACACTTAGGTGCCTCTCACCTCCCTTAAATCTGACCCATGCTGGCAAAATGAGTCAGAATGCGCACCGCGTCATTACAAGCTACAGGCAGGAGAAGTCACAAATCATGACTCTTTGTTTGCTAGTGGCAAGTCCCGAGAAAACCCCCATGAGTGCCTGGTATCATTGGAAAGTTTAGAAATCGTACTTTCTAAAAATACATATGTTTTTGCAGAAGATGTAACTCGCGACTGATCAAACACGAGTTTTCAACCTAGCCAAAATATAAACAAGTCGTCTTTTTCCGGGTCTGTTTTTGCACACTTTGTACAAATTAAATATCATTTTGAAGTTCATTCAATACAGAATATGGAAAAAACGTTACCTCAGTTTTGATAATTTCCTCAAAGTGACTCATTTTCCCAGCACGGGTCACAAATGTGCCTGGAGTTGAGTGGCATTCATCATCTGGTTCTGCAGGGCATTGTTCACAATGAAGCGGTCATCAGCGTGGGATGTGGCCAAAGGATGTCCACTTCTATGCCTTTCTGTAACTCTTTCAGTTTCTGTATCTCTGTTGCAACCTGCTGATGACACTCTGTGACACTCTAAGCTCAGTGGCCACTTTACTCTGAGAATATCCTGTTTGAAGCCTCGCAATGGCGAGGTACTGTTGATCAATTGTGAGGTGTCGTCTTGGTCTCATAATGTCAAAATGTGAACAGCATGATGAAGAGGACTGTTTAAATACCAATTCTAATTGAACCAGAAAATTTATTGGTCGATTCATGGATCAAACGCATGTTGTGAACTTTGCTGTTAAGCACCTTGTTAGAGAACAGCAAGTTAAACAAAAAGTACTGAAACATTGAATAGTTGGACATGTGCATTCAAAAGGTTAGAGAAGGTCAAATTAAGTTCAGCTGTTAAGGTTGTAGCGCATTTTAGGTGCATCCTGAAATTTCACCCAAAAGCCGAATATCCCTAACTTTTTGTGAGTAGTGTATATGGTACACTGTACATGGTAACTGCTTTTTCCATGTTCAGAGTGAGGCATGATTGATTAAGCCATTTTGACACTTTCTCCATTACTATCATTAACTTGTCAGCCACTTGTTTGGCATCCTTCCCTTCCCATGTGTGTAGATGACTGTCGTCCGCACACATCTGAATTTTTTTATCATCTTGACACACTGATGGCAAATCATTAATATGCAAAATAAAAAGCAGTGGGCCTAAAATTGAACCTTGTGGTACTCCCATGGTGCATACCTTTTGATTGGGATACAGCAGGGGTCACCAACTAAAAGTGCAAGAGATTCGATAAGTCAGTCCTCCTCCCCAGCTGAGGCCAGAATTAGGGCTGGGGATGTTTAGGCACCTCATGATGCAATTATGTTTCAGGGTCTCGGATTTGATTCTCTAACAGTTCTCAATGCATTTGTTTTTTCAGGATTTTTTTTCCTTTCATTGTGTGACAGCTTGATACTTTTATAGCCAAGTGTTTGCAGTGACCCATGAATTTACTTCAAACATCTTTTAATAAAGGTAATGGAAGAGAAATGTGACAAGTCACATGGACAAATTTATCTGAAAATGTGCTTTTAAGAACTGTCATCCTTTCATAGACATTCTTTAAGAAGACCACAGCTGTCTCCATTAGGCCAATATCATTTGCTTTAACACATCATTTTATTAAGCTTCTGTTTTAGCTGCTTTTAGTTCTGTATTTTTTAAACAAAAAATCAAATAAGTTCTTTGCTCAATTTCAAATAAAACATGTAATAATTTAATCATAATAATACAGGGGAACACTAAATGTGTTTTTGACTCCAAATAAATAGCGCTAAAATTCTAAAATCTACAACTTAAATCCTAAAAATGGAAAGTTTTACAGGAGAACACAAACTAAATTACATACAGTGGGGTAAAAAAGTATTTAGTCAGCCACCAATTGTGCAAGTTCTCCCACTTAAAAGATGAGAGGGGTCTCCAATTTTCATCATAGGTATACCTCAACTATGAGAGACAAAATGAGAAAAAAAAAATCCAGAAAATCACATTGAAGGATTTTTAATGAATTAATTGGTAAATTCCTCAGTAAAATAAGTATTTGGTCACCTACAAACAAGCAAGATTTCTGGCTCTCACAGACCTGTAACAACTTCTTTAAGAGGCTCCTCTGTCCTCCACTCGTTATCTGTATTAATGGCACCTGTTTGAACTCGTTATCAGTATAAAAGACACCTGTCCACAACCTCAAACAGTCAGACTCCAAACTCCACTATGGCCAAGACCAAAGAGCTGTCAAAGGACACCAGAAACAAAATTGTAGACCTGCACCAGGCTGGGAAGACTGAATCTGCAATAGGTAAGCAGCTTGGTGTGAAGAAATCAACTATGAGAGCAATTATTAGAAAATGGAAGACATACAAGACCACTGATAATCTCCCTCGATCTGGGGCTCCACGCAAGATCTCACCCTGTGGGGTCAAAATTATCACGAGAATGGTGAGCAAAAATCCCAGAACCACATGGGGGGACCTAGTGAATGGCCTGCAGAGAGCTGGGACCAAAGTAACAAAGGCTACATCAGAAACACACTACGCCACCAGGGACTCGAATCCTGCAGTGCCAGACGTGTCCCCCTGCTTAAGCCAGTACATGTCCAGGCCCGTCTGAAGTTTGCTAAAGAGCATTTGGATGATCCAGAAGAGGACTGGGAGAATGTCATATGGTCAGATGAAACCAAAATGGTCAGATGAAACCAAAAAAACGGAGTGGTGGCTCAGCACCGGAGTGGTGCCTCAGTTGGTAGAGCATCCGCCCCACACCCGGGAGGCAGGGGTTCAAATCCCGGCCGGGTCATGCCGAAGACCATATAAAAGTGGAACTTCCTGCCGTCAGCTTGGTGCTCAGCAAAAATGGAATGGAGGAGGGAAATTTGTAGCGGCGCCTTTCATGGCAGCGGCCCTCTGATTCTACACTTGGGGTGTGTGTGATTAACACAGTAGACAGGTAAAGCACAATCTCGTTCTACTGTACATGATTGGTTGTACAGTTGAATGACAATAAAGGGTGATTTAATTAATTTAATTTTTAATTTAAAATGGAACTTTTTGGTAAAAACTCAACTTGTCGTGTTTGGAGGAGAAAGAACACCATACCTACTGTGAAGCATGGGGGTGGAAACATCATACTTTGGGGCTGTTTTTCTGCAAAGGGACCAGGACGACTGATCCGTGTAAAGGAAAGAATGAATGGGGCCATGTATCGTGAGATTTTGAGTGAAAACCTCCTTCCATCAGCAGGGGCATTGAAGATGAAACGTGGCTGGGTCTTTCAGCATGACAATAATCCCAAACACACCGCCCAGGCAACGAAGGAGTGGCTTCGTAAGAAGCATTTCAAGGTCCTGGAGTGGCCTAGCCAGTCTCCAGATCTCAACCCCATAGAAAATCTTTGGAGGGAGTTGAAAGTCTGTGTTGCCCAGCAACAGCCCCAAAACATCACTGCTCTAGAGGAGATCTGCATGAAGGAATGGGCCAAAATACCAGCAACAGTGTGTGAAAACCTTGTGAAAACTTACAGAAAACGTTTGACCTCTGTCATGAATGGGGCCATGTATCGTGAGATTTTGAGTGAAAACCTCCTTCCATCAGCAAGGGCACTGAAGACGAAACGTGGCTGGGTCTTTCAGCATGACAGTGATCCCAAACACACTGCCCGGGCAACGAAGGAGTGGCTTCATAAGAAGCATTTCAAGGTCCTGGAGTGGCCTAGCCAGTCTCCAGATCTCAACCCCATAGAAAATCTTTGTAGGGAGTTGAAAGTCTGTGTTGCCCAGCAACAGCCCCAAAACATCACTGCTCTAGAGGAGATCTGCATGAAGGAATGGGCCAAAATACCAGCAAAAGTGTGTGAAAACCTTGTGAAGACTTACAGAAAATGTTTGACCTCTGTCATTGCCAACAAAGGGTATATAACAAAGTATTGAGATAAACTTTAATTGACCAAATACTTATTTTACCGAGGAATTTACCAATTAATTCATTAAAAATCCTTCAGTGTGATTTTCTGGATGTTTTTTTTTCTCATTTTGTCTCTCATAGTTGAGGTATACCTATGATGAAAATTGGAGACTTCTCTCATCTTTTAAGTGGGAGAACTTGCACAATTGGTGGCTGACTAAATACTTTTTTACCCCACTGTACATTTAAAAAGATTAATATTTAAAAAACAAAATCTCACAAAAGTCTGCCTCTGTACTATATTTTCAGTATTCAAAAAGAAGTTTCAAACTGTAAGCATAAAAAAAGGACAGAAAATATAATGAATTCCACACTACAGAATTCCTTTGGAAGTTTTTTATTATGTCAACAATGTTTTTATCTTGTGTCTGTCTGGGTAGCACTCTGTCACAGAGAGAGGAGGTGGATGTGTGTGGAACTTTTCATGTTCTGTAGCACACAGCAAATTATTGTTTTGACATGATATCAGAGGGTCGTGGAAATTACCTCCATAAACAACATCGTGCAGCCCAATGGGGATACTGTCCTAGGAAGCTGTGGAGGAGCCGCAGGGACCTTCCGTCAAGAAACCCCCAGGTGGACCCGTACCATCGCAGGCAGCCAGAGTGGCGGTGGATACAATTTCACAGCAGCGCTTCATTCCACGGGTTACACCGGGAAGGAAGCATGGCTGTCCACCTGCAGCAAAGGACGATTTTACCTCCTGCTGTATCCCACGGAGAACATCTAAGGTGCCATGCCATAAAATGTCCGGGCGGCCGCCGCCAATACAGCACTTGAGTTCCACTTTTTCGTTTGGTTAAAACAAAACAGTATAATTTTTCCCCAAATTATATTAAAAAGCTTCGGAGTCCGGATGGAGGACTCTTGAGGTCCGAATCCGGACCGGAGTCCACCAGTTGGTGACCCCTAGGATACAGTATTGTTTATGCGCACACACTGGGAGCGACCAGATAGATATAATTTTAACCAGCTAAGGGTATTCATGGACAGTTTATATCCTGATAGTTTAGAAAGAAGGGGAGATTGACCATATCAAAGACTTTACGCAAGTCTAGGGTTACCACACTTGGTACACAGGTTCACCCTGTGACCCTGAAGTGTGACTGTGGTTTTGGGATTGCAAGGTCAAAGGTCAACATCATAATGGCTTATAAACTATATCTAAACAACAACGAAAGCTATGGTCACCAATAGGGGTGGGTTCAAAAGATCGATTCAGTGATCTGGATCGATCCACATTTGACTGAGCCGATATCGATCCACAAAATCCGTGGATTGATCTTTTAATATAATGCTTTTACGTCTATGAGCATCTGCTGAGTCTGATGGGGTCGAAACCGGGTCAGTGAGCCAGGAACAGTGGCGAAGAACCAGAAACACCCGGGGGATATTGCACTCGCCTCAGACTGCTCTTGTTCTGTTTTTTGTTGTAATTTCTACATTCCGTGGTCCAGCTGCAATAACTGTAATGAGCAACTCCTTAATTGTACCACAAGGTGGTGGTCCTTCACAAGAGATATTTTTGTCATACATTTACAATATCAAAACTATGGAAATCATTGTTATAATATTTCTGTTTCACCATATTTGATCATTGAGTTTAATATTTGAGTGTGTCATTTAATATGTTAAATATCTATTTTGCTTTTTGGAGTTTTCCCTTTATTTTGTTGTGTTATGTTGGATTTTTATGACATTATATGGTCTGCAAAATCAAACATCCTAAAGTTCATCTGCAGAAGAGTTTTCCTCCCACAGAATGTAGAACTACAGAACTACCTAAAAAGCCTTGTTTGGATTTGCTGTTCTCTTCTGTGGGGTTAACACGTAACAATTTAACAGACCTGCCCCCTGGCTAGTCTGGCATGCATAAAATAAACACTCAAAAGAGACAAGTGAAAAAAAGTTTCCCACGGAGCCTCGGAACTCATGAGCCCGTGAATCAGACCTGGTTAGCTTAGCAACCCAAGGTAGCATGACCAAGGATTTTATGACTCTTTGTTATAAGTTCTACTTGCTGTACTTGATCAACTGGTTCATTAATCCACAGTTGATTATATGTCTTGTGTCATTCTGGCCTACTCACACATATTCTTCCGCTTAATCCTTTTCGGGTCACGGGGGTGCTGGAGCCTATCCCAGCATCTTTGGGCGAGAGGCAGGGTACACCCTGGACAGATCGCCAGTCCGTCGCAGGGCCAACACAGAGAGACAGACAGCCATTCACTCTCACAGTCATACCTAAGGACAATTTAGAATCCCCAGTTTTGATGCCAATTAACCTAACTTGCATGTTTTTGGCATGTGGGAGGAAACCGGAGAAATCCCGGAGTAAACCCACGCAGACACGGGGAGAACATGCAAACTCCACACAGATCACTGTTGGTCGGGGGCTGGGATCGAACCCAGGATCCCCCGGCCAAGGGTGAGTTGCTGTGCTGCCGCAGTGCTAACCACTCCGCCACCGTGCCGCCCCTCATTCTGGCTTATTTGTTATATTTTGGTTGTGATAGCTGCCCAATCTACATGGCATGCTTTGTTTTTCTAACAATCATCCTTGCAGCAGTTGATATAGACCAATACATCAGTCTGCTTTTTTCTTAGCAGGGAGTTGAGGTCCGTTTTATGGTTATTTTCTGTATATTATATCAGAACCCACTAGACATCTGTTTTCATAGCCTGATCATTTACACTTACACTTTATATACTCAGGTGTGATGTTCCTCAACCACTGCTGCTAACTCATTCAGGGACTGGTCATATCATATCAGACACTCAAACTGCACACCATCATCTCCAGTAATGGTTCATTTGGTTTTGACAATGTCACATTCACCCAATTTTACATTGGTTAGCTCTGGTTGTGTTTTCTTCCAAAGATGGTGGTGCCAGCTGTCCCAACAAAAATCATAAATGACAAAAGAGAAAGGGTGGGGTGAACTGGGGCTCATGAGCCAGGTTTGAAGAAGGGTTATTCAGATGGGGAACATTGCTACTGCAGTATTTAAACCTTGAGTTGATTTGACCAAAGCTCCTCTGGGAACTGTCAGCATGTGGAAAAAGTGCATAATAGGAACATACTTGAACAAGTGTTGCAAGTTAACAAGTTGGTTAGTTGAACGAAAGTAATCAGTATAATACTGCATTTACATGTCTTTGGTAGAAAAGCCACACTTCTGCTGTACTAAACTAATATGTCCACGACACCAGGTTCAGAAGTTGGGTTGTTGAACATCTTTGACTACAGCCTGTCAAATATTAAAAGAAAACAAAACTTTAGTTGCCTAACGTCTAAGTCAGCTGAAGGCTTAATACTGAATTTTCATTTAAGATGAAACGAGGTCAAAGCAAGCAAATATGTAAATGTGCTGTTGCCTTATTTAAAACTATTTTGACTCCACCAATTTTTGTATATACTTAACAGCAGTGTTATTGTTGTTTCCAGGGTATCCCTAGTAGTCCAGTCCAGGAGACTAATCCCCCAGCACAGGCTCCTGCATCCGGACCTACAGAATCTCCATCTGTACCAGAAGGTAGGATATATGTCATGAGGTCAAAGGAACTTCCTACAGAGCTCAGAGACAGGGTTGTTGCATTGGACAAACATTTAGGTTCAAAAATAAACTGCAGTCTCTGTCTCTTCTTGGCTTGGGTCTGGGCTTTACTCTCTAGGATGTGTGGTTTGATACTGTATTTGTGTTTTTATAAAATGCAGACAAAATGCGAAGGATTGTTCTAAACTTTGCTATACTTGCATGCTTACAAGTTGGTTTGTTGTACTCTGGTAAGCAGAGAAATGCTGCATTTACATGACACTGTTAGAAAAATAGCACACTTCTGCAAATGGAATTTCTACTATTGCTAAACAAAATGATGCACTAAAAAGGCAGACTAAAATTGTTTCCATGGTAATTGGATTGAAATATTTAATTAACCAAAAATCTATTTCATATGCTAGTTTAAAGGGCCAGTTTTGTGCAAAATGGTGTTCTGTGGGTTTAGCCTTTTGAAATAAGGCTGTTGGTCACATATACAATTTTAGTATTAAAGCGCCCCCGTTATACATGTTTTCCACATGTTGACATCTTCCAGAGGTGTTTGTGAATTATCTATGATGCTTCTCTTGATCATGGCTGCAATGTAGCTACACATTACCACTATGTGATGAACAAAATTGATTGGACATGATTTGGAAAGACATATACCTCTCTATAGAAGGCCTCACAACTGACAATGCATATCGGAGCAAAAACCGAAGCATGAGATCAAAAGAACTGCCTGCAGAACTGCCTGCAGAGCTCAGAGACAGGGTTGTTCCAATGCACAGATCTGGGGAAGGCTGCAAAAAATTCTGCTGCACTGAAGGTTCCCAAGAGCATAGTGGCCTCCATAATTCACAAATGGAAGAGTTTGGCACAACCAGGACTCTTCTAAGAGCTGGTCTGCCGGTCCAACTTACAAGCAAGAGAGAAGGGTCTGAGTGAAAGAGGTGACCAAGAACCCAATGGTCACTCTTATTGAGCTCCAGAAATCCTCCGTGTCGATGGACAACCATCATTGCAGCCCTCCACAGGTCTGGGCTTTATGGCAGAGTGAGTGACTAGATGGAAGCCTCTCCTCAGTGCCAAACCCATGAAAGCTCATTTGGAGTGTGCAAGAAAGTGCCTGAAGAACTGAAGTATGTGCACACACCTCTGGGAAATGCGGGGCACTTGATGGGTAGTGTGAGGCACTTAAATGTGAGGCGTACAAATTGCTGAGAGAATTAATTTACTGATTGAAGACATTATGATGGATGGCTTGTCATAAACTCAGTTTAATTTGAATATCAGCATCCAGTTCATCATTGCAGAAAGGCTTAAATTGTCCTCTTTTGACATCACAGTGTCTGGCCGGGTGATTTGCCACTCTGGCTACTAGTGGTGGTGGAGTTTTATGACTTCTACTTGAAAAGAATGGCACATTCTGTCAACATGTGAATGCACCCTAACACACTGCTTCAGTGTTACTGTTGATTGCAGCCCCAACAGCATCATTTTCCTTGCAGCAATACTTTTAAATGTGGTGGAAAAGATGTCTTGAAAATGAATATGGAGCCACTTTACATGAACAGTGCATAACCACATTCATTGCAGACTTATGTTCTGCAATGTATAGTCACTTTAGATATGGAGATTGAAGTGTAAAACTTGGCAGCACCTTTATGAGCAAAGAGGCCACACAGCTTCATCTTCCTTAGCTGAC
Organism: Pholidichthys leucotaenia; assembly: GCA_020510985.1. Lineage (NCBI taxonomy): Eukaryota > Metazoa > Chordata > Actinopteri > Cichliformes > Pholidichthyidae > Pholidichthys > Pholidichthys leucotaenia. The sequence goes on along the minus strand of CM035838.1, from coordinate 360,919,815 downwards.
TGAACTTTATCAGTGAGACTAGACTCCAAATGCTCAAATACAGTTAAATAGTTGCGTTTCTATTGGGAATTACAATTGTTTACAATTCAGGGAGCTGACCTGCTCGTTCATGTATTGAGACTTGGCTTTTTTGTTTGCCCCACATTCGATAAATAGATGGATGAATCTGTTTTTCTCTTGTCAGCCACAGTAGATGAGTTTTAAAAGTGCCCTGCATAGCAGAACTCCTACCGTTGGTGACCAGTGTGCACTGGAATTATTTTCAGTAGTGCTGCAACAATTAATCTACTAATCAACTAGTCAATCATCAGAAAATTAATCGACAATTAATTTGATAGTCAACTAATCACATGTACCCTTTTCCAGGAAAAATTCTAAAAAATATCAATGTTTTTGGTAGGGATGCTAATGATTAACTGACTTTTGATTAATTGATAAGAATTTAGTCGACTAAATTAAATTAGGAGAAGTGCAGGGAGCAAAACCAAGACCTGTACATGGTGTTCGTTGATCTGACGAAGGCCTTTGACTCAGTTGGAAGGGAGGACCTCTGGAAGCTTCTAGCCAAGGTCGGCTGCCCCGACAAGCTCATCAGTATCATCCATTCTTTCCATGTCGGCTGTGGACAAGTTCTGCTCCTTTGTTGGAGTCGTCTTGCAGAATGCTAAGATCGATGATGAAGTCACACCATGCATCAGCAAGGCTAGCACTTCGTATGGATGGCTGGAACACCGACTGTGGTCGAAGCATGATGTCCGACTGAGTACCAAGGTTCAAGTCTACCAAACTGTAGTCCTGTCAACCCTCCTTTATGGATGCGAGACGTGGACAATGTACCGTCCACTTGTGAAGAGGCTTGAGCAGTTTCACATGAGATGCATCAGAAAGCTATGTGGTGTCACCTGCAAGGACAAGATCACCAACATAGAGATTCGCCGCAGATGCAACATCACCAGCATCGAGTCTTTCATCATACATGCCCACCTGTGTTGGGCTGGACATGTTTCAAGGATGGGAGCGCATCCCAAAGACCCTGCTATTCAGTCAACTGGATGAGGGACAGAAGTCACAAAGTGGTCAATGGAAGCGGTACAAGGACGTCCTCAAGGCCACTCTTAAGTTATGCGAGATCGACCTGATGACATAGGAGACGCAGGCTAAGAACCAATCTCAATGGAGTAAAATCTGCCACAAAGGTGTCAACCACTTCAAGAGTGAAAGAACAGCCCAGCTGATTGTCCGACACAATGCCAGATATGATGCTGCGCAGAATCAACATCCACCACCACCACAGCCATCATCACCTTCACCAGCATTACCACCACCCACCCAACACATCTGTTCCATCTGGTTCAAGCCATGTGCATCACGCATTGGTCTGGTCAGCCACCTCAGACACAAACATCCATCATAATTACCAGGGGAAGGAAGATACATCAACATCGACGACTTAATCCTAAAAAAGAAAGTCAACTAAATTCATTTTCAATTAATTGATAACTCAGCAGTCCTTTTCAATGGGAGCTTATTCCATGAAATGTGGTGGCTTTGTCGTCCAGGCGGGGGTGCACGTGGTCACCCACTGCCACATTTCAACCGAAAAAGCAGAAGATGCTCAGCCCCCCAGAGTGCATGTGCTGTGCAGAGTGAAAAAACTTGCCCTTCCGGGTTACGTCGGAAAGCCACAAGTTCCAGTGGCACATTCCAATGTCCACCTACCTACTTCAAATCAACAGGGCAGAGAAATGGACTGCAGCAGGCTACATGAGCGCAAAAACCTATCCCCACTGCCTTGAACCTGCCGCTAGACGGGAAAGCAGACTGCACTCAAGTTACCACTTAAGTAACAGACAGCAGAGGGAGCCCAGCTTCTTCTGGGTTTGCCTGGATTGCCGGAGTACTGTGATAATGTTTAACATGCAACAGATGAAGCAGGTCACAATTTATTTTCCTGTTAAACCAGTCTACCAGTACATCTCGGTAAATTAGAACATGAAAGTTATTTTTAATATAACTACAAAAGATAAAATTTATGATATTGGTAGTAGTTTTTAAAATAAATAAAAAATCATAACTTTTGTAATTTACTGAGATGTATCAGCACATAGTACACACTATGCAGTGTAAAATTTGTTAAACTACAAAAAATGCCATTGTCTGTAGTAAAAAAAAAATCCAAATAGTACAATAAATCATTGATGAATACAATTTTCATGTTTTATTCAGTATACGAAAAACAGCAACTTTGTATATGTTAAAGATAAACCGTATTGTACTGAGGGAAATTCAGATTCTCAGGAAAAATGCAGCTTATCAATTAATCGTTAATTGATCGATAAGATGAATCAATTATTAATTAATGAGTTCATCAATAACTTGCATCCCTAGTTTTTGGCACTAAAACATGAAAATTGCCACTTGTTTTTGCATTATGAGTTAAATTATGGTTTTGTAATGTCTGACAATTTTGTTGCTACAAACGCTTAAAAGGAACCCCAATTATATTGGCATGTTAGCTCTATATGCTTTATTTTTATGTTAGTAACATAACTATAATATAATTTTTTTGAAAATAATTCCCAGTTTTATATATTTTTAAAAAACTTTATTACGATGTAAATCGCCATTTTTGTTTACGTCGCAATGCATTCTGGGTAGTGACGTAGAATGGTTGCTGCCGTTTTTTATACCTGTCAAGTGATACGGTTTCGCCATATTTTAATACGGGGAAAATGCAATTTTAGCAAATACGGGCGTATTGCCATTTCTGTATGCCAAAAAGAAAAATATACGGGAAAAAAAATTATTGAGAGTGTGGAGGAACACTTCGTGTGTGACCCCCACAGCGTACGGTAGGCTGGCAGAGCGCTCAGCGTGAGCAATTATCAGAACAGTGAGAGGTATGGACTGATCATTATGCAGATGCGCCTCGCATCCTCTTCTGTCCTGCACCTCCGGAACAGAGAGGAATCCTGGCGCCAGTAATCCTGCGGCTGATATGTGTGACTCTAATGCAAATGTCCATGCTTTCCTGCTGTATACTGTGATGCTAATGTGCCATGCATGCATTGTCTGAGCTGGGTATATAAGTTGACTGCATATCTCTTGCTCTCTCTCTTTTTGATCACTCGCATTGTTTGTTGCTGACTTTGAGACGCAGGGCTCACTCCAGCACGCTGCCACAGCGAGCGAGCCTCGTGATGGAGGATGAATAAAGCACCCTTTTAAACTTCAGTTCGCCATGTCTGCCTGCACTTATTTTGTTCCTCCACAAGAGAACCTAAAATCAACTGAACAGTAATTCGATGCCTGGCGAAATTTAGCGCACCTAACCAAGTTCATCCAAGTGCATTAGTGTAACAAAGCTGACAATTAAAAACTCTTTAATTCCAAGTGTATATATCTAGCTGACAATTAAGAACTATTTTAAGAATTATTCTTATTGTGTACTTTCAAATTAAGCAATCTACCTTGTGCTAATGTAAATTTGAAAAATATTGTTTTTTTTATTTAGCACGATATCGCTCAAAGCGCACGCATGAGACATGTCTATGATCACGCGCTATAGCGCACGCCTGATAAAGCTGACATATGTATTAATCACGCTATGATAAAGCACGATATCGCTCCAGCACGCTGTGGCAGCTGGCGCCGGGATTCCTCTCTGTTCCGGAGGTGCAGGACAGAAGAGGGTGCGAGGCGCATCTGCATAATGATCAGTCCATACCTCTCACTGTTCTGATAATTGCTCACGCTGAGCGCTCTGCCAGCCCCGTACGCTGTGGGGGTCACACACAAGGTGTTCCTCCACACTCTAAATAATTTTTTTCCCGTATATTTTTCTTTTTGGCATACAGAAATGGCAATACGCCCGTATTTGCTAAAATTGCATTTTCCCCGTATTAAAATACGGCGAAACCATATCACTTGACAGGTATGCGTGACAAAATTCGAACCGTGATCCGCTTGAGGGTGTGCTTTGAGCGATATCGTGCTTTATCATAGCGTGATTAATACATATGTCAGCTTTATCAGGCGTGCGCTATAGCGCGTGATCACAGACATGGCTCATGCGCGCGCTTTGAGCGATATCGTGCTTTATCATAGCGTGATTAATATATATATCAGCTTTATCAAGCGTACGCTATAGCGCTTGATCATAGACACTCATAGAGTGACGGAAATGTGGCTGCCAATCCGCGCCAACGGCCTCTCCGGCCACTGAGCATTTAAACATTTTTACACATTCATACCCAGTGTTATGGGCACTGGAGGCAATGCGGGTGAAGTGTCTTGCCCAGGGACACAACGGCAGGATAGCTGGGGAGAGCGTGATGCGAACCGCCAACCATCGGGTTATTAGATGACCTGCTCTACCTCCTGAGCCGCTGCCGCCCCCACTTTTTCTTCAACTTTCCCTCTTTAGGAAAGCTATGGAGGCTTACCCCGCTCTCTTTATTTCACTTTGATTGGAAATTACATCCAAAAGTGGCGCAATGTGGCATTTTCACTGACAAATGGCAGTAGTTAGTAGCTTTGCTTCTTGGCTTGTATAAGACAGAAAAAACGGCTGCAACCATTCTACGTCACTACCCAGAATGCATTGCGATGTAAACAAAAATGGTGATTTACATCGTAATAAAGTTTTTTAAAAATATATAAAACTGGGAATTATTTTCAAAAAAATTATATTATAGTTATGTTACTAACATAAAAATAAAGCATATAGAGCTAACATGCCAATATAATCGGGGTTCCTTTTAAGGCTATCAAGTTCTAGTTTCAAACTCATGTTTGATGGGTCATTATTTTATTTAGCTATGGGGACCTTTTATAAAACATTATATTAAAGGTATAGACTGAAAACAAGGTGATATTCTCAGGTGTGCAGACTTAAAGCAGGTGAGTAGGGGTGTTCCATATTGTATCATTCACGATAATACCGGTATAAATTTTGATACTGGTGGAAAAATGGATAGCATGATATTTTGGGCCTGCTGCAGAAGTTAGACGTTACCATAGAAACGGCAAAACAAACATGGCGCAGGAAGCTACTGCTCCGTGGTCAGAGCGTCTGCGTCTAGTTGTGTTGAAATAATTTAGTTTTAAGGCGGTTTCAGACTGCTGCCATGCTTAAAAAAAAAAAAAAAAAAGTGGTGCAATGCAGATAATCTTCCTGCATTTTTTCCTCACATGTACAACACATCAACAACACAACTCGCTTTGGAGCAGAGTTGATGCCTGAACTGTCCAGGGTTTTATTTTCGATCCGTTTCGGTTGCTTCAGCTAGATTTTATTCAACCACCCGAACCAAAAAAAAAATATATATATATATCCCTTCAGTCTGACAAGAGCCAAAAAGTCCCTGGCGATGTCTGTGCAATGGAGACTACTGATGCAGATAAACTTAATCGGCATAAAACCCCGACTAAATAAATGCACTTACGATGTTGTTTATATTATTTTCTCATAATATTTGATACAGGAAAAATTTGAAACTCACCCTGAGCTGCTGTTTATAAACTGGCAAAATAAGAGTTTTTGTTTTTACTAAAACTACTGACTACCAAAATAGTCATTAGCTGCAGCTCTAATCAGTGGCTCCTGTGTGAAATGTCAGAATATTTCAGTGCTTTAGAGCATATCAGTGCTGTCTGGGTGCATACAGAACTACAGCAAATAAGTGTCATTGCTGCTCTGCAGGATGACTCATCATGAGTCATTAGCAGCTGAATTATTCTCTTGTACAGAGCTGCAGAAATTGTTTCTAAACCTGTTGGATGTCATCAAACAAGCACTCACCTTCATGTCTTTGAAGGCCTGCTGGTTAGCTGTTGCTCCTTTCTGGTGTTTTCATTTACTAGAATCTATGGGATGACTTTTACCCATGACTAATCTGTGATCATGATAGCTAATTTGTGTTTTGGTCGCTACAGTGCTGTATTTTGGAGACTCATGAAACCATATTTAGAAAGGGTAATGTGCTAGCTGGTTTGATTAAGAAGCTGCATCTTAGGCTGCATTCAGACCAGGATAGTCCGGGGGTCTCGGTTCGACTGGGCAGGGAATGCCAAGAATTTTCACACCTTTGTTTGGTTTGCATTCACATTGCAGTGGACCAAACTGCCCGGACAACGTCACACAGTTAGTACAACTGTTCGTTTGGGGCACTGTAGCCAAAACCACCACTGACCAGGAAGAAAAAGTCTCGGCGAAGAAGAAAAATCAGGCTCATCGATTGGCCAGGACCAAAAACGGAAATCCGTTCCCTTCAGCCAGGTTGTTTGTCTGCCACAAACGAGACATTTTTTAACTTTTCTCCTCGGCTTTCACCGGTAAAAGGATTTCTCAGATTTGCGCTGTTGTCTTTATTGTTATTTTCTACCCAAAATGTACTACGGTAAATGCCACTTCCTCTTCTCAGACTACGTGTTGCTATGGTTACACAAATGCCAAAGGGTACTTCTGCCCTTTGGTCCACTGGATACTCCGTTTGGGTTGACACTGCTAGCGGAGAGCACCAGACTTTGTTTGCAAGTGAACCGAGACCCCCGTTTTCAGGGGGTCCAGACTTCGCTTGTTCGGTGTGCACCAGAGTTCCAACGCGCGTTCAGACGGCACCAAACGAACCGAAGTATCCGCGGAAGCCACTGTTTGGTCCTTTGGTTCAGACCAACAGTGGCTTCCGCGGATAGTTCAGTTCGGCCATATCGCGGCCGTCTGAATGTGCCCTTAGAATGTATGGGTGCAACACACCAGCATACATACTTGCAATTAGTTCCAAGTAACACCCTAATATTATAACATGATGCATAAGCTTTATGATCATTAGGTCTGTAACAATAATGACTAGCTCGATTAATCATACAATTATTCATTTTCGATTTTTAAAATATTTTTCCACATTTCTACTCCAGTGTTTAATATTGTTCCTAAATTAAAGTTCAGAGCTCTTTGAAAAGTTTTACATAGACTTTTATCATTATATCACCATATCCTGGGCATAAAATGGTCTTCATGACATCAATGATGATCATTTTTTGCGATAAGTTTGGGGATCATCAATCAGAATTTATCATCGTTGCAGGCCTAATGAACACTCAGTTTAAAGGAATGCAAGGGCATTTACACTAAAAACCATACCTGCCAGCTACTCCGGTTTCGCCGTAATGGTTACGGTTTTCAAGACCCCATTCCGGGTTACGGCTTTATTAATCAAAATTACGGTTTTTCACTAAAAATTCAGTCAAAAATTTTAAGTCGTAAAAAAAAACACGAAAGCAATTCCAAACTCGATCGCTAGGAATCGTATCTAAATTTACCTGAAGCGTTTGCTAAGCTAACGCTATCGCTATAGCTAACGCCATAGCTAGTCGTAGCACCTAACACCGACACAAAGAAGCGACTCCGTCCCCGGTGATTGGGGCTCGCCGGAGGAACCAACCGAGGCAACAGTTGGACGGGAGCCAGATCGGAGTTCAAGTACAGCGGTGGTAGGAGACGGGGACCAGTGGAGGAGCAGCCGGGGCCCCAGCTGGATAAGAGCCAGAATCGGAGCCCAGCTACAGCGGCGGGGCTCGGCAGAGGAGCTGCTGGTACCCTGGTTGGACAGGAGCTCAATTGCAGCGGCGGTAAGCAGCGGAGGGGGCTAGCTGAGGCCCAGCTGGATTCGAGGTCGGTTGGATCGGATATCGGTGTCACCAGCAGAGATTGTTTTACTTTCAACAGGTCAGTAAAAATGCCACCAAAGAAGGAGGAAATGGAAGAGATCAAAAAATCTCTGAACTAAGTTCAGAGATTTTATCTTCTTGGAACATGTTAGGATAAATACAGTAAAACCATCTAAGTCTACTCTTCAGAGATCGTCTATGTGTGTAGATGGTTTACCCAGGTTCGTTTTCAAGGAGGAGATCAGTTTACTTGGAACACGTATTTATTTATGCAAGTTGAATATAGCAGTTTACAGCACTGGGTCAAAAACACTCTCCCTGACAACAACAGGCAATGTCAGGTCGTGAAGTCTGACTGACTATGCTGGCCCTGACCCAGAATATTTATACAGAAATGAACAAAAGAGAAAGCATGCATTATCAAATGACAGTCCAGGTGCATGGTCCACGGGAGGGTCCGTTCCTGGCGCCGAGTGTATCCACATGAAGGCCACTTCACTTCCCAGGTCAGATTAGGCCAGGCTCAGCCATTCCTTATCACAACTGTGCCTCCTTCTCATAAATTCCAGGCATTTGTTATTCTCTGTGCTGAAACAAAGGTCCACTGTTTTCTGCATAGACTGACCCACACATCTGGCAATATATATTCCATTATGGTATATTGGTTATAGTACCTAAATATAAGCAGAGTACAAATATTTTGAGTCACACAAATAACTGGTATATGGTTATATTGATCACTTTATCCCATCAAACATAAGTCAATATTATACAGCAATAAGTGGCATTCAGCTGTTTGTTTTATGTCATTTAAGCACAGTTCTGGTACTTAAAAATCATAAAAACCCAGGGGCTCTGCCCCGGGCCCCCCAGACCCCCTGCTAAATTTTCAGATAATTTCCCCAACCCCAAATCACATCCCTGGGTAAAGAATAACATACTGAGGCAGGCCAGAAAGTTACGGGGAACAGAAGTTTACCTAAATGAACATCTAACAAAAACTAATGCTGAAATAGCACGGCAAGCACGGATGCTGAAAAGACAAAATAAGATACAGGCAACACGGACAAGAAATTGTAGAGTTTGGATCAAACTAAATGGAACACCTGAGGAAGCAAAGAGTATAATAATCAGAGATCTTACTGACTTAAATAAATATAGATGAACACTGATTAAGAAAATTAAGAGACTATGATAATCCATATCCACACACATGGCAAGTCTTTTCGTGAGGAATACTCCAAAGCATTTCCAGGAATTATTATTGTGGACTGTGAGCGCATATTCAGCCATGTGAACAAGAACAAAACTGAGTTTAGGTCCAGTCTGTCAACTAAAGTTCTGGGCAACCTCATGACCAGGAAAATGATGACAGCTTCGGGTAACAAGTGCCACAGTGTGTTCCATTCAAAAGACCAACTGAAGAAAGCTAAGAGGTGCACCATGGAAAACAACAATGCTTGAGAGTTACCATAGAGTTTGTCCTTGATCTTTTCCATCAGCATATCTGCATTGACAATTTAAGGAAAATAGAAACATGATTGTTGAAGAAATATGAGGTTGTTAGCCACATTTTAACTTGATTTAATGCTAATATTTGTCTGCCGTCGGGGGGCTTCACCCCCCTGAACCCCCACCAGGACTTTGTCCTGGACTTACCGGGGCTTCGGCCCCTGTACCCCGGCTAGCTACTAGGCTTTTCAGGTTTTAAAAGTTGGCAGGTATGAAAAACATGGCAAAGAAGCTCAACTCAAAAACTGAAATGTTGGTTTTAACTGTTCTGTAGTCCTAAAGTTTCTCCTTCCATTCCCTCAGAAGTGGAAATTGAGCCACAATTTCATTAACATTAAAAAGGCATGTACCAAAGAGATGAATATTTTCTGTGTAACTGCTGCTGGCTTATCTCTTAACTGTTCAGAGACGATATGAAGAGTTAAGGTTATTTCTATGATTCCCTGACAGAATCAAAATAAAGAGTCCGTTTTAAACATTAATATTAGCTGCAGTTGCATACAGTGCATTCCCATTGTAACGAGCATGTTAGCTGTTGTCTGGTGTATTTTAAGGTACAGTACATGGTAGGGGTGCGCCATATTGTATCGTTCACGATACTGGTATAAATTTTGATTCCAGTGTACAGTGTTTCCTCTGGCTTAAAGACCTTGGTGTGGTGGCAACATATTTTTCCGGGGGAAGGGGGAGATACATGATACTGTTGTAACCAGGATATGTTAATTTTATACTATTTATTTCTAATCAGGATATGTTAATTTTATACTATTTATTTCTTTCTTTTTTTTAATTTTGCACAGTAGCTTTGCATATGGAACTTACCATTTGAAGTATTGTACAACCGAGGCTTGAATGTTGCAATATTAGGCCAGTTGGGGTCCCACCCAGACGTCCTGTGTTTGGACTTTTTACTGGTGTCATCCTTCTCTCCTTCCTCTGCTCTCACCTCTTCTGGACCTTTTGCCTGAACACTTTCCTCTCCTTGGCTCCTCTCTTCTGTCTCATCTTTCCCTCTCTGAGCTCTGTCTAATTCAGGTTGTCTCTCTGTCTATCGTGGTATACAAACAGGTTAGAAAACACCAAGTGTCTTGTTTTGTCCTGCAGGATTTTTTTGTCATGGTTTACATAAATGACAAAAAAGTGTTTTTGGCTCTCTTTTTTTTTTTGTATTTTTATTCTAGTGCTTTGGATTTTTTTTTTTTCCATTGAGAGAGTAGGGAAGGGAAAAAAACATTCATCATAGTAATTTACTCATACTTAAATTATATGATCAGAGGTGGGTATAGTAGACAGAAATTCTACTCATGTAAAAGTAGTGCTTTGAAATTAATAATTAAAAGTAGACAACCAAAAATTTCTAGTTGAGTTAAGGGTACAAAGAGCACCCACTTAAAAACTTGAGTAATGACTTCAGTCTTGAAGGTTTGAGGTTTTTCCTCCAAAATTTATGACAATTTTCTTAGTTTTCTACATTTATCTGTAAATTTATCTAAATTTAAAACCATTTTCCTCAAATTTGTAATTTCCTCTTCTAAAATTGACTTTTCTTGTACATTTGAGACTTAATTATAAATCTGTGGATTATTTTATGGCTAATTTTTGTGTATTTTTTTTAAATAAATTTTTTTTTTTTAATAAATTTGAAAGAGACTGTGGTTTTTGTTTTTTTTTTTTTTACTTTTTCCTTATAACAATTTTTGACCATAATTTTGCAGAGCCAGAACAGAACAATAATTTAAGTCTGACTTCAAAGAAAAAAATGTTAATAAAATTGTATTTAATGAAATAGATTTACTTAAATGACCTAAGATGCAGTTAATTCTGTTGTAATATTTCTAGATAATTATAGTTTTGGGTTTTTTTTTAGAAATCTCCTCACCATCCAGACAGCAGGAAAAACCTCCCTTATTTAGAAGTCCAAATGTTGGCACGTTTAGTGTCTCTGAAGGCTGCTGACGGAATAAAGTCATAGACTTCTTGAATTTCGGTCATCCTCAAACTAAGGTAAAAACATGTCCTTTTTATTCTTGTCTGAAATAAGAAAAACAAAAAACTAATAATTAAAAAGAAGACAAAATGAACCTACTCGAGCGCCTAACCACACCTGTTAGCTAAGCAGCTCTTCCATTATTGCTCCCGTTACCAGCGGGTTAAAACCATGATAAATGCCTTCAGTGCTTACATACCTCTTCTGCTTTTTTTCCTCATTTAAAATGCTTTAATAAGCTCATGTTTCTCTCGGACAGTGACACTATCGAGACACTCTGCCTGGCGACTAGAGCGGTCACGTGGACGGGGTGCTTCTGAACTCCGTGCAGATGATGGTCACGTGCATTGTTTGTGTGTGCACTTGCGGACCGTCATTCCTTCATATTTTTTCTTAAATTTATATTTCCTCATAGAGTGGCGGAATAAATTCCAATATGGTGGGTCGCCATCTGGAAATGTTTCCACAGGAAACCCTGGGTGTAAAGCTGAATGTCACAATATTTGGTGTCTGCTGCGTGATGACGTCACACCGTTACGCTGCTGATGGAAGTTGTGCGTTAGCATAGAAACGGCAAAACAAACATGGCACGGGAAGCTGCAGCTCTCAAGTCAGAACGTCTACATCCAGTTGAGTGGAAATATTTAAGTTTCACTTTCTGTTTCAGACTGCTGTCATGTTTAAAAAAACCGGTGCAGCAATGTGGATAATCCGCCTGCATTTTTTCCACACGTCAACACCGCTATAGTGGTATTAACTTAGGACAATGTGCTCCTTGAAGTGGCTGTAGTTGAATTTTACATGTTTTGGCCGCTTCATCTTAATTTTATTCAACCACCTGAAGAGGGGGAAAAAAACATCTGTTCCGTGCAATGACCTCAGAGGAGAGGTCCATGTAACGAGAGTAATGCAGGTAAAGTAATTCAGTATAAAACCCAACATCTGTGTGCAGTTAAGATAACGGATTATATTATTTTCTTGTAATATTTGATACAGAACTAAAAAATATTTTAAATTAAATCTGAGCTGCTGTTTCATCTTCAATGCCCTTGCTGATGGAAGGAGGTTTTCACTCAAAATCTCACGATACATGGCCCCATTCATTCTTTCCTTTACACGGATCAGTCGTCCTGGTCCCTTTGCAGAAAAACAGCCCCAAAGCATGATGTTTACACCCCCAACTTCACAGTAGGTATGGTGTTCTTTCTCCACCAAACACGACAAGTTGAGTTTTTACAATAAAGTTCTATTTTGGTGTCATCTGACCGTATGACATTCTCCCAATCCTCTTCTGGATCATCCAAATGCTCTCTAGCAAACTTCAGACGGACCTGGAAATGTACTGGCTTAAGCAGGGGGACACGTCCGGCACTGCAGGATTTGAGTCCTTGGTGGCGTAGTGTGTTACTGATAGTAGCCTTTGTTACTTTGGTCCCAGCTCTCTGCAGGTCATTCACTAGGTCCCCCTGTGTGGTTCTGGGATTTTTGCTCACCATTCTCGTGATCATTTTGACCCCACAGGGTGAGCTCTTGTGTGGAGCTCCAGATCGAGGGAGATTATCAGTGGTCTTGTATGTCTTCCATTTTCTAATAATTGCTCCCACAGTTGATTTCTTCACACCAAGCTGCTTACCTATTGCAGATTCAGTCTTCCCAGCCTGGTGCAGGTCTACAATTTTGTTTCTGGTGCCCTTTGACAGCTCTTTGGTCTTGGCTATAGTGGAGTTTGGAGTCTGAATGTTTGAGGTTGTGGACAGGTGTCTTTTATACTGATAATGAGTTGAAACAGGTGCCATTAATACAGGTAATGAGTGAAGGACAGAGGAGCCTCTTAAAGAAGAAGTTACAGGTCTGTGAGAGCCAGAAATCTTGCTTGTTTTTAGGTGACCAAATACTTATTTTACCGAGGAATTTACCAATTAATTCATTAAAAATCCTTCAATGTGATTTTTGGATTTTTTTTTTCCTCATTTTGTCTCTCATAGTTGAGGTATACCTATGATGAAAATTGGAGACCTCTCTCATCTTTTAAGTGGGAGAACTTGCACAATTGGTGGCTGACTAAATACTTTTTTGCCCCACTGTAAATATGATTGCCACTCACTTTTATTATAGAAAAGTGAAGCTCTACTCCTGAATTTAGGGTGCTGCCATCTTGTGCAGGTGACATCATTTGGGGCCTTGAAAATGAAAATTTTAATGATTATTTTCAATCAAAATGAAATTTGATAAACAATAATTCCATTATTCAGTCCTGCCACTTCTAATTAAGAAATATTTCCAAACTACGTCTGCTGCTTACTTACCAACAGCTCAAAACTGTCATCCATGCTTTTGTTTCAGCATGGCTAGATTACTGTAATACTCTTTATCCATTCCTCAGTCAAGATGCCATTAGCCGTTTACATCTAGTGCAAAAGTTTGCAGCAGGGTTACCTGCGAAAACAGTCCATTCTCATATTACTCCAGTTCTCTACTCACTTCATTAGCAAATAATCAATTTTTAATAAAAAATTAAAATTATCCTTCTTATTTACAGAGGCCTAAATAATCTTGCTCCAGAATACATTACAGAGTTCATACCACCATGTACTCCTGCGAGGCCCCTTAGGTCTTCCGAGCAAGGTTTACTTGTTGTACCTTCCTAACAACTAAAGACGCAAGGCGACTGACTGTGCCTTTGACATTTTGGGTCCCAGGGTGTGGAATAGTCTCCCCCTAGAGGTCAGGGCAGCTAATGCTTTGACAAAGCCTTTGCATGTAATATTAGGTAGCTTTCTTGCTTTCTAATCATTATTAATGATTCACTTCCTCTTCACTTCCGCCCTCCCAAGAGAGTAGACGCTTTTTTCTCCTCTCCTGCTCTGACTTTTCCTCCCCTCCTAACTACTGGATCCCAACTTGCTGTCGTCTGTCTGCGTCTAACTGCGACCGCCGAAAAGAAATTATGGAGTTAATAAGCTGGGCTTTGAACACAATTGACACCATTTTTTCAACAAGGAAAAGTGCTCCGGGGGAAGCTGTCTGCCCCGCAGGAACGGCTCCAGCGGGCTATTTACGAGACACGGGTATTTGGAGAATGCTGTGTCTCTCTAATCTCTCTATCGAAGATATTGAAGATTTGTTTATCTTCGTAATCTTGGTGATTGGGATAATTCTGATTGGGACGGGAATTGTCTTGGTTTACCGCAAATTGCTGAAGATGGATTCAACCTATCAAAATGCTGGCCAGGCGAGGTGCATCCAACAAATTGAAAAACTGGAGAAGACCCTGATAGCGACTACTGGAGAACTGTCTCGTAAGGTGGATTACATCATGGGTTCGCTCAGGTCTTTCCACGACGAATTCAAAGCTGCGCAATGAAGGATTAATGTACTGAATCTACAGAAGAAATACAAGTCTTCTCCGTGATCAGTCCTATTTGGCATTATTATTCCCCATGAAAATTCCTCCTGGCTGTCTGCAGACTGTGTTTTTTCAAAATCATGAGCACAAGGCCTTGGACAGCCAGCTGCAGCGCCAGATAAGACTGGCGCCAGACAGACAAAACATCTTCTGCCAAGGGTCCTTGGGTCTCTCTTATTATCATCAACACTGCTCAACACCGCACACACATTGATCCATGAACTGAATAAAGATAACACTGCTCTCTTGTGTCCTGTGAATTCTGTGTGTAGCGAATATATGTGCATTGAGCTTTTTTTTCCCTTGAACTCTTAATATTGATTAAGTATGTAACCAGTATTTTGAATCAATGATTTTTTTGCTCCTTCCTATTGTATCATCTTTATGCGACCTGTACCCTCCTGCTGACAGGCGCGTTGCAGATGCGCCGCGGCACGGAAATGCAGGTTCATTACTGTGTCAAGTCAAATTCTCTCGTATGTTATCAGTGATCTGTTAATGTACTTGGCAATAAATCTTTTTCTGATTCTGATTCTAATGTTGTACATCATTAGGAGAGAACCCACTTTCATTCCTGCGGACCCAAGCTCAGTTCCTGCACATGCGACAGACCATCCACCAGAACCCTTCTCTGCTACCAGCTCTGCTGCAGCAGCTCGGCCGTGAGAACCCCCAGCTACTACAGGTAACCCATCACAAGTGTGTCTTCATCATTCATTTGGTTACATTCTTTGATTGGCAGTTCTGTGTGTAGGGTGCCAGATGCTACATCTTAACTTCCTGTATGTGTTTCTTCCCCCAGCAAATCAGTCAGCATCAGGAGCTGTTTATCCAGATGTTGAATGAGCCAGTGGGAGAGGGGGGTGATGCACCGGAGGTTGGCGAGATGGGGGCAGCAGGAGAGGAGAGCGCGCCCGTCAACTATATCCAGGTTACACCTCAGGAGAAGGAAGCCATCGAAAGGGTGAGTTATGAATAGAGTGAATTTCTTCTAAATGTGGTTCTCAAATGTTATTCTTGACCCCTCTGCCGTTCCATCTGCCTCTCGCAGTTAAAAGCACTGGGCTTCCCCGAGTCTCTGGTGATCCAGGCCTACTTCGCTTGCGAGAAGAACGAGAACCTGGCGGCCAACTTTCTCCTCAACCAGGGACTGGAAGACGACTGAGCGGCAGAGGATCACCGCCTTCCTGCTTCTTCGCTCCTCCCCCTCCCCCTTCTTCAGCTCAGCATAAAGACTGCGCCCCCAAATCTTACTGTACAGCTGCCAGCCTCAGCTGGTGTCGGGGGAAGAGTGGGCGGTGGAGTGGTGGGATGGGAAGGGGTCTAGGTTTCGAAGCGGGCGGGGATCTGCGCAGGAAGGTCGGGGTGGGAGGGAGAGGAGTTGTGGAAGAATGATGAAATCCACGTGTATTCCAATGGAATGTGTGGGGTTTGTTTAAGGGAGATCTATAATTTGATTTTAGAAGCGCTTTGTGAACATTATCGTGGGGTGGGGTTTGAGAGGTGGCGAGCGGGGAAGGGGAGGGGTTTGACGGGGTCGGGGCTGAAGAGTGTGTGCTCGTGTGTGTCCGTGTATGCCTGTGCAGATGGATGCGATGCAATTAAGCTGAAATGTAATCGACCTCGCATTCTCCAAGTCTGTTCATGCTGTAGCTGGAGTGTATGGAAGCAAACGCTCATACTGAACTTCAACATCTGTGTGTGTGTGTGTCCAATGAGTGACATTTGGCAGAGATGGACCAGACCTGTGCTGCCCCCTCTGTGTGTGTGTGTGTGTGTGTGTGTGGCATAGTCTTTCTGGGATCTTTTGAAACGGGAGTAACAAATGAGCACCGGGCTGTTCCGTTCTCTACCATCATTTGTCCCAGCTGCACAGACCTCAACCAGTCATTGTCCAAACCAGAGTCCTGGGAAATCATTTGGTCTGCACTGACAGCTTCTGGTGTTAATAACACTTACCCATAAATCCCTCTGGCACAACACATTTTGCAAAGCCCCACCCCCATCCCCCATGTTTATTATTTATTTTTCCACCCAGGTTTTCACAACAAAGGGAGAGCAACAGGTCACACAAAAGTCGCTTTAGTGTTTAAAATACGTTTACAACCACAAGCAAGTACAAAAGTAGTGCACATGTATTTTCTGAACTCGTTCTTTTAGGTGTTGCATTTGATAATATAGAAACATACAATTTGTTGGCAGCGCACCATGTCTAAGAAGAAATGGCCCTCAGTGTCTTCATCTCTTTGGCTTCTGATGGAAGTGACTTGTAACCAGGAGCGTGAACACAGCATTCGTCCATAAAGAGCATACAATGAAAGTTATTGTAATGTTATGTTGGCACGTTTGTTTGTGCATTTTATACTGACAAATGGAAAGCTTGACCCCTAATCCTTGAGTAGCTAATTACATCTCCCACTTTAGCTTTACAGCCTTCATAATTATTTTTTGGAGAGACAAAAGTGGTCACAAATGAGTCGTGAATTGCAGGCAATCTAGAAAGTACTGCAGTACATAGGGGTGTGTGTGTGTGCCATGCCATATCGTTCATGATAATACCGGTGTAAAAATGGATATGCATTTTTTCCCCCGCACGTACAACACAACTCGCTTTGGAGTGGAGTCGATGCCCGAAGTGTCCGGAGTTTTATTTTCGGTCCGTTTTGGTTGCTTCAGCTAGATTGTATTCAACCACCCAAACCAAAAAAAAAAAAAAAAATCCCTTCAGTCTGACAAGAGCCAAAAAGTCCCAGGAGACGTCTGTGCAATGGAGACTATTGATGCAGGCACACTTAATCAGCATAAAACCCTGACTAAGTAAATGAACTTACCGTGTCGTTTATATTATTTTTTTGTAATATTTGATACAGAAAAATAAACTGAAATTCACCCTGAGCTGCTTTTTATAAACTGGCGAAATAGAGTTTTTGTTTTTACTAAATATGTTGAAGGTAAATAATGCTGGCCTATGAAGCTGCTCTTTATAAATTAAAACAATAAATTTGTGATAGTGAACAGTATTGTTATCGTGCAAATTAGCAAAAATATTGTGATATCATTTTTAGGCCATATTGCCCACCCCTAGCAGTACAGCAGTGATACTTCAGCCTGCTTTAGTAGCAGCATATATTTCATCCACATTATATACACTAAGTCCCCCCCCATGTCTTGAAACAACATTTTTTCAAAATGTGTTGGGCGTGAACAGTTGTGAAGTCTTTGAATGGTAGCCAGGGAACAGTGACTCACTTTGCTCAACACATTCACTGGGAATGAGTTGAATTGATGGCTGAGGTACTGTATCAGTTAATGCTACATAGCTTTGTTCACTACGACACACATACATATATTTGCAAAGTTATTGCACTGCTGAAAAAATTGCATTTTTAGTGACTGTTGCATCAGTCAGTCAGCACTTAATAAGGATCTCTCTGTTGTAGGGCTCACACCATCTATTGTTATACTAACATATACTAACATTATTCAAATGTTGCTTCTGATTTCTTTTTTTTCCCCCGTTCAGTTATTTAGTGTGGGAGAAAGTTACCAAATATGTCAGTGCTTTACTTTTTATGCAAACATCCCCATCTGGGGGAAACTGTGGTTCAAAATTAATTTGAACTGGAGTGGTTAAGAGCAAATAAATCTTAGATTGAATGACACTAAAAATATTTGTCATAGTTTATTGTAAAGAATGTTTGAATAGAGATGCATACATGGGGGTAGGGAGCTGAGACCTCGTTTTAGCTTTAGTCCATGAAAATTCCATTCTGAAGCAGTTTTAACTCCCACTTGACAGGAGGGACTCTTTGGTACTGGAGTCTTCTGGACATAATGCCTCATTTTAACTGGATGTGGTTGCATTGTGTTACAGCTGTGATGTGGTTTGAGCCTGGCAGCAGTTGCCACTGGTTGCGTTTGTGCTGCACAGATCATAACATGACTCACATAAGGACAGTAAAATAATACGAGCGATCACATTAATGTAGGCCTTCTTCTTAATGCCCTTTGTGATGAAACATCCCCTGCTGGATGTGACAAAAAAACAAAAAAAATAATTGTGAATTTTTAGCGACTGGTTGGGGGAGGCAGCGCATTGCTTCTGGTGGAAACTTGAGCATTAACTAGAGTGGAACCTTTCTCCTCCAGCGAATAAAACAAAATGTCCAGTGAAAATTTGGGGCAAGTGAACATTAGTGCCTCACCGGCAGCATCCGGGTCACACCCACACAACAGCTGTTGCTTTATTTTGTTTTTATTAACTATTTACTATCTTGCATTTGAGGTTAGGCGCTTCTGTTTGAGTCTGCACTGCTGTCATATTACCATCTGTCAGGTGAAATTTCTGTCACCACTCAATCTTCTTGCTTTTTGAAGAACATATTCTGAAGTCCTACAACTGATTTCCAAGTCTGTAGTCCTTGATAAACTAATGAGATCGCATCCTCACCTGGCTGAGCAACTGCAGAGGAAACTTTATTGTCCCCTAAGGGAAATTTGTCTTGGGCCTAGTGCTACAGCCATTGCTTTTCAAGTAAAAAAAAAAAATCACCCTGGAATACAAACAGTCTCTCAGTAATAACAGGAAAAGAAAAAAAAACTTTCCATAAAAAATAGTAAAACAATTTCATAATGAGGACACAAGGTAACCCCCCCCCCATCATTCCAGAATGAAATCATCTCACAAACACTAAATTTCTCATTAAAGTCTTAAACCATTTCACATTGACACCGCAAAGCCAAACTGACTATATAGAGAGACACAAGGACAGTGTTGACCGCACGCTGCTCTGTTCTGTTGCAGTAGTGTTTATCGTTGTTCAGCAGCTTAATAGAGGCCAGAACAAATGATAGTTTAAAATGATTTGTTTTACATTTTGGCAATCTATATCTTCTTGCCAATGGGAGAAGTTCGTATTCAAAAAAAAGGTGTAACTGTACCCCTTTGACGGGTCACCATTCTTATGTGATCACTTACTCTTTGTCTTGGTGGAAATGTAACAATAAAGGAGACCAAAGAACAAAGTTCCTGAAAGAGCTCCTCCTACTAAAAAATTCAGGTACACTGCAGTGATCAAGTACCTCTTGAGTTTTTTTTTCTTGCACTCACCGTACATGCACCTGGATTCATTATCCACTGCAGATGACTCCAGCAGGAAACTGCTGACCTGGGTTCCGTTCTTCAGATATGTGGATTGTTGAGTCAAGCTGAATGTCCCAGCTAACACTCAGACTGCTGTTTGCCTTATTAAAGACAAAGATAGAAAGGAGATGTTTTTACCTTCTTTTCTTTACATATTTCTGATGAAGACTGCAGTGAGCAGTCAAAACATGTAAAGAAAAGAAGGTAAAAACATCTCCTTTCTGTCTTTCTTTAATAAGAACAAAAGGCAAATAAAAGAAGACCAAATGAACCTACTCGAGCTACTCAGACTGCTGGATTGGGTTGCTTCAAAGCAGTGAAAGGATTGCATCAGGTGATTGTTCACCTGAAAATTGTGTGATTATAGCTGAACATGAATTTGCTTCTGTGGTTAATAAGATACAAGGCAATATTTAAGTTTTACAAATCCTCAAAAAACTCCAAACTGTCAGCATTTTAAACTCAGCAGCCAAGTCATCCTCATACATAGAATTCAGTTTTGTTTTTATGGGGTGTGTGAGTTGATGTCTGCTACACTGGGCAACTTAATGTGGGTCCATAAGCCGATATTACAGTCTCAATGTATGTGTGAACACAGTTGTGATTGTCCTGCAGCATTAACATGATCTTGGACTATGCTGTGCTACATTAAATATCAGCAGTCTTTCAGGCCACTGACTCTGTGATTTTTGTTAGCATCATCTCTACATTCAATGTTCAGTATACAAACTGATAATATGCATGGGTCTTCTAGTGGAATTATGTTAGTCCAGTTTGTAATAGGGGAAAAATCTGCAGTGTTGGCATTGGAAATTAATGCATTGTAACTCCTCAGAGTGAAGTGTCTGTTTCGAACAAGTCCAGAATATGAGGGGTGGCCGAAAAGTTCATAGTGGTCAAATTTGACCAGATGTGGTTTATTTTTCAACGGTCTCCGCTTTGGTTCACACACTTCTTCCATCGGTGTTGCAGCACTTGGATCCCTGTGGTTGAAAAATAAACCACATTTGGTCAAATTTGACCACTATGAACTTTTCAGCACCCCTCGTACATTCCGCTTGTACAATCCATAGGATTTATATAAGGTAAATATGTATGACGCTTAAAGACTCTTAAATATGGAAACTCTTAAGTGACCAATCATACAATTTATATTTTCTGTTTTCCCATGATAATTAGTTTTGTTTTCCCTTGATCTTGAATCATTTGCCGTTATCTTAAGATAAATGTTTTCCCAAGATAATGGGATAATTTTCTCAAGATACAAGATAACTATATTTTCCCATGACAACATAATTAGCAATGACATCAGGCTCACTTAGATTGTGCTGCAGACTGAGACAAAAATTCTGGCCGGGAATTTGACTACATCCCAGGCCACACCTTTGTTGAAATTCAAAACCACTGCTATTTTGGTAGGACAATAAGTTAACAATGAATATATCAAACTAGTTATAAATGTACAACCTTAAATTAAGAGGAAAATTATTGTAGGGCTGTAACTAATGACTGTATTTTTACAGTTAATCTATTGATTGTTGAAACAATTGTTCCATCTTCTTTCAGCTGCTCCCTTTAGGGGTCGCCACAGCAGATCATCTGTCTCCACCTCACCATATCCCTTGCCTCTTCCTCTAACACCAACCCTCTCCATGTCCTCCTTCACTGCATCCATGAATCTTCTCTGTGGTCGTCTTTGTGGGGAGACTTGAATAACGAAACCGAATTGCATTTAATTCCAGTTTATTTCAAGTAATCATCCCACTGTCTGCTCTCATTCCTGAGCAGCGAACAAAGAGGGTGAACACACCAAAGTTCTCCCTTTTAAACATTCTCACATCAAACCATTTCCCTCGCAGGAGAAATCACACATCTCTACCAAAATCCCTTTATTCACATTCATTAACCTTTTATTTACATAACTCCCCCTTCTCTCCTCTCGAGCCTCAGCGGTCAGGAAGTCTTCTGTCCCCTGTCCTCCGCAGGGGGTCCAGGCTCTGCGGCTCCGCACCGCAGGGGACTGCAGCTCTGTGGCTCTCCTTCATCGTGAGGTTAAATCACATATGCAGTGTCCAACATATACATGTCTAACAACACAGCCATATAACCCCCCCCAAACGATGAAGAACAGACTATTTCCTAAAATTTAATAACACCTTACTCACTGCTGAATAATCAACGCCAACATTCAGTCTGTGCGCCGCTTGGGCTTCAGCCGTCTGCCGAATCTGCTGTGAGTTGGCCCCGCCTTGCCTGCGGCGCCTTTCTGCTTCAGCTCTGTTGACTGAGGAAGAGAGTGATTATTTGCCCTTTGCGGGGGCCTGCCTCGTTGAGGCGCCACTGCGACCGGTACAGACACATCCTTCATGACAAAAGCAGGTTTTAGTCTGTCAATACTGACTGTCTCTTTTCTGTCTCCAAAATCTAGCACAAATTGCTTATCACCTGCCTCCAGCACTCGAAATGGCCCTTCGTAAGGTGGTTTGAGCGTTGCTTTTAGGGCTTGGCGCCTGACAAAAACGAAGTCGGCATTTTTCAAAGCCTTGGGGACGAAAACTCGTGGAAAAGCGTGATGAACCGGACCCGGGAGCGTGTCTGCTCCCGTGCCAACTAACGGTCCCAGAGCAGAGAGAGGTGGGGGCTCCGGGGGCTCTGGTAAAAACTCGCCTGGCAGCCTCAGAGTTTGTGCGAATACCAGCTCCGCTGGGGAGGCGTCTAAGTCCTCTTTAGGCGCAGAACGCAACCCTAATAAAACCCATGGCAGTTTATTTACCCAATCTGCATCCGTGAGCGACGCTCTGAGTGCTGCCTTCAAAGACCTATGAAAACGCTCGCATAAACCATTAGCCTGAGGGTGGTAAGCCGTAGTGCGGTGAATTTTGGCTCCTAAGCCGTTGGCCATCGCTGACCACAGCTCAGAGATGAATTGCGGTCCTCTATCGGACGTAATGTCCGACGGAACCCCGAAGCGCGCCACCCAAGCCGTTAAAAAAACGCGAGCCACCTCCGCGGCCGTGGTCGTCGCAAGTGGGACCACTTCCGGCCAACGTGTGGTGCGGTCCACCATTGTCAAAAGATGCGTGAACCCCTGCGATGCCGGTAGGGGGCCCACAAGGTCGACGTGCACATGGTCGAACCTTCTGGCCGGAATGCGGAACGGTTCTAACGGGGCTCTTGTGTGCTTGTGAATTTTGGCCCGTTGACAGGAAATGCAGGTTTTTGCCCATTCCTTCACGTGCTTGCGCAGGCACGGCCAAACAAACTTTTCCGCCACTAGTTTCACCGACGCGCGCACCCTCGGGTGCGCCAGTGAGTGGACCGAGTCAAAAACACGGCGGCGCCACGTGGCCGGAACCACCGGACGCGGGCGCCCCGTCGACATGTCGCAGATCAGGGGGGGCATACCGGTTTGTAAACACTTGCTCTCCAGCCTTAACCCTGTTGGTCCAGACTGGAGCACGCGCACGTCTGCGTCCGCCCCCTGGTCCGCTGCCATGGCTGCGTAATCTATACCCACGTGCACCGGGGCTGCGCGCGCCACCGTGCCGCTCTCCTGCGGCGCGGTCACGGTGGCCCGTTCTGCCTCTGCGCGTGTTGGAGTCGTGAACGCGCGCGAGAGACAATCTGCTACTACATTGAATTTGCCCGCAACGTGCCTAATGTCAGTGGTAAATTCCGAGATTGCGGCCAGCTGCCTCTGCTGCCTGCCGGACCACGGGTCTGAAATTTTGGCCATGGCGTATGTGAGCAGCTTGTGGTCCACATAAGCGGTGAAGCACCGTCCTTCCAGCCAGAACTGGAAATGACGAATAGCCAAATGCAGCGCCAACAGTTCTCTGTCGAACGCGCTGTATTTTCGTTCAGCCGCGCTTAAAGATTTTCTAAAGAAAGCCAAAGGCTGCCAAACTCCGGCTACCTGTTGCTCAATAACGGCCCCTATGGCTAAATCTGAAGCGTCTGTCGTCAGCGCGATACGTGCTGCACGGTCTGGGTGGGCCAGGAGCGCAGCGTCAGCCAAGGCTTTTTTAACCTCTGTGAACGCGCGCTCCCGCTCCGGGGACCATTCGACCGCCTGGGTCGGTTTTTGTTTTTTGAGCGCGGCATATAACAGTTGCATGATTTGAGCTGCGTGGGGCAGGAATCGGTTATAAAAATTCACCATCCCCAAGAATTCCTGTAGTGATTTGACCGTTTGTGGGCGGGGAAAATCCGCTACCGCGCGTACTTTATCTGGTAACGGAACCGCTCCCTCCGGGGAGACGCGGTGACCCAAAAAATCGATCCGCTCGACGCCGAACTGGCACTTGGCTAGGTTAACTATTAAGCCGTGCTCTCCCAGCCTCCTAAAAACTGCTGTGAGGTGCGTTTCGTGTTCGTCCTCTGAAGTACTCGCGACCAAAATGTCGTCGAGGTACACAAACACGAAAGGGAGATCGCGTAACACGGCATCCATCATCCGCTGAAATGTTTGCACCGCCCCTTTGAGACCAAACGGCATGCGTAAAAATTCGAAAAGTCCGAACGGGGTTATTACTGCTGTTTTAGGAATGTCCTCCGGTTGGACTGGGACTTGGTGATAGCCGCGAACCAGATCAATCTTTGAAAAAATGCGCGCCCCCGCCAGGTGCACCGAAAAATCCTGAATGTGCGGGATGGGATAACGATCGTGCGCCGTAGCGTTGTTTAGCCTGCGGTAATCCCCGCACGGTCTCCAGGAGCCATCGGCTTTCGGTACCATGTGCAGCGGCGAAGCCCACGGGCTCTTCGACCTACGAACGATGCCTAGCCTCTCCAGGCTGGCGAACTCCTCGCGCGCAATGGCGAGCTTAACTGCATCCAAGCGGCGAGCTTTTGCAAACACGGGAGGACCAGATGTGGGGATAAAGTGTTTCACCCCGTGCTTCGCGACCATCGCTGAAAAAGTGGGCACAGTGAGCGCTGGAAATTGGGTGAAGAGTGTGTGAAACTTACCACCTGCTGTAGCGACGTGGGTCTGTACTGGTGGCGGGGACACTCGAGCTGAACAGGGGAGAGAGTAAAAAGAGAGTGCATTTACCAGCCGTCTATTAGCAAGATCAACTAACAGATTGTGTGAACACAAAAAATCCGCGCCCAACATGTTGAAACTCACCGCCGCTATTACAAAAGTCCATTCATATGTGCGGCCATGTAAGCACAAAGGCAAGGTCCTTTGTGGCTGCACGGTGGCGCAGTGGTTTAGCACTGTGGCAGCACAGTTTACCCTCGGCCAGGGGATCGCGGGGATCATGAGATCGTGGGTTCGATCCCAGCCCCCGACCAACAGTGAGCTGTGTGGAGTTTGCATGTTCTCCCCGTGTTGTACGGGTTTACTCCGGGATTTCTCCGGTTTCCTCCCGCACACCAAAAAAAAACATGTAGGTTTAGGGCGCTCGCGCACGCAGCGACCAGCAGCCGGTGACTTGTCACCAGACTGCAAACCAAATCTACCTACGGGTACAAATAAGTAACAAAAAAAAAAAAAGGTCCTTCTCCCGTAGGTGTTGATGTTCGAGCCATTTGCCGCCGTAGCTCCGCTACCGTGGGGTCCAGCCACCCGGTCCGCGTATGTTGGGGTGATGAAGCTCACTTGTGCTCCGGTGTCGATGAGGAACTCTCGTCCGGAGCGCGCATCCGTGATGTAGAGCAGCTTGCTGCGTTCTCCGAGGGTCGAAGCTGCTAGCGACCCCCGGTCTTGCCGTTTCCCGAACTCCTGAAGTTGCAGGGCGGCACACACCTGCGTGCCTTCTCTGCGAACCTCCGATGGTAAAAGCAGAGATCTTCTCCTCCGCTGTGTCGTGTCCGCGCCTCTTCCGCCGGACCATTGGCTCCACCTCGTCGCGGCCGTGCTGCCGCCATCGTTGGCCAGTCTGGGTCTGCCGCCTCTGGCTCCCCGCTGTCTCGGGTCGCCGCTGTGGTTGCTTGCCCGCCGCAGGCGTCCAGGATCCCATCTGCTTCCTGGGCCAGCTCCCGGAACTCCTCCAGGGTGTGACACTTTTTGCCGGCCAGCGTGGTTCTCGCATGCGTCGGGAGGTTGGAGAGGAAGATGAACTGAAAAATGAAATCATCGTTGTCCAACCCTCTCAGCTGTATCATCTCCTCCATCAGGGCGCTCGGCCTGTGTCCTCCTTGGTCTAGCAAAGACAGGATCCTCCTCGCCCTCACTTCGGCCGAGGGGGTGAAAAACTTGATGAGGGTGGATTTCAGCTTGCCGTACCTGTCAGTCGCGGGTGGCTGCTCCACCAAGCTCTGCACGCACCGAGCTGTGCTGTTGTCCAGTTTAGCGATGACATGGTGGAACTTAGTGTCATCCACCGTTACTCCTTCGAGCGCGAACTGCGACTCTGCTTGCAGAAACCACGACCGTGGGTTATCCTGCCAAAAATCAGGCAGCTTAACGGCCACTGGGCTCGCCAGCTCTGAGCGCTGTGAGTCCGGGACCCTGAGACCTTGTTCGTTCATTCTCAACGTCGTCAGTCACCAATGTGGGGAGACTTGAATAACGAAACCGAATTGCATTTAATTCCAGTTTATTTCAAGTAATCATCCCACTGTCTGCTCTCATTCCTGAGCAGCGAACAAAGAGGGTGAACACACCAAAGTTCTCCCTTTTAAACATTCTCACATCAAACCATTTCCCTCGCAGGAGAAATCACACATCTCTACCAAAATCCCTTTATTCACATTCATTAACCTTTTATTTACATAATTCCCCCTTCTCTCCTCTCGAGCCTCAGCGGTCAGGAAGTCTTCTGTCCCCTGTCCTCCGCAGGGGGTCCAGGCTCTGCAGCTCCGCACCGCAGGGGACTGCAGCTCTGTGGCTCTCCTTCATCGTGAGGTTAAATCACATATGCAGTGTCCAACATATACATGTCTAACAACACAGCCATAGTCTTCTTTTTTTCTTCCCCTGCCTGGCAGCTCCATCTTCAATATACTTTAATATAATATCCCTCTAATATACTCATTTAGTTTGACATGACTCCCCAAATCATCACTGACTGCGGAAACTTCACACTGGACCTCAAGCAACGTGTATTCTGTGCCTCTCCACTCTTCCTCCAGACTCTGGGACCTTGATTTCCAAATGACAAGACATGGCACCTGATGTGGGGAGCCATGTCATCTGCTGGTGTTGGTTCACTGTATTTTATCAAGTCCAGTGTTGAACCGATTCCCCATTGAGAGTCTTCGCATAATCCTGTCCCCCAAACCACAGCAGTGTGAGAAACTAGTGATGTCCTGTGGGCACAGATGTGCTGAAGTCATTCAAAGCACTCCCTACACTTGCTATTAATTTTTTAACCCTATAGCCCAAAAAAGAACCGTCTGTTTAAATCTCTTCTGACACAGTGATTACTGTTCTCTAATTTTGCTCTTGGGTTTTTTTTTGTTTGTTTTGTTTTTTTTAACAAAATAAATGTGTTGAAGTGCCTTGGTTATTTAAAAAAAAAAACCATGCTACTACAGCAGTATAGCTACAGCTAATATTGTCAAATTCTGAACAAGGAAGAATAACAATATTTCAGAATAAATCAAGTATTAATACATTGTTCTCTAATTTTGATCTCCACTGTTCTTATCTCAAGACAATGACATGAATAACTATCACAGGAAAACAAAAACCTCAGCCAAGGCCCTCTCTCACAATTTTAAAGAAAGTGAATAAGTGATCCAGTCAGATACCGCATCTTGACCCAGATTACCTCCAAAATCCAAAAGTGTTCTCTGTTGTCCAAGGGCCACCTCTGGTGAAAGTTTCATCTAAATCCATACATTAGTTTTTGTGTAATCCTGTTAAAAGACAAACATGAAAACATTACCTCCTTGGAAATTGTGATGAAGTTATTCTTATAGTATACGTTCTACTGTAAAACAACACAGGAGTAATTTCAAGTCTTCAAAACAACACACACTCACCCCTAAAAGTATTGGAACACTGACAAGTTTTGTTATTTTAGCTGTTTACAAAAACATATTCACGATACAGGTATATAACCAATATGGCCAGTGTAGATTGTCAGCTTTAATGTGAGGGTATTCACATCCACATTGGCGTTACGGTTTAGGAATTGTAAATATTTTTATACAAAGTCCTTATTTCAGGGGTTCAAAAGTAATAGAACAAATGACTAAAAAGCTAGTTCATGGGCTGCATGGGCTATTCCATCATCAATAAAGCAGGTAAAAGCTCTGGAGTTGGTTCCAGGTGTGGCATATTTGGAAGCTATTGCTGTGAACCCACAACATGTGGTCAAGTGAGCTCTCAACGGAAGTGAAACAGACCATCGTTAGGCTGGGGGAAAAAAAGAAGATATCCAGAGAGATAGCAGAAATGTTGTGGGGGGGATTAACAGTTTGGTACATTCTGAGGAAAAAAGTGTACTGGTGAGCTCGAGAACTCAAAAAGGCCTGGATGTCCACAGAAGACAACAGTAGTGTCTCTGTAATTTCCCAGTTTGGGATCAATAAAGTACATCTATTGACAGTGGTGTGAAAAAGTGTTTGCCCCCTTCCTGATTTCTCATTTTTTTGTATGTTTGTCACACTTAAGTGCTTAAGATCATCAAACAAATTTAAATATTAGAAAAAGATAACACAAGTAAACACAAAATGCAGTTTTTAAATGAAGGTGTTTATTATTAAGGGTAAAAAAATGCATGGCTACATGGCCCTGTGTGGAAAAAGTGAGACACCCACCACCCCCGCGTTAAAACAAAAACTAACTGTGGGTTATCACATCTTTGAAAAGCTGAGTTCAATTTCTCTAGCCACACCCAGGCCTGATTACTGCCACACCTGTTCTCCATCAAGAAATCACTTAAATAGGACCTGCCTGACAAAGGGAAGTAGACCAAAACATCCCCAAAAGCTAGACATCATGCTGTGATCCAAAGAAATTCAGGAACAAATGAGAAACAAAGTAATTGTGATCTATCAGTCTGGAGAAGGTTATAAAGCCATTTCTAAAGCTTTGGGGCTCCAGCAGACCACAGTGAGATCCATTTTCCACAAATCACAAAAACATGAAACAGGGGTGAACCTTCCCACAAGTGGTCAACTGACCAAAATTACCCCAAGAGCGCAGCGACGACTCATCCAAGAGGTCACAAAAGACCCCACAACAACATCCAAAGAACTGCAGGCCTCACTTGCCTCAGTTAAAGTCAGTGTTCATGACTCCACCATAAGAAAGAGACTGGGCAAAAATGGCCTGCATGGCAGAGTTCCAAGACAAAAACCACTGCTGAGCAAAAAGAACATAAAGGCTCATCTCAGTTTTGCCAGAAAACATCGATGATCCCGAAGACTTTTGGGGAAATACTCTATGGGCTGACGAGACACAAGTTGAACTTTTTGGAAGGTGTGTGTCCCATTACATCCAGCATAAAAGTAACACAGCATTTCAGAAAAGGAACATCATACCAACAGTAAAATACGGTGGTGGTGATAGTGTGATGGTCTGGGGCTGTTTTGCTGCTTCAGGACCTGGAAGACTTGCTGTGGTAAATGGAAGCATAAATTCTGCTGTCTACCAAAAAATCCTGAAGGAGAATGTCCGGCCATCTGTTCATGACCTCAAGCTGAGACGCACTTGGGTTCTGCAGCAGGACAATGATCCAGAACATACCAGCAAGTCCACCTCTGAATGGCTTAAGAAAACCAAAATGAAGACTTTGGAGTGACCTAGTCAAAGTCCTGACCTGAATTCAATTGAGATACTGTGGCATGACCTTAAAAAGGTGGTTCATGCTCGAAAACCCTCCAATGTGGCTGAATTACAATAATTCTGCAAAGACAAGTGGGCCAAAATTCCTTCACAGCGCTGTAAAAGACTCATTGCTAGTTATCACAAACGCTTGATTGCAGTTGTTGCTGCTAAGGGTGGCCCAACCAGTTATTAGGTTTAGGGGCAATCACTTTTTCACACAGGGCCATGTAGGTTTGGATTTTTTTTTTCTCTTAATAATAAACACCTTCATTTAAAAACTGCATTTTGTGTTTACTTGTGTTATCTTTGTCTAATATTTAAATTGTGGAGTGTGTAAAATAAGAGACATATTCACGACAGACGGTTTATTACACACTTCACATCTTTCAAGCACAGAACAGAATGGCACATTTCAGCAGGCACTCTTCTTTTACCCAAATCTCTCTTCACAAGTTTCATGGCATTTCTCCACACACAACATGACATTTGCATTACACTGCATTCAACCCCCTACGTCCTTGACTCCTTCCTGCTATCTCGCCAGGAACCTCCTGAGCATTGTTCTCCCATGCTTAACCATTGTCTCTTGTCTGAGATGCTAAATAATCTGACTCCCCCAAGGTGCTACACCGCGCCCCCCCCCCAGCATCTTAGATAGAACAATAGAACATCAGTCCACGAGCCGTTTGGGCTTACGTCTCCTCCCATATCTGCTGTAACTGGGGTTTACCGCCTCCGTGGCGCTGCTGTGCCGGTGGGGGGCTGCTGGGAGTGTGTCTGACTGCGGGTGGGCTGTGGCGAGGGGGGGCTGCTTCGGTCTGTCCGTGTGGCTGCTCTGGTGAATCGTTTCCCTGGGGAGCTCTCCGAGGGGCCCTAGCCAACAGCACTTGCTTGTCCGCCACAACGAAAGTGGGTTTCAGTCTGTCTATGCCAATCTTCTCCCGCCTACCCCCCAAATCTAGCAAAAAATGCTTATTCCCTGTTTCTAACACTGAACGGTTCATCATAGGGTGGGCGCAATGGAGGGCGGTGGGCGTCGTGTCTGACGAACACGAACTCCGCGCACTTCAAAGTTTTAGGCACGAAAACACACGGAAAACAGTGGTGGGCAGGGCCCGGCAGCGTGCCTGTGTTTGTGCTACGCTGCAAAAGCTGAGCCGGGCAGCTGCCCGGCACGGGATTATCTGGCAGAAATTCCCCGGGCAGCCATAGGGGCTGCACAAAAACCAGCTCTGCGGGGGAAGCTTCCAAATTCTCTTTTGGCGCGGAGTGCAACCCCAATAAAACCCACGGCAACCTGTCTACCCAATTTGCATCCGTCAGTGAAGCCCTGAGTGCTGCTTTCATCTATGAAAACACTTGCATAAACCATTGGCCTGTGGGTTGTATGCGGTTGTGCGGTGAATTGAAACACCCAGGCTGCGGGCCATCGCGGACCAGAGGTCAGAAACAAATTGAGGGCCCCTGTCGGACGTAATGTCCGACGGGACTCCAAAACTCACCACCCATGCTGTTAAAAAAGCGCGTGCTACGTCCACAGACGTGGTTGCTGCCAGCGGGACTGCTTCTGGCCAGCACGTGGTGTGGTCCACCACTGTCAGGAGGTGCGTGCACCCTTGTGATGGCGGGAGGGGGCCCACGAGGTCCACGTGAACATGGTCGAACCTCTTAGCCGGTACCCGAAACGGCTCCAAGGGAGCCTTCGTGTGTCTGTGTACCTTGGCTTGTTGGCACGCCACGCAGGCTGCAGCCCACTCTTTTACTTGTTTGCGTAGGCTCGGCCACACAAACTTCTCTCCCACCATTTTGACTGATGCGCGCACTCCTGGGTGCGCCAGAGTGTGAACCGATTCAAACATGCGGCGCCGCCACGCGACCGGGACCACCGGACGACATCGCAGATTTGGGGGGGCCGCCATTTTGCAGCACCCTGCTCTCCAGCCTTAACCCTGTTGGTCCAGACTGGAGCGCGCGCACGTCTGCATCACTAATCTGCTCCGCGGCTATGGCTGCATAATCTATCCCCATGCAGACCGGGGCCACCACGGCGCGCGAGAGGCAGTCCGCCACCACATTCAGTTTACCCGACACATGCTGAATATCGGTAGTAAACTCTGAGATCGCGGCCAGCTGTCTCTGCTGCCGGCCCGACCACGGTTCTGAAACCTTGGCCATCGCGAATGTTAGTGGCTTGTGATCCACGAACGCGGTGAAGCTGCGCCCTTCCAGCCAGAACTGAAAGTGGTGTATGGCCAGGTGGAGAGCCAGCAACTCTCTATCAAATGCGCTGTATTTACGTTCGCTGTGGCGCAAAGTTCTGCTGAAAAAAGCGAGCGGCTGCCAAGCCCCGGCGACACGCTGCTCCACGACCGCCCCTATGGCCACGTCTGAAGCGTCGGTGGTGAGCGCTATCCAGGCCGCCGGGTGCGGGTGCGCCAGCAGTGCAGCGTTTGCCAGGGCTGCTTTAACCTCCGAGAACGCCCGCTCTCGCTCCGGGGTCCATTCGACCCTATCCGCGGGTTTCTGTCTCTTGAGCGGCGCGGCGTACAATGGTTGCATGAGCTGCGCCGCGCGGGGAAGGAAACAGTTATAAAAATTCACCATCCCAAAAAATTCCTGCAGCGCCCTGACCATCTGAGGCCGGGGAAAATCCGCCACGGCGTGCACTTTGTCAGGCAGCGGGATCGCTCCTTCCAGAGAGACGCGGTGCCCCAAAAAAATCAATCTCCGTCACGCCGAACTGGCATTTCGCCGGGTTGATTATTAACCCGTGCTCCTCCAACCTCCAGAAAACCGTCGTGAGGTGGGTTTCGTGTTCGTCTTCGGACGCACTGGCTACCAGGATATCGTCCAGGTAGACGAACATGAACGGGAGATCGCGCAGCACTGCATCCATCATGTGCTGGAACGTCTGTGCCGCGCCTTTTAACCCGAATGGCATGCGCAGGAACTCGAATAGACCGAACGGAGTTATTACCGCTGTTTTGGGTACGTCTTCCGCGCGCACTGGGACTTGGTGGTAACCGCGGACCAGGTCTATTTTGGAAAAAACGCGCGCTCCGGCGAGGTGAACGAAAAAATCCTGTATGTGGGGAATTGGGTAGCGGTCGTGCACTGTGGCATTGTTCAACCTGCGGAAATCACCGCACGGTCGCCACGATCCCTCAGCCTTAGGGACCATGTGTAGCGGGGATGCCCATGGGCTGTTCGAATGCCTGATGATGCCCAGCCTTTCCAGGTTGGCGAACTCCTCGCGCGCTATGGCCAGTTTAGCTGCGTCCAAGCGCCGAGGTCTTGCAAAAACGGGTGGCCCGGTGGTGGTGATAAAGTGCTCCACCCCGTGTTTAGCGATGGCCGCGGATAACGTCGGGACCGTGAGTGCTGGGAACTGAGTGAGCAGTGTGTGGAACTTACCGCCTGTAGCTGTGATGTTGGCTTGTGCTGTTGGCCAGGTCACTCGAGCTATACAGGGGAGAGAGTCAAAGGACAGTGCATTAACCAGGCGCCTGTTAGCAACATCAACCAGTAAACCATGTGCACACAGAAAATCAGCCCCCAGGATATGGTAATTCAGTGCTGCTACGACAAAAGTCCACTCGTATGTACGGCCGTGTAGAGATAAGATCAGTGTCCTCTCACCAAAGGTCTTAATTTCCGAGCCATTTGCTGCCAACATCACGGGGCCACTAGGTCCTGCCAGCTGGTCAGCGTAGGTCGGCAGGATGAAGCTCCTCTGGGCTCCAGTGTCCACGAGGAAACGCCTCCCGAGCACGCGTCCTTCATGTAGAGCAGCTTGTTCTCTTCACCGAGGGTCACAGCTGCTACCGACCGTCGGCCTCGGCGTTTTCCCGAGCGCTTGAATTGGCATGGTGGCGCACATCTACGTGCGATCTCTCCCAAGCGGCGGTGGTAGAAACAGAGCATGTCTCTCTGGCGCTCCTTGGCCCCCGCTGCTGCTACCGTCGGTGGCTCCTCGCCTCCTCTGGTCGTCTCGCTGGGCTCCGCCACTGCCGCGTTGACTGTGATCGCCCTGGTGGTGAGGATGATCCGGTCTGCCTCCTGGGCTAGGGCACGGTAGTCACATGCGGCCAGCAACGGCGAATTGGCCAGAACCGCTCTTGCCACCGTTGGAAGGTTCCGGAGGAAAAGTTGGGCAAACAGAAAGTGCCCGTCGTCCGTGCCCATTAACGCCAGCATCTTCTCCATCAGGTCGATGGCCAAACCATCTCCTAACTCGGTCCGTCTCAGGAGCCTCTCCGCTCTCTCACATTCCGAGAGCGTGTAGCGCTGGATGAGCGCAGCCTTAAGCGCCTCATATTTGTTGCGGGCTGGCGGCTGATCGAGCAGGCTCGCTACCTGCTGAGCTGTGCGTGCGTCCAGCGCTGCGACCACATGGTAGAATCTGGTGTCATCTGCCGTTACTCCCCGGAGGGCGAACTGGGGCTCGGTGTGGTGGAACCAAGAGCGCAGATTGTGCTGCCAGAAGTCCAGTAGCTTGACTGAAACCCCACACGCGTGGCTGGGGGTTCCAGTCCAGGCTGTCTGTGGGGTTCTTGCCTCGTGTTCCATAATACGTCTTGGGTCACCAGTGTGGAGTGTGTCAAATAAGAGGCAGATTCACGACAGACGGTTTATTACACACTTCACATCTTTCAAGCACAGAACAGAATGGCACATTTCAGCAGGCACTCTTCTTTTACCCAAATCTCTCCTCCCAAGTTTCATGGCATTTCTCCACACACAACATAACATTTGCATTACACTGCATTCAACCCCCTACGTCCTTGACTCCTTCCTGCTATCTCGCCAGGAACCTCCTGAGTGTTGTTCTCCCATGCTTATAAGATAAGATAAGATAAGCCTTTATTAGTCCCACAATGGGGAAATTCCAGGATTGCAACAGCACAGGGATAGCAACACTCAGAGCAACAATCAGAAGGCAAGAAAAAACAACATCTAGTAAACATATGTCCATATTACTATAAATGTATATATATAGACACACAGTGCAGAGCATTATGGCTGGTGAATGTGCAGCAGAAAGTCTAAGCTCTCTCTCCGCGGATGCAGCGGGCCAGCTGGAAGTCTTTGGGCATGATGGTGACCCCCTTAGCGAAGAAGAGACCACCAGGTGGGCCTCGCTGGTCTCCTGCAGAGCCATGACGGCAAAGCTCAGGAAACGCAGGACGGTCTTGAATTCCTGAGCGATCTCCCTCACCAGGTGCTGGACGGGCAGCTTACGGATGAGCAGCTCCGTGGATTTCTGGCAGCGACGGATCTCTCTCAGAGCACGGGCCTGTGACGGCGAGGCCTCTTCACTCCGCCGGTGGCCGGAGCGCCTCTCCGAGCAGCCCTGGTGGCTAGCTGTCTCCTGGGGGGCTTCTTCCTCCAGTAGATTTTACGGGCGGTCTGCTTGGTTCTTGCCATCGCTCTTTATTATTCTGACTTATACTTCTTTCACGCCGCCTAAACTCCAGCCCGGCACCCGCGTCCTTTTCGCTACAGCTCCCGGTATGTCGAGTTTCCCATTAGCACCGGGCGGCGGCCAAGTGCTAGCTAGCACTATCCACTGTGTCTTGTCTGAGATGCTAAATAATCTGACTCCCCAAAGGTGCTACAAAATTTGTTTAATGATCTGAAACATTTAAGTGTGACAAACGCAAAAAAATGAGAAATCAGGAAGGGGGCAAACACTTTTTCACACCACTGTATCTATCTAATAGCAGAATCCATTCCATGGTAAAGAAAAACCCCGTCACAACATCCATCTAAGTGAAGAACACTCTCCAGGAAGTAAATGTATCTGTATCTACCATAAAGAAAAGACTTCATGAGAGCAAATGCAGACAGTTCGCCACAAGGTTCAAACCGTTAATCAGCCTCAAAAATAGGAAGGCCAGATTCATCATCATCATCATAGCAGTCTGTTGGGGGCGACAATGACTGTTTCATTTAGGTCTGATCAGATTCCTCCACGCAGCTCTGTAATTCGCTTTCCGCTGCCAGGAACTTCTGACCTTGTTAACCTGGGCGACGTCCGAGCCGGTATGAGTTGCTCTCTGACTGACCATTTCATGAAACTGCTTGCAAAGTATTTGAGTACTCCTAGCTTTTGCTGGACTAGCGACAGATTAGACTGGTTGGGACCATGCGTGGTCCTACAGAGACTGTCAGATGTAGTGTACAGGGTGAGGCTGAAGAAGAAGAACCACCGGGTGGTGGTGCTTCACCGCAACCGCCTTGCCCTGTACCAGCCAGCTGTCCCATGGGTGGGTGAGCCAGAGATCCCGGTTGAGGCTTGAATGGACACTAACGAGCCTGTGTGTACCAGCGGCTGCCAACAGCGGGCACCCCAACTCCTGGACAGGTTTCTATTGGACTTCTGAGTTAGACTTATTATTCTGGGGACAGAAACCAGTCCAGGGGGGGACAGTGTAACGTCGGCTCTGTGATGGGGGGGCTCCCGGCAAGCTTTGCGCCACAGGGGGATTCAAAGACTGCTATTATTCTTGTGTTCTGAGCAATATTATTGTACTGTTGTGGAGAAAGGAGGCAGGCGAGGCAACAAGCTGGACAACACAGAAATTTTATTCTTTCTCCAACATAACTTACAGCAAAAAAAGCTCCCGGGTCTCTGTGCATTCCTCTTTTATGTTTTTAATACCATACATCGAGACCCAGAACATCCGACCATCATACATTATGTTTAGAACAAAGCCTGTGTGGCACATTAACATGACATAACGCCGGCACCGCTCTGACACCCTTCTTCTCCCAGCAGTTCTGGCATTTACTCCTCTCCCCGGGGGGCGCATAGTCCTTACTGTCCCGTCTTATACCCCCTGGTGACACCTCCTCTTTCGGTCCATTGTTCCCTGGGTGGAGAAGTCCAACACCATGCGCCCACACAGCCCCCCCCCCCCGATCACCCAGAAAGGTCACTAACCCCCCCCACCCACCCACCCACCCATCCTTTGTGCTTGAGCTGGCGCCCATAGCGGCTGTAGCGGGGGGTCAGCAATCCAGTCGAACCACCCTGCTGGCGGGGTGTACAGGAGGGCACGTCAGTCTGTGTAGGAGAAAAGGGGGGGGAGAAAACACATCAGCTTCACAAACGCAGGTCCCTGCTGAGGGATCACCAACTTGCGGAGCCACCAACAGTGGGCGTCTGCGTTGGGGAACTTCGGCCAACACCACCTGCTCATCTACCAACACAAAAGCGGGCTTCAGCCTGTCGATGCAGATGGTCTCCCTACGTCCCCCCAAGTCTAACACAAAATGCTTCGCCCCAGGTTCCAACACCCTGAACAGTCCGTTGTACAGTGGGTGCAGTGGTGTCCGGTGCGCATCATGCCTGACAAAAACAAAACTGGCGTTCTGCAAGCTTTTTGGGACAAAGGTGCAGGGAAAACATTGGTGGGCCGGGCCCGGTACATTAAAAGCCTCCGTACTGTGCAAAAATTGCGCGGGCGGCTCAGTCTCGGGTGCAGGGTTTTCCGCTAAAAACTCTCCGGGGATCCCCAGCAGCTGAGAAAAAACGAGTTCTGCCGGGGAGGCTGCCAAATCCTCCTTAGGTGCAGAGCGCAACCCTAAAAGAACCCAGGGCAGGTGGTCGACCCAATTTGCATTCGTGAGCGAAGCTCTGACTGCTGCTTTAAGTGACCTATGAAAACGATCGCATAACCCGTTAGCCTGGGGGTTGTACATGGTAGTGTGGTTAATTTTGACCCCCAGGCTCTGGGCCATCACAGACCAGAGTTCTGAAACGAATTGTGAACCCCTGTCGGAAGTGATGTCCGATGGGGATCCGAACTGTGCGACCCAAGCAGACAAAAAAGCACAAGCCACTTCTGCAGACATGGTAGAAGCCAGCGGGACCATTCCAGGCCAGCGCGTGGTGTGATCCACGATTGTTAAAAGGTGTGTGAAACCTTGCGACGACGGGAGGGTCCCACCAAATCCACATGGACGTGGTTGAACCTCCTGGCTGGGATTTGGAACTGCTCGAGGGGGGCTCTGGTGTGCTTGTGCACTTTGGCCCTCTGGCATGCGACGCAATCTGCAGCCCACTCCTCCACGTCCTTGCGCAAGCGTGGCCAGATGAATTTCAACCCCACTAGCTTCACCGAAGCATGCATTCCCGGATGCGAAAGGGAGCGGACCAACTCAAAAACACGACGGTGCTAAGAGCTCAGAACCACCGGGCGTGGGCAGCCGGTGAAGACATCGCAGAGCAAGGGAGGGCACCCTTCTTGCACCACCCTGCTCTCCAGCCTTAACCCAGTAAGGTGCAGACTGGAACACGCAAATGTCCGCGTCCTCGGCTTGTTCCGCAGCCATCTTGGGGAAATCTATTCCCATGTAGACCGGGGAGACTAACATGCATGACAGACAATCGGCCACGATGTTGAGCTTACCAGCGACGTGTTGAATGTCAGTAGTAAACTCC
This sequence comes from Pholidichthys leucotaenia, assembly GCA_020510985.1. NCBI lineage: Eukaryota > Metazoa > Chordata > Actinopteri > Cichliformes > Pholidichthyidae > Pholidichthys > Pholidichthys leucotaenia. The sequence goes on along the minus strand of CM035838.1, from coordinate 360,881,917 downwards.
GAAATTGCAGCCAAATGCCATTGCTGCCAGGCCGACCACGGTTCCAAGACCTTGGCCATTGTGTACGTCAGCGGCTTATGGTCCACAAACGCAGTGAACTTGGGCCCCCTAACCAAAACTGGAAATGGCGCGTCGCCAGGTGGAGAGCCAGCAATTCTCTATCGAACGTGCTGTATTTGCGTTCGTTGTTGCACAAAGTTTGGCTGAAAAATGCAAGCAGCTGCCACAAACCTGAGACGTACTGCTCCACCACTGCCCGTACGGCAACATCAGACGCGTCCATAGTGAGCGCTATCCGTGGGGATGGATCCGGGTGGGCGAACAACGCAGCATCTGCAAGTGCTGTTTTGGCGTTAGTAAAAGCCTGGATTCGCTCGGGAGTCCAGTCGATGGCCTCTGTGGGCTTCTTTTTTTTAAGCGCGGCATACAACGGCTGCATCAGCTGGGCTGCCTGGGAAAGGAAACGGTTATAAAAATTAACCATTCCCCAAAACTCCTGTAGGGCTGTCACGGTCAACGGGCGCGGAAAGTCCGACACAGCGCACACCTTATCCGTTAACGGAATCGCACCCTCTGGCGAAATGCAGTGGCCCAAAAAATCAATCTCTGGCACGCCAAACTGGCACTTCGCCGGGTTAACTATCAGCCCGTGCACCTCCAACCTCTGGAAAACCATCTTGTTAAAAGCTCCTAATTGAACTGGTTTTCTCTTATTACTGCAGGTACATAACTGATCTTCTTGGAGGAGAGAAGTTTGTTTTCTGCTCAGTGGTGCTTCCGGCATTATGCCATCTGTCACGAGTGATGGAGGCCACCGAGGATGACCCAACTTACATAATTCGATTCAAGGAGACCTTCACAGCAGACCTAGAGAAACGCAAAGAAAAAACTAACACTGCATGGCTGAGGGTAGCAACAGCACTGGATCCTCGGTTTAAGGACCTCAAGTGTCTGAGCAAACCTGAGAGGGCTGAGGTGTGGAGTTCCATCACTGCCTTGCTGAGAGACATGGACAATCCTGCACAGCCACAAGAGCCAGAAACATCCGAACCACCGAAGAAATGATTATCTCTCATGCTTGTCCCAGAGTCTTCGTCTGATGAGGAGGATGACAGTATTGAGAAGTGTCTTGAGCGCTACAGGGTAGAGCCCACTACTGGCATGGAGGACTGTCCCCAACAGTGGTGGTCCAAACATGAAGGGGCGCACCTGGCTTGAAGAACATAGCTTGAACATGAAGGCTCTGCTTGCACGCAAGTGCCTGGCAACACCTGCCACGTCCGTCCCCCTGTGAGAGGTTGTTTTCACTGTCTGGTCATGTGATTCAGAAGAAGCGTGCTGCTGTCATCTGAAAATGTAAACAAGCTTGTCTGTTTGGGCAACTGGCTCAATAGAAATAAGTAAATGGGAACAACCCCTGTATGTTGTTCTGTTAGTGTTAACTTTTATGTTGGGTGTCCATGTTCTTTTTTAGAATAACTTCAAGTTAAGGTGAAATAGCTGGAAATTGTGTTCCTCTACCTGTGCTGAAGAGGATAAAGAAAAGTCTGTTTTAGCCAAAGAAGTTGGAAGTATAAGCTAAGTAAGTTGCATTATATAGGTGGAGTCCTGGTTCTATATTCTACTCCTCATTTGCACTGCCTCTTTGATGTTTACAGTTTATTTACAGTTTACTACAGGAGTAAAGTTGGACATTGAATTGTGTAAGCATTGTTGCTACAATGACGTTATTAAGCTCTGCCATTCTGTGATTTACACATGCAATATTTCAGCACTTTTGAGGATTTTTTTTTTTTGAGAATATTCTGAATGAATAGTTGTCATTTTTGACATATTGAGCTTTAATAAACCTGCAGTTGCAGAAAGCAAGCATATTTGTCTACTCCCATGTTTATAAGAGTATGAGAAACTTGAAAATTTGGCAAGTTAAAGTACACTGTATTTGAAAGGAAAAATATGCGATTAATGCGTTATAAATCACGATTAACTCAATCATTCAAAAAATTAATCGCGATTAGAAATTTTAATCATCCAACACCACTAATTATAGTGTTCCCTTTTTGCTTCAGAGCTCCGTGAGAGAAGGGTGAAGTTGTATTAATGCTGCTGACTAGGAGATTTTTGTTGTTTGCTGTTTGTCAGAAATAAATGGAGAATGCTTCCAAAGAGCACCAGGTGTGTGGGTCTCCTACTTTCACAACAATCACAACGCAGAGTCCCCACCGGTTACACGCCCACAAACAGTCAGACTTGACCCCCACCACTTCTCCTCACTGTCACTCAGCACTGGCTCCCCCCAGGGCTGCTTGCTAAGCCCTTTACTGTACATCCTGTATAACTCTGACTGTATTCTAACTCACCCAACCACCGTCATCATGAAGTACGTGGACAATACCATCTTGGTTGGGCTCACTACTGATGATGATGAGAAAGCATACAGGGTGGATTTAGAGAATCTGCTGTTGTGGTGCTCACCAAACAACTTGAAATTGAATGTCCACAAAACCAACAAACTCATAATGGACTTCTGGAAGAGCAGACGGGACATCACGCCCCTCCTTATAAATGGAGACCACGTGGAAACCGTCACCACCTTTAGGTTTGTGGGCACCCACATCACCTCTGACCTCTCCTGGACTGTCAACACCAAGGCCCTGGTGAAGAAAGCCCAGCAGTGGCTGCACTTCCTCCATGTCCTGAGGAAGAACAACCTGGACCAGAAGCTGCTGCTGGCTTTCTACCCTTGCTCAGTGGAGAGCGTCCTCACCCACTGTCTGAGTGTGTGGTACGCCGGCTCCAAAGCTGAGAACAGGAAGGCTGTGCAGAGGGTTATCAACACTGCCCCCCAAAAATCATCGGTGGCCCTTTGCCCTCCCTGGAGGACATTTCCAGATCCTCATGTCTCAGGAAGACCAAGGCCATCACAGGAGACCCCTCACATCCCGCCCACCACCTGACTGATCTGCTTCTCTCTGGATGACAGTTCAGATCAATCAGCTCCCACACCTCCAGACTGACAGTTTCTTCCCCTGGGCCATCCGAACTGCAAACAGCCGGAGCTCCATCTCTTCCCACCCCCCACCCCTTCCCCAATGCTCACATACACAGAACTGAGGACCTCTTAATTATTATAATAATCACACCTGTATATTTTCCATAATTCTTTATTTATAATTAAAAAAAACCTCACCTGTCTTTGCACTCCACACTTTTCATGCACATTGATCCATCTGTGAAGCCACTACCTAATTTGCATATATTTTTATAATTCTGGGCTATTTTATTCAAATGTGTGTTTTGGAACTCTCTGTTTTTATCTTTTTTTCATACTGTGCAGTGGCCTGATGGAACACCCACAATTTCATTGTACTTTGCAACTGCATAATGACAATAAAGCCTATTCTATTCTATTCAGTTCAGAAAATGAGTCTTGCAGCTTGGTTGCAGATATACATGGGGTGGCCGGAGGGTGGACAAGACTTGATCAGTGGGGCCATATACTAAGGAAGGAAATTATTGTGTTCCTCTCTCTAACACACACACTCACATACACTACTGAACTATTGTGATCACTGTGGTCACATTAGAGAAGCATGGGATGTAAAATATCTTTACATTAATAATCTGGGCCACCAAGTGGAAATATTTTCAACAAATAAAGCTAAGCTCAAGCAGGAGATTTTTGCATGAAATACTTTGCATGGTTTATTTAACACAGTTTGTGTTGCACAAATGAACAGAATGTTATACAGTACGTATCTAAATGCAGAGTCAAAATTATATAAATAATGATAAATAAAAATAGGAATATAATAATAATAATAACAATAATTTGACATCAAAACTGAACATTGGCACTCCCAAGTGGCAAATAATGTTTTTTCTCATTAGAACAAAGTGCAACCATGCATAGTGCAAATGGTTCAACCTTTACCACACACACAGACACAGTTTGATACTATTACTTTAGATATACATTACGCACCACCAAGTGCAAAACAATTTTTGGTTAGATTCATAACAACATTATCCTTCGGTTCTGGTGAGATCTGGCAAAATTTTTGACAAAGGCATCAATGCACGGTGGCGCAGTGGTTTAGCACTGTGGCAGCGCAGTTTTACCCTTGGCCGGGGGATCGCGGGGATCATGAGATCGTGGGTTCGATCCCAGCCCCCGACCAACAGTGAGCTGTGTGGAGTTTGCATGTTCTCCCCGTGTTGCGTGGGTTTACTCCGGGATTTCTCCGGTTTCCTCCCGCACACCAAAAACGTAGTGTGACGTTTGCAGGGGTTCACACACAAAAAGACAATGGAGCAGATGGCTGTGATCAACCTGATTTATTTTTCACACCCCGACCCCCAACCTGCAACTTAGTACACAGAGCAGTGGAGGTCATTCCCCCAGACCTCCGTTTCAATCATGGTTACACACACATGATACATCTTGCCCTAATCCTGCTAAACACTGCTGGGTCATTATAATGCAGTTATAATGACACAGCAGTATAACCCAGAAATAACACATTTAACACACACAGTAACGTTTCAAACTGGCAAAGCATGCTGGGAAATCCCTGGCTCCCTTAAAATGGCCCCGACGTTACACTAGGTTTAGGGCGCTCGCGCACGCAGCGACCAGCAGCCGGTGGCTTGTCACCAGACTGTAAACCAAGTCTACCTACGGGTACAAATAAGTAACAAAAAAACAAAAAAAATGTTGAGGGCACGTGCCCTCCTTGATTCATTCAACACTTAGAATGCCGAGGTGACTTAACCTGCCATCAGGTCATTGTTGTTCTGAGGTGGTTTCTTATCATTTTCAGAGCAAAGGCACTTCTCTTGCATGATGAAATGCTGACTGGAATGACCACAGAAATTTTGCAAAGTCTGAATAACTCATGGAAAACCTCTTTGTAAGGTTCCAGAAACAACCAAATCAAGTAGTATAGCTGGTCTGTCTGCACCTCTTTCTTCTCTCCTCTGGAGAAGCCACCTGGTCTGATGAACCTCATGTTTGAGGTCTTCTAAATCTGCCTCAAAAGTCTGTCCAAAGGCAAATAAAGGCTCCTCTTTCATAAATGTTGTGTTCTTGGGGTCAAGAGATTTGCACACTTTGTATTATCTCAAAGGTTTTTGGGGTTTTTTTGAGGAAAACCACCTCTGCAGCTCAGTTGTGAGACAATCAAGTATTTTATAGAAGATCAGGTTCAGGTTCAGGTTCAGGTTACTTTATTTGTACCCGTAGGTAGATTTGTTTTGCAGTCTGGTGACATCCATATTTACAAGCCACTAATTACATTCAACATAGACACAAACACAGGCACATATGAAGCTGACTATAAACATGATAAAAATACTCAAGGCTCCATCAATCGGTATAAAAAGACAAAGAGATGGGAGAAAAACCAGAGGTAAGAGAGAAAGGTCATATTAAAAGTTAAAAACTAGTCAAAGAGGTTAAAAACTCAAAGGTCTAAAACCCAATAAAATATTTAGAACCCAAGTGACATCCTACAGAAATAAGTAAATATAAAATGGAGTTAATAAATAGGTACCTAAATTATGTGCAATATATTTTTACAGCTTGTTCAACTCTTTGACAGCAGCAGGGACAAAGCTGTTTTTGTAGCGCTGGGTTCTACTTTTTGGGACAGCAAACCTCCGTCTTGAGGGAAGAAGCTGAAAGTGGCAGTGCAAAGGGTGGGAGTCATCATTTAAAATGGAGGTAGCCATCCTCTGTACTTGTCTGGTGTACAGGGATGTCAGGTTCAGCTGTGGCTCACCAAGCAAACGACTGGACCATCTAACTACCTGATCCAAGGATTTCCTCTGTTTCAGTTTTATCTGACCAAACCATGACACTAAAGAAAAGGATAAAACAGATTCAGTAAAAGCCCGATAAAACATTGTCATTATGGTTCGGTCAACTTGGAAGCGTGCAAGTTTTCTCAAGCAATGCAAATGTTGCTGACCCTTTTTGCACACCCTTTCACAGTTCTCTTCAAAGTTTAAATTACTGTCAATAATCGTCCCAAGATATTTGTAGGATTGTACACATTCGGTGGTCTGGCCTTTTAGTATGGTGACTTTGTGCCTGGGAATTTTCCTCCTTAAGTCAATAATCATGTCTTTAGTTTCTGTTGTATTCAGCTGCAGGTAGGAATCCTCACACCAGTGAACAAAATCATCAACTACTGGGCCGTGGCCACTATCACCATCCTGGAGGAGACTGACAATAACTGAGTCATCAGCATACTTTATAATGTGTCTGTTGTCATGTCTGCTCTGACACATGTTTGTGTACAGGATGAAGAGTAGTGGTGACAACACACACCCCTGAGGAGAGCCAGTAAAAGAGCACTTTAGGTCAGACAATATACCATTGACCCTTACTCTCTGCGTCCTGTTGGTTAAGAAATCCAGAATCCAACCCACCAGATTATAGCTCAAATCAAATTGTTGCAGGAGCCTTTCAACTAAGATATGAGGTTGGATTGTATTAAAGGCGGAGGAAAAGTCCACAAATAAAAGTCTGGCGTGTGTCCCATTAAAATCCAGATGTTTAAAAAGCATGTTAAACAGAGTGACAGTGGCATCCTCCACTCCTCTGTGTGGCCTATAGGCAAACTGCAGAGGATCCAATGCATGTTCAGTCTGCTTTAGGACCTTACATCTGACCAGGTTTTCAAAAATTTTCATTAAAATTGAAGTCAAAGCAACTGGTCTGAAGTCGTTTACCGTTTTAGGACAGCTGGATTTTGGAACGGGAACAACCATGGCTTCTTTCCAGATCTTAGGCACATGTGTCTGTAAGGACTTATTGAAAATGTAATGAAATATAGGACTCAGTTCATGTGCACAGGACTTTACCAAGCGCCCACATACACTACCGTTCAAAAGTTTGGGGTCACTTAGAAATTTCCTTATTTTTGAAAGAAAAGCACTGTTTTTTTCAATGAAGATAACTTTAAACTAATCAGAAATACACTCTAATATCTAATATACATTGATAATGCGGTAAATGACTATTCTAGCTACAAATGTCTTGTTTTTGGTGCAATATCTACATAGGTGTATAGAGGCCCATTTCCAGCAACTATCACTCCAGTGTTCTAATGGTACAATGTGTTTGTTCATTACGTCAGAAGGCTAATGGATGATTAGAAAACCCTTGGGCAATCATGTTAGCACAGCTGAAAACAGTTTAGCTGGTTAGAGAAGCTATAAAACTGACCTTCCTTTGAGCAGGCTGAGTATCTGGAAAAAATTATTTCAAATACAAATCCTTATTTCTAACCTTGTCAATGTCTTGACTATATTTTCTATTCATTTTACAACTCATGGTGGTAAATAAGTGTGACTTTTCATGGAAAACACAAAATAATTGTCTGGGTAACCCCAAACTTTTGAACGGTAGTGTATATTATCAAGGCCCTGACTTTTGTTCACTTTTACAGCGCAGAACTCCCTTTTAACATCCTGCACCTCAATATTAAAGTGCTGATTGTCTTTGAGTTTCTGTTTCAAATCTTGGATTTCTGTGCTAAAATCAAAGGAGTCAAAACGACCATAAAAACAATTAAGAGCATTAGCCAGCTCTGTGTCTGAATTAAAACCATCTAAAAACACACGATTACTGTGCTCTGTGCTCTGAAGGCCTGCAATAGTTTTCATACTGGCCCAGGCTGAACCAAGTTTCTTTGTTGCCATCTTGCTTTCCAATTCTGATTTATAATTCTGTTTTGCTCTTAAAATTTCGGACTTCAGCTCTTTTGTGGCAACCTGTAGCTCAGAAACAGACCCCTGTTTAAAGGCAAGTGCTTTCCTCTGTAAGCAGGATTTAACTGATTTTGTAACCCATGGTTTGTTGTTGGGATATATTTTGACACGTATACGTGGAACAATCTTATTTTTACAGAAAGACATGTATGAGCATGTGACGTCCACCAAAGAGTCCAAATCATCCCCGCAGGCCAGTGTGAACATCTCCCAGTCTGTACAGTCAAAGCATTCCTGGAGGCTGTGCACTGAATCTTCTGTCCACACATCAATGTCTCTCGTCTCCACCTTGCCTCTTCTGAGAGCAGTTTTATATGTGGGCAGCAAATGTACACAGTTGTGATCTGAGGATCCTAAAGGAGGAAGGGGGAGTGATTTATAGGCCCTGTAGAAGAGCTTGAAAGAACGAGGCGGTATGATATATAAACCAAAGTTTATTATCAGCTCTCCTAACAAGTCTCATCTAAGTGCAGAAGCAGCAGAAGGAAAAGAGACCGAATACCTCCGGCTCTCTGACTTTATACTTGCACATAACAAAAGACATGCATATCAAAGGCTGATATCCCTCATTATCATAATCCCCCCATTGTCTTGGTACTTCCTCTCTTCGCCCTGGGGGGGTGAGGGTAGCTCCTCCGGTCTCCACCGCAGTGTCTGGGAACGTCTTTGTTCTTCACTGGCGGTTGAGAGTCTTTGTCCTTTCAGAGGTGTGAAGTCGCCTTACATATGTAATCACCAAACATTCCCACATGCTTCAACATATGTAGGTTATGGAATATATGATTAATATAGCCCACAGCCCCCCCCCCAAACGACTAAGAAAGGACAATAGAAAAATTCACAATTTAAGATAATTACTATGACATACTGTTACACCTCTTGCCACAGAAGAAACTTTCCAGCAGCCATGCCCCTAAGAGAGTTCAGTGGTAATCATAACAGCAGAGTAAAATCATAAGTCAGTCCTAAACTGTTACAGCACAATAAAGCCACATTTCCACTATATAGTTCTGCGCTACTCTTTTCTTTTCTTTACTACTTGTTTCTCCCGCGGCTGCGCCTCCATCACAACCGCGGAAAGACGAGTATTGCTGGGGTGGGCGGGATCGAGGTGGCGCTACACTGCTGACATATAAAGGACGAGACTGACTCCTCAACAACACAGAAAAAAATAGTGGATTACGAGCGGAGGATTTCCACGGTTTTTAACACAATGAATGTCTTTAACGAGACAAGAGAATTTTACAGGAGAAGACGACGTGGATTGAGACAACACACGTTGGAGCAGGAGAGGAGAATAGCGGTTGCCCAGGAGGAATCTGAAGCAGCTGCATATGAAGCAGAGATCATTTCATTTGTTCAGTGTTCATGTGCATACATATGTCAAACGTGTTTTTTTAAATAAAATGTTGTGCACTTTTAAACTACGTCGCCTCTGTTGTTCAAAACGGTTAAATGTTAACACATGGTTAATTAAATGCTGAAACACCGGGGTAATTTAAAATAATGCAGAAGCTTAATCCTAAACCCCTTTAACTTACCAAATAATTTATAATATTATAAAAAAGCCAATCCAAATCTAGACCCATTTTGTGTATTGTGTAATAATGATACACTGATGATAAACTGACTTCCCAAAAAAAGCAGCAGCTAGACTGAACGCACTGTTGGTTTGATGGAATTGCCAATTTGACCTTGGAATTATATGTGGAAACTTGTTATACTTCCAGTTAACTTTAACTTACCAAATAATTAAAAATATTATAAAAAAGCCAATCCAAATCTAGGCCCATTGTGTATCTTTTTTCCCATCTATTGTTATTTATAAGGGTTATCTGTTCAGTGGTGGCTAATTACACACTAAAACAACGTAGAAATGACTCCCCAAAAAAAAAAAATGCTGCAGCTTGACAACTCACTTTTGGTTTGATGGAAATGCCAATTGACCTTGGAATTTTATGATGAAACTTTTTTTAATCCTACTAAATACACTGACATTGTCACACTGCCCAACACCAAATTATAATTTTCTTTTTCAAACCAAAGATCACTATGGATCTATTGAATCACAATAGCATAGGTTTATCATATACATGTCAACGTTTACAACATCAAAAATGTTATATTTGGGTTTACATGTATGGGTATTTTTGCTTTATATTATACTAGACTGCTTATAATTTATTGGAATTCTCAGAATTTGGAATGCCGATATAACATTCAATTCACATGTACTTACCTTTTACCCAATTCGACTTTCACCTTTATCAGTGTCTACTGCTGAATGTAAATTACACCTGTGCAATTGCTTACAATTTTACTTAAAAACTGTACCCAATGTAGAGCAATGGATACAGCAGTGGTAATATTTATTAAATTTAACAATAACATTACCATTAAAAATCTTGACACCTTTATGGCTGAACAGCAGGATTAGGGTCATATGAGGCAATGGAATGTGTATGTAATTATTCGCCTTTATCATCCAGTGTTATAATATACAAACCACACTTTTATCCAAAAGACTAACATTTTATTACATTACAAATATTCCCAAAACATGTTAACAAATGGGGAGCTTTCAGTACTTCGACCAGACTGCCAAAATGGTTTAGGAAGGCTCCGTGGAAGGAAGCCGTCTCTGTCAGCTCATCCCTTCTTAATGCGGCTAACTGCAGGTGTCTTTCGCGCTGTTCGAGCATCCTTTCATGGATCCGCATCTCCTCAGCATGATTCTGGGCCATCAGTGATGCAAGGTCTGCAATGTTGCTGGACATTTTCAGCTTGCCTATATGAAAGACAGAAGTCATTGTATTTAGATAACACCGGATCAAAACATGTCAGAAAAAATATTATGGAATTAAACTGCTGAAAGCCTGTGGTGGGATGCTTCGTTGCTGTATTTAAGCTCTACTGTCATGTTGTTGCCCCTCAGTAGAGTGGACTATAAGCAACTAATGTGGTGATGTGGTTAGGCCCCCCTTCATTTCAAAAAGGATTAATTGTAAAAAGTATTTTGATTTAATGGGTTATTTTTAAAAGAATTTCTTTGTACTGTGGCCTCATAAATCAGAATGGGTTAATAGTGTTAGCTGACTTGAAGAATTTCAATCAAGCATTTTGATTTGAAGTTGGTACATGTGCTCCTTTTTTTTTGTGAAAATACAACAGTATTTGCACCACCAACACACCTATAACACTGGGCCACTGTGGCTATGAACACCCCTGAATCTAGTATTTTTATAAACGTAGAAAGACATTTTAAATTCCTTATTATGCGTCTATAGAAAATAACAATCACATATAAAAACAACCGGGTGGTAATTTTCAGTTTGTTGTGCCTTACCAGCACGAGATGCCAGATGGTGATGGACCTGGCGGTCCAGTGAGGCGGACCCCTGGGATTTGAAAACTGTGTATAGAAGGAAAAAAACACACAATAAAGCTCACAAACAAAGTGCAACATGTACCGCAAACACAAAACTTTTTAACCAGAATACAATAAGCTTACGTCAGCGTTTTGTTCACGTGAATACTGAAATAAAAGCGCGATTCAGCAGCTTGATGCGAGGTAGCAGCAAGGTACAGAGGTAGCTAGCTATTAGCGGGCTAGCCATCACCACAATTGCCCACAATTAAACAACTTTCTTTATTGCTTAAATAAAGTGCGCTTTTGACCGAAAGGCAAGAAGACGGACAATAACAAAACAACACTCACCGTCGCCGTTTTCCAATTCCGTGGCCGTGTCGAGTCCAAATTCTCTGCCATTGCTAGCAGGCCGGACACTTCCTGGTATATTTTTTCATTACGAGTTGCCCCACCAACTCGCTCTGGATGTAGTCATCGGCTACGAGGGACAGAAAAGTCTGCACCTCATCGTTTATTCATGGAATAAACTTGCGCGTGGACATCGTTATATGAGAACACAATTGTGAATCCAGTCACCGCAGTTACTCGCTGAAATTACAAATGGCGGACGTGTAGCTTCAACAGAAAACAAAACGGACGCGTTTGGTGACGTTACGCCCTGACCAATCAGCGTTTAGCAGTCGATTGACGTCAATTCACACCTCGCTTTTCGCTCGCCTGTACCCTGCCTTTGAACAGGCACGAAAATCGTAACTGTTAAACCGTGAGGACTTGGGTGGAAATGGCGAAAAACCGAAACAAGTAAAAAAAAGTAAAGCCAAGGTGATACTGGTGGAAATGGGGCATTAGTGAACAACTGTGGAGTAGTTTGCATCAGTCCCTGTGCTGTCTGGGTTTTAATCTTCTCCCAAAACTGCTGTGGGTTCGTTCAGGCGTCCTGCTGAGACCTTCTTGGAAGGAATCTGCAGCGTGGGAAGGAGAGTGGTTAATTGTTCCCTGCAGGGGGGCTGAGTCTTTTCTCTTGGGGGGTCTACCCCGCCGAGGTGCTCTCGCCGACTGTGCAGGCTCGTCTCTCAACAAGAAGGCAGGTTTAAGTCTGTCAATGCTGACTGTTTCTTTTCTATCCCCAAAATCAAGCACAAAGTGTTTATCACCAGGTTCCAGCACTCTGAATGACCCATCGTATGCTGGGCGGAAAGTTGGTTTTAAAGCTTCATGCCTAACAAAAACGAATTCAGCGTTCTTTAAAGCTTGAGGGACAAAAACCCATGGAAAGGAGTGATGAGCTGGACCGGGGAGAGAGTCCGGTCCGTTGCTGCCTAAAAACCTTGGGACTGGAAGATGCCCTGGCTCTGGGTTCTCTGGTAAAAATTCACCTGGGAGCCTGAGAGGTTGTGCAAAAACTAATTCTGCCGGAGAGGCGTCTAGATCCTCTTTAGGCGCAGCACGCAACCCCAATAAAACCCAGGGAAGTTTATTTACCCAATTTGTATCCGTTAGTGAGGCTCTGAGGGCGGCTTTTAAAGACCTGTGAAAAAGCTCGCATAACCCATTAGCCTGAGGGTGATAAGCGGTGGTGCGATGAATTGTTGCCCCTAAGCTGCTGGACATGGCTGACCAAAGCTCCGAGACAAATTGAGGTCCTCTATCGGACGTGATGTCTGATGGGACGCCGAAACGTGCCACCCAGTTTGTCAAAAAAACGCGAGCGACTTCCTCCACTGTAGTTGACGCTAGAGGGACTGCCTCTGGCCAGCGCGTGGTGCGGTCTATCATTGTTAACAGGTGTGTGAAACCTTGGGTGGAAGGTAGTGGTCATGCGCTGTCGCATTGTTTAATCTGCGGTAATCCCCGCACGGTCTCCAAGAACCGTCGGGTTTTGGAACCATGTGAAGTGGTGAGGCCCAAGGGCTCTTCAAGCGTCTAACAATTCCTAATTTTTCAAGGGTAGTAAACTCGTCCTGAGCTATGTTGAGCTTGGCTGCGTCTAAGCGGCGAGCTTTGGCAAATACGGGTGGGCCCGTTGTGGGAATAAAGTGTTCAACCCCATGTTTAGCCACAGTGGCTGAGAATTTGGGAATTGTGAGTGCTGGAAATTGGGTGAGGAGTTGCTCAAACTTACCTCTTGCCGTGGTGACGCTAGCCTGCACAGGTGGTGGAGAAACTCGGGCTGAGCAGGGAATAGAAGCAAAAGACATTAACCAAGCGTCTATTTGCTAGATCCACTAATAACCCATGTGCACACAAAAAATCTGCGCCTAACAAGTTAAACCTCACCGCCGCTACAACAAATGTCCATCTGTAGTTGCGGCCGTGGATGTGGAGGTGCAGGCTCTTTTCGCCGAAGGTGTCAATGTTGGAGCCGTTGGCTGCCACCGCTCCGTTGCCCCGTGTGCCCATGGCTCGGTCTACTTGGGAGGGCATGACGAAACTCAGCTGAGCTCCTGTGTCAATAAGGAACTGCTTGCCGGTGTGTCCATCCGTCACATATAACAGCTTACTCTTCTCGCCGAGAACCGCTGCTGTTAACAGCTCTCGGCTTTGGCGTTTCCCGAAATCGTAAATTTGCAGGGGGGGAACGCATTTGCGGGCCTTCTCGGCGAAGCGGTGGTGATAATAACAGACGTCGCTCCGTCTGTTACGTTTTGGCCGTGTTGCTGTCACCGCGGGCTGGATCTGCTCAGTGGGTTGTGGCTCTTCGTGGTTCTGGGCATCAGCGTTGAGGTCTGCGGATGCTGCTGTGGGTGTCTGCTCCTTGCAGGCGTTGACGAGCCGTTGAGCTTCGTTGGCGAGCACGCGGAAGTCTTGCTGGGTGCTGCATCTCATGTTGGCGAGTGTCCCTCTCATGTGTGGCGGCAGCGTGCTGAGGAATATGAATTGGAAGTGGAAATTGTCATTGTCCTCTTCTTTAAGCTGTAGCAAATCCTCCATGAGGGCTTTAGGTTTGCACCCTCTGTGGCCGTAGACCGCCAGGATCTTCTCGGCTCTCTCTTCAGCTGAGGGGACGTAATTTGCCACGATGGTTGCTTTCAGTGTTTCATATTTGTCTTGGGCCGGCGGCCGCCGGATCATGCTCCGCACACACCTCGAAGTGGCAGCGTCGAGTTTGGAGACGGTATGATAGAATTTCGTATCGTCAGCCGTGATGCCCGCCAGTGTAAACTGGGCTTCAGCTTGTTGAAACCACGAGGCGGGGTCTTCCTGTCAGAAGTCCGGCAGCTTGACAGCGACAGCATTCGTGTAGACCGTCACTGATGTGTCCGCAGGGTGAGAGTGCCTTGCTTCGGCTCTCTCAGCAGCGCTGGTGCTCGGTTGAGCCCTCTCAATCCCTTCTGCCGGGGGGGAAAGTCGTCCATCTGTTCCCCTGTCTGCGTGGGCGCTGGCGTCTGCCTGGGTCGCCACAGATGAGTCGATTGCGGGGGAACGCCTCAGGTCCATACTCGCGTCAGGGGTCACCAGTGTAGAAGAGCTTGAAAGAACGAGGCGGTATGATATATAAACCAAAGTTTATTATCAGCTCTCCTAACAAGTCTCATCTAAGTGCAGAAGCAGCAGACTTTATACTTGCACATAACAAAAGACATGCATATCAAAGGCTGATATCCTTCATTATCATAATCCCCCCATTGTCTTGGTACTTCCTCTCTTCGCCCTGGGGGGGTGAGGGTAACTCCTCCGGTCTCCACCGCAGTGTCTGGGAACGTCTTTGTTCTTCACTGGCGGTTGAGAGTCTTTGTCCTTTCAGAGGTGTGAAGTCGCCTTACATATGTAATCACCAAACATTCTCACATGCTTCAACATATGTAGGTTATGGAATATATGATTAATATAGCCCACAGGCCCTCTCTATGGATCCATAGCACAGGTCCAATGTCTTTTTTCACCTGGTTGGGCAGGAGACATACTGATAAAAGTTTTTAAGTGTCTTCTTTAAAGAAACATGGTTAAAATCACCAAGAATGAAGTTTGGCGCCTCTGGAGAAATTGATTGCAGCTGCTGGATCACATCAAAGATGGTGCTGCAGGCGGAGTCAGCATCTGCCCTCGGATGAATGTACACAATTGTGATGAAAAGTTGGGGGAACTCGCGAGGCAAATAAAAGGGGCATAGTGACACAGACAGCAGCTCCACATCGGGTGTACAGATTCGCTCTCTGACTGTGACAGATGTGCAGTACTGCTTATTAATGTATAAACATACGCCACCCCCCTGACGTTTCCCCGTTACCTCTTCCTGCCGATCCGAGCGCAGCAGGTCTCCAAAGCCTTCAATCCACAGGTCTGCATCTCGGTCATGCGCAGTAAGCCAAGATTCCGTGAAAGCCATGACACAGCAGTTCTTAAAGTCCTTCTGGTAGCGTACATTCCCTTGAATTTCATCCACCTTGTTTCTCAGAGACTGTACGTTCCCAAAAATCATTGAAGGAAGAGGAATGGTACCAAACTGACGTCTCCTCAGGCGCAATTTCACACCTCCACGCCTTCCGCGCTTCCTTCTGCCGTCTCTCTTTTCACCGCTGTGTCCGTCTCTCAAAATAAAGTCCAGCAGTTGCGGCTTAGGCTCAATCACAGCTGCTGCATCAACCGTGTTTAAATGCAGCAACATGTCCCTGGAATAATGTATCCTGCCCGCCATGGTGCCGAACGCGTTTACCTCATAGACAAAGAGCCAGAGGAAAAGTAGCAGCAGTGCAAGAAAGGGGAGGAAGTCCATGTTGTTGGAACCAGGGAGCTCTTCGCCATATAGTCCACAAACACTCCAGGGCAGAAACGACACAGAGGATTTTGTAAAAACATATAAAAGTACGTACATAAAAACACACACACAGATGACAAACTATTTCACCAGCTGCCGGTCGCTGCGTGCGCATGCCTCTGTTATGACTCTGTTAAAGCCCTCATTATCCCTTTGGTCATCATTTCTCTGTCCGACAGTGCTCATTACAAGTAAGTCAAGTAATCTGGAACTTGCTTTATGCCGACTCTTACAGACTGTCTGGGTACTGATTTTGCAGTGCTCCACAAGCTCCTCTACCTCTTTCCATAGCTCACTAAAATAAGCATAATTTCTGTAGCCCTCCAATGTGTCTGTTAGGGCACCAACTAGATCCACAGGCCTTGCCAGGTCAAGACTGCTGGATTGGAGCAAGTCAGAAAGGCTTTTGACATCACCAAGAACTATACAAAAGGTAACCATAAGCCCTATGAGCTGTAAATCTATCTGAGCCAGAAGACCCCTTGCTTCCACTTGTAACCCAGGTTAAATATCTAATAGTTGGAATTGCCCAAATGTATTAATAATGCCCTTGTATCAGAAGTTTTTTTGTGTGTTAGAGTGGGCCAATTAAAGAACTGTGATGCCAAATTTTCAACCAATCAGGTAACACTTCCAGATTCCCTTGCCGTTTTGCTGGGATCAGATTCTTGCTACCAGCCATTTTGTCCATGCAGCCACAGGAGACAGGTTCCCTCCTTCTAGGCAGAGTCCCTTTGTTCAGAGCTCCAGCTTGTGTGGTTGCCCTGACTCCATTCTGCTGTGTGGAATGTGTAACTGTGAAAGATATTCAGTGGTCAGGTTTTTTTTCCTGGCACGAGGTGGATGCCAAGATCCACTTACAGCATCCCGTAAGGAGAGCATCCCGTGAGAAGAACATCCCATAACAAGAGCACCCAGGTGAGAACTGAGATTCCAGTTAACTGGATGGCAAGCCAACGTGCGTGATTCAGAGAAGACTCCAAAGTGCCTACCTTCACAGGGAGTACTGCCTCCATTACTTCGCAGGGAGGTAGGACAGACAACGGACACATTAGTTCCTGGACTGGGCCCCAACGATCGATCCAACAATTTAACATATACACACACACACAAACTGACTGGACTGAAATAATAATTTGGCCAAAGGTTTCATTTTATTTTATTAATGTGCACACTTTATTATTTTATCTGCTAATGGAAAGTTGTTTTGTATACCTGTAAATATTGTTTAATACAGCTGTTTCTTGTAAAACTACATTTTGTCTGCGTTCATTACTAATGTTCACACCTTGGGCTCCAGGCATTCCTAACCTTCTGATCTGGTCCACCTTACTGTATTCCAATTGATGTAGCAGAAGTGGGCTACATTTGTGGCGAGCCAGCCAGGTGCCCAATGTGAAGTGAATATTGGTATTGATCAGCAGTTAAAATGGACTTCATAGAGCAGTCAGGTGTTAAGATACCCAATACAGTGATCGTGAGCAGGTTAACTAAATCTATGGAAGATGAAAAGGTGCTAGATTTCTTGAAGAAATATGGTAGCATCCAAAATGTAGTGTCAGTTGATGATACTGTGGAAATGTGAAAATGACGAGGCGGAGTTTATCTCACGAGTCAGGTTTATTCACATCTTCCAACATCAGCAAAACAGAAAGAGGAAAAACACATACTTTCGTCCTTTATATATCCAGGACCTTCAAAGCTCACAGTCACATTGCATTTAATCCCAAGTAACAATGCATCTTCTCTTAAATCCTATAACATTCTCCTCAGAGTCTCTGGCAGACCAGGAAATCCCCCAAGGCCGACTCTTGCATACCAAAGACTAAATTTTCACATCCTCCTGTTATCTCCAAGGAGACCCAGTCATTTGTTCTACTCTGAGATGTGAAGCTTAAAGTGATACATATGTGTCCCACATGACCCCCCCCACAAACATCTAAGATGAAACAACAGAATAACAGTCTGCATGTCATGATAAAATCATTACACATTAACCCACGTGCTGCTTGGGCCTCAGTCTCCTCCCGTATCTGCTGTAAGCGGGCTTCGCCACCTCTGCGGCGCCATCCTGCTGGGGAGCTGCTGTCTGGGGGTGGGAACTGTTTGTCACTCCCTGTGGGTGTTCTGGGGAATGTCCCCAAGGGGATCTGCCGCGCCGAGGAGCCCTGACCAACAGCACATCCTCGTCCACCACCACAAAGGCGGGTTTGAGCCTGTTTATGCCAATCTTTTCCTTCCTGCCCCCCAAATCTAGCAAAAAATGCTTGTCCCCTGTTTCCAGCACTCTAAATGGTCCATCATAAGGTGGTCGCAGCGGTGGGCGATGGGCATCGTGTCTGACAAAAACAAACTCCGCGTTTTTCAAAGCCTTAGGCACAAAAACGCGTGGAAAACTGTGGTGAACGGGGCCAGGCAGCGTGCCCGATTCCGTGCCACGCTGCAACCGCTGAGACGGGGAGCTATCTGGCGCAGAATTATCTGGGAGAAACTCCCCGGGCAGCTGAAGTGGCTGCGCAAAAACTAGCTCAGCCGGGGAGGCTTCTAAGTCCTCTTTAGGTGCAGAACGCAACCCCAAAAAAACCCACGGTAGCCTGTCGACCCAATTTGCATCCGTCAGCGACGCTCTGAGAGCCGCTTTCAATGACCTATGAAAACGCTCGCATAACCCATTAGCCTGCGGATTGTACGCGGTTGTGTGGTGGATCGTTACCCCCAGGCTGTGGGCCATTGCTGACCAAAGTTCGGAAACAAATTGAGGACCTCTGTCGGACGTAATGTCCGACGGGACTCCAAAACGCGCTACCCATGCTGTTAAAAACGCGCGCGCCACCTCCTCGGCTGTGGTTGACGCCAGTGGGACCACTTCCGGCCAGCGCGTGGTGCGGTCCACCATTGTCAGAAGGTGTGTGCACCCCTGTGACGGCAGGAGGGGGCCTACGAGGTCCACGTGAACATGATCGAACCTCTTAGCCGGGATGTGAAACGGCTCCAAGGGAGCTCTCGTGTGTCTGTGTACCTTGGCTCGTTGACAAGCCATGCAGGCTGCTGCCCACTCCTTAACTTGTTTGCGCAGGCTCAGCCATACAAATTTCTCTCCTACCATTTTGACCGACGCGCGCACTCCCAGGTGCGCCAGAGAATGAATCGAGTCAAAAACGCGGCGGCGTCACGCGGCCGGTACCACAGAACGCGGTCGCCCAGTGGAGACATCGCAGATTAGGGGGGGCATACCGTCTTGCAACACCCTGTTCTCCAGCCTTAACCCTGTCGGTCCAGACTGGAGCGCGCGCACGTCCGCGTCGCTAACCTGATCCGCGGCCATGGCTGCATAATCTATCCCTACGCAGACTGGGGCCTCCACGGCGCGCGAGAGACAGTCTGCCACTACATTCAGTTTACCCGCCACGTGCTGAATATCGGTAGTAAACTCTGAGATGGCGGCCAGCTGTCTTTGCTGCCGGCCCGACCACGGTTCTGAAACCTTGGCCATCGCGAATGTCAGCGGCTTGTGGTCAACGAACGCGGTGAAACAGCGTCCCTCCAGCCAAAACTGGAAGTGGCAAATGGCCAAGTGGAGAGCTAACAACTCCCTGTCGGATACGCTGTATTTTCGTTCACTATCGCACAAAGTCCTGCTGAAAAAGGCGAGCGGCTGCCAAGCCCCGACTACATGCTGCTCCACGACTGCCCCTATGGCCACATCTGACGCGTCAGTAGTGAGCGCTATGCGGGCCATTAGGTCTGGATGTGCTAACAACGCAGCGTTTGCCAGGGCTGTTTTGACCTCCGAGAATGCTCGCTCTCGCTCCGGAGGCCATTCGATCTTATTTGTGGGTTTTTGTTTTTTTGAGTGCGGCATACAATGGTTGCATGAGCTGCGCTGCGCGGGGGAGGAAACGGTTATAAAAATTCACCATTCCCAAAAACTCCTGTAACGCCTTGACCGTTTGTGGCTGGGGAAAATTTGCTACCGCGTGCACTTTGTCAGGCAGCGGAACTGCTCCTTCTGGAGAGATGCGATGCCCCAAAAAATCAATCTACGTCACCCCGAACTGACACTTCGCTGGGTTGATTATTAAACCGTGCTCTCCCAACCTCCGGAAAACTGCCGTGAGGTGGTTTTCGTGTTTGTCTTCGGACGCGCTGGCTACTAAGATGTCGTCCAGGTAGACGAATACGAAGGGGAGATCGCACAACACCGCGTCCATCATACGTTGGAACGTCTGCGCAGCGCCTTTAAGCCCAAATGGCATGCGCAAAAACTCGAATAGACCAAACGGAGTTATTACCGCTGTTTTGGGTATGTCCTCAGCGCGCACTGGGACTTGGTGGTAACCGTGGACCAAGTCTATCTTGGAAAAAACGCACGCCCCCGCCAAATGAACGGAAAAATCTTGGATATGCAGGATTGGGTAGCGGTCGTGCGCTGTGGCGTTGTTCAACCTGCGGAAATCTCCGCAAGGTCGCCACGAGCCGTCAGCTTTCGGGACCACGTGAAGCGGGGAAGCCCATGGGCTGTTCGAACGCCTGATGATGCCCAACCTTTCCAGGTTGGCGAACTCCTCGCGCGCTATGGTCAGTTTAGAATCCAAGCACCGAGCTTTTGCAAAAACTGGCGGTCCGGTGGTAGTAATAAAATGTTCCACCCCGTGTTTAGCGACGGCTGCTGAAAATGTGGGAACCATGAGTGTTGGGAACTGAGTGAGCAGTGTGTGGAACTTACCGCTTGCAGCTGTGACGTTGGCTTGTGCTGTTGGCGGGGCCATTCGGGCTGTACAGGGAATAGAATAAAAAGAAAGTGCATTGACTTCCGGTTATGGCTGCCACGTAGGACGGACGTGTCTCGCTCTGCTCTGCTCCTGGAGAAAAAAAATCGGCAAATAACTCTCTCATTTGGGACAGAACGTATCCCAGCATTTGGGCGAGGATATGTCGGCGAAGCCTAAGGCTGGAAAACCAGGAAAAGGAAAAAGCGAGCCGCCGAAACAGTCCAAATTAACGGACTTTCAGGTCTGTGACGCAGCAAACAAAACTCCATATATGGCGGAGGAAGCTGGCGGCGGTGCGATGTTTGCGGGGAATGGCGCAGATGCGCTGATGGCTGCCATGAGTTCAATGAGAGCGGACTTTTCCTCTAGATTTGATGGGATTATGACAGCGTTGGAAGGAATAAGAAAGGAATTGGGTGACTGTGTAGAACGAACGGCGCAGATGGAGCTCCGTCTCGCTAGTGCTGAAGATGACGTCACCCGTCTTCAATTAAAGGTGCGCACTTTGGAAAAAAAAAATAAATCTCTGGAAGATAATATTTTGGATTTGGAATCTCGGTCGAGACAGAATAATTTGAGGCTGGTGGGTCTTCCAGAGGAATCAGAAGGTCGGGACGTATGTTCCTTTCTGGAAAAGTGGATTCCGGAGGTGCTGGGCAGCGAGGAGTTGCAATCAGCAGTGGTTCTGGAAAAAGCACATCGTATTGGCCCACGGAGAGATAAGGGACCGCCGAGGACCTTAATTATGAAGTTTCTTAGCAACAGAGACAGGATGAAGATCTTCAACGCTGCACGTGCTAAAGGAGAGATTAAACACCAGGACCAGCAGGTGCGGTTCTACCCAGATTTGGCCACAGGAATCCAGCAATTGAGGAAGCAGTTTGATCCCGTACGTAAGGAGCTGCGCAACCTTGGGATTCGTCATGGTGTAATCTATCCTGCGAGACTGCTGACCACGTATGAGGGCAGAACCCACATTTTCAAGACCCCAGAGGAGGCGCAGGAGTTCATCAAGAAGATCAAAGAAGAAGAAGAGACTGGTGGGAGCTAAGCATGAACAAAATATAAGGTAGAATAATTAAGCATTTGCACAGGCATCTGACTGACTTGAAGTAAATAGTAAGTTTACAAAATATAGATTGTATTATATATTAAAAAAACAAAACAAAAACAAAACAAACAAAAAAAAAACTATGATGTACAAAGTTGTTAAAAATTTTGGAGTTAAGTTGGAAAACTACAGAGGAGAGTTAATGTTACGTCATTAAAAGCAGTAGAGTTAGGGTGATTGGGAGGATGAAGAAGGAGTGGCTTAGGCTGTTCCCCGTGGGTGTGGAACAGTCGATGGCTATATCGGGAGACAGAATTTTTCTTTTGATTTTGGGGGGTTTGCCACAAGTGTGGGAAGGGGAAATTTGTTTGTGTGTAGTTTGTAGGATGAATGTTCAACCACTCATGTTTTTGCTTCTCTGTATGAGCATGTTTACACTGCAAGGTAATCCCAAACTCTCTATTGATCATGGACCAAAGTGTTAATCTTAATTTAACTTCATGGAATTGCAGAGGTCTACAAAATTTAAAAAAACTTAAACAAGTTATGAATAAAATAAAGGACATGGGTTCAAGAATTGTGTTTTTACAAGAAACTCATCTGATAGAGGAGGATGTTAAAAGAATTAGGAGTAGATGGCAGGGAAGTGTATTCACCTCTTCATTTTCATCCCGAGCCAGGGGAGTTATGACTCTCATACATAAATCAGTTCCTTTTCAGGTGAAAAATGTAATTGGAGACAAATTTGGAAGATATGTAATCATTCAAGGTTCTTTGCTATTAGAAAATATAAATCTTGTGAACTTATATGGTCCCAATATAGATGATCAGAAGTTCTTTGCTAATTTATTTCTCATCTTATCATCACTTACAGGGCAACATATAATAGCAGGGGATTTTAATTGTACATTGAATCCAGGTGTGGATAGATCAACAGGACTGGATTGTACGCACATTGGATGTAGGATGACTATTAATCATTTTATGAAAGAATTGAGATTGTTAGATATATGGAGAGAAATGAAACCACAAGTTAAAGCCTATTCTTGTTATTCCAGTACCTACAAGACATTCTCACGTATTGATTATTTTTTGATTTCCACAGAATTAAGGTCCAAGATTCAAAACTGCTTTTATGATAACATCGTGATTTCTGATCATGCACCCTGTTGTCTAATATATGTAGATAAAAAATTGACAAAGGAATCAGGTAGATGGCAATTTCAGCATAAATGGCTTCAGGATGAGGAATTTGTCAAGTATATAGAAAAACAGATAGACGAGTTCTTTGACATCAATACTACACAAACATCAGCAGGTGTAAAGTGGGAGGCTTTCAAAGCTTTTATTAGGGGACATATTATTAGTTATACAGGATCAAAATCTAAGAAGACTCGAGAGGAGAGAGCTAAATTGGAACATAAAATAAAAAGTCTTCAGGAAAAAGTGTATGCAGGAAGTGACCCAAGGTTGGAGAATGAATTACTGATTTTGAGAGCTGAATACGACAAAAAATCAGCGAATAGAGCTGCCTCGAGTCTTCTAAGATTGAAACAATCTTTTTATGAACAAGGTGAAAAATCAGGAAAATTATTAGCATGGCAGATTAAACAATTGGAAATTAAAACACCAATTACCAGTATTATAAGTAACGGACAGGTAGTTATAGATCCTTTAGAAATTAATAGAGCCTTTAGAGATTACTATGAAAAATTATATGATACCAAAAATGAACCTGATTTAACAAAACTAAATGGGTTTTTGAACGAACTATCTATACCGTGTATACCAAATGAAAACAGGGAGATATTGGAGTCTAAAATTAGTCAAGAAGAAGTTGGGCTAGCCATTGATAATATGAAATCAGGAAAAAGTGCAGGACCAGATGGTCTTCCAGTTGACCTTTATAAAAAATTTAAGAATAAATTAATAAAACCTTTTTTGGAAATGGTTTTAGAAGCATTTCAAAATAATAATTTACCATCATACATAAATAATGCCTTAATTATACTGTTGCCAAAACCAGGTAAGCCCTCTAATAAATGTGAAAATATGAGACCAATAAGCCTATTAAACGCCGACCTTAAGATAATCTGTAAAATTTTAGCAAGACGAATACAAGAAATTTTACCAAATATTATTAATCGAGATCAGAATGGCTTTATAAAGGGTAGACAAGGCTTCCATAATGTAAGAAGACTATTTAATATTATTTATTTTAATAAAGAAGCACCGGATACAGCTCTCCTATCATTGGACGCCGAAAAGGCCTTTGATAGAGTTGAATGGCCCTTTCTTTTTGAAGTCCTACAAAGGTTTGGACTTGGAAATAATTTCATAAAATGGGTTCAAATAATATACAATAATGCTACAGCAGAAATCCTAACAAATAACAATATTTCAAAACCAATAAAAATCAATAGAGGATGTCGACAAGGCTGTCCACTTTCACCTTTACTGTTTACTATGGCAATTGAACCTTTAGCGATAGCGATACGTTTACATTCACAAATATATGGAATTAAAGTTGGACCAACAGAACATAAAATCTCCCTGTACGCTGATGATATAATTTTGTTTATGTCGAATCTAAAAAAATCAATTCCAACCTTGTTGAATTTAATAAAGAATTTTGGGGAAATATCAGGATATAAAATAAATAAAACTAAATCTTCAATATTAATGCTAAATGAGACCCAGAGAAATTACCCAGCCCCTGAGGTAAATCAATTCAATGTTGTAAATCAGTTTAAATATTTAGGAATCCAAATTATGCCTAAGCTAGAATCAGTCGCCAGTGTCAACTATGAAGCCTTAATGTCAGATATCAATGAGTTAACTCAGAGATGGATGTCACTACCAATGTCGATGATCGGGAGAATCAATATACTTAAAAGTAATATTTTACCTAAAATACTTTATTTATTTCAATACATTCCCTTATCACCACCTTTAGATCTATTCTCAAGAATAAAAAAAAAGTTAGTGGAATTTATATGGAACAACAGGAGGGCTAGATTACGTTTGTCTTTATTATATTTACCATTTGATCGTGGAGGTCTGAAATGTCCAAATTTTATGTTGTATTATTGGTCGGCACAACTGAGGTCTATGACATATTATTTTTCATCAAATGATCTCCCTCACTGGACTGAAATGGAATCATACAATTTACCTTTACCTCTTCCCATATTCATATACTCAGATTCGGCAAAAAAATTACAAAAACAAGTTAAAAATCCATTTGTAAAGCATATGATCAAAATATGGTGTGAAGCTAAAAACTATTTAAAAGAACCACAGTTATTGTCACAATTTAGTCCAATATGGGGTAATCAATATTTTAAACCAGGGAGAGCGGACGCTGTATTTAAAGTATGGAATTTAAAAGGGATACAAAAGATTCAGGATTTATATTTGCCATGTGCAGACAACATAATGTCTTTTGAAGAGCTGAGGATCAAATTTAATCTCAATAGAACACATTTTTTTAAATATCTTCAACTTAGAAACTTTATTCGATCAAATCAAAATAAAGCTCTCACTCGACCTATTTATTCATCCTTGGAAAAAATGATGATGAAAGATAGTAAAAGAAAGGGTATTATTTCAGAGTTTTATAACTCATTGACACTATCTTCAAGTGAAAATTCACTGAAAAGATTAAACTACTGGAAAGAAGATCTGCAAATTGAAATTTCAGAGGAACAATGGGAATTGGCTTGTACAGAAGCTCAAACCAAATCAATAAATGCACGCCTTAAATTGATACATTTCAAATGGTTAATGCGGATGTATGTTACACCGGAGGAGTTAAATAGATATAACAAAAATATACCAGATACATGCACAAAATGCATGGAAAGTAAAGGAACCCTATTTCATTGTTTATGGGAATGTAGATTAATAAGAATGTTTTGGGAGGAGGTGAGGGTAACAATTGAAAAAATAATCTCAAAACAAATCATATTGAATCCTAAACTGTTTTTGTTGGGTCTGTACCCAGAAAAGCATAATTTCAATAAAAGTGAAAGAACATTCATAGACCTCAGTTTGCTTAATGCCAAAAAATGTATTGCACTATTATGGAAAAAGACTCATAGACCAGATGTGACTCAGTGGTTAAGACAGATGTTAACAAACCTTCCATTAGAAAGAATAACATATATACTGAAATCAAAGGAAATTGTGTTTGAGAATATATGGAGACCTTTTATTGATTATGTAAAAAATTTAAACATAACTCTTGAAGAAGAAGGTGAATGATGTGTGTGGACCTTGTAAATTCCAAACTGGTGAACATAATATGTATACTAATGTATTGGATTGTCTAGACTAAACAGAGGAGCATTGTTGAAGACTTGATTCTGTTGGTGGTTGTTGGTGTTTTTAGGGTATTTTTTTTTTTTTTGTAGTACTTTAGTGTTAGTGTTTGATTGTTTGTATCATGTTTGTTAAAAAAAAAAAAAAGGTTCAATAAAGATATTGTGGAAAAAAAAAAAGAAAGTGCATTAACCAGGCGCCTGTTAGCAAGATCAACCAACAAACCATGTGAGCACAGAAAATCAGCCCCCAACATATTGAAATTCACTGCAGCTATGACAAAAGTCCACTCAAATGTACGGCCGTGTAGGGACAGAAGCAGAGTCCTCTCACCAGAGGTCTTAATCTCCGAGCCGTTCACTGCTGACACCCCGGGACCTCTGGAAACCGCCAGCCGGTCAGCGGAGGAAGGTGTGATGAAACTCAACTGGGAGTCTGTGTCCATGAGGAAATGCCTCCCCGAGCGCGCATCCTTCAAGTAGAGCAGCTTGTTCTCCTCCCCGAGGGCCACAGCTGCTACCAACCCCCGGTCTTGGCGTTTCCCGAGTGCTTGAACTGGCACGGGGGTATACATTTGCGTGCCTTCTCTGCAAAGCGGCGATGGTAGAAACAGAGGGTGTCTCCTCCGCGGTCCTTGGCCCCCGCCGCCGCCGCCATCGGTGGTTCCGCTACCGCCGTCTCTGGTCCCCCGCCATCTCCGGCCGTCGCGCCGAACTCCGTCGCTGCTGCAGTGACCGCGCGCTGTTTGCTGGCGTTGAGAATCCGGTGCGCCTCCTGGGCCAGCACGCGGAAGTCCCACTAGGCCAACAACGGCGAACTGGCCAGGGCCGCTCTCGTGGCGGATGGTAGGGTCCTGAGGAAAATGTGGGTGAAGATGAAGTCGTCGCCGTCTGAGCCCCTCAACCTCAGCATGTTCTCCATCAGGTCAACGGGCGTGCCATCTCCCAAGTCGTTCAGAGCCAGGAGCCTCTCCGCTCTCTCCTTGACTGAGAGAGTGAAACTCTGGATAAGCGCAGCCTTCAACCCGCCGTATTTGTCGTTGTCAGGTGGCCGCTCCAATAGGCTCTGCACATGCCGAGCCGTGCGGTTGTCGAGCTTTGCAATCACATGGTAGAACTTCGTGACATCTACCGTTATCCCCCGGAGGGCGAACTGTGCTTCGACCAAGTGGAACCAGGAGCGCGGGTTGTCTTGCCAAAAGTCCGGTAGCTGGACGGTAGTGGCATACGCTTGGCTGTGAGCTCCTGACTCGGCTGGCCCGGGGGAATTTCTTTCATCCATGATACGTCTTAGGGTCACCAGGGTGGAAATGTGAAAATGACGAGGCGGAGTTTATCTCACGAGTCAGGTTTATTCACATCTTCCAACATCAGCAAAGCAGAAAGAGGAAAAACACAGACATTCGTCCTTTATATATCCAGGACCTTCAAAGCTCACAGTCACATTGCATTTAATCCCAAGTAACAATGCATCTTCTCTTAAATCCTATAACATCCTCCTCAGAGTCTCTGGCAGACCAGGAAATCCCCCAAGGCCGTCTCTTGCATACCAAAGACTAAATTTTCACATCCTCCTGTTATCTCCAAGGAGACCCAGTCCTTTGTTCTACTCTGAGATGTGAAGCTTAAAGTGATACATATGTGTCCCACAATACTACTTCTGAGTATTACCAAAACCCAATCATTGAATATTCAAATGGCTTAGCTGTAGAAGCTTTAGAGCCTCTTTTGCCTTACCAGTACACACCAGAAGATGACCCAAGTGTTATACACACTGTCAAAACACTGATTAGTGTTTACATTGCCAAAGTTGGAGAGGGATTTACTAAGTCTTATCTGTCTGAGCTAAGAGGTTTAGCCAAGCGCAGTGGGAAAAACTATGAGGAGATATTGAAAGAGGTGGTGTGTCAAATTTGTGACGCCATTGAGGCTATTGACACAGTAGGTGAGACTGTTCCTCTATCACCACTTGACACAAATGAGACACTGACACAACCACCCCAGTTGTTGACTAGCCTCCCCCAACCGACTAGTGACCAATGTGCTGTGGCAGCAACCACCATTCCTGATGTGGCAAAACCTCCATCCATTGCTTCAGGTGATGTAAACCCACCAGAAATTCAAAAGGTTGTGGTTGAGTACATTTTAAGAAAAGAAGACATAGGACCAAGCTTGAACTCTTCTCTCAGACTTCATTCCTTTTCAGGAAGAGTCCCCAGACCCAATAATGAGTCAGACTATGATACTTGGCATTCTCAGATTGAACTGCTTTTGAGTGACCATAGTATATCTTTCCTACAGATCAGCTGACATAGTTAAAGGTTTGAGCCCCAAATCAGCCCCGGTACTTTATCTACAGCTGTTAGATTTGTGGCTTATATATTCATACCTGCATATTGTGTAAGCCCAAGTCGAAGTTGAGATTACATATGTGCTGACCTCACGCCTGAGAAGAGGACGATGGGCCTGGACCGCCTGTGGAGAACACCTGGACGTGGAGACATCGCGGCAGAGGCTGGAGAGGGCTTCCTGACCCCCTGAGGCCAGTTGGGAGACTGAGAGACCAGGAGGGGGGTTTAGAGACAGGAGGGGGATGTAACAGGGATGTGTAATGAAGCCTTTGTTGTCACTTGTATAAATAGAGAGGTACTGA
This sequence comes from Pholidichthys leucotaenia, assembly GCA_020510985.1. Classification (NCBI taxonomy): domain Eukaryota; kingdom Metazoa; phylum Chordata; class Actinopteri; order Cichliformes; family Pholidichthyidae; genus Pholidichthys; species Pholidichthys leucotaenia. Next base: position 360,853,214 of record CM035838.1, on the reverse strand, counting down.
CTGTGTTCAGCCTCTTATTTCTACTGAGAGATTTGATGGGGATGTGACTTCAAGAATAAAGCCTGAATTATGAAACCATTCAGCGTCTTCATTTCACGCTCCCCACATTGGTGACCTATCGACGTAGAGAATGCCTGGAGAGAATCTCCGCATTCCGGACTCCCTGGAGTCTGCCCTGGCGAGCGCCGTAGCCATCAAGCTGCCAGAATTCTGGCAGGACAATCCACGGTCGTGGTTCCTACAAGTGGAGTCACAGTTCGCGCTCGCAGGGGTATCGGCGGATGACACTAAGTTCCACCATGTCATCGCTAAGCTGGACAACCGCACGGCTCGGTGCGTGCAGAGCTTGGTACAGCAGCCACCCGCCACCGACAGATACGGCAGGTTGAAAGCTACCCTCATCAAGTTTTTCACGCCCTCAGCCAAAGTGAGGGCTAGGAGGCTCCTGGCTTTGCTCAACCAGGGAGGACACAGGCCAAGCGCTCTGATGGAAGACATGCTACAGCTGAGGGGGTCAGACAACGATGGTTTCCTTTTCCAGTATATCTTCCTAACTAACCTCCTGGCGCACATGAGAGGGGCGCTGGCCGGCGTACGTTGTGAGACCCAGGAGGATTTCCGGGAGCTGGCCCAGGAGGCAGAGAGGATCCTGGACGGCTGCGGCGAGCAGACGATGGCAGCGGCGACCCAAGGCAGCGGTGAGCCAGAGGCAGCAGACCCAACCCTGCCAACAACGGCAGCAGCGCGGCCTCGACGCGGTGGAGGTGATGGTTCAGTGGCAGAGGCGCGGCCCCGACGCAGGGGAGGAGAGGATCTCTGCTTTTATCATCGGAGGTTCGCCGAGAGGGCACGCAGGTGTGTGCCGCCCTGCAGCTTCAGGAGTTCGGGAAACGGCAGGACCGAGGGTCGTTAGCAGCTTCGATTCTCGGTGAAAACAGCAAGCTGCTCTACATCACAGATGCGAGCTCCGGACGAGATTTCCTCATAGACACCGGAGCCCAAGTGAGTTTCATCACCCCAATTTATGCTGACCGGTTGGCTGGACCCCGTGGTAGCGGAGCCACTGCGGCAAACGGCTCGAGCATCAACACTTACGGGAAAAGAACTTTGTCTTTACGCTTACATGGCCGCACATATGAATGGACTTTTGTCATAGCGGCGGTGAGTTTCAACATGTTAGGCGCTGATTTTCTGTGCTCACATGGTCTGTTAGTTGATCTTGCCAATAGGCGGCTGGTAAATGCACTCTCTTTTTACTCTCTTCCCTGTTCAGCTCGAGTGTCCCCGCCACCAGTACAGACCAACGTCGCCGCAGCAGGTGGTAAGTTCCACACACTCCTCACCCAGTTTCCAGCGCTCACCGTCCCTACTTTTTCGGCAACAGTTGCGAAACACGGGGTGGAGCATTTCATCACTACAGTGGGCCCCCCCGTCTTCGCAAAAGCCCGGCGTTTGGATGCGGCTAAACTCTCCATTGCGCACGAAGAGTTCGCCAGCCTGGAAAAACTGGGCATTATTCGCCGTTCGAAGAGCCCATGGGCTTCGCCGCTACACATGGTCCCTAAAGCTGACGGCTCCTGGAGACCTTGCGGCGACTACCGCAGACTAAATAACGCCACGGCACATGACCGCTACCCAATTCCGCACATTCAAGTTTTCTCGGTGCATCTGGCGGGGGCGCGCATTTTTTCTAAGATAGACCTGGTCCGCGGCTACCACCAGGTTCCGGTCTGGCCTGAAGATATCCCTAAAACAGCGGTAATAACTCCTTTCGGACTTTTTGAATTTTTGCGAATACCTTTTGGCCTTAAAGGCGCCACACAAACATTCCAGCGCATGATGGATGCTGTGCTGCGCGACCTAAATTTCGTGTTTGTCTACCTCCACGACATTTTGGTCGCTAGTTCTTCAGAGGAGGAACACGACAAACACCTTACTATCGTTTTTCAGAGGTTGGGAGAGCATGGGTTAATTATTAACCCGGCTAAGTGCCAGTTTGGCGTGGCGCAGATCGATTTTTTGGGGCACCGCGTTTCCCCAGACGGGGTTACCGGGCAAGGTGCGCGCAGTGGAAGATTTTCCCCACCCACAAACGGTCAAATCATTACAGGAGTTTTTAGGCATGGTAAATTTTTATAACCGCTTTCTACCCCGCGCAGCGCAGCTCATGCAACCTTTATATGCCGCGCTCAAAAAACAAAAAAAAACCTCCAACCCGATCGAGTGGTCCCCTGAGCGGGAGCGTGCATTCACAGAGGTAAAAAAAGCCCTGGCTGACGCCACGCTGCTCGCTCATCCAGACCCTTCGGCCCGCATAGCTCTTACTACAGACGCATCAGACGTCGCCATAGGGGCGGTCGTGGAACAGCACGTCGCCGGGGTCTGGCAACCACTGGCGTTTTTTAGCAAATCCTTAAATGATGCCGAGCGCAAATACAGCACGTTTGACAGAGAGCTGTTAGCGCTTCATTTGGCCACCCGCCACTTCCAGTTCTGGCTGGAAGGTCGGAGTTTCACTGCGTTTGTCGATCATAACCCGCTCACTTTTGCGATGTCTAAAGTGTCAGAGCCTTGGTCGGGTCGGCAGCAGAGGCAACTGGCCGCGATTTCAGAGTTTACCACTGATATTCAGCACGTAGCGGGTAAACTCAACGTGGTGGCAGACTGCCTCTCTCGCACGTTCACGGCACCGGTGCGCGCGGATGTGGAGCAGACTTCCGCGGCCACGGGGCAAAATGACAACGCGGGAGCGCGCGCGGCCCCAGTTCACGTGGGGATCGATTACGCAGCAATGGCGGCAGAGCAGAGTACAGATGCGGACGTGCGCGCGCTCCAGTCTGGACCAACAGGGTTAAGGCTGGAGAGCAGGAGTTTGCAAACCGGTATGCCCCCCTTAATCTGCGATGTATCGACTGGGCGACCATGCCCGGTAGTCCCGGCCGCGTGGCGCCGCCACGTTTTTGACTCGGTTCACTCTCTCGCGCACCCGGGAGCGCGCGCGTCTGTGAAAATGGTGGCAGAGAAGTTTGTTTGGCCGAGCCTGCGCAAGCACGTGAAAGAGTGGGCAAAGACCTGCATGGCCTGCCAGCGGGCCAAAATCCATAAACACACAAAAGCTCCGTTAGAACCGTTCCAAATCCCGGCCAGGAGGTTCGACCACGTGCATGTCGACCTCGTGGGCCCCCTACCGTCGTCGCACGGGTTCACACATCTTTTGACAATGGTGGACCGAACCACGCGTTGGCCGGAAGCGGTCCCTTTAACTTCAACCATGGCTGCAGAAGTGGCTCGAGTTTTTTTAACGGCCTGGGTAGCGCGTTTTGGGGTTCCGTCGGACATTACGTCAGACAGAGGCCCCCAGTTTGTCTCCGAGCTTTGGTCGGCAATGGCCAGCAGCTTGGGGACAACAATCCATCGCACTACCGCGTATCACCCCCAAGCTAATGGTTTATGCGAGCGTTTTCATAGGTCGTTGAAGGCAGCCCTCAGAGCGTCGCTTACGGATGGAGATTGGGTAAACAAACTACCATGGGTCTTATTGAGATTGCATTCTGCGCCCAAGGAGGATCTGAATGCCTCCCCAGCAGAGTTAGTGTTTGCACAACCTCTCAGGCTGCCCGGTGAGTTCTTACCAGAGCATCCAGGGCCAGAGCGCCTCCCAGCTCTGAGGCCACTAAGCGGCGCGGAAGCAGACATGCTCCCGGGCCCCGTTCATCACACTTTTCCGCGGGTTTTTGTTCCCCAGGCTTTAAAAAATGCAGAGTTCGTTTTTGTTAGGCACGATGCTTTAAAACAGACTCTCCATCCACCATATGATGGACCATTTAGAGTGCTGGAATCTGGTGATAAGCAGTTTGTGCTAGATTTGGGTGACAGGAAAGAGACAGTCAGTATTGACAGACTTAAGCCTGCTTTTGTGATGAACGATGAGTCTGTACGGGTGGCGAGGGCACTGCGGCGGGGTAGACTCCCCAAGGACCACGTCTCGGCCCCCCCACAGGGGTCAAATAACCATTCTCTTCCTCAGACTGCAGATTCCTTGCAGGACAGCGCCGCTAAGACGGCGAAACCTACGTACAGCAGATTCGGAAGACGGTTAAAACCCAGACGACGTGCAGACTGAGGGTGATGGAATAATGTGGTATAAGCTATGCTGTTGGTGTTGGCACTGAGTTTTTAATCAAGTTGTATAGACTATGCTGTGAGAGTTATCACTGAAATGTTAGTGTGATCATGCTGTGTAGGCTGTACTGTTGATGTGTGTGGTAGACTGCAAGTCTAATTTAAAACATTACTGGCACATGCCTCTAGGGGGAACTACCTGTATTGTTCAGCACTACTATTAAGGGGACACATTAGAACAAGAGTGTGAAAACCCCACGCAGAATCCATGTTCAGTCATATTATGTGTGTTGCAGAATAAACGGCAGAGTTAGCCAAAGAAATAACTCAAGTGTGATCATTGCTACACGGTAGGATATCACACAATTGGCGACGAGGATTAAAAGAAAAAAATCAGCGGCGAGAAACAGAGAACATTGCAAGTGTGGCGAATTCAAGTGACTCCAGTAGTTTGAGTGCAAGTTCAGAGGAGGAAAAACGAGGTTTCCCCACCACGACGAGCAATGGCGGCTGTAATCGGAACGGTAACCCCTTTTGATAACTCGACTCAGTCATGGGAAGAATATAGTGAAATGTTGGACTTTTTCTTCCAAGCTAATGATATTGACGAGCCAGACAAAAGGAAGGCTGTACTGTTGAGTGGAGTTGGTGCAACTACTTACAGTTTGTTGAGAAATTTAATAAGCCCTGCATTACCGAAAGATAAAACGTACGACCAGCTTACTGCTGAGCTTCAGAAGCACTTCAGCCCCAAACCGAGTGAAATCGTGCAACGATTCAAATTTAATTCACGCATAAGGAGGAACACTGAGTCCATAGCAGAGTATGTGGCAGAATTGAAGAAATTAACACTGCACTGTGATTACAAAGACTCATTGGAAGAAATGTTAAGAGACAGACTTGTGTGTGGAGTGAATGATGACCGAATGCAACGGCGACTTTTATCTGAAACAAAACTCACTTTTGCGAAGGCTTTGGAATTATGCCAAGCGATGGAAACAGCATCTAAAGATGTGAGAGAGATGCAAGGGAAGCTAACAGAGGACACAGCAACGCATGTTCGTGTGCCTAAGACCCAAGTAGGTGTCCACAAAGTGTTGACTGACAAAACTCAGCACAAATTCCCCAGTTGTTATCGCTGCAAAGGCCAGCACAATGCCGCCGAGTGCAAAATTGCCACTGAGCTGTGTCATAATTGTGGCAAGCGAGGGCACATTAAGAAAGCATGTAGAATAAAGGTGGACAGCGCACAGGTGCTGAAAGCAACAGTAAAAGGGCAAAAGTATGAAAACAAGGGCCCAGGAAAGGAACAGCGAGCGAATCAACTGAGAGGGGAGGGAGAAAGTGATACAGAAGACATGGATTTTCACACAATTTACAACACGTCAGAGGAGCTGACCAAGGTAGCGCCCATCACGCGTACCATGAATGTTAATGGAATGAAAGTAACATTTGAAGTTGATACAGGCTGTGGAGTAACCATATTAAGTAAACAGCAATATACACAACTGTGGAAGAAAACAGACACAGCAGAATTAAATCCCTGTTCATTAAAATTAAAAACATACACAGGAGAGAAGCTAGACGTGCTAGGCATGGCACAAGTGAAGGTGCAGCACGAAAACAAAGAAAAGGACTTACCTGTAGTAGTAGTTGGGAGCGAAGGACCAAATCTACTAGGGCGAAGTTGGCTACAAGAACTGGCCATGATTGATCAGTTGGTGAATAAAGTGGAATCTCAGCCCAAATTGCAGCTGGAGGAGATCCTCGAAAGACACGCTGAGGTGTTCAAAGAAGGCTTAGGACAGCTAAAAGGTGTCACTGCAAAGATTAATGTGGACAAGGAGGCCCAACCACGATTCTGCAAACCCCGACCGGTGCCCTATGCAGTCAAGCCACTGGTCGAAAGCGAGCTACAGAGGCTGCTGGATGACAAGATCATTGAGCCAGTGCAGGTTGCAGAATGGGCGGCGCCCATAGTCCCAGTGAGAAAGCCGGATGGCTCCATTAGAATATGTGGAGATTACAAACTCACTGTCAATCGAGCATCACGGGTGGATCAGTATCCAATTCCTAAAGTGGAGGACCTCTTCGCACAGCTGAATGGCGGCCGACACTTCACGAAATTAGACATGAGTCACGCCTACCAACAAGTAGTCCTGGAAGAAGAATCAAGAAAGTATGTAACCATCAATACACACAAAGGCTTATATACCTACACACGCTTACCATTTGGAGTAGCTTCCAGTCCTGCTATATTCCAGAGAACTATGGAGGGCATCCTAGGTGGAATTCCGAATGTTGCGATTTATTTGGATGACATCCTTTGTACAGGACCAAATGAACAAGAACATCTGAAAACGCTGGAGGAAGTGCTTCAACGGTTGGAGAAAAGCGGTCTGAGGTTGAAAAGAAGCAAGTGTGAGTTCATGGGAAAAGAGGTGGTGTTCCTAGGCCACAAGATCAACGCCAGTGGTCTACACCCTCTAACAGACAAAGTGGAAGCCATTGCGGAGGCGCCTGAGCCACAAAATGTTACTGAGTTAAAAGCCTACCTGGGCTTGTTGAACTATTACCATAGGTTCCTCCCAAAGCTCTCCACGCTGCTGGCACCACTACATACCTTACTTAAGAAGGAAGAAAAATGGTCATGGGGGGTCAAGCAGCAGAAGGCGTTTGAAGAGTCCAAAGCGCTACTTCAGTCCTGTAGTGTGTTAGTGCACTATGATTCAAACAAACCACTCATCCTGGCGTGTGACGCATCACCCTACGGTGTGGGTGCTGTACTCTCTCATCGTATGGAGGATGGCTCAGAGAGACCCATAGGGTTCGTCTCAAGAACTCTTAGTGCAGCTGAGAAAAACTACTCCCAGCTAGACAAGGAGGGCCTTGCAGTAGTATTTGGTGTAAAAAAATTCCACAAATACCTGTACGGGAGACAGTTCGCTATAGTGACTGACCACAAGCCACTAATTTCACTGTTCAGTGAAATGAGAGCCATACCCCAGATGACATCTCAGAGAATTCAGAGATGGGCCGTTACATTAGCAGCGTATGAGTACACCATCGTTTACAAAGCCGGACGGGACCATACGAATGCTGACGCGATGAGTAGGCTACCCTTGGATGGAGGAAGAGACAGCCCGCCTGAGGAGGAGGAGAGAGTGCTATTGTTTGAAGATATCGGCGTGCCCCTGGTGAACGCACAACAAATAAAGAAGTGGACAGACAAAGACCCTGTTCTAGCAAGAGTGCGAGAATACATCTTGCGAGGATGGCCGAAGATGAACAGTCCTGAGTTCATTCCCTATGCCCGACGACAGGATGAGCTCAGCACCCAGGAAGGTTGTATCCTGTGGGGAGGACGCGTGGTTGTTCCACCACCTGGTAGGAATGCCTTACTGCAACAACTACACCAAGCACACCCTGGCATCACTCGCATGAAAGCGTTGGCGAGGAGTTACATGTGGTGGCCCAACATGGATGCAGAGGTGGAGGCGCTTGTGAAGTCATGTGCGGCATGCCAGGAGAACAGGAACAGTCCTCCAGCAGCCCCACTACATCCCTGGGAAGTTCCAGATAAACCATGGAGAAGAATTCACATTGACTACGCAGGTCCATGGATGGGAAGGAAGTTGAGGTCAACATTTGACTTAATACATCCAGACTTCAGAAACAAAGTGCATGATAAACAAGAGAAACAAAAAGGTTATCATGACATGCATGCTAGAGAGAGAATACTGAGAGAAGGAGACGTGGTCTACACCCGCAACTTTGGCTCAGGACCAGCCTGGGTACCAGGAGAAATAACAGAAAAGACAGGCCCTGTGTCATTCAAGGTGACATTAGGCCATGGACAAGTGGTGAGGCGACACATCGACCAAGTTCATGGTAGGAGCTCCATTCCCCTGCCGATGGCACCAGAGGTGTTGTCTGACACCCATCCTGAGGAGAGCATCAACGAACCACCACTTCAGGTGAAACCTGAGGTAACCGTCTCTGCAGATTCTACGGGCAGCACTGCAGCAGCCGAAACAGTGGAGCAGTCTGAGTCTTCACCTGCAGTTGGCTCACCCGCCGTGAGAAGATCTCAGCGAGCTAGGAAAGCTCCAGACTACTTGAAGGACTATACTTAGTCAGTAGTGAGTTCCCCAGCCACAGGACAAGAATGCGTCCTGGAACCTCACTGGGAGGCGGTAGTCAAACCAAATCCCCAGTTAGACTGTTATGTGTGTTATACATGTAAAAAAAAAAAAAAAAGAGAAAGAAATTATGTGTATGGCACATGTGTTTAAGAAGTTAAAAGTAACTGTGATTGTTTAGGGTTAAATGGGAGTTCCAGGATGTCTAGCATAATTGGCTAGTGTAATTAAAAGTAGTTTAATCTAGAGGGGAGGGATGTGGTAGACTGCAAGTCTAATTTAAAACATTACTGGCACATGCCTCTAGGGGGAACTACCTGTATTGTTCAGCACTACTATTAAGGGGACACATTAGAACAAGAGTGTGAAAACCCCGCGCAGAATCCATGTTCAGTCATATTATGTGTGTTGCAGAATAAACGGCAGAGTTAGCCAAAGAAATAACTCAAGTGTGATCATTGCTACACGGTAGGATATCACAATGTGGTTCCTGAATTTCCTTTTTAATGTGAGCACGTAGTATAGTTATGCCATTGATGCCATCCTGTATTAATTTTTTTTATTGGACACCCGAATGTATGGTCCATTTTTCGGCGTTTGGGGGGGGCTGTGGCTTATATATTCATACCTGCATATTGTGTAAGCCCAAGACGAAGTTGAGATTACATATGTGCTGACCTCATGCCTGAGAAGAGGACAATGGGCCTGGACTGCCTGTGGAGAACACCTGGACGTGGAGACATCGCGGCAGAGGCTGGAGAGGGCTTCCTGACCCCCTGAGGCCAGTTGGGAGACTGAGAGACCAGGAGGGGGGTTTAGAGACAGGAGGGGGATGTAACAGGGATGTGTGATGAAGCCTTTGTTGTCACTTGTATAAATAGAGAAGTACTGACTGTGTTCAGCCTCTTATTTCTACTGAGAGATTTGATGGGGATGTGACTTCAAGAATAAAGCCTGAATTATGAAACCATTCAGCGTCTTCATTTCACGCTCCCCACAGATTCAGCTTTTGGTGTTGTTGAGGATGGGGAGGAGCTTTTTGCTCAGTTTATGAATACCCTTCAAAACCCTGGTGAAAAACCATCCACTTACCTTCAGCGGTTGCAGTTGACTTTAAATCTAGCTGTAAAAAGGGGAGGAGTTGCACCTGAAGACGTGGACAAGCACCTCCTCAAACCGTTTTGTAGAGGGAGCTGGAATAGTGCATTGCTCTCTAGCCTGCAGCTTGAGCAAAAGAAAGGTAACCCTTCATCTTTTGCAGATCTCTTGCTAATGCTATGCACTGAAGAAGATAGGCAAGCAGCAAAGGTTGCTCAAATGAAAAAAACACATAAGCTCCACAAAGTCACAAGTTAAAGTTTACTCTCAGAGTACATGTGTATGTACAGAGCTACAAGAACAGACAGATGCTCATCTCGATGTAATGGAAGACCTAAAAAGGCAAGTTACTAGTTTGCAGAGCCAGTTAGCCTCAGTTGTATCACAGGAAAAAAAAAACTGGGGAGCATGACACCAAGAAGGCTGCTATAATGGCCATATTTCAAGATGGCGACCGGGATGGTCACACTTTTTCAACGCTGAGACAAAGTCGCTGATTTCTTCCCATTAAAAGAACCTAATCAACAGCGATCGGCGCTCGTGACGGACCCCACGGGCTGAATTTCCACCCCCGTCAGAATCCCGTCGGAATGCCCCTTTAATCGGGTAGAACCGCTGCGGTCTATCTGAAGCTTCTGCCAAGCTAATACTGGTTAGCTTAACACTAGCCCCTGTGCGTCACCTAACTCCGACACGAAGCGGCTCAGTCCCCGGTGAGGGCTTACCGGACGAACCTACCGAGGCGGCGATTGGGAGCTCGAGCGCGGCGTTGGTGAGAGACGGAGGCCACCTGGATTCAGCAGGACAGTGGCCTGAATCGGAGCCCAATTTGCGAGGCCCAGCCGAGGAACTACCAGACTGACGGCGGTCGGTGACGGGGCCTAGCGGAAGAGCCACCCAGCCAGACGACAGCGAGCGACGGTGATCGGCCACCGATCGGCGGAGGTGATCGGCCACCGATCGGCGGAGGTGATCGGTGGATTAGAGCTACGCCGGCGGAGTGCGACATAACTGGCGGTGATGGGGCCCAGCGGAGGAGCCACCCAGCCAGACGGCGACAAGTGGCTGTGATTGGTGGATTCCGGCTGCGCCGGCGGTGTGCGACATAACTGGCCAGGTAGACGGAGGCAGGCGCCGGCGATAGCCTAGCCGGATTCTCTGTTTATTTCTATCCACAGGTCAGTAAAATGCCACCCAAAAAAGAGGAAATGGAAGAAATTAAAAAATCTCTGAACTTTGTGTTAGAAGAATTGGCCAAAATGACTAACCAACAGGCCAAAATAATAAACCCAATACAAGAGGTACAAGCCCTACATTCAATAATAAAAGAAAAAGACCAAAAAATTATGGACCTGGAGCAACACGGGCGTCTTTTGGAGCAACACGTCGAGGATCTTGAACAAGGTTCTCGCATTGATGACCTAGTTATAAGTGGACTAGACATCAGATATCAGTCCTACGCCCATGCCGCAACAGGACTGAGTGGTGAACATGCTTCCATAAGTGAATCAATGTCCCTAGAAAACCAAGTGCTTCAGTTCCTTAATGATAAAGACATTAAGGTAGAAGCCAATGCGATCTCAGCCTGTTATGCTTTACCGAAGAAAGATAACAAAACAAAGAAATCAATTGTGATGCGCTTTGTGAACAGGAGGGTGAAAAATGACATACTGAGGCAGGCCAAAAAACTAAAGGAAACTCAAGTTTACCTAAATGAACACCTGACAAAAAAAAACGCTGAATTAGCACGGCAGGCACGGATGCTAAAAAAACAAAATAGGATACAGTCAACCTGGACAAGAAATTGTGAATTTGGATTAAACTAAATGGAACACCTGAGCAAGCAAAAAGTATAATGATCAGAGATGCTACTGACTTAGATAAATACAAATGAACACTGTCTATGAAACACAGAGTGAGGAAACTCAAACTCTAAAAATATGCCACTATGCTGAACATAAACCACAAGAGATGGAGAATGATATTGATCCCGATAACCACTTTTTCAATAATATTCATAACCACTGTGAATATTACACTGAAAAGCAATTCAAAAGTCAAGTGCAATTAGATGGTAAACTGTCAATAATACACTTCAATAGCAGAAGTCTTAACAAAAACTTCTCACAGATTCAGGACTATTTAAAACAGCTAAACAGAAAATTCACAGCCATTGCAGTCTCGGAAACCTGGCTTAATGAAGACCAGGCTCCCCTGATGGCAATAGAGGGATATCAGATGTTTAACATTAACAGATCTCAAAAAAAGGGTGGTGGTGTTGCACTGTATGTTGATGACCTATATAGATGTAAGCTTGTAAACGAAATGTCCTCAGCACTACCAGGGATTTTGGAATGTGTTACTGTTGAGATTGACCTAGACAAAACAAAAAATCTAATCATAAGCTGCATATACAGAACGCCGGGAACTTGCATTGAGACATTCAGAGATAAATTAGTCGAGCTGTACAATAATATTACTAGTAAGAAAATGGTAGCAATTTGTGGAGATTTCAATATTGACCTACTTAATCCACATCAACAAAATGTAGTTACAGAGTTCATGAACTCTATGTACAGCATGAGTCTATATCCCACAATAACACATCCCAGTAGAATCACAGTTCACTCTGCTACACTTATTGACAACCTGTTTGTCAATGTTCTCGATAAGAAAATAGAAAGTGGATTATTGATAAATGATATAAGCGACCACTTGCCAATCTTTGCACTTATCCATGGCCACACGGGGCCCAACCCAGAAAAAATCTCAAAATCGTTCAGACACAAATCACCAAACGCAATCAGTTCTTTTAAAGAGGACTTGCTGAAGCAAGACTGGACAGAAGTCTATGTATCAGATGTAAATGAAGCCTATGACACATTTATAAACATTGTAACCACTCTTTATGAAAAAAACTGCCCATTAGTTAAAAAAAAGCTTAAACACAAATTTGCTGACAAACCATGGTTAACCAAAGGACTACAAAAGGCGTGTAAAAAGAAAAATTTATTATATAAAGCTTTCATAAAGAAAAGGACAAAAGAAGCAGAGCAACGGTATAAAACATACAAAAATAAGTTAACATATATAATAAGATGCAGTAAAAGAGACTATTACAGTAAAGAACTGGAAAAAAACAAAGACAATATTAAAAATACATGGACAATAATCAACAGTATCCTTGGAAATAAAAGCAGAAATACTAGCTACCCAACTAATATTCCAAAAAATAATAAATCGACTCCGAATGTGAATATAGCTTCACCTGCAGATGAATTTAATAATTTTTTTGTTAACATTGGACCTAAACTGGCCCGAGAAATACCCACTACGGCGCCTACAGGTGATACAATATGCAATAACACTGCTGTAAAAGACACCATCTTCATAAAGAACACAGACGAAAGAGAGGTCATTGAAATTGTTAAATCGTTCAAAAGTAAAACATCTACTGACTGCGATGGTATTGACATGCTACTAGTCAAAACTGTTATCGAATGCATAGTGAAACCACTGACGTATATCTGTAACCTGTCTCTCCAATCAGGTATATTTCCCAATGCAATGAAAATAGCTAAAGTAATTCCGATTTACAAGACAGGCGACAGAGGGGAACTCTCCAACTACAGACCAATTTCACTATTACCGCAATTTTCCAAGATACTTGAAAAAATATTCTATGAGAGAATTGACAACTTCATACTGAAGAATGATTTATTGTGTGAGCAGCAATATGGGTTCAGACACAAAAGGACAACAGCATATGCCTTAATGGAATTTACAGAAAAAATATCAACAGCCATTGAAAATAAAGAGTATTCAGTTGGAGTATTCCTGGATCTTAAAAAAGCATTTGATACAGTAGATCACAATCTATTATTAAAGAAACTACAAAACTGTGGTATTAGAGGGGTAGCACTGTCCTGGTTAAGTAGTTACTTAAAGAATAGATATCAGTTTGCATGTGCTAACAGCAAAAACTCAGAGTTACTGAAGGTCACCTGTGGAGTCCCACAGGGTTCAGTTTTGGGACCATTATTATTCAATATGTATATAAATGATATATGTAAAGTTTCAGAAAAAATGGACTTAATATTGTTTGCTGATGACACTAATCTGCTATGCAGTGGAAACAATTTGGAACAACTTCTGGATACACTCGGAAAGGAATTAGGAAAGCTGAAACTGTGGTTTGATTCAAACAAATTAACACTCAATTTAAGCAAGACAAAATTTATAGTCTTTAACAACCATCACAACTACCCAGTACCCAAACTCAGTGTAAATGGTGTAGAGATTGAAAGGGTATCCGAAACTAAATTCCTTGGAGTAATAATTGATAACAAACTGTGTTGGAAGCCACATATTAATTATATAAAAGGTAAAGTATCCAAATCAATTGCAATATTACACAGAGTGAAAAATTTGCTGAATCAACCCACACTATACACCTTGTACCATTCATTAATACTCCCATACATGACATATTGTAATGAAGTATGGGGAAATACATATAAAACAAACATATATCCACTCTTTATGCTTCAAAAGAGAGCTATAGAATAATCAACAAAGCAGCTTACAGGGAACCAACAAACCCACTTTTTCTTAAACAAAAAACTCTCAAGTTGAAAGATCTGATTGACTTTAAAACCGCAATAATAATGTTCAAAGTGAAGAATCTATCACTGCCCGCAAATATCCAGAAGTTGTTCCAAACAAGGGAGAAACGATATCACTTCAGAGGAACATGTATATTTCAAAAGCCTACAGTGAGAACAACTACCAAGCAACACTGTATTTCAGTGCAAGGAGTCAGATTATGGAACGATTTTGGACCTGAATTAAAATCATGTACAAAGCTTGGACAATTTAAACAAAAACTAAAGGAAGAAATACTCCAAACATATTTACAAGACGACATGTAAACTCACATAAGGATTGACATTTCCAGCCTGTGTTGTGTTGTAGCTTAGTTTTTTCTTTTTTTCTTTTTTTCTCTGTGACACTATGTCTTAGATTTGTTTTTGAATAGTAACCGCTTAACTTAGACTAGCTCAGTTTTCTTTTTCTCTCAGTCATATTTTGTCTTAGCCTTGTTTTAAATTGTAATCGCTCTTGTCTTGTTTTCTCTTTTTTCTCCTTTGAATTCTTGGATGGAATATGGGTGGGCAATATAAGCTGCGGCTTCAGCCATCACCCATTTCGGATAACTCACGTGGAATTGTATAGTAGAAGGAGTCTTTGTCTAATTTGACCTTGTTGTTATATTATACAGTTTCTTTTAACCTGTAATGTACTATCCGAAATAAATAAATTCATTCATTCATTCATTCATTCATTCATTCATAAAGATAAACAATCAAAACCAAGTAGTGCAAACACAGAAGTTATCAGGCAGCAAAAGACGAAGCAGATTAGCAAGCCTAAACCCTGGTACTGTTTTCATTGCGGGGAGGATGAACACATAGCCCCCTCTTGTATTAACCCTGCAAACCCCACTCTAGTAACTGAAAAGAAAAGAATACTACAGGACAAACAGCAGGCATGGGAAAGGCAAAACTACCCCAGTGACCCCAAACTGCCTTTAAACTAGATTCAGTCCCTGTTGCGGGAAAATAGGGGCTGACATGAACCAACAACGTCCCTCAGACGTTAGCAGCCAGAACCAAGTTCAGCTACATACTGGTTGTGGGCATGCAGGAAACAAGAGCAAATATTTCAACCTCACAAAGGGTTGATTGGTGCTAAGAGCACAGCCCAAGTAATTGGGGTTTTTTTTTAAAACTTTTTATTTATGAACATTTTTCATCTATAAAACACAAACGTATGAGGTCATGGGATGGTTATTATGGTACAAATCAGATACGATAAAAATATACAATTCCGAATCCACATATTAATAAATACTGTCACATCCTATGAAGTCCAGCCATTTTTTCCAATGTCTTTTTCCTAGCTCCTCTTGGAGTCGAAGGGCATAGGCCATGCATTCCATGAGCCTTATATTATCTATTATGGAGGTGAAAAGGTTCAGTGTGGGAGGCTGTTTTTGTAACCAGCCCTTTGTTATGGCCTTTTTGGCTGATGCCAAAAAGATTTTCAGGAGGTAAGTATCATCTGCAGTCAGCTTGTCAGGGAAACATCCGAGGAATAACAAAATAAAAGAGCAGTTGATATCAAAGTCCAGTGCCTTAGAAATGACATTTGCTACGTCTGTCCAGAAAGGCTGAATGTGTGGGCAAGACCAAAATATGTGCCCATGGTCTGCTGTTGTTTCCCCACATTCTCTCCAGCAGTGAGCAGGAACTCCACTGTACTTGGATTTCTGATTGGGTGTTATGAAAAAACGAATAAGAGTCTTCCAGCAAAAGTCCCTCCAGGTGCCGGAGCTGGTGGATGAGGATTGCACCTCCCAAACCCTTGACCACATGTCATCAGTTATTACAATGTTCATTTCCTTTTCCCATTTTTGCTTTATATATGTTGTTGAGTCTGTTTTAAGTGTCATTAAACTGCAATATAGCTTACTAATAAGGTTTTTAAGACTTGTTGACTTATATGCATTAATAAAAATATTGAGAAATAATGAAGGTTCTTTAATATTGCTGCTTTGTATCCTTTTATTAATAAAATCGCGAAGCTGCAAGTATCTGAAAAAATCTTGTTTCTCTAAATTGTACTTCCTGCATAAAGTATCGAATGACATTAAGTTTGATTTCTCATACATTGTACACACAGCGGTAAGGCCACTGAATGCCCACTGTCTAAATCTAAAATCATGTGAGGCGGGCAGAAAGTCAGGATCATATGCTGGCAATCTGAGCAATTTAACTTCTTCCTGGTGTTTTAGTTTTCTTATCTCTGATTTCCAAATTTTAAATGTCAGGTTAACCCACTGACTAGTTATTGAAGTAGTTTCGTTTTCAAGGGTACCGGTACCTAGTTTAGACTGAATTGTGACCTCAGATAAAGACATCTCAATTGTTTTCCATTTTGCATAATAAGATGGGTCACACAAACAAACCAGTGGTCTCAGTTGGGCTGATATAAAGTAGTCTCGTAAGGAGGGCAGAGCCTGCCCCCCCCCTCCCTCGGCACTGTAAAGTAGAATACTTAACTCTTGGTCTCTTTTTAAGGCAAATGAACCTTGAAATGTGTTTATTCCATTTTCTAAATTGTTTGTCAGGAATTGGTACTGGCAGAGATGAGAAGAGATACAACAATTTAGAAAGGATGTTCATCTTGATTGCCTGTATTCTGTTGCCAAAGTCAAGGGGGAGCAGACTCCAGCTGTCAAAGTTACTAATTATTTCTTTATTTAGTCTGTTGTAAATTATACCATACAATTGTGACAAATCTTTGGGTAGGTACACTCCTAAGTATTTTATATGGTCAGAGTACCAAGTAAAATTATATTTAGATATTAATTCCTGTCCAGGGTGAAAATTGAAAGTCATAACCTGAGTTTTATGGATGTTAAGAGCGTACCTGTAGAAGAGCTTGGAAGAACGAGGCGGTGTGATATATAAACCAAAGTTTATTATCAGCTCCTCTAACAAGTCTCATCTAAGTGCAGAAGCAGAAGCAAGAAAAGAGAGCGAATACCTCCGGCTCTGTGAACTTATACTTGCACATAACAAAAGACATGCATATCAAAGGCTGACATCCCTCATTATCTTAATCCCCCCATTGTCTCCGTACTCCTCCTCATGGCCCTGGGGGGTGAGGGCAGCTCCTCCGGTCTCCACCGCAGTGTCTGGGAACGTCTTTGTTCTTCACTGGCAGTTGAGAGTCTTTGTCCTTTCTGAGGTGTGAAGTCGCCTTACATATGTAATCACCAAACATTCCCACATGCTTCAACATATGTAGGTTATGGAATATATGATTAATATAGCCCACAGCCCCCCCCCAAACGACTAAGAAAAGGACAATAGAGAAATTCACAGTTTAAGATAATTACTATGACATACTAACTGCTATACCTCTTGCCACAGAAGAAACTTTCCAGCAGCCATGCTCCTAAGAGAGTTCAGTGGTAATCATAACAGCATAGTAAAATCACAAGTCAGTCCTAAACTGTTACAGCACAATTAGTGAACAACTGTTGAGTAGTTTGCATCAGTCCCTGTGCTGTCTGGGTTTTAATCTTCTCCCGAATCTGCTGTGGGTCCGCTTAGGCGTCCTGCTGGGACCTTCCTGTAAGGAATCTGCAGCTTGGGGAGGAGAGTGATTATTTGTTCCCTGCAGGGGGGCTGAGTCTTTTCTCTTGGGGGGTCTACCCCGCCGAGGTGCTCTCGCCGACTGTGCAGGCTCGTCTCTCAACAAGAAGGCAGGTTTAAGTCTGTCAATGCTGACTGTTTCTTTTCTATCCCCAAAATCAAGCACAAAGTGTTTATCACCAGGTTCCAGCACTCTGAATGGCCCATCGTATGCTGGGCGGAAAGTTGGTTTTAAAGCTTCATGCCTAACAAAAACGAATTCAGCGTTTTTTAGAGCTTGGGGGACAAAAACCCGTGGAAAAGAGTGATGTGCCGGTCCGGGGAGAGAGTCCGGTCCGTTGCTGCCTAAAAACCTCGAGGCTGGAAGATGCCCTGGCTCTGGGTTCTCTGGTAAAAATTCACCCGGGAGCCTGAGAGGTTGTGCAAAAACTAATTCTGCTGGAGAGGCGTCTAGATCCTCTTTAGGCGCAGCACGCAACCCCAATAAAACCCAGGGAAGTTTATTTACCCAATTTGTATCCGTTAGTGAGGCTCTGAGGGCGGCCTTTAAAGACCTGTGAAAACGCTCGCATAACCCATTAGCCTGAGGGTGATAAGCGGTGATGCGGTGAATTGTCGCCCCTAAGCTGCTGGACATGGCTGACCAAAGCTCCGAGACAAATTGAGGCCCCCTATCGGACGTGATGTCCGATGGGACGCCGAAACGTGCCACTCAGTTTGTCAAAAAAACGCGAGCGACTTCCTCCGCTGTAGTTGACGCCAGAGGGACTGCTTCTGGCCAGTGCGTGGTGCGGTCTATCATTGTTAACAGGTGTGTGAAACCTTGGGAGGAAGGTAGTGGCCCCACGAGGTCGACATGAACGTGGTCGAGCCTTCTAGCAGGGATTGGAAAAGGCTCCAGAGGGGCTTTTGTGTGTTTGTGTATTTTGGCGCGCTGACAAGAAATGCAAGTTTTTGCCCATTCTTTTACGTTTTTGCGCAGGCCCGGCCACACAAACTTTTCGGCGACCATTTTAACCGAGGCGCGCACACCTGGATGCGCGAGGGAGTGAATTGAGTCGAAAATACGGCGGCGCCATGTGGCTGGGACTAACGGGCGAGGTCGGCCGGTTGAAATATCGCATATTAGGGGGGGCACGCCGTCGCGTAAACCCCTTTCCTCCAGCCTTAACCCTGTTGGTCCAGACAGGAGTGCGCGCACGTCCGCGTCACTGCTTTGTTCCTCTGCCATGGCTGCATAATCTATCCCTGCATGGATTGGTGCTGCGTATGTGTCCGCGTTAGTGAAGAGTTCTGCGGCTGAGATAGTATAATCTGTCTCCTCGCGCTCTGGCGATGTCACAGCGCGGGAGAGGCAGTCTGCTACCACGTTAAGTTTGCCTGCCACATGTCGAATGTCTGTGGCGAACTCTGAAATCGCAGCCAGCTGTCTTTGTTGCCTGCCTGACCATGGTTCTGAGATTTTAGCCATGGCAAAGGTGAGCGGTTTGTGGTCTACAAAAGCCGTGAAACTCCGCCCTTCTAACCAGAACTGGAAGTGGCAGATGGATAAATGAAGCGCTAGCAGCTCCCTGTCAAAAGTGCTGTATTTACGCTCAGTTTGGTTTAGCGATTTGCTGAAGAATGCTAAAGGTTGCCAGATCCCGCTGACATGTTGTTCTACAACTGCCCCTATAGCTAGGTCCGAAGCGTCTGTGGTTAGTGCAATACGGGCCGAGGGGTCGGGGTGAACCAACAATGTGGCATTAGCTAGAGCGCTCTTTACTTCCGCGAAGGCGCGTTCGCGCTCCGGGGTCCATTCGACCGCGTTGGAAGCTTTTTGTTTTCTGAGCGCGTCATATAGGGGCTGCATGAGCTGAGCTGCGTGGGGGAGGAAACGGTTGTAAAAATTAACCATTCCTAAAAATTCTTGCAGCGATTTGACCGTTTGTGGCCGTGGGAAACTTTTTATCGCGTGGACTTTGTCTGGAAGTGGGACTGCCCCCTTCGGAGAAACTCTGTGTCTTAAAAAATCAATTTGTGACACGCCGAATTTGCATTTGGCTGGATTGATTATTAACCCGTGCTCTTCTAGCCTCTGAAAAACCGTAGTGAGGTGCTGCTCGTGTTCTTCCTCAGACGAGCTGGCTACCAGCATATCGTCGAGGTAGACGAAAACAAAAGGAAGGTCGCGTAATACTGCGTCCATCATCCGCTGAAAAGTTTGGGCGGCGCCTTTGAGGCTGAAAGGCATCCGCAAAAATTCAAAAAGGCCGAAAGGGGTTATTACAGCTGTTTTAGGGATGTCCTCCGCTCGAACTGGGACTTGATGATAACCGCGGACCAGGTCTATTTTTGAAAAAATGCGCGCACCCGCCAGATGCAGTGAAAAATCCTGAATGTGAGGAATTGGCTGGCGGTCATGCGCTGTCGCATTGTTTAATCTGTGGTAATCGCCGCACGGTCTCCAAGAACCGTCGGATTTCGGAACCATGTGAAGTGGCGAGGCCCAGGGGCTTTTCGAACGTTTAATAATGCCTAATTTTTCAAGGGTAGTAAACTCGTCCCGAGCTATGGCGAGCTTGGCCGCGTCTAAGCGCCGAGCTTTGGCAAATACGGGTGGGCCCGTTGTCGGAATAAAATGTTCAACCCCGTGCTTAGCCACTGTGGCTGAGAATTTGGGAACTGTGAGTGCTGGAAATTGGGTGAGGAGTTGATCAAACTTACCTCCTGCTGTGGTGACGCTAGCCTGCACGGGTGGTGGAGAAACTTGGGCTGAGCAGGGAATAGAAGTAAAGGACAGTGCATTAACCAAGCACCTGTTCGCTAGATCAACTAATAACCCATGTGCACACAAAAAGTCTGCGCCTAACAAGTTAAAACTCACTGTCACTACAACAAATGTCCATCTGTAGTTGCGGCCGTGGATGTGGAGGTGCAGGCTTTTTTCGCCAAAAGTGTCAATGTTGGAGCCGTTGGCTGCCACCGCTCCGTTGCCCCGGGTGCCCATGGCTCGATCCGCTTGGGAGGGCATGACAAATCTTAGTTGAGCTCCTGTGTCAATAAGGAACTGCTTGCCGGTGTGTCCGTCCGTCACGTATAACAGCTTACTTTTCTCGCCGAGAACCGCTGCCGTTAACGGCTCTCGGCTTTGGCGTTTAAATTTGCAGGGGGGAACACATTTGTGAGCCTTCTCGGCGAAGCGGTGGTGGTAATAACAAACATCGCTCCGTCTGTTACGTTTTGGCCGCATCGCTGTCACCGCGGGCTGGATCTGCTCCGTGGGTTGAGGCTCGCCGTGGCTCTGGGCATCAGCGTTGAGGTCTGCGGATGCTGCTGTGGGTGTCTGTTCCCTGCAGGCGTTGACGAGTCGTTGAGCTTCGTTGGCCAGCACGCGGAAGTCTTGCTGGGTGTTGCATCGCATGTTGGCGAGCATCCCTCTCATGTGTAGCGGCAGCGTGCTGAGGAATACGAATTGGAAGAGGAAGTTGTCATTGTCCTCCTCTTTAAGCTGCAGCAAGTCCTCCATGAGGGCTTTAGGTCTGCATCCTCTGTGGTCGTAGACCGCCAGGATCCTCTCGGCTCTCTCTTTGGCTGAGGGGACGTAATTTGCCACGATGGTTGCTTTCAGTATTTCATATTTGTCTTGGGCCGGCGGCCGCCGGATTATGCTCCGCACACACCTCGAAGTGGCGGCGTCGAGTTTGGCGACGATGTGATAGAACTTCGTATCGTCGGCCGTGATGCCCGCCAGTGTAAACTGGGCTTCAGCTTGTTGAAACCACGAGGCGGGGTCTTCCTGCCAGAAGTCCAGCAGTTTGACAGCGACGGCATTTGTGTAGACCATCACTGCTGTGTCCGCAGGGTGAGAATGCCTTGACTCGGCTCTCTCAGCAACGCTGGTGCTCGGTTGAGCCCTCTCTATCACTTCTGCCGGGGGGGAACGTCGTCCATCTGTTCCCCTGTCTGCGTGGGCGCCGGCGTCTGCCTGGGTCGCCACAGATGAGTCGATCGCGGGGGAACGCCTCAGGTCCATACTCGCGTCAGGGGTCACCAGTGTAGAAGAGCTTGGAAGAACGAGGCGGTGTGATATATAAACCAAAGTTTATTATCAGCTCCTCTAACAAGTCTCATCTAAGTGCAGAAGCAGAAGCAAGAAAAGAGAGCGAATACCTCCGGCTCTGTGAACTTATACTTGCACATAACAAAAGACATGCATATCAAAGGCTGACATCCCTCATTATCTTAATCCCCCCATTGTCTCCGTACTCCTCCTCATGGCCCTGGGGGGTGAGGGCAGCTCCTCCAGTCTCCACCGCAGTGTCTGGGAACGTCTTTGTTCTTCACTGGCGGTTGAGAGTCTTTGTCCTTTCTGAGGTGTGAAGTCGCCTTACATATGTAATCACCAAACATTCCCACATGCTTCAACATACAGTATGTAGGTTATGGAATATATGATTAATATAGCCCACAGTACCCAGAGAACGAACCGTACATTTCTAACATTTTCATCAACACTGGTAAACCAGAGACCGGGTCTGAGATTGTGATCAATACATCATCAATCATGATGATCAATCATCATCAATCATCAAAAAAAAAAAAAAAAAAAAAAAAAAAAATCCAAGATGGCGCCGCGGATGGCAGCCACTGGCTTCTGCTCTCTGATGTTTTTGATAATTTTGTGTGTTTTTTTGGACTTCTGCTCTTCTGTCCGAATCACCTATTCAAGGGAGGAACTACTTTCACTCAGACTACCTCCCAATGCAACTTCTCCGCCAGTTACTGCTGCTGATCTGAAGTTTTTTCAGTCCATCTTAGCTGTGGGAGCAGCGGCTATTGGCGCTGGCCGGAAACGAAGGCGGCGTGGTAAACGTGCCGGTGCGTTAGTCAGGCTGAAGAAACGAGGATTTCGCACGCCGCTCCCATCGATCCATCTGGCAAATATCTGCAGTTTGGCGAACAAAATGGATGAACTGCTGCTCCTGACTCACAAAAACCGGGATTTTAGCAGATCTGGCGCCCTTTGTTTCACGGAGTCCTGGCTGAGTGAACACATCCCGGACAGCGCGGTGCGTCTGGACGGATTTCAACTGTTTCGCGCTGATCGCAGCCGAGAATTTTCTGGAAAGACTAAGGGTGGTGGAATCTGCTTCTACATAAACGAAGGTTGGTGTACTGATGTCACAGTGTTGAAGAAGTTTTGTAGCCCTAACCTAGAGTCACTGTTCATAAACTGTAAACCCTTTTATTCACCGCGAGAGTTCTCCTCATTTATTCTGGTCGGAATTTATATCTCGCCTGCTGCTTGTACAACGGAGGCACTGCAGCTCCTCGCTGACCAGATAGCAGAGGTGGAGGAAAAACATCCAGACTCTCTGCTTATCATTCTGGGTGATTTCAATAGAGCTAATCTCACAAATGAGCTTCCTAAATACAGACAGCATATTAAATGTCCCACCAGGGACACAAATACACTTGACCACTGTTACACAGTTTTAAGAAATGCCTATCATGCTGTCCCCCGTGCAGCTCTGGGTTTTTCTGACCACTGCCTGCTCCATCTTATTCCAACATACAGACAGAAACTAAAAACTTCCAAGCCTGTTGTAAGGACTGTGAAGAAATGGACTGAGGAATCAAAGCTGAAGTTATAAGCCTGCTTTGACTGCACAGATTGGAGTGTTTTTGAAGCTGCAGCCATTAACTTAAATGAACTCACTGACACTGTGACATCATACACCTGTTTCTGCGAGGACATGTGTGTGCAGACCAAGACCTTCTGCATATACAACAACAATAAACCCTGGTTCATTCCTAAACTGAAGCAGCTACGTCAGACCAAGGAGGAGGCCTACAGGACTGGTGACTGGACTCTGTACAAGCGGGCCAGAAACATGCTGACGAAGGAGACCAGGCTTGCTAAGAGGAGCTACAGTGTGAAGTTACAAAAAAACTTCTCAGCTAACAACTCTGCTTCTGTCTGGAGAGGCCTACGGAATATCACCAACTACAGGAGACCATCCCCCCACCCTGCGGAAAACCTCCAGCTGGCTAATGACCTAAACAGCTTTTACTGCAGGTTTGAAAAGAACCTACAGTTCTCACCTCCCACCCACACAAAAGGATTATCTGCAGCCCCAGGAACTCCATCCCTCCTCCACTCTGACCTCCCACCAGCACTAATGATCTGTGAAGAGGAGGTGCGCCGGGTCTTTCAGAGACAAAAGATCAAGAAGGCTGCAGGACCTGATGGTGTGTCTCCGTCCTGCCTGAGAGTCTGCTCCAACGAGTTGGCCCCCATCTTCACCCGGATCTTTAACAGATCACTGGAGCTGCGTGAAGTGCCTTCCTGCTTCAAACGCTCCATCATCATTCCAGTTCCCAAGAAACCCTCTATTACAGGATTAAACGACTACAGACCTGTTGCCCTGACCTCTGTGGTCATGAAATCCTTGGAGAGATTGGTGCTGAGCCACCTGAAGGTCATCACAGGCCCCCTGATGGACCCACTGCAGTTTGCCTACCGGTCAAACAGGTCAGTGGATGATGCAGTGAATATGGGACTACATTACATCCTGCAACACCTCGACTCCCCAGGGACGTACGCCAGGATCCTGTTTGTCGACTTCAGCTCAGCGTTCAACACCATCATCCCAGGCATTCTTCATCAGAAACTCCTCCAGCTCAAGGTGCCCCCCTCCACCTGCCAGTGGATCTCCAGCTTTCTGACTGACAGGTGGCAACAGGTGAAGCTAGGGAGATTTACATCCAGCTCCCGAAAAATTAGTACTGGCGCCCCCCAAGGATGTGTCCTTTCCCCACTGCTCTTCTCCCTCTACTCCAACGACTGCACCTCAGAGGACCCTTCGGTGAAGCTCCTGAAGTTTGCGGACGACACCACAGTCATCGGTTTGATCCGGGATGATGATGAGTCTGCATACAGGCGGGAGGTGGAGCAGCTGATCCTCTGGTGCAGCCAGAACCATCTTGAACTTAACCCAGCCAAAACGGTGGAGATGACTGTGGATTTCAGGCGACACCCCCCTTCATTCCCCCCACTCACCATCCTCAACAGCACAGTGTCCACTGTGGACTCCTTCAAGTTTCTGGGTACCACAATCTCCCGGAACCTGAAGTGGTCCTCCCATATTGACACTGTCCGGAAAAAGGCCCAGCAGAGATTGTTTTTTCTGCGTCAGCTCAAGAAGTTTGATTTGCCTCAGGAGCTGCTGGTTGTCTTCTACACTGCCATCATCCAATCTGTCCTCTGCTTTTCCATCACTGTCTGGTTTGGATCTGCCACTAAACAGGACAAGACCAGACTGCAGCGGATCATTAAGTCTGCGGAGAGGATCATTGGTACCGACCTACCCTCCATTGAGAACTTATATCGGTCCATAACCAGGAAACGGGCGGGAAACATCTGTGCTGACCCATCACACCCCGGCCACAAACTGTTTGAACTTCTATCTTCTGGTCGTCGTTACAGATCACTGAAGGTCAAAACCACCCGTCACAGGAACAGTTTCTTTCCTCAAGCCATCACTCTGATGAACTCCTAACATTCACCTAGTCCTACCTGTTGCTGTACTCATGACTTTTCATCCATTATTACATTGCACATAACTCTCACACTGCTTTTTACTTCATTCACATTATATCACTGAATCTGAGTCCACATTGAAATACTGTGTGATTGTATATTTTTTCATATATTTCTGCAAAGTGTGGTTAGTCCGAGTAAATAACTGCATATATTCCTGTATATATTTGCATCCTTTTATAGAAACGTGGACAGACTGTAATTTACTGTACATACTCTGGTTGTCATTGAATCCTTATTTAAATCCTTCACCTGAACAACGAGAGCAAGTTTTTAGCCAAAGTCAAATTCCTTGTATGTGTTGTGCATACTTGGCCAATAAAGCTGATTCTGATTCTGATTCTGATTCTGATTCTGATCTGCATACAAACTCAATTTATATTCCTCCTCATCAATCTGAATACCCTTTAGTGCGGTCTCTTGGCGTATTGCTTGTGTTAAAGGCTCTATAAATAAATTAAATAAATTGGGTCTTCCGGGGCAACCCTGTCTACATCCACGTTGAAGTTGTATAGAATTAGAAAGACTCCCGTTTATTTTTATTCTAGTAGTAGGGGAAGAGTAAAGGGCTTGAATGCATTTTATAAAATCAGTACAGAATCCAAATCTCTTCATTACTAAATAGAGAAAGTCCCACTGAACTGAATCGAAAGCTTTTTCAGCGTCAAGACTGAGGATAACTGAATTTATCTTTCTCTTATTAATCTGTTCAATTATATGTAGAGCTCTCCTTATGTTATCCTGGGTTTGTCTATTTTTTAGGAAACCTGTTTGGTCTTCATCAATCAGTGAGGGCATCACAGTGTCCATTCATTTGACCAAAATAGTTGTGTATAATTTATAATCCGTGTTTAATACACTTCTTGGCCTATATGATTTGCAGTCTGTTTTATCCTTTCCCTCTTTTGGTATAACAGATATGAAGGCTTCCTTCCAGGACGGAGGTACAGGGCCTCCTTTCAGAATATAATTGAAACTAGTTTCTAGTAGAGGTATCAAACTTTCTTTCATTTTCTTGTACCATTCAGGGGGGAACCCGTCAGTACCAGGTGACTTGCTAGGTTTAAGGTTAGAGATGGCCTTGTCAATTTCCTCGCGTGTTATTGGTGACATAAGCTTATTATTTGCATGTATGCCGAGTGAGGGAAGATCCAAAGAGTCCAAAAAGTCAACTACTGCATTTTTATTAACCGGCACAGATTGACTATATAGGCATTTGTAATATGTTTCAAATGATTTTTGGATACCATCTAAATCAGTTAAAATGTTGTGACTTATAGGATCTTTTATTTTATAAAGTGAATTTTCAGCTTGTTGTTTCTTGAGTCGCCATGCCAACAGTTTAGATGTCTTAGATCCTGCCTCATAATATCTGTTTCATAAACCATACATTTTTCTCTACTTCCTCACCTAGTATCCTGTCTATGTCTTGTTTAACTTGTCTTATTTGTTGTGTTACAGTGGGACTTTTCTTTGTCAGTTGTGTTTTCTCTAGATCTTTCAGTCTCTCTTGTAGTCGTAACAATTCTTGGGTCTTTTGCTTTTTAAGCATAGCCGACCTTGCAATTATTTTCCCCCTCAGAACCGCTTTAGCTGCATCCCACACAATGCTGGGGTTTGTCTCGCCATTATTGTTATCCTGTAGGTACAAATTTAAATCGGTTGTCATGGACCGTAGAAAGGAGAGATCATTTAGCATGCCTGTGTTTAATCTCCATAATGTTTTTCTCTGTCTGCCGTCAAGGTGTAAACTTAGGTAAATTCCAGAATGGTCAGAAATATCTCTTTGACCAAGTCTACATTCTTTTATCCTGTTTAAGTCCTTATTATACATGAAACAATAATCTATCCTTGAGTGGAGAGAATGGGACGCAGAGTAAAATGTAAATCCTGGGGTGGATCTGTGTACAGAGCGCCATACATCAATAAGTCCTAAGTCTGAAAGCATTTTTTTTACACGTTTCTCTATAGGCAGACGTTTCCTTCTTGTATTTGTTGTATCCAATTGGGGGTTTAACAATAAATTAAAATCTCCAGCAAAAATTAAAGGTCCATAAGATTCTTCAGTAGTCAAATCAAAGACTTTTTTATAGAAACCAATATTACTCCCAGGGGGAGCGTATACATTCAATAGTGTAACCTCTTTATGGTCAATTTTACCTTTCACTAAAATAAATCTGCCTTCTTTGTCGCTTGATTCAGATATAAATTCAAAATTAATTCTATTAGAGATCAAAATAGCTACTCCTCGTTTTTTGCCACTTCTATGAGAGGAATAATATGTATTTTTGAAACCCATTCTTTTTAATTTATCATGTTCTGTGTTGGATAGATGAGTTTCTTGCCAGTATGCAATATCTACTTTCTCTTTTTTCATCTTTACCACAAGTTTACTTCTTTTTACAGGATTAGCTGTAAAAAGGAAAGCTGCAGGCCCGGACAAAGTGTGTCCAAGAGTATTGAAGACCTGCGCTGCAGAACTGAGGGAACCACTACAACGGATCTTCAACCTCAGCCTGCAGATTGGGAGAGTGCCCACTCTTTGGAAGACATCCCGCATCGTTCCAGTTCCGAAAAAGAACCGGCCCAGCAAGCTGAATGACTACCGACCAGTGGCACTCACCTCACATCTGATGAAGACGTTGGAGCGGCTCTTCCTCAGCCTCCTCAGACCCCAGGTGCAACACGCCCAGGACCGCCTGCAGTTTGCGTACCAACCAGGTGTCGGTGTGGAGGATGCCATCCTCTACGTGCTTCATCGAGCCCACTCCCATCTGGATAAGGTAAGTGGCACAGTGAGGATCCTCTTTTTGGATTTCTCCAGTGCCTTCAATACCATTCGGCCCCCCTTGCTTCGGGATAAATTAAGCAAGATGGGAGTGGACTCCCACCTGGTGGACTGGATCTCCGACTACCTCACTGGCAGACCACAATATGTCAGGCTGAAGGATATTATGTCTGACACCGTTGTCTGCAGCACTGGAGCCCCCCAGGGCACAGTATTGGCCCCTCTTCTCTTCACCCTGTACACCTCGGACTTCTGCTACAACTCGGAGCTGTCACGCCGCGCCGCTCATCAGCGGCGCCACCTGCTCGCACACCTGTTTATCATCAGCGGCGAGGGATATAAGCCGCCTCGCCCTGAGCTTCGGCCTGAAGCCGTCAGACTTCATTCCCCTTCAACGTGAAGCTATCAGCTCTTCAGCACGACGCTCTGTGGTAAGAAACCCTTACCTCATCCTTTCCAGTCTGCTCCCCTGTGCACAGGTGGATTCCTCGGCGGCGGACAATCCCGTTCCCTCGTCGTTCCTCGCTGCTGCACCGAGCCCTGCAGGTGGCTGTCTCCCGGGTTCCGTCCTTGTTGTGCCAGTCATCTGTTCCTAGCAAGTAAGCTTCTCCCTCGCCTATTCTCCTCCTGTGTTGGTGTGTGCCCATCACCCTGTGTCTCTGTGTTCTCTCCCATAGGGTTGCCGGCTGTACAGTCTCCTGCCTCTGTGCCTGAAGCAGACGCCGCCACCAACACATTAACATTTCGCAGACACTCATTCATTCACTCCTGTTGCCAATAAACTATTTGAACTACTTTGAGCCTGTGTGTGTGCGTCTCCTGAGCCGAACGTTATGTCAGGAGCTGTGTCATATTCAGAAGTATGCCGATGACACAGCCATTGTTGGGTGTATCAGGGATGACAGAGAGGAGGAGTATCGGAGACTGGTAGGGGACTTTGCTGCATGGTGCCACACTAACCACCTACAGCGCAACACCTCTAAGACGAAGGAGCTGGTTATTGATTTTGGGAGGTCTAGACCAAGACCTCAACCAGTCCTGTTAGAGGGAGCTGAGGTGGAGGTTGTGGATTCATACAAATATCTCCGGTTGTGGTTGGATAATAAATTGGATTGGACAACATACATTAGCCACTTGTATGGGAAGACACAAAGTAGGATGTACTTCCTAAGGAGATTGCGGTCCTTCAACATCTGCAGCAAACTTCTGCGGATGTTTTACCTGTCTGTGGTTGCCAGCGTCCTCTTTTACTCCGTGGTGTGCTGGGGGGGCAGTATATCCAAGAAGGATGCGTCCAGACTGGATAAACGGATCAGATGGGCCGGCTCTGTGGTTGGCGCGAAGCTGGACGCCCTGGTGACGGTGGCAGAGATGAGGACTCTGGATAAACTGTTGGATATAATGGACAACGTCAGCCACCCTCTGCACACCGTCATCAGTGACCAGAGGAGCCTGTTCAGTGAAAGACTGCTCCTTCCCAAGTGTCGGACCAACAGGCTCAAGAACTCTTTTGTCCACCATGCCATCACACTCTATAACTCCTCACTTGGGGGGGGGGGGGGGGGGACATAGAGTACAGAGGACAGTAGGGCATTCATAGTGCAATAACCTTAACTTAACCACACTTGTACAAGCCATATTTAGCCTTGCATTTATATTGTGTATATTAAGTGTTTATTTTTTTCTTTTTTGCTTTTCTGATCTGTACGCTCCTTTTATGTGCTGCTGGAAATTTTAAATTTCCCAGAGGGAGTCATCCCAAAGGGATTAATAAAGTTAAGTCTAAGTCTAAGTCTATTCACTCCATTAACATTTAGTGACAGTATATTATAATATCTAAAAGACATAGCTTAACATATAAGAACAAAATATCATCCCAGACCTCAGAACAACAAGTACAGAACGTGAACATGCTGAACAGTGAAACAACATAGCGCTGAACTGGGCTTCCAATAAGAAGGATACAATGTGGACCTTGAAAAAAGAGGGGACTGGCCACAAGGTGGGGCCCCTCTCCACAGTGAGCATCGTGGGAGAAAAACAAAACAAAACCCAATAATAATAATTTATCAGTAGTAAAGTAGGAGTAAAGTAGTCTGGTGACCCTCAGTTCGAGTCTACAGGCTCTAGCCCTTTCATTAATAGTGAGATCGGATAAAACTACAGAGTCATGATCGTGAATAATCCAGAGAAGCTGTTCTCACCATAATAAGGCCGAATGTTCTCGCGGAGTACTCATTAGTCCACCGTTGTTTCTTCTGACATCCGCCGAAACTCACTCAGCTTCTCCCGGATGTGTTTATGGAAGTCCCCACGGCGGGTCCTCTGTGTCTCCCATGACAAAAGCTGCTTCAGCATCTCCTCCGTCATCGTCTGAGCAGCTCTGTTTCTGGCAGTGGTGATCTGGACCGTGGCGATACCTCGCCTTTGTAAATCTTCCGCGGCTTCTGTGGCACTGTTGTAGAGAACACTTTCTGATGTGTAAAAAATATGCATCTTGTTGAGTGGAGTTTGAAAGAGAATCCCTTTCTCCTTCAGAGCTCTTTTAACAGGGATATATTCTTTTCTTCTTTTCTGTACTTCCACCGCGTAGTCATGGTCAAAATACACTTGCTTGTTATGAATGCGTATTACCTTTTTCCATGCAGCGCAGAGTATTTCTTCCTTAACTGTGAACCGAAGAAAGCGGACTATTATTGAATGTGACGGGGCACTCGCTGGTGGCTTTGGGCCCAAGGGACTATGAGCACGCTCTATGCCGAGGTCGTACTGTAGTCTTGGCTTAGAACATCACCAAACTCTTTTTTAATGAGACTTTCGGCAAAGGAAGTTACAGATGTGCCTTGCTCTGAGTCCTTGGGTACCCCGTATATGCAAATATTATTCCGCCTGGCCCGGCCCTCCATTTCGGATACCTTATCCTCAAGTGCCCGCTGATTTTGTAACAGTTGAACAAGCGTGTTTTTAACGCCAATGTTCCAACTCTCCATTTCTGCCATATTTTCTTCAGTTTGTTTTATACGTTCCCCCGCATCATGTACTTGCTTAGTGGTCTCCTGGAGCTGTTGCTGTACTTCTGCTGTGAACTCATCCATTTGTTTCTTCATATCCTCACGAATTACTGAATGAAAATCTTGTAAATCTGTTTTTAATTCGGCTCGAAGAGTTGCCATTCCAGCTGCCATGGCCTCCTTGCTCACGGTAACTCGAATCAGGTCCAAACCAGCCATGTGGTCGCCATGTTGGTCTGATGCTAGGTCCATTTCATTAGCTGAGATTTCTTTTGTTGCTTCATTATCAGGGTTGTTTCGTAACCCGTATCCGCCTTTCTTGAATTTGTCCCCGCTCATTATGACAACAAAATATTGCCGTTTTTCCCAAATTTAGATCTCGAGTCCAGGGGAAAATAGAGCTAGAGCCAGAGCTCAGTTTTTATGCATCCATGCTGTTGTGCGTCACTGGAAGTCCCCCAAGTAATTATTAAGGGTGAGCCATTCAACTGTCTACTTGATACTGGCTCACAGGTAACTACCATACCAAAATCCTTTCATGATCAGCATTTGTCAGAACAAGAAATCAAGCCACTCTACGACCTCTTGGAGGTTGAGGGCACCAATGGGCAAGCTGTGCCCTATTTGAATTACATAGACACCAGTGTCACTTTTCCAAGAGAGTTTCTTGGCAAACCTATTGAAGTTGCCATTCTTGCTCTAACTGTGCCTGATGTTCAAGCCACCTCAGAATCTCTTCTGCTAATAGGTGCGAATACTCTTGATGCACTGTATGACAGTTATTGTAAGGGCAGTCTGTCAAAATATTCACCAGTTTCTTGTGGCTACCAAGCAGTTGTAAAAATACTAGAGCTAAGGCACAGGCAGTCGAGCACTGATTACCATGGTGTTGTGAGGTTGGAAGGCAGTGACTCCCAGGTCATTCCAGCAGGTGCCACTGTGATCTTAGAAGGTATTACTGTGGCTGGAAGCCTCCACAGCGAGAGGTCTGTGGTTGTTTAACATCCCTCATGGTCTTCCTTACCAGGTGGTCTGCTAGTGAAAGCATGCCTGGTTGATTTTCCACACCAGTGCCCTTCTAAGCTTCCTGTGGTCATCAGTAATCAGGCTGACCATGATGTTGTTATCCCAGCAAAGTGTCAGACCATGGAAATCAGTGCCTACCAGAAAATATTGTCACATGAACAAAGTGTGAGCAGCTCAGCCCAAAAGTCAAACTTGAATTCCAATTTTGGTGACTCCCCAATTCCACCAGAGTGGAACGATTACATCATGCAGCTCCTTAACAACATGCCTGATGTGTTTGCCCAGCATGAACTGGACTTTGGCCAAACAGATAAAGTGACCCACCACATAAAGCTTTCTGATGAGACGCTGTTAAAGCAGTGTACTCGACCGATACACCCACAGGACATTGAAGCTGTCAGGAAGCACATGCAGGAACTTCTTGATACAGGGGTCATCAGAGAGTCAGAGTCCCCTTTTTATTCTCCAACTGTGGTGGTCCGTAAGAAAAATGGCCAGGTTTGGTTGTGCATCGACTACCGCAAATTAAACCTGCAGACCATAAAGGATGCGTATGCGCTTTCTAAACTGGAGGATATTTTAGAGCATTGTCAGGTTCTCAGTGGTTTTCCGTCCTCGACCTTAAATCTGGCTATTACTAGATCGAGGTGGAGGAAGCCGATAAGCCCAAGACCGCTTTTGTCTGCCCCCTCGGTTTTTGGGAGTTTAACCGCATGTCACAAGGTGTGACAAATGCACCAAGCACTTTCCAAAGGCTAATGGAAATGTGTATGGGGGACATGTATTTGAAGGAAGTAATTGTGTTTCTTTATGACCTGATAGTATTCTCCAGGACTTTGGAGGAGCATGAGTCAAAGTTAATGAAAGTACTCACTCGGCTGAGAAAGTTTGGTCTAAAGCTGTCTCCCGAAAAGTACATGTTCTTCCAGACCTCAGTTCACTACCTAGGGCATGTGGTTTCCCACAATGGAGTTGAGACAGAGCCAGAGAAGCTTTTAGCCCTTAAGACTTGGCCTGTTCCTCAGAACCTTCTTAAATTAAGGTCTTTTCTAGGCTTTACTGGATATTATTGGAGGTTTGTTAAGGGGTATTCCAGCATTATAAAACCGCTCCATGACCTCACTTCTGGTTACCCACCCTCCAACAAGGGATTGAGACAGACAACCAATGCAGATCGGTATCACAACCCTAAGAAGCCCTTTGGAGACTGTTGGTCACCAGCTTGTCAGCAAGCATTTGAGCTTGTGACTGAGAGACTTACAAGTGCTCTTGTACTGGGATTTGCTGACCCCTCAAAGCCTTATGTGCTCCATACTGATGCTAACACCACTGGTCTTGGTGCCGTTCTGTACCAGGAACAAGACGGGCAGATGCGTGTCATCGTGTATGCGAGTCGAGGAGTGACCTGTAGCGAATCTTGCTACTTGGCGCATAAGTTGGAGTTTTTGGCGCTTAAATGGCCAGTGACGGAGAAGTTTAGTGACTATCTGTATGGCAGTCATTTCACAGTTGTCACTGACAGCAGTCGTCTGACCTACATATTGACCTCTGCAAAGCTTGACGCGACGAGTTACAGGTGGCTTGCAGCCTTGCCTACCTTTATCTTCAAACTTGTATATCAACCTGGGAAACAAAATGCAGATGCAGACGGGTTATCCTGCAGGCCCCATGGAACCCTTATGGATGACTCAAAATCTTAGAAAGAGAGAGAACGCATTTATCAGTTCACTCAAGGTCATCTCTCTAATCCTGAAAACCCTGATGCAGTAGACCAAGCTGTTATGCGTGCCATTTGTGAGAGGCAGCTGTCTATTGTGCCAGTCATGCTGACTTGAGCCATACTGGTGGTGTTGTTTTGGTTGAGGCTCTTGCTATGTCCACTGATGCTGTGCCTGACAGCTATGAGCATGAGAACAAACTGGGAGGTTTTCCAGTTATACCCCGTCTTACTGAGGCAGAGCTGATGGATAAGCAGAGGGCTGATCAATGCTTAAAGCACGTTATTTTTCAACTGGTGGATGGCATAAGGCCGCCACCCACTTTGAGGGATGAACTTCCAGAACTCCCACTCATGCTTCGGAAGTTAAGCCACTTAGAGCTCCTCAATGACATCTTGTATAGAAGACGCCAAGTAGATTCTCAAACACACTATCAGCTTGTCTTACCAACTGAGCTTCGGGAGAGTGTCCTGACGAGCTTACCTGACCACATGGGACATATGGGGCTTGACTGCACATTAGATCTTGTGAGAGCCAAGTTTTACTGGCCTAGAATGGCTCTGGATGTCAAGAAGAAGGTCAAGACCTGTGGCAGGTGTGTGCAGAGAAAGGCTTTGCCAGAGAAAGCTGCTCCTTTAGTTAACATTAGCACCACAAGACCACTTAAACCGGTCTGTATGGACTTTATTCCTCTTGAACCAGATCACAGTGGAGTCAAAGATATCCTTGTGATCACCGACCACTTTACTAAGTTCGCGGTTGCCATTCTAACACCCAACCAAAGGGCCCACACAGTGACAAAATGCCTTTGGGACAATTTTATTGTCCACTATGGATTCCCGGAGAAGTTGCATAGTGACCAGGGAATTGATTTTGAATCCCGGACCATCAAAGAACTCTGTAAGGTTGCCAACATCCACAAGGTGAGGACAACGCCTTACCACCCAAGGGGCAACTCTGTGGAGCGGTTTAACCGCACCTTGTTGGATATGTTGGGCACACTCCAAGAACAAGACAAACCTCACTGGTGCGATTTTGTGAAGCCCCTGGTCCACGCTCACAATTGCACCAGGAATGAGGTGAATGGGTTCACGTCATACGAGCTCATGTTTGGGCGTCAGCCTCGGTTGGCGGTTGATCTGATGTTTGGGTTGCCAGTGAAGGGCAATCATGATATATCTAATTCCCAGTATGTGCAGAACCTAAAGTCACATCTCCAAGAGAGCTACAAAATAGCAACAGGAAATGCGGCCAAAGTGGCAGAAAAGAACAAGACCAGGTTTGACAGACATGTGACTGCTTCTGAGTTGGAGCCAGGTGATGAGTACTTGTCAGAAGTGTTTGCATTAGAGGCAAGCACAAGATTGCTGATAAATGGGAATCAACTGTTCATGTAGTTGTGAAGCGAGCAGGAACACTTCTGGTCTATACCATTCTGCCAGAGAACAAAGATGGTCCATGTAGAACCTTACTTAGGGACTTGTTACTTCCTTGTGGTTACCTCTCTGCAGAAGCCGATCATAAGCCCATTAAGCCGCTGCAAAGGCGCAGGCCAAACACGCGTCAAACTCCAGTTGCAGATACAGAGCAATTCTCAGATGAGGAGGACGAGATAGTCCCAATACACTGGTACAGTGAGCCGTCTACTGGTGAGATCTCTAGATTTTTGAAAGTTCATGAAGTCCCAGTGCAGTCTAAAACAACCTTGCCTGCAGCACAGGACACACATGTTAAGCTCCCAGAGTCTTGTCCTGTTACAGTGTTCCACGGATCCTCAAGATGCTGATTACATCCTAGAGGTTAATCGCTCAAATGACTTACCTGACAGTCTTCCTGATCCAAAAACCTATAAGCAGTCAGACAGTCATCACTTTACTGATGACCTTTCGTCCTCTAGCACAACTCAGCCAACAACTCAAACTCTGACTGATGAGATAGTTGAAAATGACTGTTGTGACCTACGCACTGAGCAACCCTCTGTGTCTTCACATGTGTCTGAAGGTATTGGAAAGACAGACAAGGCTAACACTGAGTTGGGAACTGAGCCCTCTACTGACAAACCCTATGATGAAGAGCAGGCAAACCAAGTACAGGCTGCTAGTCAGGACCAGTTAAGTTCTGTTAGACGGTCGGCCAGGAACAGAGAGCAGCCAGATCGACTCCAGTATTCCAAACTTAGACGTCCTTTGATAGCGGTAGCTCAGTCTCTTTTCCAAGGGTTAACAACAACTAGCTCAAGTAGGTTCATTTTGTCTTCTTTTAATTATTTACCTTTTGTTCTTATTAAAGACAAAAATAGAAAGATGTTTTTACCTTCTTTACATGTTTCGACAATCCATAACTTCCACGTAATAGCTCAAGTAGGTTCACCTTGTCTTCTTTTAATTATTTACCTTTTGTTCTTATTAAAGACAAAAATAGAAAGGAGATGTTTTTACCTTCTTTACATGTTGGAATTTAACCGCATGCCACACTGCAGCCATGTTCACTGCAGTGAACAGTCGAAACGTATAAAGAAGGTTAAAACATCTCCTTTCCATTTTTGTCTTTAATAAGAACAAAAGGTACATAGTTAACAACAGCTTTCACTGATGCTTTGACTAAGAGTAACCAGTCTTTATACCGTCCTGTTCAGGTAATGTAATCACACAATCAGTACCATGCAACGGGATGTGCATGAGTTCAGAGGGGAGGATGTAACCCAGGTTAAATATCTAATAGTTGGAATTGCCCAAATGTATTAATAATGCCCTTGTATCAGAAGTTTTTTTGTGTGTTAGAGTGGGCCAATTAGAGAACTGTGATGCCAAATTACAACCAATCAGGTAACACTTCCAGAATTCCTTGTTGTTTTGCGGGAATCAGATTCTTGCTACCAGCCATTTTGTCCATGCAGCCACAGGAGACAGGTTGCCTCCTTCTAGGCCCTTTGTTCAGAGCTCCAGATTGTGTGGTTGCCCTAACTTCATTCTGCTGTGTTGAGTGTGTAACTGTGAAAGATATTCAGTGGTCAGGTTTTTTTTTTCCTGGCACGAGGTGGATGCCAAGATCCACTTACAGCATCCCATAAGGAGAGCATCCCGTGAGAAGAACATCCCATAACAAGAGCACCCAGAGGAGAACTGAGATTCCAGTTAACTAGATGGTGAGCCAACTTGCGTGATTCGGAGAAGACCCCAGAGTGCCTACCTTCGCAGGGAGTACTGCCTCCACTGCTTCGCAGGGAGGTAGGACAGACAACGGACACATTAGTTCCTGGACTGGGCCCAAACCATTGATCCAATGACTTAACATATACACACACACAAACTGACTGGACTGAAATAATTATTTGGCCAAATGTTTCATTTTATTTTATTAATGTGTACACTTTATTATTTTATCTGCTAATGGAAAGTTGTTTTGTATACCTGTAAACATTGTTTAATACTGCTGTTTCTTGTAAAACTACATTTTGTCTGCGTTCATTACTGGTGTTCACACCTTGGGCTCCAGGCGTTCCTAACCTTCTGATCTGGTCCACCTTACTATATTCCAATTGATGTAGCAGAAGTGGGCTACACACTGCTTTATCACCACTATTTTCAAGTGCAATCTCCTGGAGCAATCTCAGAACTGCTGGAAGTCTGTCCCTAAGATTACAGCATGTAAGGTATCTGCATGCCCACTTAACATCGGTAAGTCTCTGTAGTCCCCTAGGCTTCTGCCCTGGATACGAGTCTTTCTGAACAGCATGCCACATGATATGAATAGCAGAGCCAGATACAAACTTATAAATGTTTTGCAGAAATGAGAAAAAGTCATCAGCTTCAGGCACTGACTTAACTGCATCGACAAGAACTAAGTTCAAACAGTGTGCATTGCAGTGCACATAAAATGCAAATTTAGCATTGCTCTTAATGCGTACAGACACACCAGAATGCTCCCCACTCATGACGGAAGCACGACCATAGCCTTGTCTGACAAGATTACTTTTGTAGTCCAGACCATGTTTCTCCACAATCATTTTAGTGAGACTTTCTGCATCCAGACTTTCTGCAGACTGGAAATGCTGTTCGCTTGTTCGATGTTCGCTTTTCTTCATATTTTCAGATGGAACAAAGAGGCCATCACCACAAAGGTATTGTGGTTTGTTAATTGACACAATAAATCAAACTCTAGCACTGCCTATTTTTTTTAAACAGATGTGAAATGGCTTAATGAGCTTAATGATGGGCAGAAGGAAACATTTTTTTTTTTTTTCAAAAGGGTGGGACCTCCGGGTCACGGATGTATAATTTCTTGTCAAACAGTGCCTCACTGTGGAAATTAAGGTATCCAAAACAGTACTGAAATTCTCAGAGAGTTGATAGTGTTAGATATTCCCCATATTAACAATAGACAGCATGGACATGGGGACACACGCACAAAGTGATGTCATCACGCCGTGCCTATTGTTATGAAGGGATTCATAGCAATGAGCGGCATGATGACGTAGCCGGCTGGTGTCATCACGCCGACATATATAAGGGAGAGTCGGTTAGCTTATGGCCTCTTTATGGGCTTCCCCTACAGTTGAAAGTGCTATGAGATGACTGTTGTTGTGAAATGGTGCTATATAAATAAAGCTGAATTGAATTGAATTGACATATCCTCTGTAGCATATCAGGGAGCTAAGTGCTAATATGTGTAGATTTTATTAAACAGTAATAAAGTTCGAGTTCTTGCACAGCATCCTCGTCCGTCATCATTCCCAGGTTTGTGGACAAGAACGCTGAGGCCTTTCCTCGAGTCCCCAGGTGAACCAGACGTCCTGTTGCCATGTTGGCTGGATGCGTTCGAGACCTACATTGCAGCGTTGGACCTGGGAAAGCTGGATAAAGTAAGGAAGTAGGCACTACTTGTTCACAACCTGGGCATAGAAGGTCAGAGGATTTTTCACACGCTTGGTCCGACGGACTCGTATGGAGATGCTCTGGAGCTACTAGCTAGCTACTTTGCTACACCAGACAACGTGCTAGCACGACAAATTTAATTCTGCCAGAGGCGACAGGAAATTGGTGAGTCCACCCAGCAATTTGTCGCCGATTTAAGACATCTGGCTAGCATGTGCCACTTTGGACTGTTGGAGGACGAGATAGTGCCGGACCAGTTAGCTGAGCACACAAGTAACCCGAGGCTAAGGGTTAAAATGCTAATGGTGCCAAATGACATGATGCTAGCTAGCATGATAGAGCTAGCATTCCAGCTTGAGTCAGCAGATAGGTTAGCAATCAGAGCTAGGTGTGTGCCAACAACAGAGGCAGCTTGGACAGATGACGTTAGCCAATGCGGTGGGCATGGAGGATTGTGAAGACACAGAAGATGAGTTCAAGACAAATGCTATGCACTGGAGGACCGCTCCAAGAGGCCCTGCGTGTGGTAACTGTGGTTCCCAACACACCATGAGAGAGCACGTTTTTGCCCGGCAAGAGGACAACGTTGTAACAAGTGTGGACATTATAACCACTTTGCCAAAGTGTACTGGTCGCTGACATCATGGGGCCCACCAAGCAAGCAAAACTGCCCACCAGGTACCACCATCTATGCGGTAAGCCCTGAAATCAATGCATACGCATACAGCATGGTTGAATGAGACAGTGTGGCTGTACCGCTGCTGCTCGACACTGCGGACTTAGGTCGATGCTAAACTGGGCAATGGTGAAGAAATTTTTCCCCAACCACAAGATAAGAAAGAACCGAGTAGAGCTGTATGGATATAGCGGTCACAGACTCAGTAATATAGGGACAGTCGAGCTAACAGTCTACTACAAGTTGAAGATTGTTTATGACTTCATGTTCCAGGTGTCTATGCACGGTGACAAAATTATGGGATGTGACCTCTTCTACAGACTGGGCTTCACTATTTGCGACAGCACCAGGTTCACATGGTCCAGGTATGGCAACTGGGACATGACGGACATTTACGACAATGACATGGTGTGAGATGAGAGTATAAAGGGTGACACAGACACCAAACCAACCATCCCATGTGCGCAGGAGGAGAGCTGCCCGGAGAGGGGGCAGCAGCCGGACTCGCCACAGATCCTCACCCAGCCGGAGGCTGCTGTGAAATTGCAGGAGAGGGAACCCATGCACGCAGAAGACCTTGGCACACAACAAACGGGCATGGACACTATCTACGACGTGGCGCAACAAAGCACATCAGACAGGGGAGAAGAAAAGCCAGACTGCTTCAGTACCCACGCTCAGTGTCAGTCTACGGGGGTTATGACCGAGCCGATGGGTGAAGAGTCTGCAGCAGTGAACAACACGGGAGAGACGCCGGACACCTTCAGTACCCACGACCAGCTTTGGACTACGGGAACAACAACGGTGAAGTCAGGTGAAGGGTCTGTGACAAACACAGTAGCGACAGAACTGTTACCGCACAATGGAGCTTCTAAGACGGATGAGCATGCGGCGCCACTGCAATCACAGTGGCATATGAGGTTAAGCAAGGCGCCACTCAAAGTCATGGACTGGGTTCGAGTCCACACCGACGAGAGACCAAGACAGCAGCTGACCAAGTCACAGCTAACAGGACCGTGGAAACCGCTGAGGATTGTGGCAAAACTAGGATCAGCGTGCTTTTGACTGACGGATGGTTTGGTTCAGCACGCAAACCAACTCTGGCGTGTCCAGGTGACTGCTCCAGATGGCAAGGCTTCGCGGGAGTCAGCTGATGCAGTGTAGGACCCGGGCCCCAAAATTATGAAGCTCGGTCCTGGTTCTGGGGGCCCAGCACCTCCAGGGGCGTGTCCTCCACGGGCCCACTACAAGAACCGCCTTCCCATGGAAGACTATACAAAAAACAGTGACTGTTTAGTTAGGAGCATTGCTGGCAAAGTGGCAGAATAATCCACTCAGCCGCATCGGGTCCAGAGATGGTCCACCTGCTGACCCTAGTTCAGGAGTTCTAATGCATACCAAATTGGGGAGGGTCTTAATTACAAGTGTTCTGTGTCTTTTCCGGGGAGGGGGGGGGGGGGGTGAATGGTATGAAGGGATTCATAACAATGAGCAGCGTGATGACATAGCCAGCTGGTGTCGTCATCACGCTGACATACATAAAGGAGAGTCAGCCATCTTATGGCCTCTTCTTTGGCAACTCGTCCTCTGTTGCATATCAGGGAGCTAAGTGCTAATATGTGTAGTGCTTATTAAACAGTTGTGTAATAAAGTTTGAGTTCTTGCACCATCCTCATCTGTCATCATTCCCATTTTTGTGGCCATAACACCTATATTAGGAGTCTGACGTGGGAGTCGTCCTCTTTGGTGCCCCACCTTCATGCCAGCAACAGCCTGCGTTAGCTAAGGGTTAGCTTGTTAGCATATACACTGCAACACGTGTATCATACAGCGTCTTGTAATAAAGTTCTCGTTCGGTACAACACCTGCCTCTACTGTCCTGTTTCCAGACCTAACAAATGGTGATGAGGAGAAAACTTAATCTTCTGGAGGAAAACTAATTATTTTCCTGAAGATGGAAGTGTGTCTGCCACCACTGTCATTGTTCCTCCTGGCACCAGGTGAGCCGCCCAACTGTGGCCCCGTTGGTTTGAGTTGCTTCAGGCATTTGTGTCAGCTAGGGGCCTAGCTAACACTATCAAGAGTCATCTACGTGACGTGATATATTACTGTCTTGGCCTCGAGGGACAGCGGGTGTTGAATGCACTGGACCCTGCGGAGACTTTCAGTGAATGTGCTGCCTTGATGGTCAAGCATTTCACTGCCCCACAGGACGTGATGGGCTACGAGTGCCAACAGCGACCGAATGAGTCGTTCATATAGTATGTAGATGCCCTTTGCTGTTGGCTAGCACGTGTGAGTTTGGGCATGTGGAGGACAGAATAATACAGTCACAGTTGAAGTGGTACACTGCGGATCCAGCAATATGGTACGCACTGCAAGAGGAGCCCGCCGACCACCCAGTAGCAGTCACGGTGAAAAGGCTATAGGTGACACTGTGGAGGATGCTGCATCGCATATTGGAGACAGATGCGATGGAATTAGCGTTTGAGCTGGGGATGATGGCCCAGGTATGTAACATCACGGCTAGCGGGCCCCGATGTACGCTCCCCACAGTCGGCTTTGCTGGTATGGATGGTTGCCCTGGTTGCTGAGCCCGTCGACCCCACACCTCCTCGGGAAGGCCCTGAAGTAGACACCGTGGGACAGCAGGGCACCACAGCACAACGACCCAGTGGTAAACTCAGTTTGGATGACAACAGCTCGAGTCCGCTGCACTCAGACGTTGACGCAGCCACTCCCTGCCTCGCACTGTGTGCCAAAGAGAACCCAGCAGAACCGGAACAGCCACAAGAGCCCCAGTCAGCAGCCACACGTGACCCAGAGCTGGTCCCTGTGCAGCACGAGCATTCTCAAGCTGCAGCCTCATTGCAGGAAGGAGAGTATGTGGACGTGAATACAGCCGAAGATCAGAGCACGGAGAGAGAACACAGCATGGAGAGAGGGCACAAACTGGACTTGCCTCCGATCCTCGCCCAGCGTGAGCCTCAAGGAGCCACCATGGAGCCGCAGGAGAGGGAGTTCATGGAGAAAAGGGACCCTGGTAAACGATGACAACCCGGCACACGTCGCTGACAGTGATACATCACCATGACCACAACCAGCACCAGGAGAGAAGGGGTAGAAGCCGAACTCATCTTGCATCCTCGCCGAGTAGCAGCCTCTGGGAACTGCCACATCACAGCAGGATAGAGAGTTCGTGGCTCAGTGGGACCCAGCGGAGCTTCGCCAACCAAGAGCAAGTCCTGCCGCCGGCGCTACCACAGCAGCAACCAGCATCAGAGACGAGAGAGCAGTAGTGCCAAGTGCGGCCGAACAGATCACCGCTCACACTTGTTAATTGGGTTCGGGTCCAACGATCCGACCGCCTGGACCCACAGACCATCCCGTCAATCACAGGTAAGAGGCCAGCCGCTGTCCAGATGGCTGATGGTTCGAGATGGCACGCCAGCCGTCTGCGAAAGGTAAGAGCAGGTGCCTCGGATCAAGACGCAGCGCTGGAGTTGACCTAGCTGGTGTGGGATCCGGCCTGGGACATTGCTGACAAGTGAGCCAGGACTCCAGTGAGATGGCACCCAAGTCCGCTGCATCCGGCGCCTCCAGGGGTGTGCCCACCGTGGGCTCGACTGAGACCCCTGAAGTTGAACTGCAACAGTGACTCTGCTTTGCAGTGTTTAGACAGAGCACGGTTGATTTCAGTGGCAGAATAACCCACTCAATAGTGTAGGGTCTACCGGCAGTCTAACTGGTGGCCCAGGTTCTGTTTGAGTCTGTTAAAAAAAGAGAGATAGAGAGATAGAAAGAGAGAGAGCTGTTGTGAACATAAAGATACTAGGAAGTTAAAGTGTGCATAATGTTTTGGATTTTTCAGAAGGAGGTTAAATGTTAGATATTTCCCATATTAACAATAGGCAGCATGGACGTGGGGACGCATGCACGAAGTGAGATCTACACGCCATGACTATATTAGGAGTCTGACGGTGGGAG
Source organism: Pholidichthys leucotaenia (assembly GCA_020510985.1). Lineage (NCBI taxonomy): Eukaryota > Metazoa > Chordata > Actinopteri > Cichliformes > Pholidichthyidae > Pholidichthys > Pholidichthys leucotaenia. Next base: position 360,809,962 of record CM035838.1, on the reverse strand, counting down.
TCGTCCTCTTTAGCGCTCTGCCTCCATGCCAGCAACAGCCTGTGTTAGCTAAGGGTTAGCTTGTTAGTATATACACTGCAACATGTGTATCATACAGTGTCTTGTAATGAAGTTCTTGTTCGGTACAATGCCTGCCTCCACTGTCCTGTTTCCAGACGTAACAGATAGTAAATTACTGTTAGTAATTAATGGTTACATGAACACCTTTGAAGTGGAGTGATACATATCTAGTGAAGTTGGAGTGCAATTATCATGGAATATAATAATAATAATGCATCAGATTTATATAGTGCTTTTCATAGACACTTTACAATGGATACATTATTCATTCACTCCACAGACAATGGTTGTGGTAAGTTACTACTGTAGCCACAGCTGTCCTTGGGCACACTGATGGAAACGTGGCTGCCAATCCACGCCAATGGCCTCTCCGACCACTACCAAACGTTTATACATATTCATGCCCAGTGTCATGGACACTAGAGGCAAAGTGGGTAATGTGTGTTGCCCAGGGACACAACGGCAGGATGGCTGGGGAGCGCGGGATTGGAACCACCAACCCGCCGATTATTAGACAACTCGCTCTACCTCCTGAGCCACTGCTGCCCACAATATAGTAACTCCTGGAATCCCTATTGTCCAATCAAATTGCTTGATTGGAACTAACTGTTGTATATATCTATACACACACAGTCATGGACAAAAATGCAAGATATTTTAAATACTAATTTTTCTGGTGTATTTCACTGTGCAGCAAAATAACTAGAGCACAATCTCGACAAATGAGACACGTCCTTTTTTTAAAAAACAACAACGTGTAGCTTTGTGGCCCTCTAATGGCTGAAGGGGCCCATAGCATTTGCATACTTGCCCTACAGCCAAAAACAGCTTTGCTTTTGGGCAGTTCTTCAGATTAATGGCCAAGTCTAAGGAGGATATTGTAAAATAACATAAAGGCAAGTGATTGTGGTAAACAGCAGCTTCTTCTATTCATCTGAAGCCAACACCAATTGTAGGAAGCTGCATGTAGTGACAACCGTAGTGCACAGTGCTGAAATTACCAGTTGGTCAGAATTCAGGAGGAATGTGTGGTTGACATTATCACACATTTTTTAAAATATTTTAGCCTCTGTTTATACAGGGAAGGTCTATTGAGAGGTAACCTCTCTTTGAAGGGCTCCCTGTTCACAATCACACCTGGAAGCTGCCCGGTACATCCACAGACTGACCTGTGGCCACTGAGCAGCTCCTCTGGAGCAGTTGGGGTTAAGGGCCTTGCTCAAGGGCACCGCAGTGGGGTTAAGGAGGGTGGAGCAAACACTGCTGTTATCTGTCCCACCCAGAACTGATCCTGCCAGTCCAGGGACTGAATTGGGGACCCTCCGGTCACCAGTTCATATCCCTAACCATCAGGCCACCACTGCCCTAATATGAACCCATCACAGACCAAATTAAGTAGACGAACTTAGAAGAGTAACTTAGACAAGTGCAGTTGCTAGTTAGCAACAGTTAGCTTACCTGTCTGGAAGATGCGTAACAACCTTGGCGTGGCTTTTCATCTCTTTCATAGTCTTCAGTCGATACCAGCATTTAAAAGTAGAACTGGTATTTATTCGGGCCAATAAGGAAATCTAAACTTTAATTCTGCACCCCCCTCAAAGTTATTTTATAATGAAAATGTTGTCAATATGAAGATAACATTTCACAGTATATAAAGAAGAAAACCTTGCACAATACTGAAAAAAATGACAGTAACAATGACAGCAGGCAGGCAGGGTACAGTCAAGAACATCCTTTTATTTAATCAAGTAAAGGTTTGCTCTTTACAAACTGCTTTTTATTATCATTATTATGGAAAAGAAACTGTAATTAACATGCATTTCACCATGGGCTCTGGGAGGCGTATCTGAGGATGGGACGCTGCTCTGGACAGCAGGAAGGCAGAGGAAGCGGGGACGGGGATACTTGTGTTGGGTGGGATTAAAGGCCAGGGTTTAGCCTGGGGCTTTTTTGTGGGGAAAGGGGGGGGTAGGCTCAGTCACTATTTACTAGAAATAAACAGGAATTTAAAAAATAGGAGGACGGTTGGGCCACAGGCTCCGACTGGGCTCTTAGAACAGTGAAAGGGCAGATAGAGCAGACACCCTCCTTCAGCAAACACACACACACACACACACACACTCAAGTCTCTCTCTCACACTCACACACCTGCTCTGTGCCACCTGTTCGTCTCTAATATGGCTTTTCAGCTGTGGCGCTTTCACTTGTCAAGGCTTCTTTCATAATACTGCTGCTGGCTTTATTTGCTCTGTGAAGAAAACTAAAGAGTTGCATACTTGTTTTTTTTCTTAAAAATCACTTTTTTTTGTTGCTGGTGGTGATTCATGGTGCTTACAACTGTTTACAGGTTTTGGAAACCATATCACCTTTGGTCAATGGTGGTGAACTTGGTACGATTGTAATGATTGTGCTCAGATTTGAGCGTCTGTGCTGTAGAACCGCTCTGCTTTTAAGGTGCTTTTTTCCCCCTTCTACATAGCCGGTCTCATTGAACCACTACAAAAGGTGCATGACTGAAGGTCTTGATATGCATCAACAATAACAAAAATAATAATAATAATAATAATAATAATAAAAAAAGCAAATCCAAATTCAGTTATTAAAAAATATAAATAGATAAAAACAAGAAATCCTGCAAACAAATCTCCCTATGTTAGCAGTCCTACTGGTTAGCGCCCTTGCTTCAGCCCGACACAATATGATCCCGACGGTGTTCTTTGTGAAAACTGGCCCCCCTTGTAGTCCTTTGCCCCTGTCCTCAGCACAGCCCAGAGCCCTGTGGTGTAACTTGTTCACTTACATTAGCTGTTGAATGGAGAAGCGGAAGAAGATGGGTATGGTAATACAATGTGAAGCGTACAGACAAGAATAACATGTGAGCTAACTGCATTCTGCTCAGACAAAAAAAAAAAAAAAAGAAAAAAATCTTTGCGTATTCTTTTAAAAATTTTTAAACCCCACCATTCAGAGAAAAGGAGAAGAGGGGGAGAAAGAAGCGACTACAGACTACTCCAGTGTCCAAGAGAGACAGACGACAAGATACAGAGGAAGAGAAGACAGAAAATCTTTTTTTTTTACTTTTTCTTATTATTCAACAATAAAAAGAGGAACTAAATCACATCAAATTCCTTTAGTACTATGTATACTGCTTTAAAAAGCTCGAAGAGGAGGAAGAAGATAGAGTAGCATGAAGGGGGGGAATTTTTTTTTCTTTTCGGAGATGGGCACTCAGGATTACAAGATGGAGTCTGTGAACAAAAGGCACTTTTTAAGGGACAACCTTTAAAGATGCTCTGAGTCTATAACACTACATCACCAAACAAATATTTATAATCATTTACAAGGGGCGAGATGGAGGGGGAGGAGGGGGTATCGTGTGTGTGTGTGTGTGTGTGTGTATGTGAGTGAGAGGATGTAGGTGTGTGTGTGTGTTGGGGGGGGGGGGGGGGGGGGGTCACACTGAGATTGTATTGATGACAGCTTTCCTCTGGTCCAACAGAGGCTGCCGATTCCCTCTTTTTGAAGCGAGAAGTAAAAAAAACCAAAAAAACCCCAGAATCTTCCATACAACGCCATTCACGCTTTTTGTTGTCCTGTCTGAATTGGGAATCTGTATATGTGCATCTCCCAAAATCTGGGGAAGATATTGTCTTTGTCCAGTGTTGGACATGATGGGGACAATTTTGTAAAATATTTTGAATTTGCTTCCCCCTGCTGCAGTGCTATGGGAGGAAAAAAAAAATGCCTTTTGTCACAACAACCTTTTTGGACAATTAACCGCTCCCCCCTCTCTGTAAATACAAAACAAGAAATAGAATAATGCATGTTTTCCTAAAAGTTTTTTGCTTTTGTATAACACTTAATTTTGTTATGTATAATAGACTGAATGTACTTTATTCTTTTATGAAAGCACCAGTTTTCATAGTGATATATATCTTATGAAGCAAAAATTGTTTCTTCAGCTCTCCCACATTTTTCAGAATACAACTGATAGAAGTGAATATTAAAAGGAAATGAAAAAATACTTACAAAGGTTGGGATTTTTTTTTTCTCCTCGCTCTCTTATTTAGAGTCCTGGAGCATTTGGACTTAAAAACAAAAGAAATAAAAAAAGAACTCCAAAAACTTAAGAGGGCTTCCCTCTTTTTTGCGTGACACCCTCAAACAATCACTAACAAACACAATTCCTCTACCAAGGCATTGCACATGGCTCAATCAACATACATCATTTAGTTGCAAGAACAATACTTCCCATCAAAACAAGAAAGAAAATGACAAAACCTAATCTGCTAAAAAAAAAACCCTTAACTACATCATTATCACTTATTGTCTATGTATCCACTGTTTCCTTTTCTTTTGTCCTGTAATGTGACTGTGGGGTTAGCGACTGGTACTCAATTCTGTTTCAGAGATGCTTCCTGTGAGTGTGTGTACACCGCGCTTCAAAAAATAACTAGACTGCCACAGAGCTTATCTTGCAAATAACAAAAACGTATATTATCTATAAATATATATGTGTATTATATATAAAGATGCTTGTGATTATCTACTGAGTGAGCTGTCACTGGTTTTTATTCCTCCCCCATCCAGACATTATAAATGTTTCTCCTTTCACTAATAGCTTATATGTGAGAAAAGAAAAAGAACCTGAATTCATGTTTGACAAATTGCATAATGGGAATACAGAGGCACTTCCATAGATCAGATAAGAAATCACCTTAAACCATCGTTAGCGTCTTGCTCGGATAGGATAGCTCTCTCTATGAAGCCGGTGAGATGGTCGTCAGGCGGCTGGCTGACGATGTCGCATTTCCCTGCAGTGAACAACACGGTCAGGCAGTCCAGTTATTTTGTGAGGTTGGATTCAACTTTTACTAGGAGAGAACTTAAAGTGTGTGGGCGTGTTATATATACGTATGTATGATAATGATTCAAAGTTTAAAGGCCTCCTCAGATTGTCTACTTTTAAGACTTCCCGTTGAATTCAGTCGGGCACAGGGGACATTAGTAGCGAGTGGTCTTGAACTGGCGATCTGTTCTCTACAAATCTTTCCATCCGTTTGAAATACAAGTGGTGGTCGATATGCTGTAATCTTTACAAAAAAAAAAAAACAAAAAACAGACTCACAGGGTTGGCTGGCATGATTGTATTAGTGCAGTTTTTGATCTACAAGGGCTCTTCCATTCACAATAGCTTGGCGGGGAGTGCTGGTGTGTATGCAGATGTGTGTTTGTTAGGGGGGTTGCCATATCCAACCATAACCAATACCCTTCTTCACCTGATCCTGTGTGCTGACACAAACACACCAGTGATCCCTCCTGCAGCTAGCCTTAGAGGCCCTCGTGTCCTTGCTCCAAAAACAGACCGATATGTCACATATTCATTTTGCTCCGCAGTGTGGCCCCCTCTGCTCTTGGAGCAGGGGCCCGTCTGGGAGTGTAAACAACAGGGTAAACTTTAGGGAGACAGAAATAAGAGCGTTTCTCTTTGACTCTGGGTCCCGTCTTCAGCAACCTTCCCTCCTCAGCAGCAGCTGCTATAGCTGCACCTGGATCCAATAGTAAATGCAACTCTTTTTTTTTTTCCCTTTTTGAGCCCCCCCCCCCCCCATATAGTCGGTCACCTCTCAGAAAAATAAACTTCCTGTGATTGTCAAAACTCTGCATGGTGCCGTCCTAGATTACAGGCTAATCTGCCACTGAGAACAAAAAAAGACCTTTTAGGAAATTACGAAGAATAGAATGAGAACTGAGAAGAATGAGAAATGAGAAGAATAATACCACTTCTACAGCTGTATGTTAAAGCAGCTTGAACTTATTTTAATGGCAGATTAATCTTTGACTGATAATGCCATTTCCACCATAGCCTGAGTGGAGATACATCACCTGCAAATGGACTATATAACATTCATGTTCCTGGTAGGAAAACTGAAAAGACTACAAATGGCACGTTTTACATCCTGAGTCCCATTATCCAATTATCGGCCACAAATTTAGCCACCAAATTACAAAGTACAGTGGTACCTCTACTTACGAACGTCTCTACATACGGAATTTTCAGGTTACGAGACGCCTCAACGGGAAAATATTGCCTCTAGTTACGAACGAAATTTCAGGATACGAAAGGCAAAAAAGTACGCACTCCTCGCAGCTTCCGTAGTTTACCGAACGTAAACATACCTGTAGCTGCTCTGCCATTGGCTATCGCCTAGCATCTTCCTGGTATCCCATTGGCCACGAAGTTTTTTTTTTTCCCAAAACTTTATGCATTTGGTTGATCTCGCCAAAGAATATGGCCGTAATACATCAACGATCAGCATGGTATTAAAACAAAACGAAGCACTTACAAGCCGACAAAAGCAAACGTCCTTGGATCAGAACATGAACCAAAGAAGGCAAACGGTGACGACGTCGACGACGATAGCAGTTAAAGGGTAAATGAACATAATTTTTATTATTCTCTTTTATTATTCTTTCTCTCATTTTATGTTTATTGTGCAGTAATCTAATTGTAACATGTATTTGTTACATGTTTTGATGCGTTTTTACGATTTATAAAAAATTTATGCCCGAATTTTGGGGGCTTGGAACGGATTACGGCATTTACATGTAAAACGCGCCTCTACTTACGAATTTTTCACGTTACGAGAATTCTTTCGGAACGAATTAAATTCGTAAGTAGAGGTACCACTGTACCCTGTGACTGCCCATTTCAGTCTTTCCCCCAGGAACAGCAACATTGCATAGTGCTGCTTTAATATGAAGATACAGACGGCAGCTGGTTAGATTATTTTAGCATTCCAGGTTTTACACAGAAAACAGAGCCAACAAAGAGCAGTCTGATTATAAATGACAAAAAGTTAAACTCTGACATTATAGCACAATGCCATGAAAAAGGGGCTGCTCTAGGAAATCACAAGTGCACATATTGTGCTTCTAGATAAATGTAGCCTGTGGGTCTGAAAAGTGAACCATGTCACAAATAAACCACCTTAAAATCACATTTTCTTTAACAATCAGCAGAGGCTTCAAGGCAAAAAAAAATAACAGAATTCTACGATAAAATGATTACCATCACTTTTCACCTAACTCCTGACCTCAAACATTTTCATAATCAGTCTATGGTCTCAATTGTTTGAAGTCTTTGTTAATGCATTATATTTGCAAACGAGGGTCATATTTAGAGCAAGCTACCCTGTAGGTTTCCACCAGATACATGCACACTCTCTTTGGGGTTCCAGCCAAATCAACCAAATTCTTAGCAAAGCACTGACATCCCAAAGTGCTTAATGTTACCTATGATGAATATACAGACATGCTGTGTGGATTAAAAAGACGTTTTTCTTCCTTGGATTATTAAATAGTGTCATAGATGTAGTGTCTTCTTGTCTTACATTATCAAAACTCCAGTTTTATTTAGGGTCAAGTTTACTGATTCTCCTGCTTAAGCTAACCAGCTGCTCGTATAAGTGGTATCAGCCTTCTCAAACTTTTATTTTTTTCTTTAACAGACAAATAAATCACCATATTTCCCCCTTTAAAAAAAACCATTTCTGCATGCACTACTTGATCTGGGCTAGCTAACCACCCTGTCTGCGCTGCTTCATCACACCGCTTCTCTTTAAGGTGCTGTCATTCAAATACAAAACAATTATAAAATGGTACAAATCCATAAGGAATCAATTCAAAGAACGAGATAATAATAAAAATCACCATCTGCACTACGCAAGAGCAAAAGGGGACAGAGTAGCTGCTGCTGCTAATAAAAATGGTCGGTAATTGTCTCCTCACACTGTGATTTTCTCTGTGTGTGTGTGTGTGTGTGTGTGTGTGTGTGTGTGTGATGTCTGCATCCCTAGACAGACATTACTGGGCTTTCTGTGTGTCATATAAATACAAATATAATAACACCGCCACCTATAAATACTACAATTTAAAAAGTGAGACTGGGCATGTGTGTTTTCATGCGTGCTGTGGTCATGGCACAGACTGGACAATCTTGTCTGATGTGAGAACGAGCGGAGGCTAATGATTGGTCGAACTGAACGGTGGTGCTGGTGGTGGTACCTTGTACCTTGTTTCATTTCCTTTTTAAAACTCCTAATAAAAACATCTGGTTTACCTCCCATGCCTCGTAGTTAAATAGTGCACATCTTTAAGATTAGTGTTAATTGATTCAGCTTGTAGTGCAACCCTTAATCAAGTTTTGGCATGGTTTCTCTAGTTAGTACAGGGCGAAGAGGGCATTTGTGGGTCTTTTCAGAACGGTAGAAGCAGTGGTTGTTTGGGTTTCTTTTTTTTTTTAGGTGATGGCGGACATCACGGGAACATGGACTGCAGCTATAACTGGAGACCTAATATCTGATCAAGCTGTAAATTCATAGTGGGTGAAGTTTTTTTTGTGGTCTGAGTGTGACAGCTGATTTTCTTAACCACGTGTTAGAGAATGTGTCTTTGTGAAGCAGGAGAAAGCTGGGCGATTTTAATCCTCCGGTTCCTCCTGCGGTGCTGCCGTGCTGTGCTGGTTCGGTGGTTTGAGGAGAGACGCCTTCCTTCTGATGCCCCCCTGTTCCTCTCTTCTCGTCCATCCATTCGTCCTTCCATGTATCCATCTTTGCTCAAAACGGGTCCTCCCTCTGACTGCTAAAATGAGTCCAGAGTTCCACTAAAATCACATTGATGCTGCTGCGATTTCCTGCATTTCCTGGTTGTATTTCGTATCAGGTGAGATAAACTGTCAGGGCCAGTCGGTGGGGTGGTTGGAGGACAAATTTTATCCTGCGGATTGTTTCACTGTTTTTTTGTCTTTTTTTTCTCCTTATTTCCGATTGTAAAGAAAGAATTCTAGTTGCTGGTTTGTACACACATCTTGTCAGAGGAACCAAGACTGGGGAAAAAAGGGAAAGAAGGAAGAGGAGATTATGTTAGTTTCACAGCTAGTAAGATGAGTTTATACTGTACACTGTTCAATGGAAAGACAGAAATAAAACAACATGGAGAGAGTATAATCAAACAACAAATGATCAAGTTGGTCTTTTTTTACACATTGTCAATGCTGTTGATGTAAAAACTGGCCAAATTATTCTTACTTTATTTGGTGCTTCATGAATTATCTGTATCGTCATGTGAATTTGCACTTTCACGAGTGAATTAAGTTGAGGGAGTTTGCACCAGTGTCAATTAAGGTTGTCACAACCTGGTTTTTAATGTTGTCATAACAATTAATATGATACTTGAAAAGACAATACCATTCCCAGCACCACATGAGGAAAAAAATGGCAAAAAAAAGCAGGCATATATATTTACTAGCGATGCACCGATATATCAGTGACTAATATCGCCGTATCAACACATAAGATTCCCCAACGACTGTGGCTGATATTTATCTGGTGTTCTGTAGATGTGTGCCATTGATTTTGCCCTGAAACGGACAACAGTTCACTATAGCTGTAAATTCAGAAAACATCCAGGGAAAGATGGTGTAGAAGCAATGTTAAATGTGTATGTACTCAAAAAACCTGAAAATTTCCCTCTGCAAATAAACTGAGTTTCCATACAGTACACCTTCATTTTCCTTTATAGATCACACTCCACCTGGAAATATGACACGCTGATCCACCTTGTGTTCTGCCCTTTACAGACCCACACAGATGTTTTCCTCACCATTTTCAGTGCAGCTTCACAGCATTGATGTTAACCTGATTGTCAAGCTACAACATACTCGATGGCATCGGGAAGTTGAGTCCTAAATACCACCTTGAAGGAATTTTTTGCAGTTTTTCTACTTCAAAATATTCAAAAATTACTTATAAATACAATTAGAGTGTTTTGAAACAACAGTTATGGCAATATACCAAAGATTCTGGAGTACTGCGTTAGAGATCTGTACTGAATTTACAGTTCAGTGGTTCCAGACATACGGTAACACCACTGTTTCACCTCTGTCAGTTGTGACCGTCGCAGGCCTCAGCAGCTTTTAGAGTGAGCTGCCCATGCCCATAAATGCCCAATGCTGCCACCTATAAATAACTCCTTAAAAAACATGCAACTTCTTTCAGTAAAGGTCTCTATAGACATTAGCATATTTTGACTATAGCGGATAAACTGTGTCGCACTCATGGCAGCATTATATTCAACATTCTAATACTGGCCCTGTGGATCATGCAGGAAGAAAAATTCATCCCCTCACTGAATTTATTCTTGTACAGAAATTCTAAATGTGTGTAAAAAAGTTTGAGGCAATCCATTACATGGATGCCGAGACCACTGTGGTTGACTGGCCAGCCAATTTTCAATCCCTTGAGCCACAAGCTAGCATGGCTTAGAAAAATATGTAATGTTGCAACAACCGAAATCGTTGTGGCATTAACCATTTTTGAAAATGGCTCTCTATGCTATGTTGGCTTTGGGCTTCAGGAGGTTTCTCCAGTTCTTAAACACAGCGAGCGTCAGAGCCGTCATCTGGGCCACTAGCCCAGCTTATTACCATGGAGTCTGTCCATTACTGCAGAGAAGTACAGTTTGTCTTCTATTAGGCTGAGCCGAGAATGACTCATTGGTCAATCAGTAGCGGGGGGGATACCAGTCTGATGCTCCCTGTCACTTGCACCATCTTCATGTTGGGTTTCTCCTGCTCAGCATGAACAGGGAGCAGAAATACGTCACAGCCTCTGTTGTTGGCTGCCCTGCTTGGCCTGTAGGATCTGGCAGTGTGGACCAACGACATTCTAGAAGTCAACCCTTGGAAACTACTCGGAGCCTCCAGGGAAGCAGCCTTTTGTTTTGTTTGACTCTAACAGGTCGCATGAATACCTCCCCCTGCCCCCCCGCTGCCTCCTGCCCTTCTCAGCTACCCTTCTCCCCTGGGCACTGTCCCAGCAGGCCTTGTGCATTGTAACTTCTCCCTTCTTAGTTACTTTGCCCCTCTTCTTTCTCCTTCTGTGTATGCTCTTACAAACATACACACACACACACACACACACACACACACACACACACAATCCATCTAGCTCCCGTGAACACTCCCACTAAATCCTTGGCAGCAGACAGTGACCACCCTCTTTTCTGTATTGCCCCCCCCCCCCCCACTCTCTAGAGCAGCCCCTTCTCAAATTCAACATCAACTGACTATGACATCATGTCTGGTTGCTGGGGGTAACGAGACAGCCAGGACGTGACTTCTGTAAGTGCCCAAACTTCTCTGTTGGTCCGCTCCCCATGCTTCCCCCTTTTCCTGCCCTGCTGCTATCTTGTATCTGGTCTCCTCCAGATACAGCACCCCGTGTTTACCACTAGAGGGAGCACCAAGCCCGCTACTACCAGAGTGAGCATCTCCAGCTTGTCCTGTCTTACCTGCTTTTTTTAAATTGCTTCACTTGGTTTTACTTAATTGAAATCTGCAGCATACTAAAAAAAAACCCTGTGTGTTAATCTAAGTAACAAGAGTGCTTACTGTTTGGTGTAAAAGAAATGGACATGTGATTTAGGGGAAGCCTGACTATGTAAGACTTTATTGCTTGAAACTAATGGTTTAAGACTGGAGGGTGTTACGTAGCTTTGGGAATAAACACAGCATTTGTATAATGCCTGGGTGTCCACAGACTTTGGCAATTTAGTGATTAAAAGAGTGTAAAATTAAAATTCTAGGAAAAACTGATTAGTTCAAGTAGATGCACATTTCAAGCAAAGACTATAACGAAAAAATTAGAAATGTGGGAAGTGAAGGAGACTAAAATGAGCAGAGACTTGAGATGAGGGGTAGAAATTGAAGAAAAAGGGAGAGAGTGAGTGAATTGAAGGCAGAGAAACAAGGGAGGAGATCAGCAGAGCAGATTCAGATGGTTTCCATGTGTCGAGGAGCGGAGCTGAGCTGGCTCCAGGCGGGTGTGGTTGGACGCTAATGGGAAAAGTACTGGTGGTAATGGAGGAGGCACATGAACGATGTGCAGTGCGGTGAAGGGAAAAAAGGTGAGCTGGAGAGAGTAAAAGGCAGAAGAAAAAGAATAATATGGGGGCGAAACAGTGAAAAACGTGACACAGCTAAAAGGAGGAAGGGAAAGATAGTGTGTGTGTGTATGTGGGGGGGGGGGGTACCGAGGGAGGACAGCCTGCTGCCTGACGGGTAGGCTCCATATGTACCAAATAAACAGTTGAGCACATATGGTAAAGCACACACGAACAGTAAAATACAGATGTAGAAACACACACACTGTGAGCTGTGGGACGATGAGAGTGGAGAGGCGGAGGAAAGCCGACAGCAGGTTTTAGGCAGTGAGGGAATAAGAACCATTTTGGCATGTATCCACAGAGTTAATAAGTTTCTTGAGTTTGACCAGTAATCGCAGTCAAAACAGAAGAGTTTTCTCATCATTTTTTCCACCCAAACTGCCAGACTCCTTACCTGTGTCTGCTGCGGGATGTTCAGAAAGTTGTTGTCCCGTGATCCGATGCCGACAAACCTGTTGGAAGCTGTGGCGCCTGGCGTGGAGTATGCTACAGAAACAGAAGGAAAACACCAGATGACATCAGTTCCCACCAAAACGGACCGCTAAGAATCATCCTCTATGCTAACAGGAAACCACTGCTAACAACCTGTTAGTTTAGCATAATTAGTGCATAAATTTCGAAAGAATGTTTTCTTACACCAAACACACAAAGCCATAAATTTTTTTCAAAGACTGGAATTCAAACCAGATAAACTTCACACTAAGCCAGAACAGATGATCACCTAGCTAGCTAGATAGTACCCATGCAACCACCATTTTTTGGTGCTCTTACTTTCATCTTTTTAACCATTATAAGTAAGCCATATGGGTATAATCATGCAACGCCATCTCTGACCTTGTACAGTTTGTGTACTAACATGGGAAATGCCTTTCCACAGGGAGATGTCTGTCCTGGGTGACCTGACTTAGGATATGTAAGGGTATTTTAGACCGTTCATAGATATTATCCCACCAACGTCTGTGTTGTCTTCCTGTTTCTTCTGCCATTTTTAATCATGCCTTCAAGACCTATTTTTGAAAGCCCTGATTGTGAACTTTTAATGTTACCATCGCGTTTTAGAGATTTACTTTTCACAATGGGCACAACTGGAGTTTACAATGTTAGATGATGAAGTTCATCATTAGAGACATGATCTGTAAGCTTGTAATTAGTCATAGCTCTCATAATATGGTTTTGGAAGGTTTCCGTAGTTCTACAAAGTACAGATGTCCAGTTTACACACTCAAGTCCATATAGGACAACGGGTAGAATGTAGATATTAAAAATATCCAATTTAAGGGACAGGAGGAAATCAGCAAGCTATACATAAATATGGCAAGATCATTCTACTAGCACCTCCAAAATTCTCTAAATGCTAAATTATATCTAGAATTAAGGAACAAAAATTTGAAAGACTGCCAAATGTGTTTCCAAATATGTACAGAAAGTCCAGTCCAGGAGTTACCCTAAATCAGATTTTCCAGATGATGTTGAAAGCCACAGAAACTCAAGTCATATTTTTGGCTTTACACGTCAGGCAGCCAACATCATTCCAAACCTTAGAAGGAATTAAGGATTCAAGATGACTGCGCCCATCATCAACAGTAAGTGAAGCTCAAATCAATAAACAAACTATTAGAACTTCTGACAGAGTGGCCATCTTATTTTTCCGACTTTGTCACACCGTGCTGGAATACGTTTACGGACATAAATACAACTTCAGGGGGTGGACAATTTGACAACTTCCAATGCCTGACTGGGGAAATCTGACCTAGGACCAGTCCTGGAGCATGTGAGGAGTCCAGCATCCTACTGTAATACCCCCTTTACCCAGGGGTGGAGATCATTGACAGATTGTGGCAAGATCTGGCCAATTTTTGATCCATCAACAATCTTCAGGGATCCAAATAGTCTCGTCAATGTTCTGACTCAGTCCAAAACAAGGATCTCCCAAACCATTCAAAAGATCAAAAACTGGAACAATCTCTCAACGATGTCTGTGCTGCGTAAAGGGGCGCTAAGGAACTTTTGAAAACTCTGGTTTTAGTGACATCTTTTGGTTACTATTGTGAACTGCAGACGTTTATTGAGGTTGGAGTTTTCTGTCATTTCTGAGAAGGACTTTGACCTGCAGTTTTCCACATAAATGGAGCTGTAGTTTCCTCGGTGTCAAAAGCTGTCAATAAATTCTGAGTTAAAAAAAACTCAGAAACTTAAACTCTCTGTGGTGATGAAGCATTTATTTTTACTTCTAGTTTCAACAAGCAACCTAAAACATGTAATCCCCCAAACTAATATTATTATGTTAATGTTCCAGTATATACACACACATAAAACCTAAGGTTTCACTTTGAGTTTTGAAATAATGAATGAAGACCAGAAGAAACTTAGCCTTGAGAGAGACTACAGAAAGTAAAGCTACATAACATTGAGGTCATTAAAAAAAACCCAAAATATAAAGTTTGCCAAAATGTTGATTGCAGTCTAAGATCTCCCAGTGTAATTAAATTCACTTGATAAAGTCAGAAGCAAAAGATCAATCGGGAACATTTAAAACCCACTGGCATCAGCATCTGACAAATTTAGGGCAGTTTGAGGTACCCTATGGACTCCAGAATCTGAATCTTTCTGAGGAATTCAGGGATGCAGTGTGCAGACTGGTGCATATGTGAGTCTGTTCGAGTGGAGGAAAGGAAGGACGAGAAGGAGGAAGACAGGAAAGAAGATACAGCACACATCTACGTGCTTCTAAGATTTACGACTGGAGTAACATACAAAAGACATGGACTTTGAGACGCTGACTGGGGGTAAAAAAGGAAACACTAGACTTGAAGGAGAGCCAAAAAACAAAATAAAAAAATTGTGCTCCATCCAGTGACCCTCCTGCTGTAAGGTTAAGATGTTTTTTTATGACTAGCAACTTTCTTTCAACTAATCTACCACTGTTAACAAGCAATTTATTCCACCAAAAAGCTAAAATGTATCAGCTAAAACAAACAGAGGCACAAGTAAAATTACTCCACAAATGGTCCCAATTTATACTGGAATGTTTTCAGAGTCCATTTAAATTAACTGCCCCAAATTTGTGCACTTTAAAAAGTAAGAACCATTTATAAGTCATCATTTGCAACCAGGGTTTACTGCTGAGTGCGTAGCAGTGAAGGAGGATTTAAGAATATACCTGGACTGCTGATGTAGTTTTTCCACTCAGCCAAGCTAAATGTGTTTGACATAATAAAGGTGGTAAAATTAAAGATTTGATAAAACTTTCATCAGTTTCAACAGAGATACACTTAGGGAAAAAAAACCCTCTCCATTAAGCACCAGAAAATGCCGTTTTCTGATCCTAATCTGGGTAGCCAAAGAACCCCTGTAGCTAAGCCCTAATCACAGGTGTGTGGTTTTTTTAGTCCTACCCCCCCCCCCCCCCCGCAATCTTCTCCCGTTTGTTCCATCTATCTTGCTAACTTTCTCTCAGACAAAAGCACAAAACCAAGGGGGAAAAAATTAATGTCCATCACGCAAGTCATCCCCCCCCCCCCCCAAAAAAAGTCATTTATGGAAATGTCTAGTCCGTCTATTAGGTCAAAATTTAGCCCAGAGACAAATACCCATTTAGGGCCACTAAGTGTAATAAAACACAAAAATAAGACCACTTCCTAAACAGAAAACATACCTGCAAACTCAGAAGGGGTGAAAAAGATGACAAACTGTAGGGGGGCTACAAACAAAGCGCATTATTAACAGCGTTTGAAACACTTAAAACTAATTTTTTCAGCCTTTCAATGCTACACAATGTAGCAGTAAAATTAATCTATAAATATCCTATAAAATAATGAAACATTTTACACAATGACCACTTTTATTTCAAGTTTTTTTTGTATGATGTAAGAATGAACTTTTTTTTTAATATTTCATACTTAAAGTCATTTGGTTAAGAATACTTACATACTGTAACTCAAGTTTTGAATGCAAAACATGGGTCATATTTTGGGTGTTATTAGACTGCATAAAAGATGTTTTCAATTCACAACTAAGACAATAATTATTATTGAGGGTGGCAACAACAGTGTTGATTCAAATGTGAAATCTGGGTACATATTCATATTCTGCCGGGTAATTTAACAAACTGTAATGCTGTTGATACCATCTAGCTGCAATGCTCCTGCACTGTGTATATAACTGCGTACATATGTATATTAATTTACTTCTTTGGCTAACCAGTTCTTATCTTATTTACTATTGCTCTGAGTGCTGCTATCTCTTTGCTGCTGCAATCCTGGAATTTCCCCATTGTGGGACTAATAAAAGCTTATCTTATCTTACTGGATCTGAATACTTGTGTAGAGAGTCACACCTGGCCACAATTAACCCTAATAGTGGTCTCACTCTGCTCATCTATTTAAACAGCTAAGCCTACACGCTTATATTTCATGAATAAAAATGTTTTCCTTAATAAATTTGGGTTCAGAAGAAAGGTAAGAGATTGATGTAGAAGTGTCAGAATCATTATCAAATGTACTGTTTCAGAGTAAACTCAGCTAGAAGACAGCAAAAAACAATAATTTATTATTACTATATTTTATGTGATTATTGCAGTGTTTAATGCTTTTTTTGAAGAGCTACAGTACCTGTTCTACCCTAGTGACCCTTGGACAGGTTGGAATCGGATAACAATACAGATGCAGTGGAAATAGCCTTCCCAAAATTATTCGCTTTGAACTGAGTGACATTAGGCTAACATTAACACACAATTCATGGGTGTTAACTGACCCCTTAATAAGCAGATGAGCTTTCCATTAAACATGTTGGAAAATGTGCCGTTAGAGAAAAGGATCACGACACACTTTATCAATGGTAAGTTACACAGCATATTATATCGTAGGCAGGCAGATAGCAACACTTACTTCCAGACTCCCACCGATAATCCATCCAACGGCGGACCGCGCAAAAGACGGAAGACAATGTAGTTATCTTGATTGTGATCGGCTAAATGACAACACGTGATGCGTTCCAAAGATATTTTATTGTGAAGATGACTGTCCCCCGTTGTTCCCCCGCCAACCCCTTTCCCCCCCCAAAAAACTCTTTGGATCTACACGATTCACGTGAGTGACATACAGTGCATCTGGAAAGTATTCACAGCGTGTCACTTTTTCCACATTTTGTTATGTTACAACCTTGTTCCAAAATGGATTAAATTCATTTTTTCCTCAAAATCTACACACAATACCCCATAATGACACTGTGAAAAAAGTTTTTTTTTTTGTTAAGATTTTTGCAAATTTATTTAAAAAAAAATCTAAGAAATCACATGTACATAAGTATTCACGGCCTTTGCGCAATACTCTCTTGATGCACCTTTGACAGCAATTACAGCCTCAAGTCTTTTTGAATATGATGCCACAAGCTTGGCACACCTATCTTTGGGCAGTTTGGCCCATTCCTCTTTACAGCACCTCTCAAGCTCCATCAGGTTGGATGGAAAGTGGTGGTGCACAGCAATTTTCAGATCTCTCCAGAGATGTTCAATTGGATTCAAGCCTGGGCTCTGGCTGAGCCACTCAAGGACATTCACAGAGTTGTCCTGAAGCCACTCCTTTGATATCTTGGCTGTGTGCTTAGGATCGTTGTCCTCCTGAAAGATGAACCGTCACCCCAGTCTGAGGTCAAGAGTGTTGTGGATCAGGTTTTCATCCAGGATGTTTCTGTATATTGCTGTATTCATCTTCCCCTCCATCCTGACTAGTCTCCCAGTTGCTGCCGTTGAAAAACATCCCCACAGCATGATGTTGCCACCACCATGCTTCACTGTAGGGATGATATCAGCCTAGTGATGAGCGGTGCCTGGTTTCTTCCAAACATGATGCCTGGCAATCACGCCAAAGAGTTCAATCTTTGTCTCATCAGACCAGAAAAAATTGTTTTTCATGGTCTGAGAGTCCTTCAGGTGCCTTTTGGCAAACTCCAGGCGGGCTGCCATGTGCCTTTTACTAAGGAGTGGCTTCCATCTGGCCACTCTACCATACAGGGCTTATTGGTGGATTGCTGCAGAAATGGTTGTCCTTCTGGAAGGTTCTCCTCTCTCCACAGAGGAATGCTGGAGCTCTGATAGAGTGACCATCGGGTTCTTGGTCACTTCCCTGACTAAGGCCCTTCTCCCCTGATCGCTCAGTTTAGACGGCTGGTCCTGATGGTTCTGAACTTCTTCCATTTACGGATGATGGAGGCCACTGTGCTCATTGGGACCTTCAATGCAGCAGAAATTTTTCTGTACCCTTCCCCAGATTTGTGCCTCAAGACAATCTCAGAAGTCTACAGACAATTCCTTTGACTTCATGCTTGGTTTGTGCTCTGACATGCACTGTCAACTGTGGGACCTTACTGTATATAGACAGGTGTGTGCCTTTCCAAATCATGTCCAATCAACTGAATTTACCACAGGTGGACTACAGTTAAGCTGCTGAAACATCTCAAGGATGATCAGTGAAAACAGGATGCACCTGAGCTCAATTTTGAGCTTCATGGCAAATCTGTGAATACTTATGTACATGTGATTTCTTAGTTTTTTATATTTAATAAATTTGCAAACATCTCAAAAAAAAAAACTTTTTCACACTGTCATTATGGGGTATAGTGTGTAGAATGTTGAGGAAAAAAATGAATTTAATCCATTTTGGAATAAGGCTGTAACATAACAAAATGTGGAAAAAGTGAAGCGCTGTGAATACTTTCCGGATGCACTGTATTTGGGATCCATTTCGGCAATTTTCGCCGAAAGGCAAACCATGTTTAAAGGATGCATAAAAGACAACACTGCCAAATACCTTAAAATACTGAGAGAGATTTTCTTTTCTAAATTTCAGTATGTCCTTAAAAGATGTTTTCATGGAACAGCCTCCTATGGGGTTTGGGGGGGTGAGATGATGGATAAATGATGTCACGAACCGGGAAAAGAACAATGGCAACGGTTTGTTCACTAGAGAGGGTTGGGATTCTTTCTTTTTTTGGGGATTGGTGGTGGTGTTTTTTTTTAACGATCTCTGTGGGGTCACTTACACGGAGATGCGGGCGAGGAGAGTCCGCCGTCAGGGGGCGTGCTGTTGGGTTTAGAGTCGGGCATGGGGAGGGGCACTGGGCGGGCCACTGGGGGAGGTGGAGGCAGCAAGAAGGAGCCTGGCATTTTGCTCTGGCCGCTCCCGTTTGGCTGCAGACAACACAAACAGGGTCAGGAGGGCGACATGCGACAGTCCGCAGACACGGAATGATAAAGAAAAAAAAAAAAAAGAGGACGCAGCTTGGGAGGCCAGGTCCCATAAAATATCCATGACGGAGGGAGGAGCAATGGTGGAAGGTGAGAGAGGAGGGGGGTGGGGGGTGAGAAAACAACCAAAGGAATGATGTATGGGGGACGGTGTCTTTCATGGAGATGTGAAAAATAATAATCACCACAAGGGTTTGATAAAGAGTGGGAGCTGAAGGTTCCACAGCGGTGGTCCATGTCAAGTGGAGGAGGTGTGGAGAAGGGAGGTAAGCGACTTGTTTGACTGGGCTTGTCCAGAAGATGGCAAGAAATCAAAACCATGGGAGAATACTCTTCTACACAAGCACAACACCACCAACAGTACCAGCACCAATCAACCAAACTCCAACTAAAATCGAAACGGCTAGAGATGAAAACAAAAACACAATGGCAACACAGGACGGGTATGCTTGACTGAAGTGTGCCGTGACTGAGTCATTCTCGTGCTGATGGTTAGATATTTCTGAGGGGTTGGGTGGAGCAAAATAATAAAAAAAATTATATATACATATATAAAGAGAGAGGAGAAAACAGCAGGGTCTGAAACAGGAAACAGCAAAGTGACATCGACAAGACAATACGAAGATCTGTAGGGCAGCTGACTGAAAAAACGTGTAGTGTGTTGCAACTGTCACTGTGGGTATGTTTATCATGTAGTGTTCACCAAGGACCTGAAATTCATCATCAATCAGCATCTATGAGTGAGGGTTTTTCAAATTTAATGCGATCATTGAAAAAACTACTTGAGAAATGCAACTACACTTAAATACAGCAGGGAAAATAAGTATTGAACACATCAACATTTTTCTCATTAAATATATTTCTGATGGAGCCACTGACCCGAGATTTTCACCAGATATCAGTAACAACCCAAGTAAACCATACATACAAAGAAAGCAAGGCAACTGTGTTCACAAAATAAGTTATATTTAATGACGTTGAATGACACAGGGAATAAGTATTGAACACATGAATAAAAAGTGGTGCAAAAAGCCACAGAAAGCCAAGAAACCAGCTGAAATCCATCAGAATTTAGGAAGCCATCCCATCCCCCATTGGTGCAAATTAATTTCAGCTGGTTAAGTCCTGACTGATAGCCTTTATAAAGGTCTGTGAATATCAGATTGCCACACCACAAAGAACTCATGATGGGTAGAAGCAAAGAGCTCTCTCTAGACCTTTGGAACCTTATTGTTGCAAAACATAATGATGGCATTGGTTAGAGATGCATTTCTAAACTGCTGAATGTTCCAGTGGAAAGTGGAAAGAGCATCATTTTACCATAAACTGGCCATGACCAGGAGCTCCTCACAAGATTGCCAAAAGAATTTTCAGAAGAGTTATCCAAGAGCCAAAGACCACTTACGGAGAGCTCCAGAAAGAACTGGAGTTAGCAGGTACTGCTGTTTGAAAGAAAACAATAAGGCTATATTCACAATGCAGGGAAAAGTGGCCCAAATCTGACTTCCTTGCACTCATGTGATCCATATCTGATTTTTTAATGACAGTCTCAACAGTACACATCTGATTTTTTCACACCAGACCCAAGCCACTTTCATATGTGGTCCTAATTCAGATACGTATCTGATATACGATCAGAGAAGGCAAGGACAGCTTCAGGAAGAAGATGGAGGATAAGCTGCAACAGAGCGACATCGGCGGGGTCTGGAGAAACCTCAAAACCATCTCTGGGCTCCAGAATACCTCCTCCCAGGCCACGGGGGGCAGGGAGTGGGTGAACAATCTAAACCTGTTTTTTAATAGGTTTGACCAACCGCCCTCCCCCCTGCCTGCACAACAACCACTGCTGCCTCTAAAGACATCGAGACCTGCTGTCCACCCACCCCCCACTCCCAGCACACAGCCTCCCAACCTGACCCTCACTAAGACCCAGGTGAGGGCGGAGCTGAGGAAGATCAAGGCAAGGAAGGCCTTGGGTCCGGACTGCATCACTGCAAAGCTCCTCAAGTCCTGCGCAGACCAGCTGTGTGGGATTGTGGAGCACATCTTCAACCTGAGCCCGAAGCTGGGGAGGGTACCACAGTTGTGGAAAACATCTTGTGTGGTACCCGTACCAAAGACGTCCCACCCCAGAGACCTGAACAGCTACAGACTAGTGGCCTTGACGTCTCACCCAATGAAGACCCTGGAGAGACTGCTCCTTGCTCACCTCCGCCCCCGGTGGGACCAGCGATGGATCCACTCCAGTTCGCCTACCAGCATGGGATCGGGGTGGAGGATGCAGTGATCTTTCTCCTTCACCGTTCCCTGTTCCACCTGGAGAAGCCTGGGAACACGGTGAGGATCATGTTCTTTGACTTCTCCAGTGCTTTCAACACCATCCAACCGATGATCCTGAAGGACAAGCTGCTGTGCGCAGGGGTGGACCAGCACCTGTCATTGTGGATCCTGGACTACCTCACAAACCGGCCACAGTTTGTGAGAACCCGGGATTGTGTGTCCGACACGATCATTGGCAGCACCGGGGGTCCCCCAGGGAACGGTTTTGGCTCCCTTCCTGTTCACCCTTTATACTGCGGACTTCTCACACAACACACTGCCATCTACAGAAGTTCTCTGACGACTCTGCGATCATCGGCCTCATCTCCAATGGAGATGAACCTGAGTACAGAGGAATTACCCAGGACTTCGTGGACTGGTGCCATCGGAACTGCCTCCACATCAACGTGAGAGAAACTAAGGAGCTGGTGGTGGACTGCCGCAGGCAAAGACAACCCCTCACAGCACCAGTAAACATCCAGGGAACAGACATTGAGATGGTGACATCCTACAAGTACCTGGGTGTTCATTTGAACAATAAACTAGACTGGTTACACAATACCGACGCACTCTAAAAGAAGGGACAGCGCAGGCTGTTCCTACTGAGGAGGCTCAGGTCTTTTGGTGTACAAGGGGTGCTCCTGAAGACCTTCTACGATTCAGTGGTGGCATCAGCCATCACTTTTGGAGTGGTCTGCTGGGGCAGCGGCATCACAGCAACCGATAGGAGGAGACTGAACAAACTGATCAAGAAAGCTAGCTCTGTCCTGGGGCAGCGCCTTGACCCAGTGGAGGAGATAGGAGAGAGAAGGACGGTGGCTAAGCTGTCATCTCTACTGAAGTGCGAGTCCAACCCTATGCAGGACATACTGAACGCACTGAGGAGCTCATTTAGCAGTAGGCTACATCATCCTAGGTGCGCGACCGAGAGGTTTCGCAGGTCCTTCCTACCTATGGCTGTCAGACTTTATAACCATAAGCAGGGCTGCTCGCAGAGATAGCAAAAAAAAACGTTACGACCTAATAGTATTGAATGCAAAAGACGCAACAGACTTACACAAAATGGTCCCCTCCAGTATACAACTAGGACAATATAAATCGCTACGGAGGGTGACAATATGTATGGGTACATATTCATACTATGTGAGGTAACTAAATAGACTGTTATGCTGTTTATTCCATCTAGCTACAATGCTTCGCACTGTGTATATATATTTATATATTTATGTGTACATATGTACATTCACTGCTCTTATTTTCTTATCTTCTAAATTATTGCTCTCCACCCTGCGGCAGTCTCCACCCTGCGCACCTCAGCACTGGCCCTTTCATACTCTGTAGCAGAATATTATGCCCCTGTCTGGTCCAGGTCATCTTACACACACCATGTAGACACCCAGCTCAACTCAACCATGAGAACTATAACTGGAACAATCCGCTCAACACCACTCCCCTGGCTCTCTGTACTGTCAAACATAGCCCCTCCACACATCCGGCGAGCAGCATTAACTCAAAGGATGCTCCAAAAAGTTAAAGATTTTCCTCACTTACCAATCCATGCAGATATCTACACCCCACCCACTGCCCGACTTTCATCCAGACGGCCGATTTGGAAAAACCCTCCCCCAGCTGACTTTACCATCCAGACAGCTTGGCAAGAGGAATGGGAAACCAAGGAGGTCCCAAACAAACAGCTGGTGATAAACCCCAACCAACAGGTCCCGGGCACCAACCTCCCAAGGAGACAGTGGTCTACACTCAATCGCTTCAGGACTGGACATGGCCCCTGCTTGGCCAGCCTTCACAGATGGGGCAGTAGCCCTAGCCCACTGTGCGCATGTGGAGAGGAGCAAACTATGGAACACATCATAGAGGCTTGCCCGCTCCAAAGACTGGAAGGAGGATTACACACCCTCCATACAGCAAACCAGGAGGCAACTGCTTGGCTTAAGGACTTTGCATTCGCTAAATAAATAAATTATTGCTCTGAGTGTTGCTATCCCTGTGCTGTTGCAATCCTGGAATTTCCCTATTGTGGGACTAATAAAGGCTTATCTTATCTTATATTTTCCAAAGCGACCTCAGTCTCAATGGTCATGCCGCATTTCAGCCGTCTTTTTCCTCACTAAAGTGAGACAGATGCTACAAATCTGCGGTGAAGGATGCAGCAAGCATGGCAGACACAGCTGTTTTGTGCTCTCGTTTTAATCAATCTTCTTCTTCCCTTTATCACTGGATCATAATTTTGTAGACTCCAACTGCCCAACAACTTCAATTTTTTTTTTTTTTTGGGTGGGGGGGGTGGGGGGGTTGCTGAAACCGCCAGACATTTTTATTTAGTTATTTAGCCTTTATTTAACCAGGTTAGTCCCACTGAGATAAGACATCTTTTTTACAAGGTAGACTTGGCCATTATAGGCGCACAGTAACAGCACATTTACTGAATACAGCAAACTCCTTTTTCCCTGTAAACAGCACACCATGAGTCCTGGCTGCTGTAATATCTTAAATGTAATGTTAATACTGACAAGACTGTGGAGTGGAATGGCGAGATACGAGGATACTAGGACACACCGTCCAGGAGAGGGGAGTCTCTGGTGGCTTCTCCTTCCTGTGTGGGACCGGTGTTTTGCCGTTGGAACTAGCCGCACTGTTTAATTATTATTAACCTTATTTATACAGGTAATCCCATTGAGACACAGGGTCTCATTTTCAAGAGAGCATTTTAATCGATCAGTTCTGTTAAAGCAGAGCTGATCACAGCAGTCATCTGGCGTGTAGAGAAATGAAGCTGGCGTCATATTTATTTTGTGCATAATAATTTCTGAATGATTTTAACATTTTATTTTGGTGCGCTGCACAAGGTGAAAAAGTTCTCTCCCCCTCAAATGTTCGAGGCTCATATTTACTTTCGTAAACACAACGCTGTGTCTGACATTACGTTTTCTTCCCCCCCCCCCCTTGTCCTGTCAGGCAGCTAGGCAAACAGAACAGGGACCTGTCACCCTTACTATGCCAAAACAGATTTACTTTGCCAAGACGAGCCTATACAGTACCTAACTTTGCACTGTATATTGTTGTAAACTCCTCCTGTAATAACTTTTAATACTTTATTTAAATTGTTTTACCCATGGAAGACCCAAAAGGATGGGGAAGAGGGAAAGGAAGTGTGTGAAGGGGGAAAGAAAAGGGAGGGGAACAGACAAAAAAAAAAAAAACGACAACTAAAACAAACAAAAGACAAACTGCTTCTTCCACCAGAGATGTCTCAACACGAGTCTGGTTTCTGCACCTGTTAAAGGAGAGACACTTGTGCATGTATGTCTGTGTGCCTATATATGAGAATGCGCGCAAAATAAGTGTGTGCATGTGAGTGGTTTGTCAGGAAACATACGAGCGGAGGGCCGGTCGCAGCAGCTCTCCCCCCGAGGACCCCGAGCAGGCAAGGCAGCACCACCAACCCCCAGCCCCGAGGTCAGCAAGCCCCAGGAAAGCCAGGCATCCACCCCCGGAGGGATGATTAAGGGAGGGCAGGCCGCCCGGCGGCCGGCGCGGTGAGCCCACACCCCTGGACCCGCTCGACCCCCACCCCCCCCAGCGGGGCCAACATCCGTCCCCGGGCCCCAGGCACCAGAAGGCCAGCGACCCCAGCCCCTAGGACAGAGACCAGCCAGCGCCCCCCGGCGCGAGCCCCCCCAGGCACCCCCACAGCGGCCCCGCCCCAGCGCCTCGGCCACACACCCCGGGGACCCCCACGTCCAAAGAAGTCCCCTCGCCCAGGTGAGCCCACGTTGCCGAGAGGCACTATCCCCCTTAATCCAGCACCTCCCGACTCGCAGGCACACCCCTCCCCATACCTTCACACCCACATGTTCCCATGCACACCCCTCTCACTCACCCAGACCGACCCATTCTCTCTCACTCCAGTACCCACTCAAATTCACTCCTCATTCACCTTTATTTCAAAAGGCGGCTGCGAAGCAGATGCAGCTAGCCTGAACATGCACCAGTGCCCGGCAGTGACCAGGGAGGCCACCGGCGCAGGCCACAGAAGCAGACCCCCACCCCCCGGGGCCCATCTGAGCGAACAAACAGCAGACCACTGCAGGCGCCCCAAGATGCCACCCGGCATGCAAAGCGCCGCACAAAACCGGCCTGCACAAGGTGAAAAAGTTCTCTCCCCCTCAAACATTCGAGGTTCATATTTACTTTCGTAAACACAACGCTGTGTCTGACATTACGTTTTCTTGTGCACATGCAGGTCACTTCATAGCTGTAGACCGTTCACACTGGAGTCTGATGAGGGTCGCCTTTAAATTATAATGTGAACGCCCACACAAAAACAGATTTCAACAAAAAAATGGAACTGAGCTTAAGACCTGCAATGTGAACGTAGCCTAAGTAATGCACTCAACTGACATGGACTCTATGCCAGCTCACCTTGCAAGACTCTATTGCTGAAGCAAAGACAAAGCATGTTGAAGCTTGTTTAAAGTTTGCTGCACAACATTTGGGCAAGCCAGTAAAATACTGGATGATGAGATGAGACCAAAATTGAACTTTTTGGATGCTACAACACACAGCATGCTTGTAGGAGAAATGGCAATGCACATCCCTTCATGGTGTGGGGGTGTTTTTCAGCACATGGTACAGACAGACTTCATATAACTGAAGGAAAGATGAATGGGCAAATGTACAGAGACATCCTTGCTAAGAAACTGTTGCCATCTGCCAAGATGCTGAAGATGAAACGAGGGTGGACATTTCAGCAAGACAATGATCCCAAACACACAGCCAAGGAAACTCTCAACTGGCTCCAGAGAAGGAAAATAAAGCTGCTAGAATGGCCCAGTCAGTCACCTGACCTGAATCCAATTGAAAATCTATGGAATGAACTGAAGATCAGAGTTCATAGAAGACACCCACAGAACCTTCAAGATTTGAAGACAGTCTGTGTGGAAGAATGGGCTAAAATCACTCCTGAGCAATGCCTGTACCTAGTTTCTCCATACAGGAGGCATCTGGAAGCTGTTATTACCAACAAAGGCTTTTCTACTAAATATTAAATGAATTTCACCAAGTGTTCAATACTTATTCCCTGTGTCATTCCACTTTATTAAATATAACTTGTTTTGTGAACACAGTTGCCTTGATTTTTTTGTATGTATGGATTACTTGGTTGTTACTGATATCTGGTGCAAATCTCAGGTCAATGGCTCCATTAGAAATATGTTTAATGAGTAATATGTTGACGTGCTCAACACTTAATTTCCCTGCTGTATACCTAACTGTACAATAATAATTCTAATTTTGAATTTCCATCCAAGACTGGCCACATACTGGATGATTTTATGCATGATTTGGGGTAAAATTTGTCACCATGGCATGGCCTGATTCAAGACTTGTCGCCACCAATTATTTATCAAAGTAATTTACAGAGGTGGTGTCAATGTGATTATTTTCCCGCTCCCAACTGATATGGTGCCTTCCTGATCT
This sequence comes from Pholidichthys leucotaenia, assembly GCA_020510985.1. Taxonomy (NCBI): domain Eukaryota; kingdom Metazoa; phylum Chordata; class Actinopteri; order Cichliformes; family Pholidichthyidae; genus Pholidichthys; species Pholidichthys leucotaenia. The sequence continues at coordinate 360,782,838 of CM035838.1, read as the reverse complement.
TGAGTCAAATATATCTGATATCTATGCTTTCTACTGCTATGTTAAGCAATTACAAAATTCAAAGTATTTAATAATCGGTTACTTTTTGATACACATCTGTGACATGAATAAAAAACACTCAATTATTAATCTTCATTAGTTATTCTATTGGTTGTTAAGAGAACAACTATTAAACAAGCTTTAATTAAATCATTCAAACTAGAAATGGTTATTAAATAAAATAAATATATTTAATCAGAGGAAATAGGCTGGAAACAGAAAAAAAATCATTTCTTTCAACATTTATCACACAACAGTTGTTATTTTTTCTTGATAGGTGAAAGGTGTAAAAAGCACCTTTTCTTTTAAAGCAGAGATTGCTATCCTTACCTGTCCGGCGGCCTGCCCCGAGCCATCAGCACAGACAAACTGCACAAATTCCTTAAGAGGATCCTGTCCAGGGTGGTGGTGGTAGCGGATGGTGGGGTGAGTGAAGTAGGGGCTTGACTGCTGGATGATGGAGGGAGACGGGAAGTGCAGGGCCGAGGCTGAAGCACGGGGGCTCCCTGCAAACACAGATGTCTGTGTCAGAGGAGCCCAAAGAAGAGTGAGAGCGACACAAAGACATGAGGCACCAAAATTTGTTGTAAGCACTTACAGAAGGGAAAGGTGGATTAAGTGGTTAAATGATAACATGAATAGCACAACAAAAAAGAGTAAAGTTCAACACATAAAAAAGGAATGCTGGTTTTCCACAAAACAGATTTTAAGTTAACAGCTACAAAATGTGGACTCCCCATGCTTTATGATTACTGCACTAAACCTACACACAGCTTTATGGAGGGGATTAATGCACACACAGTGTGCGCTCATATGTGAATACTTAATGTCACAAGAGTTTAAGTCAGATGGCAGACACACCTGAATACGCATAAAAGTATTACATTTTGAAATTCCATCCAAAAGAGTTACTTAAAAAAACGGCACAAACAGATCACTGAATACTGCCTTAAATTAGCCAGTCTATAAGCCTGCGCTCCTGCATGCTGCTTTGAGGGTGTGATTCACTGGCAATAATGCAATTTGGCATTCACATCTCCCCCCCATCCTTTGCCACATTTTTTTTAAAACAGCATTAATCTGCGCATACATTTTGAAGATGAGTCGATTCTTGTCCGCTAAAATGGCATATCTTCAAATATACACTTGCATGTGTGTTTATGACAGGTGTGGAGATGCAAAATTTATCAGCAGTCTGTGGATAATGAGCTTACAGAAAAAGCCATTCCTTTTTCCACTTCGCAAGACAAGAAAATAGAGAAACTCACACCAAACATGTGAATATATACATGAGGTGTGAAAGGGGAGCAGTTGGTTGAGACTAACCAAACACAACACAAAGCCCTCTCTGTCAAACCTATATCCATTACTAAATCTCTTTCATTTGTATTAGAGGCCCGTTCTCCTCTTAGCCATGCCAGTCTGACACCCACTCCATCCAATCGAGGCCCCCCAGCTGCCCACGCTGGGCTGCCAACACTCTGTGGTGCTTGCATCTTATACATTGTGTGTGTGTGAGCGTGTGCGTGAGTGTCCTTCATATGGGTGCCAACCCCGCTGCGTTACCCCCCAGACAGGGGGCCTGTGCCTCTCAGCCTAGAAGAGTACCACGCTCCCATGCCAGGTTGCCTGCTCCAGAGTGAAGCTGTCTCCCTGCTCATAGAGTCCCATACTAATCCCATTAGAGACTGGGTGAAGGCCAAATGCTGGGGCTATGGGGGCGGGTTGAGAGGGGGAACAGGGAGGAGGTGATGGTCGGAGAGACGGGATCAGAGGGAATCCCTACCCCCTGTCCTGCAGAGTAGTCCTTTACATTCTTCAGGCAGCCCAAACTGCTTCATAAGATTCACACATGAGGCAGTTATGACTTTATTAACAACATCATGTCGCACATGTGCTCATTTAAACTGAATCTGATTCAGCACACATTGATAAACTTATTTAGTTTACAATTTCAACCACTTATTCATTACTTTTTGTCCTCTTTATTGTAGCTTTTCCAACTAAATGTTATTAAAAAATGATAAACGAGATCTTCAATATGACATCAGTATTTATTTACTGAACTGAGCTTTGACTGTCTAGGTGTGTTTATTCACAGGTGTCTTCATACTACTACTGGGGCTATTTTATTCAAGAAAACATCTAAAAAAAACTAGTTATGTTTCTCCTTAACACACATCCACTATTCCCATCCTACAATTTTATATATTTATAGGATCATTTAATAAATTAACTTAGCATTTCAACTACTTACATTCAGCTGATTTTCCAACATTTGTCACATTTTCATCTAAACTAATAAAGAGGAATCTAGCTGCAATGCTCCTGCACTGTGTATATATCTGTGTACATAGGTATATTCATCTACTGCTTTAGCTAACCAGTTCTTATTATCTTGATGACTATTGCTCTGAGTGTTGCTATCCCTTTGCTGCTGTAATCCTGGAATTTCCCCATTGTGGGACTAATAAAGGCTTATCTTATCTTATCTTCATATCAACTGTGTGTGAATACATTGTAGCTAATATATAGTCGTTATTTGTGGTCTTTTAAATCTAGTGGCAATAATTTTATTTAGTTATTGTAGTTGCTTCAGTTTTTTTTTATACATTTTATGTTAATTTGTTGATCATCCATTTTTTCAACCTTTTCACTGTTTAGCCATTACTTCACACAATCCTGTATGTATTATATGGTTTAAAAAACAGTACACAGAAAATTTACTCTTCATGCCTAGAATCCTTTTACACAGTATTTTTTGCTTTGATTATCTTTAAAAACTAATAAGATACCACTTCACAGTTAAGACTACCTTAATAAAAGGATTTATTTTCTTTTATTTTCATGCAAAAGGTGTTATAACATGAGGTAAAAAAGGGAAATTGTGATCTATTTTTTTCTAAATGGTGAGCCTCTACTTATTTATTTTATTTTATTTAGATCACTCTGTTTTCTCATCAACTAGAAATTCCCCATGACATAATTGTCAGTAAGTTACTACCATTTATATGGTAAGCATTTCTAGCCAAAATTCCATCTTGACATATAGTACCTATAACCTAATTAACAGCCTACATATAAACATTTATAAAGCCCTTATTAGGATAGTCCTACTGTAAAGAAGTACTAATTTACCTAAACAATTTAGCTGTTTATTCATATTTTAAAAACCACCTAATTCCTGGTAATTTCAGATCTAGGTTACATACTTTAAACCTTAACACTTAGCTTAACACTTGGCTTTTGGTACGTGGACTGTCACTTCTCTGGTGGGGAAGGAGCCTGAGCTGGTGCATGAGGTTGAAAGATAGCAGCTAGACATAGTTGGCCTCACTTTAACACACAGCTCCGGTTCCGGAACCAGGCTTGTGGACAAGGGGGACGACTCACCTATCACAGGGACTGAGGTTGCCAAGGTGGTTAAAAATCTCTTTGGTGGCCGGGCCCCGGGGGTGGACGAGATTCACCCTGAGTACCTCAAGGCTCTGGATGTTGTACGGCTGTCATGGTTGACACGTCTCTGCAACATTGCGTGGAGGTCGGGGGCAGTGCCTTTGGCATGGCAAACCGGGGTGGTGGTTCCTCTCTTCAAAAAAGGGTACCGGAGGGTGTGCTCCAACTTTAGAGGGATCACACTCCTCAGCCTCCCTGGGAAGGTCTATGCCAAGGTACTGGAGAGGAGAGTCCGGCCGTTGGTTGAACCTCGGATTCAGGAGGAGCAATGTGGTTTTTGTCCTGGCCGTGGCACATCGGACCAGCTCTTTACCCTCTCGAGAATCCTCGCGAGTTCATGGGAGTTTGCCCAACCAGTTTACATGTGTTTTGTGGACTTGGAGAAGGCATTCGACCGCGTCCCTCGTGGTTTTTTGTGGGGGGTACTTCGGGAGTACTTTTTTTTTTTTTTTTGTACTTATTTTGTACCCGTAGGTAGATTTGTTCTGCAGTCCGGTGACAGTCCGGTGCTGCCAGTCGCTGCGTGCGCAAGCGCCCCTTAACTCCCTAACCTGCATGTTTTTGGCATGTGGGAGGAAACCGGAGAAATCCCGGAGTAAACCCACGCAAACATGGGGAGAACATGCAAACTCCACACAGATCACTGTTGGCCGGGGGCAGGGATCGAACCCACGATCTCACGATTCCTGCGATCCCCTGGCTGAGGGTAAAACTGTGCTGCAGCAGTGTAACCACTGCTCCACCGTACGGGGTATCGGGCTTGTTGTTACGGACTATTCGGTCTCTGTACGACCATTGTGAGAGTTTGGTTCATATTGCCAACACTTGATCAGACTCCTTCTCAGTGAGAGTTGGACTCCGCCAGGGCTGCCCTTTGTCACCGATCCTGTTCATAATTTTTATGGACAGGATTTCTAGGCGCACCCAGGGAACGGAGGGTGTCATGCTTGGTGACCACAGGATCTCATCTCTGTTGTTTGCAGATGATGTTGTCCTGTTGGCTTCATCCAGCAATGACCTACAGTTCTTGCTGGGACGGTTTGCTGCTGAGTGTGAAGTGGCTGGGATGAGAATCGGCACCTCCAAGTCCAAGTCCATGGTCCTCAGCCAGAAAAAGGTGGATTGTCCTCTCCAGGTTGGGGACAGGCTCCTGCCCCAAGTGGAGGAGTGTAAGTATCTTGGGGTCTTATTCATGAGTGAGGGGAGAATGGAGCAAGAGATTGACAGACGGATCGAAGCAGCATCTGCAGTGATGCAGACGTTGTACCGGTCTGTTGTGGTGAAGAGGAAACTGAGTTCTAAGGCAAAGCTGTCGATTTACTAGTCAATCTACGTTCCTACTCTCACCTATGGTCACGAGCTTTGGGTAATGACCGGAAGAACGAGATCGCAGATACAAGCGGCTGAAATGAGCTTTCTCCGTAGGATCGCTGGACTCACCCTCAGAGATAGGGTGAGGAGCTCAGTCATCCGGGAGAGGCTCAGAGTAGAACCGCTGCTCCTCCACATTGAAAGGAGCCAGTTGAGGTGGTATGGGCATCTGATCAGGATGCCTCCTGGAGGCTTCCCACTTGAGGTGTTTTGGGCACGTCCCACTGGGAGGAGACCCCAGGGCAGACCCAGGACTCGCTGGAGAGACTATGTCTCCCAGCTGGTCTGGGAACGCCTTGGTATCCTCTCTGAAGAGCTAGAGCAGGTGGCTGGGGAGAGGGAAGTCTGGGCTTCTCTGCTTGAACTACTGCCTCTGCGACCTGGACCTCCGGAAAAGCGGTAGAAGATGGATGGATGGATGGATGGATGGATGGATGGACTTGACTTAAAATAAACTGGTACCTACAGTTTCGACAAATATCTGTACATTTGTGGAAGCCCCTCTCCAAACTTAAAAAAATGATCACAGCTGAGTGTGGTTGAAGAACAAACCTGATCTTTGCATTTGGCTTGGCTTGCTCCTCAAACCCATCCTCTATCCTTGCCAGAATCATGTCTTTACAATGCTGATGTGCTAGCACTGCAATAGCTTTTGTATATAAAGAAGCAACTGAGTGTGAACATGGGCAGTGCACATCTACAGAGGCTGATTTTGGTGTACTCACATGTCAACATGTCACTGTCAACAAGAGCTGAAGAGGGTTTAATGACATGGCGGTCAACCTTGTTGGCTCGCATCTGCTTGAAAACTTAAAAACCTTTTGATGTGACTGAGAACAGAACTAAACCACATGGATAATTATCTTGAGTGAGATCCTTTGCTTGGTAAATTTTCAAACCTCCACTTTCCAAAAAGAATAGAAAGCCTATGCGTACTGTGGTGATAAAAAATTAAGAGCATGATGATTTATTTTCGGGGACCCTTTGACTGTGATGGATATGTGAGCAGCTTGTGGAGAATCAGCTGGTGCATAGCCGCTCAGACTCAAAACCTCACTTTATGCTCTTGCCAATATGAATTAAGACGTGCTCAATCTAGAGTTCCCACAGTATAAATGAAAACAAGGCAGGACAGGAATTATTGTACATATTATACACAGTGAAATGCAAAGACCTCCAGCTGGATCAAAAAGCACACATACCTTGCTGGGGTTCCATCTCTTCACTTTGTGTACCATATTTATAACATTTCTCCTCTGATTATTTCAAGGTGGTTTTAACTCAGATTAAATTCATTATCACAAGAGATCAGTATGGCCTAAATCCTAACAGAGGCACCTGGGCTAAGGCTGAGGCTAAAGCCACTTTAATGGACTTGATCTCAATAGGAATTTGAATGATTAATAAAGGTTATATAGAGTGGTGTGAAAAAGTGTTTGCCCCCTTCCTGATTTCTCATTTTTTTTGTATGTAACAAATCTACCTACAGGTACAAGTAAAGTAACCTGAACCTGAACCTGAACCTGTTTGTCACACTTAAATGTTTCAGATCATCAAACAAATTTAAATATTAGACAAAGATAACACAAGTAAACACCAAATGCAGTTTTTAAATGAAGGTGTTTATTATTAAGGGTAAAAAAAAATCCAAACCTTCATGGCCCTGTGTGAAAAAATGATTGCCCTCCCCCCCATTAAAACATAAATTAACTGTGGTTTATCACTCTAGCCACACCCAAGACTGATTACTGCCACACCTGTTCTCAATCAAGAAATCACTTAAATAGGACCTGCCTGACAAAGTGAAGAAGACCAAAAGATCCTCAAAAGCTAGACATCATGCTGCGATCCAAAGAAATTCAGGAACAAATGAGAAACAAAGTAATTGAGATCTATTGGTCTGGAAAAGGTTATAAAGCCATTTATAAAGCTTTGGGACTCCAGCGAACCACAGTGACAGCCATTATCCATAAATGGTGAAAATATGGAACAGTGGTGAGCCTTCCCTGGAGTGGCCAGCCGACCAAAATTACCCCAAGAACGCAGTGACGACTCATCCAAGAGGTCACAAAAGACCCCAGAACAACATCCAAGGAACTGCAGGCCTCACTTGCCTCAGTTAAGGTCTGTGTTCACGACTCTACCATAAGAAAGAGACTAGGCAAAAATGGCCTGCATGGCAGAGTTCCAAGATGAAAACCACTGCTGAGCAAAAAGAACATAAAGGCCCGTCTCAGTTTTGCCAGAAAACATCTTGATGATCCCCAAGACTTTTGGGAAAATACTCTGTGGACTGCTGAGACAAAACTTGAACTTTTTGGAAGGTGTGTACAGTAAAATATGGTGGTGGTAGTGTGATGGTCCGGAGCTGTTTTGCTGCTTCAGGACCTGGAAGACTTGCTGTGGTAAATGGAAGCATGAATTCTGCTGTCTACCAAAAAATCCTGAAGGAGAATGTCCAGCCATCTGTTTGTGACCTCAAGCTGAAGCGCACTTGAGTTCTGCAGCAGGACAATGATTGAAAACAGGCCAGCAAGTCCAGCTCTGAATGGCTTAAGAAAACCAAAATGAAGACTTTGGAGTGGCCTAGTCAAAGTCCTGACCTGAATCCGATTGAGATGCTGTGGCATGATCTTAAAATGGCGGTTCATGCTCGAAAACCCTCCAATGTGGCTGAATTACAACAATTCTGCAAAGATGAGTGGGCCAAAATTCCTCCACAGTGCTGCAATAAACTCATTGCCAGTTACTGCAAACGCTTGATTGCAGTTGTTGCTGCTAAAGGTGGCCCAACCAGTTATTAGGTTTAGGGGGCAATCACTTTTTCACACTGGGCCATGTAGGTTTGGATTTTTTTTTTTTACCCTTAATAATAAACACACTACCACTGTAAAACAAAAGATAAAATGTATAAATAAATGAATGAATGTTGAAAAATGGTAAACAGAAAAGAAGCAGAAGCTGTGATTTTCACAACAGTTTCCAGATAATGGTGATCTGAGAAAAGTTCACCCATCACCTTTAATAAATTCTCTCCCCAAAGAATAATAAAAACCCACTGATTTTTAACCACATTCTACTGGTTTGTAATTAAGAAGTTCTTTAAAAAAGTGTCTCGTCACAGTATAGATCAGTGTTTTTCAACCAGGGTTCCCTGGAATGTTCATGGTTTCTGTGGGAAATTTTTAATTTCACTCCTTAATTGGTCCAAAAAATTGAAAATAATTTGTAGGTGTTGTGCATGGATGCTTAGGCTCCTACAGAACCCATGCAAAACAATGGCAAATTATTTGCTATGTTTTGGACTAATTAAGAAGTGAACTTAGGGCGCATTCAGATGGCCACTGTTTGGTCCGGACCAAAGGACCAAACAGTGGCTTCCGTAGATAGTTTGGTTCATTTGGTGCCATCTGAACGCGCACTGGAACTCTGGTGTGCACCAAACAAGTGAAGTCTGGTCCTCCTGAAAACGGGGGCCTCTGTTCTCTTGCAAATGAAGTCTGGTGCGCTCCACTTGCAGTGTGATTCCAAAGAGTATCCAGCGGACCAAAGGATGGAAGTGTCCTTTGGCGTTTGTGTAACCATAGCAAAACGCAGTCTGAGAAAAGGAAGTGGTGTTTACCGTAGTACAGTTTGGGTAGAAAATAACAATAAAGACAACGGCGCAAATCCAAGAAATTCTTTTACTGGTGACAGCCGAGCAGAAAAGTTAAAGAAATGTCTCGTTTGTGGCAGACAAACAACGGCTGAAGGGAATGGATTTCCATTTTCGGTCCTGGCCAATCGATGAGCCTGATTTTTCTTCTTCCTGGTCAGCGGTGGTTTCAGCTATAGTGCCTCAAACGAGCAGTTGTAACTGCGTGATGTTGTCCAAGCAGTTTGGTCTGTTGCAGTGTGAATGCAAACCAAACCAAACGAAGGTGTGAAAATTCTCGGCATTTCCCGCCCATTCGAACCGAGACCCCCAGACTATCCTGGTCTGAATGCAACCTTAGAAAATTTCCAACAAAAACCTGAACAGTCCAGGGAACCCTGGTTGAAAAACACTGGAGATAACGCTGATGGCCTCGTTTTGATGTCACCATGAAGGGCCAAAACTCCACACACAAAAAAAGGTAGAATGAATCAATCATTTAAAACTATTACAAATATTCTGAAATACATTTAATGATTAATGTTAACATTACTTTAAATAAATGAATATATCAGTTTTTATTTGTGTCTGTATTAATTAAGATTTCCTTTCTAATTATTTATTCCAGTTTTTTGCAGTTCGAGCAGTGCATATCTCATTGCCATCATAATAAGAGCATGAGAAACCATGAAACAAATATTTTTATAGACTGTGGAGTAGTATTTATAACACATTAACTCAACTTGATCAGTGGCACCTACTGATTATAGACAAAGATTAGAGATTACCTATAGAATAAAAAACAAAGAATCTAAAGAAATTCTAGGAGCAAAAAAAAAAAAAAAATGTCATTGGGTCTTAGGAAACCTCAAACAACAAAACAGAACCCAAATTTAGTTGAAGTTAGTAAAGAGTTATGACTTTTAAGCAATCCTAACTAGTGTGCAGACAGAAGCCTGACAGGTAACCTATGTGTGAATGAGTAAATGCCAGTTAGTTCATAACAAATACTGTGCACAAAGAGAGACCACTTAACAGGCAGCAGAAATCACATGATCCCTCTAAGAGGGAGGCACTGTGGAGAAAAGATCTACTTGACCACCAACCATCCACCACTAAACCCAGAAAAGCCACACACCACCACACCCTGACTCTCGAAGCACCATCACCAAGATGACCTGCACCCTACAGGGTAAGAGGAAATGCAGAACGACCCGCCAGTTTATAATTCCCAGCCACTCGTCTCCCAAAGACAACACTCCCAACCTCTAAACCACAGGGGAAAGGTGGGGGCAGGGCCCTGAAAGAGTGTGGAGTAGGTAGGAGAAGATGGTGAGGAGGTGGGAGAGGAAGAAAGGAGGGGTCAGGGTGCGACTGAGGGGTGGGTGGGGGTGGAGGTGGGGATCGGGAGCTGGGTTGGTCTCACCTGGTCTCACTCCCGCCAGCATTGGCAGTGGGTGGTGGGTGAACGCCATGCGGGGGGACCTCGTCTGGGAGGACAGGGCGCTGAAATCGAATTTCCCCGGCTTCTTAAGAGAACCAGGCGATGGGAGTCCTGGCAAAGAGGGGAATCAACAAAATGGCAGAACAGAGACGAGGTTTTAATCAAACATGGGTGCTTTTCTTAACTTTGACTACTCAAAAAAAAAAGAAAGAAAGAATTGTCAAGCTTAAAAAATTTGATCACAAGAGTCAAATGATTATGATTGAAATCAATGGATTGATCAGCTGATTCATTCATTGATTTGCTTGATTGGCTTAACATACAGATGGGTGGTCACAATCTGCTCGTCCAGTAATGTTTGTGTACAGTCGGTGGGCTGTACTCTGCCCATCAGATTTTATTTTTTTTGGGGGGGGGGGGGGGCAGAAAACTGGGTCCAGTAAAGAGGCCATGTTTTGCAGCAGCAGCAGGGTTGGGGGGGGGGGGGGGTCAGAGTGAAGGTGATGAGGATGATGGAGGAAAGGGGCAGGGTTTGGGGAACGTCAGGAGGCTAGTGGAAACAGTGTCAGGACAGGAGAGCTGGGAGATGCGACAACACTCCATCCATCACCACCACTGAGTGTATGAACACAGTTTGGCGGGAAGGGGGGGGGGGGTGAAGAACTGCTGAAATCAATTCAAGTGTCTCCTTCTCGAGACCCAAACCACAACGGAGAGCTATGGGAACACAGACAACAAACACATCAACCACCCCACTCACTGCACTTGTCAGGACGCCTCTTTAGAACGACTCGGGATTCTGGATGGCCTCATATCTGGGGCAGACTGTGCTTTCCAATCTGCTGCCAGCATGAGCTGTGCAGCTACAGACAACAAGCCAAAGCATACATCTACGGCTCCTCTGATGTCGTGCCCTCCTGCATATCTGGCTGTCAGGTATTTTATGTTACTGACTTATAGTATTTCATAAAGAAGTGCTTGAACTCACACTAACACACACTTACACACACACACACACGGCGGTCACACATGCTGTTCAGGCTGGGTGGTAAGCACCGGGCTAGCTGCCAGTAAAAGGCTGCAGAAAGATGGAAGAAGTTAAGCAGGAGTGGAGCGGTGTCGGTACAGCCGACAGCACACACACAGTCAAACATATTAAAGTGTCCCCCCTGTCTATAAATGTCGGCTTGGGCTACAGTCCTGCATGAAATATCCCTCAGTTTGGTAAAAACAGGCACCCTAAGTACAGGCCCGGCTCACCAGCGGACCAGAAACATGGCCAAAAGTGTGAGTGCTACAGATAAAAGAGGTTCTCTTCTGTGATCAAGGCCTTGTGTGGTGGGTGCTGAGGGATTTTATTTTGATGTATGGTAATCCAAAGGCACAATTTAGACTTTCTGGGTTTGAGGAACAGCGCCAAATGGTGCATCTGACCTCTGCCGGGGAACCGCAATATTGAATGTGAGCTGAAATTAAAACAACTCTGGAAAGAAAAATTCCATAAAAACGGAGAATAATGAGGAAGTCAAAGTACAGAAAAGTGCATCAGCATGGATGCATAGACCTCATTACTCCAGCCGTGTTTTCTTTGCTTCGGAATTGGTTGAAAGAACACAGTGATAAACAACCTTGGCCAGCAAAGATGCCCATAAACTACTAAACGACACAATATTCACACATATAAAACAAACACACTCAAATAAAGATGCGGGTAATTTCAACATGGCCCAAAGAGATGTGGAAATAGATTTTATGAGCTTCGCATATAAAGTCTAACAGTGCAGATTTCTGAACAGCTTTTTTTAAATGCTGCACTGGGAACCGTTTTAACGCCATTTACCCACAATGCTCATAGGCAGCGTGGCTGCAGCTGTGCCTGTGTGGGCAATGCACAAGCACAGAAAAAAAGGTGGGCACAGGCATGTTGGTGGCAGGTTATGTTGGTGATCCCACATGTAGGTGGTGGCGTTTCTTATTAAGCAGTGTGAGATACACTTTATTTAATGATGCTATTGTGGCAAAAATAATGAAATCTGCCAAGGGAAAAACACTAGTTCTTCCATCTGGTAATAATATTGTGCTTCTGTTAGCGTGTCTGCTCAGTAACATATTGTATCCAGTTTACAACATTACAGCAGAGTTTAATTTCAGTTTCACATATGAATTTATATACATTCATAAGCCACAACAATAAAACCACCAAGGAACAAAGTAATTACCATGGCTCATACTGTCGCAATATCCTGCAAGCTATTCATGCACATGTCATGTTCAAATGGCTCAATAACCTAAACACTGTTGCACACCGAGCACACCTCAAACCACGGCAACAGCCCTCCCAACATCAGCAGTATGTTCCAGCACTTTAATACACCCTGATGAACATGAAAAAAAAAAAAAAAAAAACTCATCAGGAGGTAGCAGAAGAACTTCAAGCCATTCACTAGAAACTGAGAACTATGGTGGCCAGTAAGGATCTCAAAGCTAACAGCACATTATCATTACATAGCAGGAAGCTCAGGGGTTGCCAGATACTGTGAATCATATGGATATTTTTCTCAACCTGGCAACTGGTACCATAAAGTAGTGGGGCGAGATTGAGTGCGACACCTACTGACCAGGAGGTAAAAATGTTATCTCTATCACCATTAAAACTGTGGCAGATCATACATACTACATTTGACAGATATGATAATGCAGGTTTACTGATACATAAATGTGAGGAATGAAGCACTATTTATTTTTTTCACAAGGAGTACTATTCTTAAAATGTAAGATGCCACTTGTATCTCAACATTATGTATTACTTGACAATACCCTGTCCTTACCATATTAGTTCAGACAGTGGAACCGTACTTGTTTAAATGTACAGTCTTTCGTGGGGTAGTCAGTGGCATTTCAGTTTAGGACACAGCATGTTGTTTAACCCCAGTGATCTCAGGAAGAAAAAATGGCTAAAAATAAAATCTTAAAAAACAAGACAACACACACACACACACACACACACAAAAAACCTTGCTCTGTTAAATTTTTTGGGGAAAAAAAGATGCTAAACCCTGTGAATTAAAAATAATGAGCTGGGACTGACAACTCCCTTTCTCCTACTTTCTGCATTTGTGATACTTCAGTGAATTTGACAACATGGCATAAAATCAAATTTCTTTCTCACTCTGCTTCTATTTTGATTACATTTTTTAATCTGTCTCTTGCCAATTCCCCAGGTTTCTTCATATAAACATAATGTGAAAATTTAATTTCAAGTTATGACCGTATTCACTAATCTAGCTGTTAGAAACGAACAATCTGGAACCAGACATGCTGTAGATTCCTGCAGCAAAGCCTGCATATAGAGACAACTGCATGCCACCACATCCCAGCATCAATAACAACCAGCTTATGATGCAGAAACAGCCTTAAATTATACATATTGTTCTTAGTCTCTTTGCTATTCTCTAATTAGTTACGATCTTACTGGAATATCTAGTACTATGTGGCTTCTTAGTGTGGAGCAGCAAATGAGGCCCAGATGCCCACTGAAAGCTTTGTCTGATAAAGCTAACAGAAGTTACTCTGATCTCTCCCTTAATCTGAGTGTGTGTGAGTGTGTGTGTGTGAGAGAGAGAGAGAGAGAGAGAGAGAGAGAGAGAGAGAGAGAGAGAGAGAGAGAGAGAGAGAGAGAGAGAGAGAGAGAGAGAGAGAGAGAGAGAGAGAGAGAGAGAGAGAGAGAGAGAGAGAGAGAGACCGTACACATATGCCCGCACACATACACAGTTGTTTGTTCTACATTATTTCTGTGTCCTGCTCCTGGCACACTGGAGCAGACTGGCAGCCAATTGCTCCCATGACCCCACAGTCTTGCCACGCTAACAAGCTGGCGACCACACAAACCTCCTAACTGTCACAGGACTGGTTTCACCAGCATGTGGAGAGAAGACAGCCTCCACACTCCTCATTCAGGTAAGGCCTGGCCCACACCAAAAAGACTGTTACAATCTTAACAGATTTTGAAAATGTGAGACACCTGTATGTGATGTTTAAAAAAAAACAAACAACCAAAAGCATCTTTAATAGTTTTGTTTCTTTAATGTGTGGCGTTCAGCACATCGCACACAAACAGATTACATTCACAGACCAGCAGAGTCATGACTGGTGGTGCCAGATTTTGAGCCACAAACAAGCAACTCTATCCATGAAGACAAGCTCACCTGGTATGAATGAACAGCTTTTGTCCATTTTGATGCCTCATATTACTTAAAAAAACTATAACCTGCACATTTCTATAAAAGACTTTCTGGGAAAAAAGCTCAAGGCATGAGAAATACAGTACATCTGGAAAGTATTCACGGAGCTTCACTTTTTCCACATTTTGTTATGTAACAGCCTTATTTCAAAATGGATTAAATTCATTTTTTCCCTCATAATTCTACACACAATACCCCATAATGACAGCACGGAATTTTTTTTTAGAGATTTTTGCAAATTTATTAAAAATTAAAAAACTAAGCAATCACATGTACATAAGTATTCACAGCTTTTGCTCAATACTTTGTTGATGCACCTTTGGCAGCAATTACAGCCTCAAGTCTTTCTGAATAAGATGCCACAAGCTTGGCACACCTATCTTTGTGCAGTTTTGCCCAATCCTCTTTGCAGCACCTCTCAAGCTCCATCAGGTTGGATGGGAAGCATTGGTGCACAGTCATTTTCAGATCTCTCCAGAGATGTTCAATTGGATTCAAGTCTGGGCTCTGGCTGGGCCACTCAAGGACATTCACAGAGTTGTCCTGAAGCCACTCCTTTGATATCTTGGCTGTGTGCTTAGGGTCGTTGTCCTGCTGAAAGATGAACCGTCGCCCCAGCCTGAGGTCAAGAGCGCTCTGGAGCAGGTTTTCATCCAGGATGTCTCTGTATATTGCTGCATTCATCTTTCCCTCCATCCTGACTAGTCTCCCAGTTCCTGCCACTGAAAAACATCCCCACTGCATGATGCTGCCACCACCATGCTTCACTGTAGGGATGGTATTGGCTTGGTGATGAGCGGTGCCTGGTTTCCTCCAAACATGACGCCTGGCATTCACGCCAAAGAGTTCAATCTTTGTCTTATCAGACCAGAGAATTTTGCTTCTCATGTTCTGAGAGTCCTTCAGGTGCATTTTGGCAAACTCCAGGCGGGCTGCCATGTGCCTTTTACTAAGAAGTGGCTTCCATCTAGCCACTCTACCATACAGGCCTGATTGGTGAATTGCTGCAGAGATGGTTGTCCTTCTGGAAGGTTCTCTCTTCACAGAGCAACGCTGGAGCTCTGATAAAGTGACCACTGGGTTCTTGGTCACCTCCCTGACTAAGGCCCTTCTCTCTCGATTGCTCAGTTTAGATGGCAAAGGCTGTGAATACTTATGTACACTACCGTTCAAAAGTTTGGGGTCACTTAGAAATTTCCTTATTTTTGAAAGAAAAGCACTGTTTTTTTCAATGAAGATAACTTTAAACTAATCAGAAATACACTCTAATATCTAATATACATTGCTAATGTGGTAAATGACTATTCTAGCTGCAAATGTCTGGTTTTTGGTGCAATATCTACATAGGTGTATAGAGGTCCATTTCCAGCAACTATCACTCCAGTGTTCTAATGGTACAATGCGTTTGCTCATTGCGTCAGAAGGCTAATGGATGATTAGAAAACCCTTGTGCAATCATGTTAGCACAGCTGAAAACAGTTTAGCTGGTTAGAGAAGCTATAAAACTGACCTTCCTTTGAGCAGGTTGAGTATCTGGAAAAAATTGTTATTTCAAATACAAATCATTATTTCTAACCTTGTCAATGTCTTGACTATATTTTCTATTCATTTTACAACTCATGGTGGTAAATAAGTGTGACTTTTCATGGAAAACACAAAATAATTGTCTGGGTGACCCCAAACTTTTGAACGGTAGTGTACATGTGATTTCTTAGTTTTTCATTGTGAATAAATTTGCAAAAATCTCAATAACTTTTTTCATGTTGTCATTATGGGGTATAGTGTGTAGAATTTTGAGGAAAAAATGAATTTAATCTATTTTGGAATAAGGCTGTAACATAACAAAATGTAGAAAAAAATGAAGTGCTGTGAATACTATCCAGATGCACTGTAAGTGCAATTGGCAAATCGGGTTAGAAAACCTCAAAAAAAAATCTCTCTTCTGTCTCCAGTCAGCTCATTATCTGATTATCATTTTGTTCACCTGACAAATGTGTGCTTGGGAACCCCTCCCCCCCAACAGGATATTGGCTTGTAAATATTTAACATGTTTTATTATTAAGTTAATCAATAGAACCACCAAGACGGTCAGGGCTTTCCCTAAAATTATTGGAGAGGAAGCATCAGGTCCAAAATCAGCCAAATTATCTTTTAGTGTGTGGCTGACACAAGACAACAATAAAATAAAACTGTATTCCTGACCAAATGAACAACTTCATTAATTATCAGAAACATTGAGGTAAAGTTCATAGGGCAACACAAGGAGACCTGAACGAGGCAACCATTCACATGACAGTTTTAAGCTAAAATAATTAGCATGGATTCTCAAACATAAATGGGAAATTCCCTTTCAAACAAGCTGACAGTAGGACTTCCTAACATTGAGCAGCGGCGGCAGCAGCGGCAAGCAGGCAGAAGGAGAAAACGGAGCGGAGCGGAGCTGAGCGGGAGACAGCAGACTTAATGATGAATTACATGATCACCTGCTATGCCTCAGAGCTTTTCATTCAGGTAGAGAATCACCTCCGGAGCAGGCAGAGGTAGAGGCCCTCCCTCCCCTCGTCCCTCCTCCTTCGCCTCGCTCCTCTCCACATCTCTCACTCCCAAACACCACCATCACCATCACCAGAACAGATGTCTGCTGTAACCCAGTAGCTCCCTTCGCTGTAGACACATGGAGGCGCCATCTGGCCCGGAACGCTGCTCCTCTCCAGATTGGGGAGTGTGTTTATGTGTGTGTGAATGTAAATCAGCGAAAGAGCTTAAATTTAGTTTTCTGTGTGCGTCTGCGTGTCGTTTGTAAATAGGCGCGCTAGTGAGTAAGCATGTCTCTGAGACAGAAGGCGCCTTGTGCAATGATGACACACCTGAGTGCCTTTAGTCTTGTTTGTTTGGGTCGTATGTTTTTTTTTTCCTTTGCACTGTCTTTCAGAGATGGTTGAGTCAGGCATGCAGCAGGTGGGACGCCACTCAACAGCTCTGTCTAAGCAACCGGCGGGGATGAAGCGGTTCTACTCAACAAACTCTCATTCACACACATGCACCCCTCCCCCACCCCTCCCTCTCCCCCTCTGTGTCTTTCATCACTTGCTTTCTCTCTCTGGGCTCAACAGCTAAATGAAAACACCCAAAGCATTTCACTGACAAATTCATATCACCCACAAAACTTTTTATATCCAAGTGATGTCACTACATAGTGGTCTCTGGACATGGAAATGCACATTCATAATATAGTGCACATGTACAATTATTCTATGCACTGGAGATGTCTTTACAATCCCATTTCTAGATTTATGACATTTTGTGGATGTGATGGAGCTACTGGGCTACCAAAAGGTTTTGGTGAAACGACAGTGGACAACAGCAGACATCTTGGAGAAAAACACAACCCCACCCAGCAGCAGCATGGTCAAAGAACAGGACAGAAGAGAGAAGGATGGAGAGAAGAGCAGAGAAACCACACATGAGAAATGCTCCCATTGCTCACAGGAAGTGCAAACAGACTTGAGAAAAGGACGGAGAGAAAGAGAGACATGTACACAAGGGTGGTGTAAGCGCCAGTAGAGCATGTATACAAGTACACAGTATAATGTTTAATGTTCTAACCATGGTAAGGAAACTGCACTCCATCGCTCTCATGCTTAATCTTCCTCTCCTGCACACTGGCCAAATGGTGCTGCACTGAAAGGCCAAACAGGGGAAAAGGGAAGAGTTAACAATGGAGGAGAGAGAAAAAAAGACAGAGACATAGGAGGTGGAAAGAATGACAGACAGAAAAAGTGGGGTGGTTCAATAATGGGCGAGAGGGGATTTTAATGTTATAGAGTGCAGCAAGTGTCTGTAAAATAGTTACATCATTACTGCTGGCAATATTAAGGGCAGCATGTGAGTGGGAGTGACTGTTACAAATTGGAGAATACATGAAAAATGTTCAATTTAATTGCATCCCCAAAGTCAAATAACAAACCCAGGAGATATAGAGTAAATTTGGTTGGAAATACAGTACACTGATGTGATGCCTATCGTGGTCGTTAAAGATGCTGTGTACTAAAGTGTAAGTGGTTATGATTTCAGAAGTAAATGGGTGATCACAATGGTGCTAGTCTGCTGCAGTACTGACAAATTTGTAGAATATGAAAGAAATAGTCAATCTTTTGGGGAAATAATGAACAACCTTCTCCAGAGTTGGATGACATGATTTACATTCATTCTATATCTGTATAACAGAGAATAGATAAGATATTATTACAGCCAGTAGACGGCTAGCATTACTGCAGGTTAGCTTAGCACTATGATTCAACAAAAGTTAAAACAGCTACCTTTGTTTTGTTGAGAAAAAGTTTAGTGTTTTGAAATTGTTTCTCTCTATCCAAGCTTGTCTATTAATCTGATTTAACCTTTACTTATATTTTAAACAGAACACAAAACACTTTTCTGGAAACGTGTCTCTACAGAGGAGAAAATTTTGCACCTCAGCAAATCCTCAGATCACAAATCTCTTGTAATTTAAGATTGAGAAGCTTTATTGTCAATATACCACAGCACAATTAAGTAATACAACAACACTCCAGATTGTTTAAAATACTAGAGTCTAAATTCAGATAGCTTAGTGAAGATTTGGAACAACAGCTGAAGTGACTAGTTAGAATTAATTTCAAACGGAGGGGAATCTACTGACTCAACATTAGTTACTGCAGTGGGTGCTGTGACAAATCAAGAGCTGGGCTGCTGCAGCTACAGGTTAACTGTTGCTCATCATAATTAAGTTGGTCAATCGGCTGCCAGATTCAGATCTATTCATTTATTTTTTCTCTCCCCATCTGTGTTACAAAAATATTACTCTTTCCCCAAAAGATTAAGCTATTAACTATAACAGAAAAACAAAAACAAAGGGTCAGCATTATATTTACATTTTCTAAGGGCCCGACTCAGTTAAACCAGCTTTGGCACTCATACACAACATACACCCGCAAACCTGGAACCTGCCTTAAAAAAATATAGCTGTCCGTCTCTGCCGACACCTCAGACAACAAATACTGGTACACACAGTTTGTGGTCTGATTAAAGAGCCAGTTCCAACAGGATAAATGTTTCTGTCCAGTAAGGTTGCGGTTTAAATTAAATTTGATTTCATTTGTTTTGAGTGAACTGGCTCTTTAAGTCCCTCTTGTACGACACTCTTCACCTCAGACAGCACTGGTGTGCTCTCAGTGTGGCAAGGGGTCTTATTAAGTACTTGAAGTGGAGTAGAAGTTATGGAGGAAATCTGGAGAGAGTGAGGATGATAAGGGGGTCATGTGATGAAGACAAGGGTCAGCACAGGGTGATGGTCAAAGGAGGCAGGCTGAGGCTCGTGGCCCATTTCAAGACAGAACAGGAATATAGGTTTTAGCAATGTCATTCCTTACTGAGATTTACAGTGGGTGTAATAATAGAAAAACATCCTGGCAGCTTTACAACCCATCTAAATTAATTTTAATGCTCACCAGGAAAGAACATTTTATGTATGGAAGTTAGCCAACTTTTGTTAGAACAACTTAGGCTTTAAAAGCTTTTCCTCCTAAAAGTAACACTTCTAATGCTTTGATTCTTTGAGTCCTACGTTTAGCATACAAACTGCTGTCCTGGATCAGTTGAAACTTAAAATCACTCACCTCTCTTTTGTTTTATCACTTTTGTTTAAAATGAACAAAATACTAAGATGGATGAGTTCATTTGGCCCAGTTTAAATGGCATGATTTAAGCTATGGTCACAAATACCCTTATGAACGGCTGCGAACACTGTACGAATGATTTTTGGACCATTTCGTACAGCCTTCTTAATGTGGCCACAGAAGAATCCAGCATTTGTAGACCATTCATAAGTTTGTAGCCAGGTTGATGGTCTTGTCCAAGATTTCTATGTACACCCCACGAAAACCCCTCATCACAGGGTGGCCATAAAAATGCCACAGGAACAACGCAAGAACTACACAAGATGTTGGCTGGAAATATTCCTCAAGAACACCTTAAGTTGTTCTTGAGGGCCTCTTACCGCGGTCATAGTAAACGATGTACGAACCCATAAGGCGGAAGTGCATCATTCGTGCAACATTTGTGCCAACAAAATGTGCAGAAAGCCGTAAAATCTTCCTACCAGCAACTTGAGATTGCCGTTAGTTGCACAAAAATTTTCCTAAGATGGCAGTAAGTATGCCATAGGAAGATCTCAAGGCACCCTTATGAAGAAGGTACAGTAAGAATTCTAGGGCCATCATACGACAGAAAAGCACCTCATTTCTCAAGAATGCCTCAAGTTGCTCTTACAAACTGAATGGCAACTGTAAGAAACTAAGCCCCCCTCCACGAATGTCTGTGAACTCCCAAATTCATAGGAACTGGGAGATTCATAAGAATCTTTGTGACCGTATCTTTACATGGTCTGGATAACAATTTCTCACTTTTGCTTGTTTTTATACTAGATGTGCATAAAGCGTGCCATTTTCCCCCAAAAGACTCAAATTTCAGAAGAAAAGCTGGAAATTTAAGTGAAAAAAGTTGCAAATGTACAAGAAAATGTTGAAAAAAATCTACAAATTTAAAAAAGAAAACTAGAAATAGTACAAGAAAGAATATCAAAAGGACTAAATCTACATTAGGTCAAAGATTGCACATTTGAGTTAAAAGGCTACATTCATGAGTTTAAAAAGCAAATGCATGCAAAAACGTTTCAAAATGAGGGGAGAAGTCATTAATTTAAGAGCGACCTATTACTGACAGGTCCGTTTACACTCACAAGTCAACTGTGTTTTTGCTTGGTTTTTTTTATTACCAAAAATTGCTCAAAATGGCTCTGTCTATAGCAGTTAGTGGCACAGAAACAAAAGTTTATTCAATTTGGAGTCACTAACTTTGTCTGTTAAAATGTACAACTATTTATTTAATGACAAAAAAAGCTTGCCATTTGAATTTAACATGTAAAAATAACATAAACCATTTTTCTTTTATAATATGGCTTAAAAATCAGAATTGTCTGAATTGATATGGACCTCAGCCCAGCTTCCAGAAAGGCATTTGGGATGCATGAAGAGTCTGATGGGGTGACAGGACTACCTGCATCCACATCATTAGGCCAACCACTGGACTGAGAGCTGCTGCCAGCCGCTGGGGAACGGCCTGAGTAGAAGACATCATCCACCGGGCTCTCCATCTCGCTGTCGTCAATAGACTTGCGCTTGTTGGAGCTGAAAGTAAAAGGAGAAAGCATATTTAAAATTTCTGATGAACTAGCAAGTTAAAATGAGGAAAAGTACACACAGCATCTTGGGGACATATGAGGAAAAACGTGAGTACAGACCAACGCCTGGGGTCAGTGCATGAAAATCGACCCTAATAAAAATTCAAATTGTCAAGTTCTCTGTTCAATGTTTTGTTTGTATATCATGTTATATCCTGGAGGGACAAAGCAGCATAACTGGAGACAGCGAGACAAACACAAGGCCAGAATATTAACAACATGCCATGTCTATACTGGCCCTCACGCTAGAAACAGAGAAGAAAGTGAGCATGGTGATGCTGGAACACATTCTTGTATGCGTTTGCAGATTTTTATAAATGCATACATCTGTGACCAATAAAATGAAGAAGGCGGTGAACGTACGGCATGTGTGTATTTTGTGTGACAGTGTGCATGTGTGTGTGGCTTTTGTTTGAGTGTGTTGCAGGGGCCTGTGTTACATTAGTATCAAGGGAGATATTCAATAATGAGTGTAACTACCTCCGTGGGAGACTTGCATAAAGCTCCATTTCAGTCCTGCAGGGTAAGATGAGCGGGAGAAGATGGGGGGGGGGCAGACAAAAGGCACAAATGCAGACAGGGTGACGGACAGATCAGTGGGAAAAATGAGAGGGGGCGAGAAGGGTTAGTGATGAGGAAGGAAACAGGGGGAAGAGAAAGTCCACAATCAAAAAGCAGAGCAAGCAAAGTTTTAAGAATACAGCAGAGGTTAGAAATTAGAATATGAGCAACAGTATTTTTAGTAGTTGTGCTACAGATATGTGTACCTGGTGGAGGGGGTGGAGGGGATGGAGCGCCGTCCGAGGGTCACCTGGTTGATGTTGTAATAGCCGGGGCTGTCCAGTTCGGCCAGAGAGAAGTTGGGGCCCGTCGCTGTAGCCACTGGGGCTGAGTAATGCAAACAGAAAGAGAAGCACAGCACAGAGAAAATAAACTTTCTAATTTAAAAAACAAAACAAAACTGTTTGTAATCACTTTATTGGATTTCCATCCAGACTGTTAATGACAGAGTAGCTCAGGTCTGCCTAATCAATATGACATTCTGGAGGCAAACTCATCCGAGGATATGGATGACATCAAAGCAATTTCCTTGGAAGAGTAGCAATTTTTCATGAAATCACGCAAGTGCCGATTATCTCATGACCCTTGACCATAACCTGGATGCTGACTCACCTGAGGATATTACTGCCTATGAGACGTAGCAGTTATTGCTAAATTTGGACAGAGAGCAGAGCATCGAAATTCTTTGTTAACAGATGAGAATTGGAGGTAGCCTATTAACTGGTGACATTAAATGGTGACATCCTATAAGTACCTGGGTATTCATCTGAACAATAAACTAGACTGGTCACACAATACTGATGCACTCTACAAGAAGGGACAGCGCAGGCTGTTCCTGCTGAGGAGACTCAGGTCTTTTGGTGTACAAGGGGCGCTGCTGAAGTCATTCTATGACACGGTGGTGGCATCAGCCATCACTTTTGGAGTGGTCTGCTGGGGCAGTGGCATTACTGCAGCCGATAGGAAGAGACTGAACAAACTGATTAAGAAAGCTAGCTCTGTCCTGGGGCAGCGCCTTGATCCGATGGAGGAGATAGGAGAGAGAAGGACGGTGGCTAAACTGTCATCTCTGCTGGAGTCCGAGTTCCACCCTATGCAGGACATACTGAATGCACTGAGGAGCTCATTTAGCAGCAGACTACATCATCCCAGGTGCACAACCGAGAGGTTTCGTAGGTCCTTCCTACCAACGGCTGTCAGACTGTACAACCTAAGCAGGGCTGCTCGCAGAGATAGCAAAAAGACGTAACAAACTAATAGTTTTTTGAATGCAAAAGATGCAATAGACTTACACAATGGTCCCCTCCGGCATACAACTAGGAACTTACCGGTCGCTATGGAGGGTGAGAATATGTATGGGCACATAATCATACCATGTAGGATAACTAAGTAGACGGTTATGCTGTTTCATTCCATCTAGCAACAATGCTCTGCACTGTGTGTGTTTATATATTTACATATTTATTCCATCTAGCTACAATGCTCAGCACTGGGTGTGTTTATATATTTATATATCTACATATTATTCCATCTAGCTACATTGCTCCGCACTGTGTGTGTTTATATACTTGCATATTTATTCCACCTAGCTGCAATGCTCCGTACTGTGGGTGTTTATATATTTACATATTTATTCCATCTAGCTACAATGCTCTGCACTGTGTGTTCATATATTCATATATTTATTCCATCCAGCTACAATGCTCTGCACTGTGTGTCTGTGTGTGTGTGTATATATATATATTTTATAGTAATACGTACATATGTATATTAGCTGCTCTTGCTTGCTTGTTTTTTTTTTTGTTTTTTTGTTTTTTTTTTCTTGCCTTCTGATTGTTGCTCTGAGTGTTGCTATCCCTGTGCTGTTGCAATCCTGGAATTTCCCCGTTGTGGGACTAATAAAGGCTTATCTTATCTTATCTTATCTTAACTGAACAATCATTCTTGGGAGTTTTCCAGTAAATTGCGAGGATGATTAAAGGACATTTTTACACTTGAAAGTCGGCACCAAGGTTCTTTTTTAGTTCAAACGCTGTAAACATTTGGTCCAGTTATGTCTGGTTTCATACTGCTTGTTACCCAAGGGAATCAAACAACTTCATGTGATGTCTCTACATCCTGCTGTCACAAACTTGTAGTGGCAAATATGATACTCACTCTATGAGGTGTTTCCCATAACTCTGGGCACACTGATAACTGCATCTGATGTTGAAGCTGAGGAAGGTTCCTCTACCAGGTAGAGTCTATCTATTAAGGCAGAGTCCACCTTAATAGATGAACTAGTTTCTTTGAGTGCTAGAATGTGATCCGGATCCATATCCTCTCTCTCACATCCTCAGCAAAATTATCTGGTACATTTCTGCATTTTTATGAATTTTTTTCCAGTTGACTAGTAATTACTATATTTCAATTAACCAGACCATTAAGGATGGAGTAGCTCATTCCGTCAACCATTACAAGAGCACCAGGATCTCCTGACCTTTACCTTAACTTGGACCTTAACTTTACCTTTACCTTAACTTGGACGGAGACCCACCTGAGGATCACTAAGTGTAAGACTGGTGAGCACTGGAGTGAATGCTGAGGAGTCGCAATTCCTGTGAAATGTGCAGGGATGGACAGGTGGACAGATGCTGTGCCTTTGGATTAGTTAGGTGTGAAATCACCTTTAGATTTTCATGGACAGGATGAATTGTCAAAACTGTTTTATGCACTTAGTGTCAATTAGCAAACAAGCTAAACTGTTTTATGCACTTAGTGTCAATTAGCAAACAAGCTAAACTCAAAAGGAGAGACTATGCCGTATGTGATGACTCTTTGCTGCCTTACTTTACCTGGCATTTCTAGTCATTTGAAGGACGTACTGCATTGGATTGTTGAATGAAGGGAATCTCAGATGGCAGCACGAGTAAACAGGTTGCATGTTAATGTCAGATTTATGCTCAAAGCTGCACTTTATGATTTTAAAGAGCAAAGTCTTGTTTAGTTACATTTTCCTTTAGCTGCAAAAAAACAAAAACAAAAACAAAAAAACCAAGAAAATATTTCAGCTTCTTCTTAAAGGAAGAAACTAAAATAGGCACCATTGGCATAATTAAGATGCGTTCATAACAAAGCGCTTCTATGAAAGCTACAAATAAAGACAGCTGCAGACATTGACAAATTACATCCATGACTCACTCTGTGACACCCGGACCAGCTCATTTACGTTCCACACCCCTGAAGTCACAAAGCAGTCCTGAAAACTCAAGTGGCCTGGAGAAAAGATGGAGAAACAACGGCATGTGAGAGTGAACTGGCTCATACAGCCATGCACCAAACATGCAGAAAATTATACACACATATGGGAAGACACACTAATAAACTGAAAGAGCTGAAAAATGTGTGGAAAATTATAATATACTGCCGGTGTCATCCAGTGGGCCCATGTGTTTTCTATAAGACACAGCAGGCCTTTGGACTGGGCGTGCTCATTTTTTTGACTGTTGACAGTCCAACATACACAGCCAATCAGATCCAACAAGACAGTGTAATCTGCACACAGACAGCAATATAATGGATGAAGCACAGCTCATGTACATATATACGTCACACAAAACAAATGTAGAACTGTGGTATGACGGAACTAAGAAAAAAAAAACACCTTGCTTTCAGTCAAGTGATACTGAAGCCAAAAGTATTTATAGGAAAATTGTACTTTACTAGAACTTGGGTATTAGAATTACATCTCAGACCTTCAGTTCTATCAGCTCTGATGATGCCATTCCAACCAAAACTAATCTGTGAAAACTAGGGGTGGGTTCAAAAGATCGATTCTCTGATTCGAATCGATCCACGTTTCACTGAGCCGATATCGAATCACAAAATCCGCGAATTAATCTTTTAATATAATGCCCTATAGTCCTCATTAGCACGATCCCTTGGACATGAATGCATGTGCTTTCTGCATGTTTACATATATTCCTTGCTTCAATGCTGCAAATATGGTACGTGCTGTGGAAATAATGGGCCAGTTGCACATTGGCCACTTTGCACACTTACTCACTTTAGCCTCACAAGTGTAGCATTTTCTCAGGTATTACTCTTTACAAAAAGTATGTTCTAGTCGCACTGAATGCCTGATACATTTGAAATCTAAAGCTGCTGGCAAATACAGTGAGATTATCTATACATGCTCCATGCACTGAATTTGTTTACTTACTCTGGGTTGTTAACGTGACACTACACACCCTTTACACTAAAGAAAGCACTTGTTAGCACTTTGTGAAATCACAAGTTAAATAATAAAAAGTGCATTATTGTAACTGATTTTGGGTCAGTTCTTTATGCGATACTTTATGTATTAGAGTATTCTTGGTACAATTTGCAGCATTAGGTCTCTAAGAATTTTTATTCCTGGCAAGTAAAACAGCTATTAAAATGGTAATTTCCCTGAGTGAATCGGGATCAGATTGAATCGGAATTGAACTGATTCAGAACCTCAAGAATCTGAATTGAATCGATTCTGGAAATGATTAATGATTCCCAGCCCTAGTGAAAACATTGATAAAAGATATTTAAAGTAGTCGACACATCTTCCCTACCCCATATCATATTTTTTTCTTTTGCACATATAAAGTAGCATTTTGAACTTTACTCCAACTTTAAATCCTAAACCTACAAAGTAACTCAATTTGTTTTTTTAAATGAGTCATGTGAGCAGTAATAGAGAATTACTTTCCACTGTGAAGCGATTATTCATGCTATGAAGGACTAATTTCACTTGACTGTGTTGTAAACTTTTCCCCTTTATAGCATGCTACATGCTGGTTTGAGAATTTTGAGCAAAAAGAAAATGCTCTAAAATCTTGCTGATACCTGCCCAGAACCAAACAAAGGCAATGTTGACTCATGACTTAGTTGCAAATGATCTAAATATCCCTATATGGCATAATGCAAGCATTGTGATCAAATTTCAACATGAGCAAAGTAATCACAAACATTATGTCAAATGTATATAAAATGGCACTCTTATTACCTGAACATGTGAAAATATACTGCAATTTAGGTAAGAGCTTGCTTGTAAGCTGATTGCCTAAAAAAAAGTTGCTTATACAGTTTTTGTCAAGATAATTCAGCATGTTTTAACTTTGTTGCATCTATCTACAACTATATATAATAATGATTCATGTTTATGTTGAGATTCTGTGACTGAATACAATTCTCTATTACTAAATAGCAGGCAATAGTTATTTTTATAATAATGAAATGTGCTTTAGCTTATTTCTATACATCATCATCGTCCGTATTTATTTTGAGAGGACAGAATTAGTCCCTCAGTTGGGGTGGGTCCTCTTACAGTTGAAACTGAGTTTTTATGCCGGATGCCCTTCCTGATGCAACCCTGCCCATTTTATCTGGGCTTGGGACCAGCACAGGAACTACACTTGACTTGTGCACCCACTGTGGCTGGGTAACCAACATTCACCTCCTCTGTTCCATTATTGCTGAGCACCAAGCTGGACGGCAGGAAATTCCACTTTAACATGGTCTTTGGCATGACCCAGCTGGGAACTGAACCCTGGCCTCCCAGTTGTGGGGCAGATGCTCTACCTCTATACAGTATATCCTTAAATTAAAGATAAAGTAGCCAGGAAAAATAAATGACCATACTCCAAACATTTTAGGACAAAAGAGAGTGATCCTCACCTTTGCTTGCGGTACACTCCTGATCAAAATCTTAAGACCAAGGGAAAAATTTCTGGTATTCCCACCTTGTGCTGGTGGATCGTAACCAGGCTGTAGGTAAAGCTTTAAAATGCAAAAAGAAGAAACAGGAACAAGAGACAAAAAATAGAGAGTAGGCAATTTATTGAAAACTGCATTTAAACTCAAACAGGCTGTTCATCAGCTGATCAAACGTTTAAGACCATAGATTCCCCCCCCCAAAACAAACAAACAAACAAAACAAAGTGTCAAAAAAGAACTCAGTAGTGAGAAGCCCCACGGTTCTTGTTGATCACTTCAAAAAATTGTTTAGGCATCTGGAACGGACGTCTGTTTTTGTAAACTTCTCTTGCCATCCATCCCCAAACATTCTCAATGGGATTTAGATCATTTTTTCAACACTTTTAGGTCTGTTTTAATTTTTTTTTTTTTTTTTTGGTGGGGGGGGGGGTTTCACGCTATGGTCTTAAACGTTTGCTCGGCTGATGAAAGGCATGTTTGAGTTTAAATGCAGTTTTCAATAAATTGCCTACTTTCTGTTTTTTGTCTCTTGCTCCTTTTTCTTCTTTAGGCATTTTGAAGCTCTACTTACAACCTGGTTATGATCCACCTGGTCTTGAGATTTTGATTAGAAGTGTACATCATTCTTAAAGCCAAGTCACACAGACCTGCACCTGTAAACACTTACAGTACACAAAAGCAAAGGTGGAAAAATGTACTTTGGGTTCACGTGGGTGATACCTGTATGACAGCAATTCACATAGGAATGCTTGTAAATTTACGATGATCCACGTCAGGATTGAAAAAAAAAATAGACTATGCTTTATCTCACTTTGTACCTGTATGTATACCTGCAACTACCTGCAGATACCTCCACCTGCAGGTCAACAAAATTATTTTGTGGTTTTGTGGTTGTCATGTGTACAGGTCTGTGTGACAGGGCGTTCAGGCTTTTATAGGTTCTCTAAGAAAGGTTTAAGCCTTCTATAGTCTAATGCACTCATCCAGATTTACGTATATGGTGTCTGAGTAAAGGAATGTCCTAAGGCTTCAAGGTTGAGTGCATTTCAAACCCACACCCTTCCTCCAAACCTCCTCCTTTCTTTCCCTTCACCCTTCTCCTCATCTGTCCATCACTGCTCTCCTGTCTATTCTCTTCACCCCCCCACCCTCCATTTTCTTCTCAGTCCGCCCCGTTTTCTTTAGCCATTTCCCCATCTCACTTAGCTTCATCCCTACCCAGAGTTAACCACAGCAGGGAGAGCGCATGAGGTCAGCGCTCAGCTCAGCAGCAGCCATGTGGTTCCCATCTTCCAATAACGTCAGTGTGATTTATGAGCGGCCTGCCACAATCCCAGCATAGCCCCCACGCTACAGTACCATGAGCTCTCCTTACCATAATAAACTTAGTCCAACTCTGCCGGGACACACTCGCACGCGCACACACACACAGAGACAGAGAGGCCACTATACAGGGGGAGTGTGGATAAATGCATGTGTGACTGCATGCAGGGACAGGTATATCAAACATTTGAATGCACAGACATGAGTGTGAGCACACATAAATGTTTAGGATATATACGGGGGGAATACTTATGAACTCACCATTTGGTGGAGGCTTGACGTCTGTTTCTCCTTGCTGGTTTGAATTGTCTGATTGTCCTGATTGTTCTGAAAGACATAAGAAAAAAAAGAGACAGAAGAGAGTCAGGTGGACAGATGTCTGGACAATGCCCAAGGTGAGGGGGCAGCTAAGATCAGCGAGAGCTATCCAGAAAGTTAATGGGAAATGGCCTTTTCTTCCATTCTTTCCACTAAAGAGAGAAAGACATGGGACTGAGATTAAAGATAGGTGCATATTTTCACTCCGATTGACTCATAGCTGAAAGTTATAAAATGGCAATTCAAAAGGGCAATATGCTTCCCTCAGGAATCGCAACAGGAAAAATCACTTTCACTGAAATAGTTTCACTCTTTTCTGTCTTTGTATACCTTTAAATGATCCCCATACCTTCAAGCAGACCCACTACTGTAAAGTCTCATTGTGTTCAGAATGATCAAAATAGTGAGTATAGACCACCGTTCAGCAATCTCTACTATAGAAAGTACTACATGTACAATTTTTCACCAGAGAAATCTGTACACAGCTGCAGACACGAAAGAGCAAAGTTACCAGTACAAAGGGGCTTGATATAATTACATTTAGTTGTGTTTTCCTCCTTTTAAAACAACCTTGCTTGTATAAAATTTGTGCCTTTATCCTCATACATTCGTCACTTATTTCTTGTATACAAGAGTTTTTTCTCTTAAATTTGCTACCTTTCTTGTAAATTCTCATCCGTTTTGTTTCTTGTAAATTTGCAACTATTGAGTTTACAATTTTTGTTTCCTGTATTAATATCCTTTTTTTGGTTAAAACTGCACTTTTCTGCATAATTTTCAGACTTAATCTGTAAATTTGCACTTTTGTCTCTTGAATTTGCAACCTACTCAAATTTTGAATTTTCATAAATTTGCATTTTTACAATAAACTGGCTTTGTTTCTTAAAAAAATAATGATTTTTTTCTTATAAAGTAGCACTTATTTCTTGCAAATATTCTTATAAATTGAAGTTTCTTTTTTCTAGCATTTTTTTTCTAGTCACAAAGACCATTCAAAGCACTTATCTAGTGGCTACACTAACCCTTTATTCTAAGGGCCTATCAGAGTGAGGGACCTAGGGACAATTTAGTCACCAATTAACCTAATATGCATGTCTTTGTACACCCACACAGCACAGGGAGAATATACAAACGCCACACAGGAAGGCTCTTACCCCTGCCAGCCTGGAGATTCAAACCTGGAACTTTCTAGCTGTGAGGTGTGCTAAGCACTGCACCACTGTGCTGCCAATATAGTAACTGCCAGTGTTACATTTTGGGGTTTTACTAATTATTTTACTATAACCTACATTTGTGTTACCCGCTGCCATTTTTCTAAAGAACTTTAAGGACTGAGTGAAGGTGTAAAGTGGCCAAATTGGCCCCAAGAAACCTTCACTGTCTTCATGCTGACTTGTAAGTTAGGACCCAATACTGATGTGGTTTTTTTTTTAAGTTTTGGAAATTGTTTCCTTTTGTGTGTTTTAAACTCAGCAGAGCAATTTTTCTCATTTTCTGTCAAGAACTTTATGACCTGCTACTCACTTCTCAAATGGCAATTTTATTATTTTACACTGTAGGTTAGACAAAGTGCAAGGGGTCCTTAGATACACAGGTTTCCTCTCTGCCTGCAGCAAGTAAGCTGGGTAAAGCACTAAACTGTACCCTTCTAGGTTCTATTGTTTAGCTTGCATCTCCTGTGTGTGTTAAATCTATAGGGGCAGAGAGGCAGAGCTGCCTGCTTCAGCGAGTTTTCTTTGGCCCACTGGCTGCCATTCTTCTTCAGATGTGTAATGCAGTCTTGTGGAGTTGTATGGTTGTATCATATATACCACTCAGGCCAATTATGCCAAAGTGCTGAAGCTTTAAGGGCGTCTTGGGCCAAGTCTCTCTATCCAGAATGTACCTCCCTTGAAGCCAGTGCTAGGCCCCTCAATCTCAACATCTTTTAACCCAAATCAATGTCCTAATCTTGGGTGGCAGTAGTGCAGTATGTGCCAGCAAACAGCAGCACTACTCACCCCGTCTGCCTGTTGCCAAAATCGAGAAAACAAAGACGGACACAAAGAAACCTCATCACAACGGCCTTGAAGTGAGGAGGGAAAACACTCAAGGACAGTTTCTTTTAGCTCTGCAGCACTTGTCCCTCACTCTTTAGGACTGAGAGTCCATCTTCAGGTCCTTCTACCTCAATTCCTCTCACACTCACCCTTTCTCTGATTCTCCCTTTCTCCTGTGCGCTGTTGCTCTGTGGAATCCTGGCAGCCATCTTAGTGCTTGGCAGCCATCTTAGCTTTGGCGGTACCCATGCATTCCTGTTAGCTGACGGCGCGCGCGCACACACACACACACACACACGCATGCAGTTGCAAAGCAAACATAGCTCCAATGGTCTTAAAGATAAAAAGACCTACAGAGGATATACAGTGCTAATGGAGTGAAATTGAAAGCACTGCGGTGCTTCTCTGCAGTCCTGTGAGTGCTGTGTCACCTGAACTAACAGCCTTCTATAGTGATGGTATGTGTTTATTAAAAGTTATAGCTGATCACCAATGTCAGACACACTCGTAAAGGAGAAAGAAGTATAGAAACAACATAAGTGTCCTTCAAGGCAAATAATGCAAACTTGTAATATGCATCCTGGGATCGCCGTACTCAATCCAACAAACCTGATGCTCTATCTCACTCTTTGGAGGGACCCTTAAACCCTTTTAGACCTCCATGGATCTGAAAAATCTGACAGCTCCCAAGCCAAAATTCAGTGCCTAGTTGTCATGACAACGGAGATGGCACACCACAGTCCCTAATGATGAGTGGTCGCTGAAGCCTGCATGTGCATATGTGTCGCTGTTTGGCCTGGCAATTAGTTCGAATGAAGATAATAATATAGCTTACTGGCATGAGCTCAACGTGTTGTTTTGTTTAAGTATCTCTTGGCAGCAAAACAAATCAGTGGCTGCTGTGCTATCACAGGGTGAACTGTTTTACTATATCTGTCGTTCTGCTGCTAAAGGTGTTAAATTCACCCTCGTTACATTATTATCACCTTTTCAAACTGTTTTTTAAAAAAACTTTTTCAGCTTTAATGGCAAAAATGTGAAACACAAATTTTTAGTTAAGTGCTATTTGAGAACCATGCAATTTAGCTTCATTGGCTTTTTTTTAAGTAGATTTGTTCTAACTAATGTAGATCCTTTGTGCTTAAAATGACATACACATTAAACCTTGAAATGATTTTGAGCTTCTGTTTTGATCCTTGAAATTCAGTGATGTCCAGTACTACTGCACAAATCATCTAAGGTCGTATTTATTTTTTGTAAATATTTTATTTAATATTAATATTTGTTTAATAAACTGGACTGGTCACACAACACTAATGCACTCTACAAGAAGGGCCAGCGCAGGCCGTTCCTCCTGAGGAGACTCAGGTCTTTTGGAGTGCAAGGGGGGCTCCTGAAGACCTTCTACGATTCGGTGGTGGCATCAGCCATCACATCTGGAGTGGTCTGCTGGGGCAGCGGCATCACGGCAGCCGACAGAAAAAGACTGAACAGGATGATCAACAAAGCTAGCTCTGTTCTGGGGCGATGCCTCAACCCAGTGGATGAGATGGGAGAGAGGAGGATGGTGGCTAAGCTGTCATCTCTGCTGGAGTCCGAGTCCCACCCCATGCAGGGCACGCTGAACGCACTGAGGAGCTCATTTAGCGATAGACTGTGCCATCCTAGGTGCACGACAGAGAGGTTCCACAGGTCCTTCCTACCTACAGCTGTCAGACTTTATAACCTAACCAGGGCTGCTCGTTGAGGTTGTATTAAATGCACTAAATGTAACAACTTTGCACAGTAGAGATCGTCCCCTCCAATACACAACTAGGACAATAACAATCATTATTGAGGGTGGCAACAATACTGTTGATTCAAATGTGAAATATACTGTCTGGGTTCATATTCATATTCTGCAGGGTAATTTAACAAGCCGTAATACTGTTTATTCCATCTAGCTGCAATGCTCCTGCACTGTGTCTATAACTGTGTACATACGTATATTCATTCATTTACTACTTTGGTTAACCAGTTCTTATCTCATTATCTTATTTACTATTGCTCTGAGTGCTGCTATCCCTTTGCTGCTGCAATCCTGGAATTTCTCCATTGTGGGACTAATAAAGGTTTATCTTATTTTGTCAAACAAATCCAAATCATGCTTAACTCCTTAAGGATTAGATTTGATTATATGATCTAACTCTCCTGTGGCTGGTGTCGCAGATACGGACCTGTCACTTGGTAGGTCAAAAAGTATGTAAAAACAAAACAAAACAAAAAACCCAGATGTACCAACCATTTCTCATCACTAGATGGCAGACACATATAGCTTACTGCTCTTCTCTGGAGGACTCAGTTGAGCCGTCCAGAACTTGTTCAAATCTCGTCACTTCCGGGGCGCAGAAGAGACATACAAACAATTGCGCAACATGTATGTCAACAGGGAGGAAGCATTTGCTCCAGATTTTGCCAACTATGATTCTAAAAGGGATTGTTTAGCTTCTGAAGGGAAATATTTACCTTCTGTGACAGCACAAGATGGACCGGAGCATGTACACTTTTCGTCTGCCACTGACAAGGCTCCACGTTGACAGAGAGGAGAATACTGCCGGTTCGGCGGCATTGTCTAATCGAAATTGAGGTGGAATAAATCAGAAGATAAATGTGAGAGTTTCTGGACATGGGAGAGAAAGGAAAAATGACCGGCAGAAGACGAAATAAGGAATCGGGGTGAGGAAATGGATGCATGAAGACGCATGATGCACGGTAGGTCTGATGTTTTTATCAGTTTGTTTACATTCTACTGATTTTCTGGTTCATATATTTTGAAGATATCAAAAATACAAAGAAAAACAAACAAAACCATCTTTTGTGTAAATATGTCCAAAGTCCACTTTGACTGAAAGTTATGTAATCTGATATGGCTGCCGTCACATTATGCAAATTAGATGTGTAAATTTACTCCTATCATAAACTTTGGATCACATTCTACATCTTTCCCATTTACAGTAAGCCATTATCTCTTACCACTTTCAAGTTACAGCCTTTGGAATTTGTGATATCTAAACTGAATATTTTCTTCAAAAAAATCTTCACCACCAGAGGGTGCGTGCAGATGGTGCAGATCTGTGACAGAAATCCTCAGCTGGTTAAGACTGCTTATATCTTTTATATTCTTATATATTCTTTCAGTGGTGGACCTTCAGTGCCAGCAAAGCCTTCTCTGCTGGCCTAAACACTATAGAATTACATCTACAACCTACATTCTTATATGTTCCATGAGGATGTATTAAATTATTCCCAATAGTCTATTCTCTTCATTTCGTAGCTTTTCTCTTGGTTGCACTCCTTCCAGTAGTGTAATGCATGTTATAGTTTTTTTTGTCCAATCATATTTCAGCCATCTGTGTTGCCAGGGTCAAACAAATCTGCCTTGGGCCTTCAGGAATTAACAATGCGGCTCTGTAGGTTAAATTAACTGTTAAACTTATCCTGTTGTTTTAACCAATCAGATGTCTTCTATACGTCCAGGGGCACGCATAGAAGGAATTCGAGAACATTAGCATTTTCCCGTCTTTTGATTGGATGATTAGACTCCTCCAACCACACTGCAGAGGATCCTAGCTAGCAAAATGCCGGTGCAAGGACTTGCTTATGCAGCGAAAATACATCGTATCTGTTTAAAATATAATGAATGTTTTTCCACCCACAATGGCGGACAGGGGAGAGGAAAATGATTTGGTCACTGATATTTAAAAAAATCAATTTTCCAGACGGACTTTTCAAGAAAAGCTGGTCATTGTGAAGAGAGGCTGGCCAACCCCAAAGCTAGCAGGCCTGTCTCAGCCGGGGAAAGAATTTGTCTGTCACTTCCATATTAGCAACGAGCGGTATCCTTGGATTACAGGCTCCGATGAGTGCTGCAAATTATCTTGCTAGGAATGCCTGTTGTTTGCAGCTGATCGAGTAGATATTTGGAGCCAGACAGGGTTTACAAACTTGAGCTGTCTAACCAAGGCAGCAGCGAGACACCAAAGCACAGCCGCCAGCCGGACACTTACAAGCAGCAGTACTTTTAAACCTTTGGGGAAACAAGAGTGGATCTGCAGCTCAACAAACAGATGCACAGGGAAATGGAGCTCCACAACGAAAAGGTGAAGATTTTTAAAACTATAATTTTATAATTACCGTTATCTTTAACATGCTTGTGTGGACAGCCCTATAGGCTATTTTTATGGTGCTTGGTATGAATGGCACTTAAATCTGGTAGATCACCACTGAAGGCCTAGTTGTAAAATATGCAGTCCACCACTGTATTCTTTACACACAGAACCTCAGCCAAAATGGGTAATGTAATGAGAAAAAGGATGGATTGATATGTACCCAAACACAATTGTTGACCGTTTAAAAAAATGTCCATATATACCCAGAAAATTTTTAATTGTTCTCAGTTTTAGACTGTTTTTTTTTTCCAATCTGTGTACTCCAAGTACCAGTCCCAAGCCTGTGTACATGAGGAGTTTTGTGTCAGCAAGGGCATCCGGCATCAAATCTCTGCCAAATCAAGCACATGGCTCATCACGAATGAAACTTCTATACCAAATTGGTCGAGGCTCGGGTTAACAACGACTGTTGCCAGTGCTGTTAACCGACAGGCTGCCAGTGGAAATGGAGCTACTGTTGGTCAAAGATCACAGAGGAGGAGAAGGAGAAGGTGTGTTTGGAGGCATCAAGAAGCAAGGCAAAAGTGTGAAGGTGACGGTAGGGACTTTTAATGTAGGGACTATGACTGGTAAAGGGAGACAGGTGGCTGATATGATAGAGAAAAGAAAGGCAGATATACTGCATGTACAAGAAACCAGATGGAAGAGAAGCAAGGCTAGGAACATTGGAGGTGGATGCAAATTCTTCTACCATAGTGTAGATAGGAAAAGAAATGAAGCAGGGGTAATACTGAAGGAAGAGTATGTGAAGAGAGTCCAGGAGGAGTCAGACGGGTTCATGACTTTGAAGGTAGAAATCAAAGGTGTGATGTTAAATGTTGTTAGTGGGCAGATGTTGGGTAGAAGAGAAAGAGGAATTCTGGAGTAACTTGGATGAAGTGGCACAGTGTCCCAAGGGGGAAGAGAGGGATGAATGGAGCCAACTTTAAAGGGCAAGTAGGTAACAAAGGTAATGAGGAGGTGCTGGGTAAATATGGTGTTAAGGAAAGAAACCTGGAAGGACAGATGGTTGTCATTTTGCTAAAAGGCTGGAAATGGCATGGGTGAACACATTTCAAGAAGAGAGAGGAACACAGAGTGACTTACAAGAGTGGAGGAAGGTGCACACAGGTGGACTACATCTTGTGCAGAAGGAGAAATCTGAAAGAGATACAAGACTGCAAGGTGGACTAAGCATCAGATGGTAGTCTGTAGGATGACTTTGGAAAGCAAAAAGAGGAAGCGAGTGAACCAATAACCAAGGATTAAATGGTGGAAGTTACAGAAGTGTGAAGGTTGCACAGAGTTCAGGAAGGAGTTGATAAAGGCTCTGAGTGGTCGAGAAGAATTACCAGATGACTGGGAAAGTACAGTTAAGTACTGAGGGAAACGGTTAGAAAAGTATGTGGTGTATCCTCTGGGCAGAGGAAAGAAGACAACAAGACTTGTTGGTGGAATGAGGAGGTATAAGAAAGTATTCAAAGGAAGAGATTGGAAAAGAAAAAGTTGAATAGTCAGGGAGATGAAGAAAGTAGACAGGAGTACTTGGAATCTAGGCGTATAGGAGAGAGAGGTAGCAAAGGAAAAGGCATACAGTGAATTATATGAGCCCCTGGGCACTAAGGAAGGAGAAAAGGACTTGTATTGATTGGCTAGACAGAGATGGAGCTGGAAAGGGTGTGCAGCAAGTTAGACTGATTAAGGACAGAGATGGTAACCTAATAAGGGAGAACAGTGTTTTGAGAAGGTTGAGCTGGGCAATAAATCGATTTTGAATTGTTCTTCGAATACTTTTGTCTGGAAGATTTTTTAAAATGAAAATGGACTGAATTGATTTTTTTTCCTCCACAAAAAAAAAAAAAAAAATATTTTTTTTTTCATTTTTTCCCCGTTTTTGCTAGAGTGATTAACCCCTTGCACTCTGGTCAATTTCCCTAAAAACGCCTAAAAATAACGTACCCAAAGTAAATCAAAAGCTGTTCTTCAACCCTTTGCAGCATCTTCATGGGGTTGGTCTCATTTAAAAGAAAACACTTTGAATTTTTTGGCAAAACAGTCACAATCTCTCTAAGTGCTCCTGCCACTGAATAAGTCATCTAAACATACTGAACTTGAAGAAAATAAAGTTCGCCTGGGTGTTTTTTTTAGATACAAATGCTTGCAAATAACACACAGCTGTCAGATACGGGCTGGAAAATGCAACAGAAATGTAGAACCAAGTGTTATCCAGCTGAGGTCAAAATTTTGTAACAATACCACAAAAAATGAATATATTACACAGCTTTTTTCTCAGGTTGTTCCCAAGGGTTTTTGAACTGTGCCAAATTGTGCCAAATGGCACAGTTTGGAAAAACGTCTATAACTTTTGAATGATTCAATATAGAAGCTTGATCTTGGGCTCTAATGAAAGGTGACACTCAGGGCTGTGTGTGTGTGTGTGGGGGGGTTGTTTATTCATTCATGAATGAACAAACAAGTCCCCCACACACGAAGACGCATGCCACGTAAAAAATGTGTGGCTTTTTTTTTTTTTTACAAGAAAAAATAACCTACAGTGCAATAAAAATTATACTAAAATATCTGCAATGTAGAGGATAACAACTCCCCCCCCCCCCCCCGCTACAGAGGAGCTACACACGGACCGGACCGTGCACCGCGGTCCGTCATGTGACGAAGACGCACAGTTGTAATTTACCGATCAGTCAAAAGTAATTTTTATTACTATTTTCAGTGATAAAGAATAATTTAGCTTATAACACTTACCTGTCCACAACAGCAGTGTCGTTGGTGAACATCTGTTCCTCACTGTCAGACGAACATGATGCTGGTCCGCTTGTTACGACTCGTGGTTCTGGTCACGCGACCTGGTCAAACCATGATTCCATTATTGCGGTTTTGCGTTTCCATGATTGCGGTTTTGGCGAACGATTTTTCAAAACAAATAAGAACAGTAGTAAGAAAAAAAGACTGGCGAACGCTACCGTTACACACAGCGGCTTACACAAAACAGATTTTACGCACGGGACGCACGCTTTCAATCGTCGAACTTCTCTGCTTCAATTGGCTCGTTGTATTCGCAGTCGTTGGTAGGCAGGTCCTTCTTGCTAGGTTTTCAGTCATTGGTTCTTCAAGGTTTCAGAAACCCAATTCAAGGCTCTTATTAGTCGAATGAGAGGTCAATCAAATCTAAACCAATCAAAGCACTCCTTTGGCTTTCTGTTCGCGGCTGTGTCTGTAGTGGAAGAACGGAAATGCAGCTTTTTTTTTCTTTCAGTGCGCACTGAGACGCACAGTGCGCACTAGGACGCACGGGGACGCACTAGGACGCAGAGACGTGACCACCCGCGGTATCCCGGAGTGCAACAGGTTAAAACAGACTCCAGCACCTCCCCCACCTCTCTCCAACACAAACCCACGAGAAACATGGCAGCACAAGTGGAGAAAAGGAAGGATCTTGTTCCTACAAAAATGCAGCCTTACCACTGTCTGGAATTGGTTTGGGTTGTACCAGTGTTAATTTTATTAACATAGTCTTTGTCAACGACTTATTTTTTCCTGATGAAAACGAGACGTTAACTAAATAAAAAGTGATTCATGAAGCTAAAATTCTGATTAAATGTATTGACACTTTTCATTAACGAATAAAAATGAAATGAAATGTTCCAGAGACAAGATCGAATCAGAATGTTTTGAGATTAGAGTGATTTTAGAACATAAATTTTAAAAAAAAATGCTGAATATATCTGGATTGTGCTCTATTGTCACTCACCATGCATTTCTCCCTGGATTGCGGTATGAAGAACGGGGGATTGTGGGGGACCTGGGTCCACAGCAGAGCCCAACTCATTTCACGGCAGGTTCATTTTGCAGCCGGTCTCTGGAGGAGAAGTGCGACGGAGAAAAAGGAAGCTCCATGGGGTAACAAACAGACGCAGCCGGCAGCAAACACCGACTCACGCTCTCAGCTGCATGCAGTTGCACTAATGTGAGTTTTCTTATAACAGAGAAAAAAAGTGACCTCACTTTAATCAATTATACACTGGCTGGTCAAAAAAAAAAGTCACCATCTGGATTTAACCAAGCAAATATTAGGTAAGAGCCGCCCATTGGTCAGATCTAGGTTCAGCAATATTATGTGCCCAAAGAATGAGGTCAACTGACTACCTGAATATACTGAATGACCAGGTTATTCCATCAATGGATTTCTTCTTCTCTGATGGCACGGGCATATTCCAAGCCGACAATCCAAGGATTCATCGGGCTCGGATTGTGAAAGAGTGGTTCAGGGAGTACAAGACATCATTTTTACACAAAAATTGGCCACCAAAGAGTCCAGACCTCAACGTCATTGAGAATCTTTGGGATGTTCCAGAGAAGATTTTGCACAGTGGTCCAACTCTCCCATTATCAATACAAGATCTCGGCAAAAAATTTATGGAACTCTGGATGGAAATAAAAGTGACATTGCAGAAGTTTATTGAAATGATGCCACAGCAAATGCTTGCTATAATCAAAGCTGAAGGTGGTCCAACAAAATATTAGTGTGACTTTTTTGGGACCAGGCAGTGTATATTCAGGTAGTCAGCTGACCTCATTCTTTGGGCACATAAAGTTGCTGAACCTAGACCCGAACAACTGCAACAACACCAGATCATAACAGTGCCCCCACAAGCTTGTACGGAAGGCACTAGGCATGATGGGTGCATCACTTCATTCACCTCTCTTCTTACCTGAATGTGCCCATCACTTGGTAACAGGGTAAATCTGGGCTCGTCAGACCACATGACCTCCTTCCATTAATCCAGAGTCCAATCTTTATGCTCTCTAGCAAACTGAAGCCTCCCCCCGCCCCCCCGACGGTGGTGACTTTTTTTTTTTGGCCAGGCAGTGTACATTCCTGTGAAGAACAAATGAAGCTTCTTCTGAGGTTAACTAAACCCCAAATACTTAGGCTATTTTTAAGGTCTAGTCCAGGGGTGTCATACACATGGCCCATGGGCCAAAACTGGCCCATTAGTTTGTATGGTGTGGTGAGTCTGTTCAGGTGGTTAGGCTTAATTAAGATTGATGACTGATGTAGAAATGTATGCGAATATGCAAATTTAAAATAATTTCTAGATCTTGACAAGTTGTTTTTATTATAAAGTGAAATACTACATTTTTGAGTTCCAGATACTAGTGTGTTAATGTCTTATGCATTGTGCATCCACTGTGATGTGTAAGTTGTAATGCACATATTGACTCCTTGTCACGAATTGCCCCTCAGGGCAGAGAGGAAGACCCAGATGTTGAACTGTAGTTTGTGGTGTTTATTAACAAAAGCACAAACAACAAAAGTCCAAACAGATAATAAAGCAACTTACGCATGAATGAATAGAAATGAAACTCACCAGAACAGGGAATGGGTTCTGGTGGAGAAGAGGATGTGTACCTCAAGA
This sequence comes from Pholidichthys leucotaenia, assembly GCA_020510985.1. Lineage (NCBI taxonomy): Eukaryota > Metazoa > Chordata > Actinopteri > Cichliformes > Pholidichthyidae > Pholidichthys > Pholidichthys leucotaenia. The sequence continues at coordinate 360,741,784 of CM035838.1, read as the reverse complement.
CTCCAGCAAGGAGAAATGAAAATAACAGCCCTTAAATAAGGGTCAGAAACAAATCACACAAGTGATGACAGGTGTGGGTCACATGAGCGGGCAGAAGGTAACAATGATTGCAACTGGGATCAGCTGGGAGCAATGAGAGGGAGAGCCGGGGCTTACAGGTGACAGGAGCACCACCCACACAGAGCAAAAAACCCAGAAGTGTTACTGACAGCTGCAGCCCCAGGAAGAGAGAAGATACAGAATATAAATGCAATGAGATAACAAAGACAAATAAACCCAAACATATAAACAACAACACTATAATGAATGCAATGGGAAAATAATTCATACTAAGAAACAATACAGGATAAGTGAAAATTAACCAAAGATAAAATAACAGGAACAAGAACTCAAAAATATAACACCATACAGATATGAAAAAAGGTAGAAAGACTGAGCCCGGCGGAATCCCCTCGTGCTCAGATCATGACACTCCTTGACCCTTGATTTCAAGGGCAAAGGGGTAGAGGTACAAAAGAGAACTGGGACAGACCCTAAAAATGCATTAGCCTATCATATAAGAATTTATTCAGATTTAGTCGACTAAATTCTTATGATATTTAGTTAACTAAAACTAGACTAAAACTGAAGCAGTTTAAATAACTTCTGTCTAAAAATAAATGACATTTTAGTCAAAAAAAAAAACCCATGACAAATTAAATAAAAAATTGCTGTCGAAATTAACTTTCTGGACTTTCTGATGACAAACATTTCATAACTGGAGCCTGAAAAGTGTCCATTTACAAACTGAAAGTAAGCTAAATTAGTGTAAAGTTTTTTCCATATGCTATACAAAACTCAACACTTCCTGAATTATTTTAAAATAAAAGCCCTCTATAGCAATTCAAGTAGAATGTTATGTGCTTTTACAGTGAAACGCTGTCAACCAGATATACGTGTCTGAAAACTGCACAGCCAGCCAACAGTTTTTCTCACAAGTTGTACATTTTTTTAAAAAATATATAAAAGACATTCAAATGAAGGAAAAGAGAAGAGAAGGTGAGCCTTTTATTTTAAGAATACTTTAGTTTCAAATTTTTCTCTAGAGGGTAACTATTGAGAGTTATTTGTAACAAAGATGAGTTTGCATTTTGTATATTCAACTTAATGATAGAGGAACCCTTTAGTTTTTATAATTTTATAAAAGGCTGGCACTTTATTCTAAATTTGTGGATCCATTTTTAATCAAAGCTTTATTTAAAAGGTTTTGTTTGGTTTGCACTTCATTCCCAATATAGAAAAAAAAAAGGTTTTATTGGAAATAAAAAGAACGGATTCATCAAAACTCCTTGTCTTCTGTAATTATATATATCAACCGAATCCAATTGAATCGTGAATTGAATATGGCATGAAAAAAAAGGGATTTTTTTGGGGGAGGCCATATCACCCAGCCCTAGAAGAAGGAGTACTTTGAGGAGCTGATAAATCAAGAAAATGAGAGCAAAAAGAGGATAGAAGAAGTTCGGAAGTTCTAAGGATTAGTAAGATGGAAGTGAGGGCAACTATGAAGAGAATGAAGACTGGAAAGGCAGCTGCTCCAGATGACATACCTGTGGGGGTATGGAGATGTTTAAGAGAGATGACAGTGGACTTTTTAACCAGATTGTTTAACACAATCTTGGAGACTGAGAAGATACCTGAGGAGTGGAGAAGAAGTGTAGGGTACTGTTTTTCAAGAACAAGGGTATTGCTCAGAGCTGAAGTAACTACAGAGGTATAAAGTTGGTCAGTCACACTGTGAAAATATGGGAAAGAGTTGTTGAAGCCAAGTTAAGAAGAGAGGTCACAATCAGTGAGGAGCAGTACGGTTTCATGCCAAGAAAGAGTACTACAGATGCAATGTTTGCTTTAAGTGTTGATGGAGAAGTATAGAGAAGGTCAGAAGGAGTTGAACTGTGTCTTTGTGGATCGAGAGAAAGCATATAATAGGGTGCCAAGAAAGGAAGTGTGGTACTGAATAATGAAGTCAGGAATGACAGAGAAGTATGCGAAGGTGGTTTAAGACATGTATGAGGTCAGCGAGATGGTGGTGATGTGTGTTATACACGCACGCACACGCACACACAAATATACAGTATATATATAACAAACAGGTACTTTTCCTGATAAAATGATAAAGGCAAAATTAGTACCAATGTTTACAAAAATGGTGATAAGCAAGTTGTGTCAAATTACAGATCTGTGTCTTTATTACCTCAATTTTCTAAAATACTTGAAAAATTATTTGTAAATAGGCTTGATGATTTTATTGAAAAATATAAGTCAGTGAGTGACCATCAATATAGGTTTAGAAACAACCAATCAACATCTTTAGCTGTGATGGAATTTATAGAAAAAATAGCAAAAGCAATAGACAAAAAACAGCACACAGTTGGTGTGCTTGATTTACGTAAAGATTTTTACACAGTTGATCATTCTTCAAAAATGTGAACATTATGGAATAAGAAGCATTGTAAAACTTTGAGAAATTATTTAAGTAACAGGTTTCAATATGTAACAATGAATAAATACTAAATTTAAGAAGAATAACTTCTTAAGTGCTACAAGGTTCAATATTGGGGCCAAAGTTATTTATATTTTATTTAAATGACACTTGTACAGTATCTAATATGCTGAACTTTATAATGCTTGCATTATAATTATAATGCAGATGATACTAATATTTTTTGTTTAGGAAATGATATGAAACAGTTGTTACATACTGTAGAACAAAAGTTGATTATTCTGAAGAAATGATTTGATAATAATAAGTTATCCCTAAATGAAAAAAAACAATTATGGTCTTTGGTGGAGTAAGTGCCAATTGTGATATAAAAATTAAGATTAAATGGTGTTGAAACTGAAAGAGTTTTTGAAACAAAATTTTTGGGTGTCATTATAAACCATAAACTGTGCTGGAAACGTCATATAGCATATATTAAAAGAAAATTATCCAAATCTACAGGGGTTCTCTACAAAATAAGGGAAGGGTTGAATGAGAAATGTTCACATTTAACTTTAGAAAAAAGCAATTCGAGTGACACAAAATTAAGCAATATTACATGAGAGGGAGTAGGGTATTAATGAATATAGTAACTGCAAGTGATTCATCGTGTACCCTCCACCATGATATTGCATGACCTTGAGTGTAATACTGCTTTCATACAACAGTTCCGCGAGCACAAGTTATTAAAAGACAGCAGTAGAGGACAAAATATTATTATTTGTTTGTTTAACCAGTTACTTTGCGCAGCTTAGAAAAAGTCCCTTCTAAATGTAACCAGTAACTTGCTAAGCACCTCAACCAGCATAATACAGAAAGGAATACATCTATTGTCATTTCGCACACATAAACAAATTAAACGTTGTTAAGTGCAAAAGTCAGGGTTTATAATACTACATACCAGTCACCTGCTGAATCGGTACCATGATACCAAGCTGGTGGCTAGTTAGGAAGCTAGCAATTTGGGTTAGGCACACTTTGCTTTTTCTTGGCATTTTCAGATGAAATAAAGAGTCCATCACCACAAAGGTATTGTGGTTTTCTTATCAAGCCGATAAATTCAACTCTAGCCTGTCTATTTTGTTTAAACAGATGTATTCCGCTGGATGTTTAAAAGGACAGGACTTCTGGATCAGAGGGTTGGATTAAGACAGTCTAATTGCTTTTCAAACAGTGCCTCACTGTAGAAATGAAAGCACCATAGGTGCTGATGCGTCGGTGCAGACAGACAAATATACAGAATGAGTCACCACCATCTGCCTCTTGCACACTGAGGTGTAATAAACTAGAAAAGAATACACTAAACATAAACTTGAAAGTAGACCAAAAAAAAAATCGCAATAACATTAAGTACAAAATAACAAAGCAACTCAAAAGGTGGGGCATGAGCATTCAATTCAGTTTTATTTGTACAGTGCCTAATCACCACAAAAGTCGTCTCAAGGTGCTAGATACATAAGGCAGGAATCATAAGTAATGCAGAAAAAAGGCCAATGATCCCCTTTGAGCAAGCACTAAACAACAGTGGGAAGGAGCATGGAGCCTGAGGATGAGTGTTGTACTAGAAATAATAACTGATAAAATGTTATGGGAAGTCCTTTTCCCCAAATCTATTGCAGTCTATTATCTTTAAATTGATAACTGAAGTTAAACAAACTGTAGTCATTCAAATAGTAATAGATATATTTTTTTTCCCCAGTAAGATAAATATAATGGGTTTTAATTATTTTCTGTCACTCTCTTCAATTTTTTTTAAAAATTTGTAGTATATTTTACACAGATTTTCACCTTGAAATATTTTAAGCTTCTCATTATCATATTCAGTCCTGTAATTTTTACATGCTAGTCTTTGAATTGTAGACATCAATAAAATAACTGATTTGTGTTCTTGGTAAAGTGGATTTAGTTCAAGTATTTTTTTTAACTAATCCATTTATCTGGATGGAAGTAAAATCCAAATTCCTGTTAAAATGACCAGTTTTTACCAGAGGGAGAAAATGAGCTTTTTGTAATCCTAAAGACTGCAATGATTTTAGGGGTCTTCATCAAAGGTAAAAAAAAGCTTTTTATTAATTGATGGATTGTTGCACATAAATGAGCTAATTATTACATCTAAAAAGAATAGAAAACAGTGGTGATTTATTTAGCATAAATTGCCACTGAGGAGGTACTTTCTGCTCAGCCAAAGAGTTTAGTTGAAAAGCTGAACTGATGTTAGCACTCGTTACCTCTATGCTAACAGCTTGTGCAGTGATCTGGGGACACCAGACCTTATCAGAGAAAAAAAAAATCAATCAGAACAGTAGGCTCAGACTTGAGACCTTTTTATTTGATGAACCATCAGTCCCTCTGACTCAACATGCACCCCATGTCTCATTGTTAATATAAAAGATTGTTGCACACGTTAGCATCGTGGTTAATGGCAGCTCCATCATTTCAATACCGACATTAGTCAGCTGTTGAAGATGTCATAAATTAAAGCAGGCGATGTCTCCTCATTTTGACCACGTAAAATATACCACTACAGTTAGGGTAATATAATAATGACTCCCCTTACATCTGTTTTTAGTTTTGGTCTAATAATCATCCATTAACCTGGAGTTGTAAAAACACTCCACAGTAGCTAATGCAGACCTCTGAGCATGGGCTGTAAAAAAAAAAGTTGCACTGCCACCTCTAGTGGCCCGGCATAGTTATTACAATACCATTTTTGTGCAGCTCCATTACACGGCAATGGTGAGTTCAATTTGTGTTTATTTTGAAAACAAAGCCTTATCTCGAAATTCTGGCAAATTAAAAGTCAAGAAAATATGGTGATACAATGATACAAGCCTTTAGTGCCACTTAATTTTGACCGGGCGAACTGAAATAGACAGATAGACTTCTCTCCTTTCTTGAGTTGATCTCTCACTCCAAAAGGAGATGTAACCATGGTCTTCCAAGCTGTCATATACAGGCAATCTTGTTTCACTAAGTGCAGCTACACTCACCGGCCACTTTATTAGGTACACCATGCTAGTAACGGGTTGGACCCCCTTTTGCCTTCAGAACTGCCTCAATTCTTCGTGGCATAGATTCAACAAGGTGCTGGAAGCATTCCTCAGAGAGTTTGGTCCATATTGACATGATGGCATCACACAGTTGGCGCAGATTTGTCGGCTGCACATCCATGATGCGAATCTCCCGTTCCACCACATCCCAAAGATGCTCTATTGGATTGAGATCTGGTGACTGTGGAGGCCATTTGAGTACAGTGAACTCATTGTCATGTTCAAGAAACCAGTCTGAGATGATTCCAGCTTTATGACATGGCACATTATCCTGCTGAAAGTAGCCATCAGAAGTTGGGTACATTGTGGTCATAAAGGGATGGACATGGTCAGCAACAATACTCAGGTAGGCTGTAGCGTTGCAACGATGCTCAATTGGTACCAAGGGGCCCAAAGAGTGCCAAGAAAATATTCCCCACACCATTACACCACCACCACCAGCCTGAACCATTGATACAAGGCAGGATGGATCCATGCTTTCATGTTGTTGACGCCAAATTCTGACCCTACCATCCGAATGTCGCAGCAGAAATCGAGACTCATCAGACCAGGCAACGTTTTTCCAATCTTCTATTGTCCAATTTCGATGAGCTTGTGCAAATTGTAGCCTCAGTTTCCTGTTCTTAGCTGAAAGGAGTGGCACCCGGCGTGGTCTTCTGCTGCTGTAGCCCATCTGCCTCAAAGTTCGACGTACTGTGCGTTCAGAGATGCTCTTCTGCCTACCTTGGTTGTAACGGGTGGTTATTTGAGTCACTGTTGCCTTTCTATCAGCTCGAACCAGTCTGGCCATTCTCCTCTGACCTCTGGCATCAACAAGGCATTTCCGCCCACAGAACTGCCGCTCACTGGATATTTTTTCTTTTTCGGACCATTCTCTGTAAACCCTAGAGATGGTTGTGCGTGAAAATCCCAGTAGATCAGCAGTTTCTGAAATACTCAGACCAGCCCTTCTGGCACCAACAACCATGCCACGTTCAAAGTCACTCAAATCACCTTTCTTCCCCATACTGATGCTCGGTTTGAACTGCAGGAGATTGTCTTGACCATGTCTACATGCCTAAATGCACTGAGTTGCCGCCATGTGATTGGCTGATTAGAAATTAAGTGTTAACGAGCAGTTGGACAGGTGTACCTAATAAAGTGGCCGGTGAGTGTATGTCTACATTGTACCTGTTCACTTCGAGGGCCACAAGCACGGTCTGTCTTTCTGGGCACTGTGATGTTGTTCTGTCCAACAGAGTGCGTACATTCCATTCTGCTACATACAAGGCTGCTGTTTTCCTCTTCTTTTGTCTTCCTGCTCCTAGCTTACTTTTTGCTGCTTGTTGGAGTGTGAACAGATCAGCGTGGACCTTGTAAGCCCGGGCGACGTCCGAGCCGGTATGAGTTGCTTTCTGATTGACTATTTCATGAAACTGCTTGCAAAGTATTTGAGTACTGCTAGCTTTTGCTAGACTAGCAGCACATTCTTGGCAGACTGAGGTATTATCAGTGGCAAAGACAAGCCAAGACAAACTGACTCCAGTATCTGTTGCAGTGACTGACCAGATGATAGGTTTGTTTATCTCTGTTCTTTGTGTAGTGCATGTCACAATGCACCAACTGGCACAGTCCACCACAGACCTTGCGGCAGATGTGTTTATCTGCCAGGATGTCCAGTCTCACCCCGTGTAACTAGGAGTGGTCCACCACAGATTTGTGGCAGATATTGTTTTTAGTTCTGCCAGGATGCCCTGTTTCACTCTCCACGCCCTCAGAAGGGCGGGGATGCCGGTTGAGTCGCCGACGGCCCGACCCATGAGACAGGTACTGCCGGTTTTCATGGTTATCCGGTAGCAAGCAAGCCAATGCCTGACCTGACAATACAAAAAAAAGGATGTAAGTCTCAGTTAAAAGCTACCAATTTCTGACCAAAAAAGTAGAACTTTATGAGTAAGAAGCTGCAAATTTAGCAAAAAGACAAAAAAAGTGTAAATTTCCAACTGCTTACAACCTAAAACGCTGCAAATATAAGATTTGAGTAAAATGCTGAAAGTTTAAGCTTTTTTTTTTAAACTGCAAATTCAAGAGTAAGAAAAGTTCTAAATTCATGAGGAAAAAGCTGCAAAATTATGAAAAATAAAAAGCTGCAAATTTTCAAGTAACAAACTGCACATTTCTGGACGGAGCAGAATCACCTGAGGTTGAATGTCAGCAAGACCAGGGAGATGGTGATTGACTTCAGGAAGAGGAAGGCTCCTTTTAGGCCACTGCAGATTAGGGGGGAGGATGTGGGAGTGGTTGAGGACTACAAATATCTGGGTGTCAGGATCAGCAGCGGGTTGGACTGGAGATCCAACGCCGATGCTGTGCACAAGAAGGGGATGAGCAGACTCTACTTTCTGAGAAAGCTGAGATCCTTCAACGTGTGCAGCAGGATGCTGGAGCTTTTCTACCAGAGTGTTGTCGCCAGCGCCATCTTCTTTGCTGCGGTCTGTTGGGGTAGCAGTATCAGGGCCAGAGATACCAACAGACTTGACAAGATTATCAAGAGGGCTGGCTCTGTAATTGGTCTCAGACCGGAGACCTTTGAGACAGTGGTGGAGAGGAGAACACTAAATAAACTGCGATCCATCATGGACAATCCTGATCACCCCCTCCACCACACACTAGATAGACAGCGAAGCACTTTCTCCAGTAGGCTACTACAGCTTCGTTGTCGAACGGCCAGGTACAGGAAATCTTTCCTGCCGTATGCAATTTCACTGTACAATAACTCACTATGATGTTGTATTCTGGTCATAGCTATGCTGCCACACTGCATCTTACAGACTAACTGGTACATCACTTTTCACTCTGCTCCTGATGGTCCTTCTTTGTGCAATGGGATGATTCATGTGTTTATACGGGTCATCATATATTAAGCTGTGATGTATATAGGTTATAGTCGTGTTAGTTTTTTACTTTCCATGGGTAATGCGAGCAGGGCTGCTCGCAGAGATAGCAAAAAGACGTGACAACCTAATAGTATTGAATGCAAAAGACGCAATAGACTTACACAACGGTCCCCTCCGGTATACAACTAGGAAAATACCGGTTGCTGTGGAGGGTGAGAATATGTATGGGTACATAATCATACCATGTAGGATAACTAAGTAGACGGTTGTGCTGTTTCATTCCATCTAGCTACAATGCTCCGCACTGTGTGTGTTTATATATTTATATATTTATTCCATCTAGCAACAATGCTCCATGCTGTGTGTGTTTATATATTTACATATTTATTCCATCTAGCTACAATGGTCCGCACTGTGTGTGTGTTTATATATTTACATATTTATTCCATCTAGATACAATGCTCCGCACTGTGTGTGTTTATATATTTATTCCATCTAGCAACAATGCTCCACACTGTGTGTGTTTATATATTTACATATTTATTCCATCTAGCTACAATGCTCCGCACTGTGTGTGTTTATATGTCTACATATTTATTCCATCTAGCTACAATGCTCTGCACTGTGTTTATATATTTACATATTCATTCCATCTAGCTACAATACTCCGCACTGTGTGTTTATATACTCATATATTTATTCCATCCAGCTACAATGCTCCGCACTGTGTTTATATATTTATATATCTATTCCATCTAGCTACAATGCTCCGCACTGTGTGTCTATATATATATATTCATATTTATATGTACATATGCATACTCACTGCTCTTGTTTTTCTCTTGCCTTCTGATTGTTGCTCTGAGTGTTGCTATCCCTGTGCTGTTGCAATCCTGGAATTTCCCCATTGTGGGACTAATAAAGGCTTATCTTATCTTATCTTATCTTATCTTAATCCCTTTGTCTGTCATGTCTGTTTCTGTTGTTTGGCTGTCAACTGTCATGCTGCTGTTACACTGTAATTTCCCAGTTTGGGATCAATAAAGTACATCTATGTATCTATCTATCTATTTCTGAGTAAAATGGTTGTAACTCTGCAGGAAAATCCTGCAAATTTATGAGAAAAATCCTCACATTTACAAAAGAATGGTTCTAATTTACATGAAAAAGGATGTGATAAATTGGCGTGTGTTGACAATTTTTTTAAGTGACAGCCGTGAGGAGGAACTAAACGGTGGTGTTCGGAGGTGTTAAATCCTGCAGATCTGCACTAATCAGCAGGGAAAAGGAGAAGAAGAGGAATAGGTGATCCCCAGCAGCAGAAATAATCCAGTTAACCCAGGAAGAGTAAACACATGACACCCCATGACAATGCACTGATCCCTAAACACATGGATCGATCTTTTATTAATTATATATATTTATGTAAACGTTGATAATCTCTTGGGCATTCAATCAATTGTGTTTTCAGTCCACTAGATGGCGGAAAGCAAGCATCCAGGCAAGTGAAGTCATAGTGTGTCTCACCAGACTTAGAGCCAGCTTTGAAAGTTAAGCAGTTAGCTTAAATGTTGGGCTTTTTTGTTTTATTTTATAACAAAGATGGAAGGAAAGACCTTGATATGACACACTATTTGCATGAAGCGCTGCACAAAAAAAAAAAAGAAAAAAAAAAAAAAAGAAGAAAAAATGCTTGCTGGCACACATCAGCAGCGTTAGCAGAATCAGAATCAGAATCAGAATCAGGTTTATTGCCATTGTTCATGTAGTACACAAACTAGGAATTTGTCTCGGTGCAATGCTGCAACATTAAACATGATAAGATAAAAGAAATAAACTATACATGCAATAAAGTGTAGAATAAGAGTAAGTGATACTGGTCAGCAGTTAAAATATATTAGCGAGCAGCAGATACTGTGGAGAACTATATAGTGCAGTCGGTAATGCAGGAAGAAAACAGTGATGATTGACATGAGTCTGGTTGAGCTGCTGTACATAGTGCACGAGAGTCAATAAGTCACTTAGTGTTCAGCAGTCTGATGGCAGAGGGGAAGAAGCTGTTCATGTGACGGGAGGTTTTAGTCTGGATGGACCGAAGTCTTCTACCAGAGGGGAGGGGGGCAAACAGTACGTGACCAGGGTGTGAGGGATCGGCTATGATCCGGCCAGCACGCCTCCGGGTCCTGGAGATGTACAGATCCTGGAGAGATGGGAGCTTGCAGCCGATCACCTTCTCAGCAGTGCGCACGACGCGCTGCAACCTTAGTCTGTCCCTGGCAGTGGCTCCTGCGTACCACACGGTTATGGAGGTGGTGAGGATGGACTCGATGATGGCTGTGTAGAACTGCACTAACATCTTGGTGGGTAGCTTGAGCTTCCTCAGCTGCCGCAGGAAGAACATCCTCTGCTGGGCTTTTTTGATGAGTGAGCTGATGGTCGGCTCCCATTTGAGGTCCCTGGTGATGGTAGTGCCTAGGAAGCGGAAGGAATCAGCAGTGGTGATGGGAGAGCCTGAGAGGGTGAAGGGGGGCAGAGGGGTAGTGACTTTCCTGAAGTCTACAATCCTCTCCACTGTCTTCAGAGCGTTCAGCTGCAGGTTGTTATTGTTGCACCAGGACGCCAGCTGGGCCACCTCTCTCCTGTAGGCGGACTCGTCGCCGTTGGAGATGAGCCCGATGAGGGTGGTGTCGTCCGCAAACTTGATCAACTTGACAGACTGCAAGTTAGCAACTGCTAAGCTAAAAACACACCAGTATGGAGCTTGTGAGCAGTGTTTGGAGAGAAAGTTAAGTAATGTTTATTTATGAAGCACTTTTCAGAGACATAGTCGCAAAGCTTTATCTACAAGATGGCGGCGCGTGCACAATGCGAAGCTCAGCGTCTCTTCAGATTTTGTGGATTAGCAGTGTTATTTCTGCTCATTTCGGGTCTGTTCGTTCAGAACAGCTTCGCTTTCACATCTTACACCCGAAATGAGCTTTTGGACATTGGATTACAAAATAACGATAACGATCTTTTTATCAGCAACCTACGTCTAATCCCTGAGCTCCGGAGAACACCCGACGCTCGGCAAGCTTCCCGGCCGACCGGAAGTGCTCGCAGGCGGTGTAGAGACCGTAAACAAAGGCGGGGGAAGCGCGGTGGGCTAAGAGCTAAGCTAAAGCTAACACCGCACCGGCTTTCTCTACCCAGTATTTTCCTCGCTAATGTACGGTGACTGGCGAACAAAATGGATGAGCTACGGCTTCGGCTCACTAACAATAACAGACTTATGAACTGCAATATCATGATTTTCACGGAAACATGGCTACACAGTGGAATACCCGACAATGCTATCGAGCTAGCCGGCCTACACACACTCCGGGCAGACAGAGCAGCTGATGACTCCGGTAAGACCAGAGGTGGGGGAGTGTGCATTTATATTAACAAGGCTTGGTGCACTTCCGGTTATGGCTGCCACGTAGGACGGACGTGTCTCGCTCTGCTCTGCTCCTGGAGAAAAAAAATCGGCAAATAACTCTCTCATTTGGGACAGAACGTATCCCAGCATTTGGGCGAGGATATGTCGGCGAAGCCTAAGGCTGGAAAACTAGGAAAAGGAAAAAGCGAGCCGCCGAAACAGTCCAAATTAACGGACTTTCAGGTCTGTGACGCAGCAAACAAAACTCCATATATGGCGGAGGAGGCTGGCAACGGTGCGATATCTGCGGGGAATGGCGCAGATGTGCTGATGGCTGCCATGAGTTCAATGAGAGCGGACTTTTCCTCTAGATTTGATGGGATTATGACAGCGTTGGAAGGAATAAGAAAGGAATTGGGTGACTGTGTAGAACGAACGGCGCAGATGGAGCTCCGTCTCGCTAGTGCTGAAGATGACGTCACCCGTCTTCAATTAAAGGTGCGCACTTTGGAAAAAAAAAATAAATCTCTGGAAGATAATATTTTGGATTTGGAATCTCGGTCGAGACAGAATAATTTGAGGCTGGTGGGTCTTCCAGAGGAATCAGAAGGTCGCGACGTATGTTCCTTTCTGGAAAAGTGGATTCCGGAGGTGCTGGGCAGCGAGGAGTTGCAATCAGCAGTGGTTCTGGAAAAAGCACATCGCATTGGCCCACGGAGAGATAAGGGACCGCCGAGGACCTTAATTATGAAGTTTCTTAGCAACAGAGACAGGATGAAGATCTTCAACGCTGCACGAGCTAAGGGGGAGATTAAACACCAGGACCAGCAGGTGCGGTTCTACCCAGATTTGGCCACAGGAATCCAGCAATTGAGGAAGCAGTTTGATCCCGTACGTGAGGAGCTGCGCAACCTTGGGATTCGTCATGGTGTGATCTATCCTGCGAGACTGCTGACCACGTATGAGGGCAGAACCCACATCTTCAAGACCCCAGAGGAGGCGCAGGAGTTCATCAAGAAGATCAAAGAAGAAGAAGAGACTGGTGGGAGCTAAGCATGAACAAAATATAAGGTAGAATAATTAAGCATTTGCACAGGCATCTGACTGACTTGAAGTAAATAGTAAGGTTACAAAATATAGATTGTATTATATATTAAAAAAACAAAACAAAAACAAAACAAACAAAAAAAAAAACTATGATGTACAAAGTTGTTAAAAATTTTGGAGTTAAGTTGGAAAACTACAGAGGAGAGTTAATGTTACGTCATTAAAAGCAGTAGAGTTAGGGTGATTGGGAGGATGAAGAAGGAGTGGCTTAGGCTGTTCCCCGTGGGTGTGGAACGGTCGATGGCTATATCGGGAGACAGAATTTTTCTTTTGATTTTGGGGGGTTTGCCACAAGTGTGGGAAGGGGAAATTTGTTTGTGTGTAGTTTGTAGGATGAATGTTCAACCACTCATGTTTTTGCTTCTCTGTATGAGCATGTTTACACTGCAAGGTAATCCCAAACTCTCTATTGATCATGGACCAAAGTGTTAATCTTAATTTAACTTCATGGAATTGCAGAGGTCTACAAAATTTAAAAAAACTTAAACAAGTTATGAATAAAATAAAGGACATGGGTTCAAGAATTGTGTTTTTACAAGAAACTCATCTGATAGAGGAGGATGTTAAAAGAATTAGGAGTAGATGGCAGGGAAGTGTATTCACCTCTTCATTTTCATCCCGAGCCAGGGGAGTTATGACTCTCATACATAAATCAGTTCCTTTTCAAGTGAAAAAGGTAATTGGAGACAAATTTGGAAGATATGTAATCATTCAAGGTTCTTTGCTATTAGAAAATATAAATCTTGTGAACTTATATGGTCCCAATATAGATGATCAGAAGTTCTTTGCTAATTTATTTCTCATCTTATCATCACTTACAGGGCAACATATAATAGCAGGGGATTTTAATTGTACATTGAATCCAGGTGTGGATAGATCAACAGGACTGGATTGTACGCACATTGGATGTAGGATGACTATTAATCATTTTATGAAAGAATTGAGATTGTTAGATATATGGAGAGAAATGAAACCACAAGTTAAAGCCTATTCTTGTTATTCCAGTACCTACAAGACATTCTCACGTATTGATTATTTTTTGATTTCCACAGAATTAAGGTCCAAGATTCAAAACTGCTTTTATGATAACATCGTGATCTCTGATCATGCACCCTGTTGTCTAATATATGTAGATAAAAAATTGACAAAGGAATCAGGTAGATGGCAATTTCAGCATAAATGGCTTCAGGATGAGGAATTTGTCAAGTATATAGAAAAACAGATAGACGAGTTCTTTGACATCAATACTACACAAACATCAGCATGTGTAAAGTGGGAGGCTTTCAAAGCTTTTATTAGGGGACATATTATTAGTTATACAGGATCAAAATCTAAGAAGACTCGAGAGGAGAGAGCTAAATTGGAACATAAAATAAAAAGTCTTCAGGAAAAAGTGTATGCAGGAAGTGACCTAAGGTTGGAGAATGAATTACTGATTTTGAGAGCTGAATACGACAAAAAATCAGCGAATAGAGCTGCCTCGAGTCTTCTAAGATTGAAACAATCTTTTTATGAACAAGGTGAAAAATCAGGAAAATTATTAGCATGGCAGATTAAACAATTGGAAATTAAAACACCAATTACCAGTATTATAAGTAATGGACAGGTAGTTATAGATCCTTTAGAAATTAATAGAGCCTTTAGAGATTACTATGAAAAATTATATGATACCAAAAATGAACCTGATTTAACAAAACTAAATGGGTTTTTGAACGAACTATCTATACCGTGTATTCCAAATGAAAACAGGGAGATATTGGAGTCTAAAATTAGTCAAGAAGAAGTTGGGCTAGCCATTGATAATATGAAATCAGGAAAAAGTGCAGGACCAGATGGTCTTCCAGTTGACCTTTATAAAAAATTTAAGAATAAATTAATAAAACCTTTTTTGGAAATGGTTTTAGAAGCATTTCAAAATAATAATTTACCATCATACATAAATAATGCCTTAATTATACTGCTGCCAAAACCAGGTAAGCCCTCTAATAAATGTGAAAATATGAGACCAATAAGCCTATTAAACGCCGACCTTAAGATAATCTGTAAAATTTTAGCAAGACGAATACAAGAAATTTTACCAAATATTATTAATCGAGATCAGAATGGCTTTATAAAGGGTAGACAAGGCTTCCATAATGTAAGAAGACTATTTAATATTATTTATTTTAATAAAGAAGCACCGGATACAGCTCTCCTATCATTGGACGCCGAAAAGGCCTTTGATAGAGTTGAATGGCCCTTTCTTTTTGAAGTCCTACAAAGGTTTGGACTTGGAAATAATTTCATAAAATGGGTTCAAATAATATACAATAATGCTACAGCAGAAATCCTAACAAATAACAATATTTCAAAACCAATAAAAATCAATAGAGGATGTCGACAAGGCTGTCCACTTTCACCTTTACTGTTTACTATGGCAATTGAACCTTTAGCGATAGCGATACGTTTACATTCACAAGTATATGGAATTAAAGTTGGACCAACAGAACATAAAATCTCCCTGTACGCCGATGATATAATTTTGTTTATGTCGAATCTAAAAAAATCAATTCCAACCTTGTTGAATTTAATAAAGAATTTTGGGGAAATATCAGGATATAAAATAAATAAAACTAAATCTTCAATATTGGTGCTAAATGAGACCCAGAGAAATTACCCAGCCCCTGAGGTAAATCAATTCAATGTTGTAAATCAGTTTAAATATTTAGGAATCCAAATTATGCCTAAGCTAGAATCAGTCGCCAGTGTCAACTATGAAGCCTTAATGTCAGATATCAATGAGTTAACTCAGAGATGGATGTCACTACCAATGTCGATGATCGGGAGAATCAATATACTTAAAAGTAATATTTTACCTAAAATACTTTATTTATTTCAATACATTCCCTTATCACCACCTTTGGATCTATTCTCAAGAATAAAAAAAAAGTTAGTGGAATTTATATGGAACAACAGGAGGGCTAGATTACGTTTGTCTTTATTATATTTACCATTTGATCGTGGAGGTCTGAAATGTCCAAATTTTATGTTGTATTATTGGTCGGCACAACTGAGGTCTATGACATATTATTTTTCATCAAATGATCTCCCTCACTGGACTGAAATGGAATCATACAATTTACCTTTACCTCTTCCCATATTCATATACTCAGATTCGGCAAAAAAATTACAAAAACAAGTTAAAAATCCATTTGTAAAGCATATGATCAAAATATGGTGTGAAGCTAAAAACTATTTAAAAGAACCACAGTTATTGTCACAATTTAGTCCAATATGGGGTAATCAATATTTTAAACCAGGGAGAGCGGACGCTGTATTTAAAGTATGGAATTTAAAAGGGATACAAAAGATTCAGGATTTATATTTGCCATGTGCAGACAACATAATGTCTTTTGAAGAGCTGAGGATCAAATTTAATCTCAATAGAACACATTTTTTTAAATATCTTCAACTTAGAAACTTTATTCGATCAAATCAAAATAAAGCTCTCACTCGACCTATTTATTCATCCTTGGAAAAAATGATGATGAAAGATAGTAAAAGAAAGGGTATTATTTCAGAGTTTTATAACTCATTGACACTATCTTCAAGTGAAAATTCACTGAAAAGATTAAACTACTGGAAAGAAGATCTGCAAATTGAAATTTCAGAGGAACAATGGGAATTGGCTTGTACAGAAGCTCAAACCAAATCAATAAATGCACGCCTTAAATTGATACATTTCAAATGGTTAATGCGGATGTATGTTACACCGGAGGAGTTAAATAGATATAACAAAAACATACCAGATACATGCACAAAATGCATGGAAAGTAAAGGAACCCTATTTCATTGTTTATGGGAATGTAGATTAATAAGAATGTTTTGGGAAGAGGTGAGGGTAACAATTGAAAAAATAATCTCAAAACAAATCATATTGAATCCTAAACTGTTTTTGTTGGGTCTGTACCCAGAAAAGCATAATTTTAATAAAAGTGAAAGAACATTCATAGACCTCAGTTTGCTTAATGCCAAAAAATGTATTGCACTATTATGGAAAAAGACTCATAGACCAGATGTGACTCAGTGGTTAAGACAGATGTTAACAAACCTTCCATTAGAAAGAATAACATATATACTGAAATCAAAGGAAATTGTGTTTGAGAATATATGGAGACCTTTTATTGATTATGTAAAAAATTTAAACATAACTCTTGAAGAAGAAGGTGAATGATGTGTGTGGACCTTGTAAATTCCAAACTGGTGAACATAATATGTATACTTATGTATTGGATTGTCTAGACTAAACAGAGGAGCATTGTTAAAGACTTGATTTTGTTGGTGGTTGTTGGTGTTTTTAGTGCATTTTTTTCTTTTTTTGTAGTACTTTAGTGTTAGTGTTTGATTGTTTGTATCATGTTTGTTAAAAAAAAAAAAAAGGTTCAATAAAGATATTGTGGAAAAAAAAAAAAAAAAAAACAAGGCTTGGTGCACGAACTCTGTCACTGTTGAGAGACACTGCTCAGCTAACCTGGAGTTTCTCATGGTTAAATGTAACCTTTCTATCTGCCACGCGAGTTCACTTGTACCATCATAACAGCTGCTTACATTTCTCCGGATGCTAATGCTAAGCTTGCTATGGAAGAACTGCATGCAGCTATTAGCAAACAACAAACTGCACACCCAGATGCAGCATTTATTGTGGCAGGTGATTTTAACCACTCTAACCTCAAGTCAGTGCTTCCTAAATTCTACCAGCATGTCTCCTGTCACACAAGAGGGGACAAAACATTGGACCATGTTTACACCAATATTGTGGGAGCCTACACAGCAACTCCCCTCCCCCACCTAGGTCAGTCTGATCACTTATCTTTGTTCCTTACCCCCCAAGTATGTACCGCTCATCAACCGGGTGAAGCCATCAGTAAGGACCAGTAAGGACCATCAAAGTGTGGCCAGAGGGGGTTGACTCTGTACTCCAGGAAAAGTTTAGGAACACAGACTGGAGTATGTTCACCTCTCAGGCTACCTGTGGCTCCCACATAAACATCGACTCTTACACCCACTCAGTCCTGGACCATATCAACACCACTATTGACAGTGTCACCACGGAAAGACAGATCACCATGTACCCAAATCAGAAGCCGTGGATGAACAGAGAAGTGCAGCTTCTGCTAAAGGCACATAACAATGCCTTTAGATCTGGTGACGCACAGGCCTACAGTTCATCCAGGGCAGATCTGAAGAGGGGCATCAAGAAGGCCAAGCACAGCTACAAGCTGAAGGTGGAGGAACATTTTGGGGATTCTGACCCCCGACGCATGTGGCAGGGCATTCAAGCTATCTCTGATTATAAGCCCAGCAACTCCATACCTATAGCCATGACTGTGTCCTTTCTCAATGAGCTAAATGACTTCTATGCTCGTTTTGACAAGGACAATAACGAAAAGAACATCAATTTCCCACCCTCTGACAACCTCCACCACCTCACACTCACCCACACCGATGTCCGTAACGCACTGAGTCATGTCAACGTACGTAAGGCTGCTGGCCCTGACGGCATTCCTGGGCGTGTGCTGAGGGCATGCGCTGAGCAGCTGGCAGGGGTCTTCACAGACATCTTCAACCTGTCCCTGGCTCAGGCCGTGGTACCAGCGTGCTTCAAGACCACTTCTATAGTACCAGTGCCGAAACATTCAACACCATCGTGCCTAAATGACTATCGCCCTGTGGCACTGACGCCCATAGTCATGAAGTGCTTTGAGCGACTGGTCTTGGCACAGCTCAAAAAATGCCTGCCCCCTACACTGGACCCTCACCAGTTTGCCTACCGGAGCAACAGGAGTACAGAGGATGCAATTTCTACAGCGCTGCACTATGTACTCTCACACCTGGATGACAAGAACACCTACGCAAGAATGCTGTTTGTTGACTTCAGCTCAGCATTCAACACAGTTATCCCCTCCAAGTTGATCACTAAACTTGGGGACCTGGGAATCAGTACCTCCACCTGCAACTGGATCATGGATTTTCTGACCAACAGATCCCAGCATGTTAGGTCAGGCCCCAACCGTTCTTCCGTCATCACACTCAACACTGGTGTACCACAGGGCTGTGTGCTCAGCCCATTCCTCTACTCCCTCTTCACCCATGACTGCAGGCCTATGTATGGATCCAATTCCATCATAAAGTTCGCAGATGACACCACGGTGATTGGACTCATCATGGACAACGATGAGTCAGATTACAGGGCAGAGGTTGAGCACTTGGCTACTTGGTGCGCTGACAATAACCTGCTCCTTAACACCAGCAAAACCAAGGAGCTCATAGTGGACTACAGGAAGGAGAGGGGAGAGACACATGACCCCATCCATATCAATGGCATAGCTGTTGAACGTGTCCCCAGCTTCAAATTCCTGGGGACCCTCATCTCAGAGGACCTGTCCTGGTCAGTTAACACCACCAGCCTGATCAAGAAGGCCCATCAGCACCACTTCTTCTTGAGGCCACTGAAGAAGAACCATCTGTCAGCTGACATCCTGGGCAACTTCTACCGCTGCGTGATAGAGAGCACCCTGACCAACTGTGTCACAGTGTGGTATAGGAGCTGCTCTGTCGCTGACCGTAAGGCGCTGCAGCGGGTGGTGAAAACCGCCCAACGCATCACAGGGACGACACTTCCAGTTATAGAGGACGTCTACAGGAAAAGATGTCTGCGCCGGGCACGCAGCATTCTTAGGGACTCCAACCATCCTGCTCATGGACTGTTCCAGCTTCTCCCCTCCAGAAGGCGTTTCAGAAGCCTTCGGAATAGAACCAGCAGGTTTAGGAACAGTTTCTTTCCAACAGCTGTCACATTATTGAACTTAGTTCCCCGCTGACTCTCTTACCATCATCTCTTATCATCCTCACCTGTACATAACTGCCCATCTAACTTATTGTACATTATTTGCACATAACAGTACTCTTAACTTTCTGCACTGTTGCATATATTTGCTTAAATTGCACATACTGTCAATTACTGTATATAATGCACTGCTGTCCTTTGCACTTCTGATTGGATGCTAAACTGTGTTTCATTACCTTGTATTCATACATGTGTAATGACAATAAAGTTGAATCTAATCTAATCTAATCTAAAGCACTGTACAATAACACAGAATAAAAGGAAACTGATAGATAAAAATAAAAAAAAATACAAAAACAAGTTAAAACACAAGATTAAAATAATTAAAAAAATATCAGACTTACCATTAAAAAGCAGTTGAATTCAAACTCAATGGAAAGCCTCCTTAAAAAAGTATTCAGCTGCTTTTTAAAAGAGTCCACAGAGTCAGACAAACATGGCTGGAGTGCAGAGACACATGTCCACGAAAAATGAAGCCCTGAGAATACTTTATTATATGAAAGAGATGTCAACAGTTTTAAGACATAATTTGAGGTTGAATAATGTGAGAAAAAAATTGAAAGCTATGGCATCGCAACGCTTGATATCGTGATTATCATTGACTCGTGATAGGATCTCACTGTGATCCAAGTATTGTGAGCCGAATCGAATTGTGAAGTCCCTCACGACTCTCATCCCTAGTGTCGACCCAACAGCCTACAGGTGCGTTAGCCCACCGGGTACATGCCCGGTATGCCAGATTACCAGTCCAGCCCAGGATGGTGGGACTGACGAAAAAACAGGAGGCAGAGCTGAAGGTGACAGAGTTGAAGATGCTAAGATTCTCACTGGGAGTGACTAAGAGGGACAGGATTAGAAATTAGTATATCAGAGTGACAACTCACGTTATATGAAGAAGGCCCTCATGACAAAAACAACAAAGATGTTGCATATTTTTAAAATTATCAGTATGGGAAGAAACCAGTGCCAGCAGGCCTCCGATCCCCACCGCAACCTTTAAGAACGCCTACACCTTTGACACACACCGGCTGCAGTATATATCACTGCATTTATTAATGTGTTGTTTCATGTTTGCATATGCCTCCAAATCACAAACATGCTCATTCACACACACACGCACAAAAACAGAACGTTCAAACACAGATGAATCACCCTTATCTCCTGTGCACAGTTGCCCCAAGGCCCTCTGCATACACCCTGCCAGAGATAAAATAACAAGTGCACACGCACAAACACATGCAGGCCATCAAATAACATGTTATCACTCTAATCACACATGCACATATAATGAGCACCTTTTGCTTCCTGGTCAATATACAGGAGTTACCGCTGATACACTCAAGGAGCCTGAGTCCATAGAAGTTAACACCGACTATACATTTATCACACTGCAGATGCAGACACTGAATAGTAACTCACACCCATGCTAATGTACACACGTTCAGAATTCACACTTACTCAATCACTCCACTCATCATATGCACAAAAAACAAAACAACGGCACACACAAATATGCAGCTACAATGGTGCATATCATCAGGAGATACTTGAATGTAAAATCACACACACATGTTCACTCAGTGAGCGCACAGGAAACCAGTGCCAGTGTTAATGGTCTCATTTACGGTGCGCATATTCATATACAAGCACACGCTGCACACTTTTTTGCCAATTTACCGAACAGCTTAGAGTGTTTGTGTATCACAAGCACACATGAGCAAACAGACCCTCTGTAATCTAATGTGCACTAAGTGAAGAGGATTTTGCAGGCAGATGACAGACTATAAAGTCTCCATCACAAGCCTAGCACTGTAGATAAAAAAAAATAAAATAAAATAACAACTCAGGATGTTGAATGTGATGGCAGCTAGATGGGGAGAAGTCACTCCAGTGACACATTTCAATTAATCAATTATTCAGTGCTACCATTAAGTCAGTGGATGGGAACCTGGTGCAGCATTTTGGGACCTTTACACAGCAGTTTATGCTATTTGCCTCTGCTGAATGTAGACACATGGGTGGAGGTACAATAATAGGAGACATCTATAAAACATCTTATGTGAGTTGATCAAATACAACTACACTGTACAGTAAATGGCTAAATGATTAATTTCAGAATAATCCCCTGGCATTCCAGTAACATCATTACAGTTGGAATTGTTAAATTCTGACCACTAATCAATGACAGAATTCTGAAGAGTGCAGCTGAAATGATTCTACAAAAGAGGCAATCAAGAGAGATACTGGGAAAAACAGAGGTACAAAACACTGCTGAACTGAAACATGCTCACAGCTGTGGCTCACTACAGTTTCCAAGGGGTAGAAATGCATATCAACTATCAAACCAAGTATGCAGGTATCAGGTTCAGGTTACTTTATTTGTACCCATAGGTAGATTTGTTTTGCAGTCTGGTGACATCCATATTTACAAACCACAATTACATTCAACATAAACACAAACACAGGCACACATGAAGCTGACTATAAACATGACAAAAATACTCAAGGCTCCATCAATCAGGATATAAGACAAAGAGATGAGAGAAAAAACAGATAAGAGAGAAGGGTCATATTAAACACTTAAAGACTAGTCAAAGAGGTTAAAAACTCAAACGTCTAAAACCCAATAAAAGATTTAGAACCCAAATAAAAAAAACCTACAAAAATAAGTAAATATAAAATGAAATTAATAAATAGGTAACTAAATTATGTGCAATATATTGTTCCAGCTTGTTCAACTCTTTGACAGCAGCAGGAACAAAGCTGTTTTTGTAGCACTAGGTTTTACTTTTTGGGACAGCAAACCACCGTCTGGAGGGAAGAAGCTGAAGGTGGCAGTGCAAAGGGTGGGAGTCATCATTTAAAATGGAGGTAGCAATCCTCTGTACCTGTCTGGTGTACAGGGATGTCAGGCCCAGCTGTGGCTCACCAAGCAAACGACTGGACCATCTAACTACCTGATCCAAGGATTTCCTCTGTTTCAGTTTTATCTGACCAAACCATGACACTAAAGAAAAGGATAAAACAGATTCAATAAAAGCCTGATAAAACACTGTCATTATGGTTCGGTCAATTTGGAAGCGTGCAAGTTTCCTTAAACAATGCAAATGTTGCTGACCCTTTTTGCACACCCTTTCACAGTTCTCTTCAAAGTTTAAATTACTATCAATAATCGTCCCAAGATATTTGTAGGATTGTACACATTCAGTGGTCTGGCCTTTTAGTACAGTGACTTCGTGCCTGGGAGTTTTCCTCCTAAAGTCAATAATCATATCTTTAGTTTTTGTCGTATTCAGCTGCAGGTAGGAATCCTCACACCAGTGAACAAAATTATCAACTACTGGGCCATGGCCACTCTCACCATCCTGGAGGAGACTGACAATAACTGAATACTGCTTTTCTTAGCTAAACATATTGATGATATTCTGTAAAGTAGCCAGGAATTTGTTCAAGTTTTTGGGATGAACTAGAAACTTATGTCTGAACTCTAGATTGAGCTGTTAATGAACTGTATGTGAAAATTGTGCACGCACCTGCATGTATTATAAGCATATAAACCTGTCTTACGTTTCTCCACATCACCATGCTGTTGCCAGTGATATTGATCTAATCCCCAGCCATGATCACTCACAAGCTGAACTCAACCTTGAGCACAACCTGGATGCAGACCCACCAGAGGATCATTGTGAGTGAGTTTGGTGAGCATCAGTTCAGTTGCCTAGAAGTAGCAATTATCAAGAAATGTGGACGGGCCGACAGATGGATGGACAGGTGCCACACCATTGCATTAGCTCCTTTCAGTGTTGCTGGAATGACCTAACAAAACAGAAATGATTTTTGGCCCTTAAAGCTACATACACTCCTCACAAAAAGTTAGGGATATTCGACTTTCGGGTAAAATTTCAGGATACACCTAAAATGCACTATAACCTTTACGGGTGAATTTAATTTGACCTTCTCTAACCTTTTGAATGCACATGTCCAACTGTTCAATGTTTCTGTAGTTTTTGCATAACTTGCTGTTCTCTAACAAGGTGCTTAATGACAAAATTCACAACAGGTGTTTGATCCATGAACTGATCAATAAATTTTCTGGTTCAATTAGAATTTCTATTTAAACAGTCCTCTTCACCATGCTGTTCACATTTTAACATCATGTGACCAAGACGACACCCAACAATTGACCAACAGTACCTTGCCACTGTGAGGCTTCAAACAGGATGTTCTCAGATGGATGTGGCCACTGAGCTTAGAGTGCCACAGATTGTCATCAGCAGGTTGCAACAGAGATACAGAGAGACTGTAAGAGTCACAGAAAGGCACAGAAGTGGACATCCTTTGGCCACATCCCAAGCTGATGACCACTTCATTGTGAATAGTGCCCTGCAGAACCGGATGATGACTGTCATTCAACTCCAGGCACATTTAAGGGAGGTGAGAGGCACCCAAGTGTCACATCAGACCATTCGAAACCATTTACATCAGTGTGGTCTGCATACTAGATGACCTGCAAAGGTACCTGACAACACCACCAGGCACAGGCATCATCATTTGTATGAGCCAGAGAGCATTTATACTGGACAAGGGACCAGTGGGCCTCAGTGCTGTTCTCTGATGAAAGTCGATTCACGCTGAGCGGAAATGATGGCCACAAACAATGATGAAGATGTCAAGGAGAGCGCTATGCATCACTCACTGTTGTCACCAGATGAGCTTTTGGTGGTGGTGGTGGTGGTGTTACAGTCTGGGCGGGTGTGTCTAGTCAATACAGAACTGCCCTACACCTTGTGAACAGTACAGTGACAAGCCAATACTACCTGAATAACATCATTAATCCAGTCATTGTGCACCTGCATGAACAACACAGGTCTAATATCATCTTCATGGACTGCAATGCTCCAGCTCATGAAGGTTGCACCATTAGGGAATGGCTGCTGGAGACTGGGGTACCGCAAATGGAGTGGCCTGCCCTCTCTCCAGACCTCAATCCCATAGAAAACCTATGGGATCAGTTGATTTGCCGTCTAGAGGTTCGTAACCCTGCACCCTACAACCTCAATGACCTGTGGGCCGCCCTGGAAGAAGAGTGGAATGCCATGCCTCAGCAGACAATAAGTTGACTTGTGTACAGCATAAGATGTCGTTATCAGGCTGTAATTGATGCTCAAGGGCAGATAACAAGTTATTGAGACATTTTTTATGTGGTATATCTGTCATGATCCGGGGCATGGGTGGGCGCCATGCCCAGTCTCCAGTTTTAGTTAGTCTTTTTCTGTCTGTTTGTTTCGTTGTTTTTCCTGTTTGCTGTATTTGGTTCCTGTTTTGATTATTGTCATTCTGTGTTTGTATTATTATTATTGACATTTTCGGGTTGCGTTGCTCTTGTGTCATTATGGTTTCTGGTTAGTGCTTTATTTTGACAGCGCTGCGCAGCTCCCAGCTGTCAAACTGGCTCGCAGGCTGCGCAGCAGTCATTAATTGTATTTCTTTCATCGCTCATGTTCCACACCTGTTGCCTATATTGTATAAGGTATTTTAGGGCACGACAACCTGGTCTTGTTGTCGTGTCCTTCTTTACTGTTGGAAGTCCTCAGCCGTCTTTGACTCCGAATGTTTTGGGCTGCTGTCGAGGAGAATGGGAGAGCTTCGTCGAGGTCAGTGTTTTCCCCTTTTTGCTCAGCGTTCCCAGGCTTCTGCCTGCCTGTTGACGTTGAGCCCCCACTCTCCTCCAGCACCCTAGCTATCTGTTATTTGTATGTGTTGTGTAGTTACTTGTCTGTCTTTACTTCAATAAATGTGCAAAACACACAGTGAGCATCTGGTGTCCTTCAACAGCCCTTAAAGGGCAGGTTATGACAATATCCACCACTTGGACACCTCAAAAGGTGTCGCAAAAGGAACAGAGGATGGCCAAAGGAGACCTGGTGTAGGACAATGGAGAAGGAACTTAGGAATAGAGGCTTGAGTCTACAGACTGCCCCAGAGATAGCGGTTGACAGAGATGGCTCACGCTTCCTTGCAGTCGCCTCAAGTGCCAGATGGCGTGTAGAGCACTGAGAGAGCAATATCAACCACTGTCGTTGGCTTCTGTTTCAATAAACTGTTTGACATGAGGAAATCACCATTGCATGCTTCTACTTAAATGTCCTACTTTCATGATATAATAATATCAAATTAGCATGAACTTTATACATTTTCCATAAATTTCACCCAAAAGCCAAATATCCCTAACTTTTTGTGAATAGTGTACGAGGGGAGGCTGAAAAGTTCACAAAGGTCAAATCTGACCAAATGTGGTTTATTTTTCAACCGCAGGGATCCAAGTGCTGCAACATCGATGGAACAAGTGTGTGTGGACTGAAGGGGAGACTATATTGAAAAATAAAACATATTTGGTCAAATTTGACCACTGTGAACCTTTCAGCCCCCCGTCGTATATATTCCTCAAGTTGTCAATACTTAAACTCAAGCCCTGGCAATAGCAAAAAAAGAAACAAAACAAACAAACAAAAAACGGGACATTTAATCATCAGAATATCTGATTTTAATGTGTAAAAATATGTAGTCTACATAATAAAAACAATAGCACATTCACTGGGGAAAAGACTTCTATACTGTGTGGAGGCTGATTCAACACCTGTTTAGAGTAGAGCCTGCTCGGTATGAGTCGTTTTTTCAAGTTTAAACTGCAAAAGTTTTTAAATATGATACTGCAATCACTAGTTTTATCAAATATTACAGAACAAAACACAATGTGTTTCCCCCTTAATTTTTCAATTCTTTATTTTTATTTTCATATTTTTCTCGCTCCTCTGCTTTTCTTTTCCCTGTCATATCCTTATTTGAAAACAAATAGAACTTTATTTGTATAGCACTTTTAACAATAAAAATGCAAAGCGATATAAAACAGGGAAATTAAAATGCATAAAGAGCATAAAAGAAACATAAAAAACATAGTATTAAAATAATAGAATAAAAACCAGGCCACCAGTCAACTAAAAGCTCATCTAAATAACAGTGTCTTCAGCTGTTTGTTTTAAGAGTCAGATGCAGAAGAGCCTTCTGAGACAGAAGGAGAGCGTTCAACAAATGAAGAGCAACAGATTGGAACGACAGGTCACCTCTGGTTCTATAACATGTTTTAGGGACCGATAAGAGATTCTGGCCTTAAGATCCAAGTGGTCAACCTGTAGAATATGGAGATCACAAATGTATTTTGGGGCTTGGCCATGAATTATTCTAAAAGTCAATACTACAATTTTAAAATCAGTACAAAATTTGACTGATAGCCAGTGAAGAGTAGCTAAAATAGGGGTGATGTGGTCCCGTTTGTGAACTCCCATTAAAACCCTGGCAGCAGCATTCTGAACAATCTGCAGGCAGGTTAATGAACCCTTGTTAAAACAGGTAAAAAAGAGAATTGCAGTAATCAATTCTGGATGATATAAAAGTGTGAATAATCATCTCTAGATCTTTTTTTTTTTCTTTTCATCATTTCTAGATCTTACTGTCTTTGATATTGGTGGAGGGGTCTCTTCTTAATGAGCTCATCAGTGTAATAACTTAGGAGTACAATCCAGAGCACACAATACTCCTGATGAAGACCTAGTTTGGTGGCAGAGCGTTGGTCATTTTTAAACTTGTTTTTGCCATGTAATGGTGTTTAAATCATCTTTATGCTAACTGTAGTTATAGTTATAGTTTATTGGTTTATTTGTCAGGGACCATGTACAGAAAAAATATTAAACACACGGTAAAGATGCTCTGTACCAGATTACAGCGTTCTCACTAATTTCCATCTGTAGTTCCTGAGGCAGGCAGGAAGATATTAAAAGAAAAACAGCATATATAGAAAGCAATTCAGGTTAGATTTCAGAATTTGTTGTCCCTGAAACAAGCAGGGAGTAAGTTTACAAGCTAAAAAGATAAGAGAAACGGCACTCATGAAAACAATTTAAGAGTACAATTTCAAATCCCATTTAAGGGGGAGAGTCAATACTGGCGGGCTTGATTATTTAAAATCCATTTTTTAGTCTCTGTGGAAAAGTCTCTAATTTGTTCAGGTCTTCAAAGCAGTGGGGAGCTTGTTCCATTCCGTTATAGCTTTGTATGAGAAGATTTTTGCCATGTAAAGGTGTTTAAAGCATCTTTATACTAACTGTATAGTGTGGCATTTATCATTTTTGTAGGGCACTTGCTTTTTTAGAAAAAGTATAAGATTTTTACCAAAAGCAAGAATCCCCAGCTAAAACTGGAAGAGAACACAATGTTTATTTTCTTCATTAATAATGACAATGGATTAGATTTATATGACGTGTTAAGTGACATCTCAAAGCATTTACAGTGAGTCCATTATTCATTTACTCCAGACAGACATTGATAGTGGTAAGCTACTACAGTAGCCACAGCTGCCCTGGCGCAGACTGACAGAAACATGGTTGTCAATCCGTGCCAACAGCCTCTCCAACCACTACCAAATGTAGCTGCCGTGGGTGAAGGGCCAGACTAAGAGCGGTTCAGCAGATCCCATGAAAAACATTACATTTAGGACTCCGTGTACCCAAAGGAGGCCCATGGGTCCAACCTCCAGTGGGCTCACCACCTGCAAGAGGGATCATGGTGCTATGTGAACTGGGTGGAAGTCTGGGCTTCTCTGCCTGGACTGATGCCCCTGTGACCCGGATCCCCAGATAAGAGGTGGAAGATGGATGGATGGATGAAAGTAAAACAGAACAAGTAGGGCACCAGTGCTGCTGCTGTACATGCATGCAAGGCCTTCACTAATCAGTAACACTAAATTAGCATCTGCTCCTTTAACTTTAACTTGTTCATCTGTTAACAAATCTGCAAAGGTGGCAATAATGGTTGACTAAAACCCTACAGCACCACGGGAAATATAATTTTGACTGAAATCCCAGTGAAATCATCAATTCTGCTATAGCAATACAGTCAGCCATAGAACATATGTATCCCATGACACATGCCTCAAATAATGCATCCACCTGCACAGATTTAAATGTCAGTACAGCTGCAACTGACAGCCCGTGACCCTTTTGACTCTCTGCCTGTCTCCACCCTCTGTGTGTCATTTAAGGATAGCTCCCGAGACATGGTTCAGTTCACAGTCAAATGATAGGGGCCTCTTCCTCTGACTACTGGAGGACGCTGCAGACAAGTCTACCACTGTTCTCTCCCTCCTTGATCTTCATCTTACCTTTGACTCTCCCTTTGACTCTTGCATGCTTCAACCTACTTCTCCACCTCAGCTTTCCAAGATGTCTCTTTTTCTGCTTACAGACCTGTCATTTCTGCAGGGGTGCAGCAGCAGCATTAAGTGGAAATGCAGCTGTGGGACCACGTCTTTCCACACAGCAGCCCTAAATGAACTACAGCACACATTCTGCAGACATAAACAATGAAATATCAACTATAAGGTAGATAGTGCTGTATGTATGATGCAAAACAGAACCTGCACTGACTGATATGTAGTGTACAAAAGTGGCTGTACAGTCTAAACCCCCTCTCGCCACTTGCACCTCCCATTCACCAACCTCTGGATAAAGAAACCAAACAGCCTCCCCAATTGGGTTTCGCTTAAGAGGTTTATTGGTATGTTGCTAAACATTCTGACCTTTTTTTTAATCTTTAATGCGCTTAAAATGCTCCAAACCCTCCTAATCCCCACGGCTATCCCACACAGATGTTCACTCGGCTCTTTTATTGGACTTCATTTCAACCTCTTTTTCCCCCCATTCTTCTCCTCCTCCACCACCTCCTTCATGCTCTCTACCCCTCCTCCTTTATCCACTGATTCGTTACTAAATACTAATCATCTTCTTCTGATCAAGCCATCGCCGCCCCCACACCCCCATGTGTTTCAGTCTTCTACAAGCAAAGCCTGGTTTAATACACCAAAAGGTACTTATTGGATGCTGCAGCATCACAGGGAGCAGGGATGGCTCAGCTGATTTGTCCCATGAATGACCTCAGCTCAATGTGGTCATTGTTATTCTGCATGTGAAGACTGTTTAATGATGCTGCCATCTGTAAAATTTCTGCTGGAATTAGTTTTATATGTATAAAGACAAATGTAATAAGATAATAACCGGGGAGGGTGAAGAACACTGCTGTTCCTGCTGAGTAATTAGGACATTCAGAACAAACACTCCAACCTGAGTAATACCTACCTGATATTGAATATGCCCTGTTAAAGTTGCTCAGACTTCTGTGAACTAACTTAAAATGTACCCTTGTCACACTCTGGGTGAGAAATATATATATATATATATATATATATATATATATATATATATATACAGTGATCCCTCACTTATCGCGGTTAATGGGTTCCAGAACCGACCGCGAAAAGTGAAAAACCGCGAAGTAGCGTCACCCCTAATGACGTCACCCATAAATAACACATACGTTCATTCTCTCACTCTCTCTCATATGATACGTGTGTGTGTGTGTGTGTGTGTAAGTGTACATACATACGTAGATGTAAATAAAGTGTACATAAATATGTTTTTAGAACTCTTTTATTTTTATAACAAGATACGTAACTCAAAATGAAGATGATTTACGTACTGCACAGGTTAATGAGAGCTTTACTGCTCCTCAGGTGACGCCTCATCGTCAGGTGCTAGAGGCGCAGGATTGTCGAGGGCAGCTGCAGGAGGCGGCGTAGTGGCTCGACGGGAAGACTATTTCACACAAAAAGGGACAAGAGAACAGCGAAAAGTTCCACGCTGCGAGACTAGCGATAAAGAACAATGAATGCGGTCTTCCTTCGGTGGGTATGGGCGCTCTGCAGGGACAGAAGCTGGGTAAAACGTCTCGGCCAATCAGCTTGCGAGGTAAAACGTCTCGGCCAATCAGCTTGCGAGATTCCCGAGCAGTGAAGAGGTGGGCGGAGAGGAGTGGAGCGGTGGTCAGAGAGGTGGATTTTGAGTTGAGCGGCTCTCC
Organism: Pholidichthys leucotaenia; assembly: GCA_020510985.1. Lineage (NCBI taxonomy): Eukaryota > Metazoa > Chordata > Actinopteri > Cichliformes > Pholidichthyidae > Pholidichthys > Pholidichthys leucotaenia. The sequence goes on along the minus strand of CM035838.1, from coordinate 360,710,979 downwards.
GTGTTGATACCTGATGTTCTAATGTAGTCTCCCTGCCTTCTGCTAGCGCCCGCCCATTTTTTCTCAATTTTGAATTTTTGATGAATATTTCTGAAAAATCCGCGATGCACTGAGGGCGCGAAAGGTGAAGCGCGAAGTAGCGAGGGATCACTGTATATATATATATATACATATACAGTATATACTTGCTGTTCTTGTTTTTTTCTCTTGCCTTCTGATTGTTGCTCTGAGTGTTGTTATCCCTGTGCTGTTGCAATCCTGGAATTTTCCCATTGTGTGACTAATAAAGGCTTATCTCATCTTATCTTATATCACTGGTCATAGCCGTCTGAGTCAAAACATCAGTGGGGTCGACATGTGCTGCACGTACAGTGGGGCAAAAAAGTATTTAGTCAGCCACCAATTGAGTAAGTTCTCCCATTTAAAAGATGAGAGAGGTCTCCAATTTTCATCATAGGTATACCTCAACTATGAGAGACAAAATGAGAAAAAAAAAATCCAGAAAATCACACTGAAGGATTTTTAATGAATTTATTTGCAAATTATGGTGGAAAATAAGTATTTGGTCACCTACAAACAAGCAAGATTTCTGGCTCTCACAGACCTGTAACTTCTTCTTTAAGAGGCTCCTCTGTCCTCCACTCGTTACCTGTATTAATGGCACCTGTTTGAACTCGTTATCAGTATAAAAGACACCTGTCCACAACCTCAAACAGTCAGACTCCAAACTCCACTATGGCCAAGACCAAAGAGCTGTCAAAGGACACCAGAAACAAAATTGTAGACCTGCACCAGGCTGGGAAGACTGAATCTGCAATAGGTAAGCAGCTTGGTGTGAAGAAATCAACTGTGAGAGCAATTATTAGAAAGTGGAAGACATACAAGACCACTGATAATCTCCCTCGATCTGGAGCTCCACACAAGATCTCACCCCGTGGGGTCAAAATGATCATGAGAACGGTGAGCAAAAATCCCAGAACCACACGGGGGGACCTAGTGAATGACCTGCAGAGAGCTGGGACCAAAGTAACAAAGGCTACCATCAGTAAAACACTACGCCACCAGGGACTCAAATCCTGCAGTGCCAGACGTGTCCCCCTGCTTAAGCCAGTACATATCCAGGCCCGTCTGAAGTTTGCTAGAGAGCATTTGGATGATCCAGAAGAGGATTGGGAGAATGTCATATGGTCAGATGAAACCAAAATAGAACTTTTTGGTAAAAACTCAACTTGTCGTGTTTGGAGGAGAAAGAATGCTGAGTTGCATCCAAAGAACACCATACCTACTGTGAAGCATGGGGGTGGAAACATCATGCTTTGGAGCTGTTTTTCTGCAAAGGGACCAGGACGACTGATCCGTGTAAAGGAAAGAATGAATGGGGCCATGTATCGTGAGATTTTGAGTGAAAACCTCCTTCCATCAGCAAGGGCACTGAAGATGAAACGTGGCTGGGTCTTTCAGCATGACAATGATCCCAAACACACCGCCCGGGCAACAAAGGAGTGGCTTCGTAAGAAGCATTTCAAGGTCCTGGAGTGGCCTAGCCAGTCTCCAGATCTCAACCCCATAGAAAATCTTTGGAGGGAGTTGAAAGTCCGTGTTGCCCAGCGACAGCCCCAAAACATCACTGCTCTAGAGGAGATCTGCATGGAGGAATGGGCCAAAATACCAGCAACAGTGTGTGAAAACCTTGTGAAGACTTACAGAAAATGTTTGACTTCTGTCATTGCCAACAAAGGGAATATAACAAAGTACTGAGATGAACTTTTGTTATTGACCAAATACTTATTTTCCACCATAATTTGCAAATAAATTCTTTAAAAATCAGACAATGTGATTTTCTGGATTTTTTTTCTCATTTTGTCTCTCATAGTTGAGGTATACCTATGATGAAAATTGGAGACCTCTCTCATCTTTTAAGTGGGAGAACTTGCACAATTTGTGGCTGACTAAATACTTTTTTGCCCCATTGTACATATACATGCATTTATGTGTCACCACATTGTACCACATACAGGTCAGTGTTATTGGAACTTCAGTGTAAATTAGACACCCCCTAAGGTCCCCTGTTGCAGCATGAGGCAAATGGCTGTGACCAAATTACTAGGGGTGGGAATTGCGAGGGCTTTACAATGCCCATCGCAACACTTGGGTCACAATGCCATACTATCATGATACTACATTTCCTTAAGTATTGTGATACCATATACCCCTCCCCCCTTCAATTCAACATCAAATTTGATCCCCAAAGTACAACTGTCACTATTTGTTTCATATAAGTTTTCACTCTTTTCAACTCACTGCGGCTGCTTTTGTTTTGGTGGCTGCAGGCTCACAGTCCTCCATGGAATGGTGTGCTGCTGTGCAGTCCTTTCTGTTGTTCTCAGCTTTGGGCTTCACTTCTTGGTGCAGTTTCGGTATGATCATGACACAGGACAGGGTCACATGTCACACGTTCTGGGGGGGCTTCATTTCCAAGGTGACACAGGTATCTGCATACGAGGAGAGCGGTGGACTGCGTTGTCTCCTTGGCTTGCTTGCTGAGTTTGGAGGTGGCTTTGTCGCGCAAGGGGTGTCTGGAGTTTGTTGATTTTTACCTGGAGTTATTATGGCTTGACTGTCATTGGGGTCAGTGCTGCTCATGCTGGATTGTTTTAGCTTGGGTGTCATTTGCTAGTACTGCTGTTGCTACACAGTGCTGAGTGTGCGGGTTCATAGTGTTGCCTGAATTTTTATTTTTTCATGCAGTACTCCTTACCAGTTAAGTATGCCATATCAAGGTTTTTCATTCTGTCGTTAGAAAATCCAAAAATGGGTCTGACATTTGAATTAACTTTTCAGAGCATTCAGTTCTTCTTCAGGTGATTTTCTTAGACCACTTCTCAATTCGTACACCTGGCTGCAAATCTCACAAGGCAAGCTATAAATCTGACTGCCAGTGTGTACTAACTTTACACTATGTAGAGGACTGAAAACTCAGTTAATACCAAACAGTTTGCAACATTTACATATATATATATATATACACTACTCACAAAAGTTAGTGATATTTGGCTTTCAGGTGAAATTTACGGAAAATGTACAAAGTTCATGCTACAGTGATATTATATCATGAAAGTAGGGCATTTAAGTAGAAACATGCAGTGGTGATTTCCTCATCTCAATATGTTGAAACAAAAGCCAACAACAGTGGTGGGTATACCACAACAAAAAATGCCAATGTCTCAATAACGTAAAGTGTCACGAGCTGAGCACGGAGGGCTCCGGCGTGCTCAGTCTCATTGTCTTTTTCCATATTTGTATATTTGTTGTATTTTTGGGTTCTTAGTTTCCTGTCATTTTATCCTTGGTTGGTTTTCATATATCTTGTATTATTTCTTAGTTCTACTCATTGTTTACGTTCATCGCAGTCTTGTTATTTATATATTTGGTATTCGCTTGTATTTATCCTTCAGTCATTATTTGTCTTTATTTTAGTTCTCGCCTTATATTTGTATTTTTGCCAGTTCCTTTTTGATCCTGTGTTCTCTCTCTCTCTCTCTCTCTCTCTCTCCAGGGCTGGAGCTATCAGTGGCACTTCCAGGTTTTGCTCTGGTAGTGGGCGGTGCTCCTGTCAAGCTGTCAGTCCCGTTTTCTCTCCTCTCATGACTCACAGCTGATCTTAACCCTTCTTGTGGCAAGATTTCATGGACAGATAGCGCCCCCACTGCCACAGGCGCAGCGCTGTGCCTGTCATGTGATGTTATGACGTGGCCAAAAACTCCCCAGTTGATTTAAGTTGTACAAAGGATTCTACCTCACAAGGTGGCAGACATGTATAATTTACTGCTCTCGCCCTGGAGGACTTACGGCGGACATAGAACCATCCTAAAACCTCACTTCTGGACCCCACAGAAGAAGAGTTTGTAAACAAATGTTGATGTTCACCATCGCCATTGCCATGGCAAGATAGAGGAGGGATTTGCTCCCAAATTTACCAACTATGATTCTAAAAAGAGATTATTTAGCTTATGAAGGTAAATATATACATTTTGTTATAACAGAGGGTGGGTGAAGCTGGTTGATGTCCACCTGCCATCGCCCCCAGCGCCATGTGACTGGTGAGAACAATTGCGCCTATTCCGTGTTGTCATATAAGATAAATAGCGGCTTAAAAGCGAAATTGAGGTGGAATAATCATAACGGTTTCTGGATGTGAGGGGGAAAAAATAAAATGACTGACAGAAGAGAAAATAATGACCAGGATGCCGCAGAAGGATGAAGCGAGTGAGCCGCCTGGCCAGCGGTAAGTGACAGATTTTTTTGTTTGTTTACACTGTACTGATTTTTTGGTTCATATACTTTGAAGATAACAAAATGCCCAAAACAAGAAACGGTGACAAAAAGCAAAACCATTCTTTGTGTAAATATGTCCAAAATCCACTTTTGACTGAAAGTTATGTAAATCGATATGGCTGCGGTGACATTATGCAAATTAGGTGCGTAAATTTACTCCTATCTCAAACTTTGGATCATATTCTACATCTTTCTAATTGACAGTAAGCCATTATTTCTTACCACTTTCAAATTATAGCCTTGGAAATCTCTGACATCTGAAGTGAATATTTTCTTGAAAAAAAAACTTGACCACTAGGGGCTTATGGCGCAACGGAGCGCCTGTGGCAGACATTGGGTTAATTGTGTAATCACTATCACCTCCTGCCCTATTTAAGCCCGCAGCGACGAATGACCAGCGCTGCGGTCTTCTCACTGATCAGACGTGTTTTCCTAGTCTGCATCATTATTTGTAAGTATCTTTTTGCTCTGACAGGTATCCCCTGTCTATCTACGGTTAGTGTGGTTGCTAAGTAGTCCTGACAAGCTTCCCTCATCTTCCAGCATTTTTTCATACGCCTTAGCCTTTAGGCTATTCTGGGCAAAGTGACTCCTAATCGGCCATCCCTGTTGTTCTGTGTTTTTGTATTTTGTGGATTGGACTCTTTGTTTATCTGGTTCTGTAGGTTTTATACTTTTGTTATTTTATGCACTTGGTGCCTGGAATTGTTTAATACACAGCAGTACTTTTGTTTCTTGTGCACAGGTGCCTTGAGTTATTATTAAATACGCAGCTCACAGTTCCTGCGTGTGGCGTTGTCAATCAGCCCTGTATGGGCAGAGTTCATGACAAAAGGGTCTTCAATCAAAGGAAAAAAAAAAAGGAACAAAACGCTTATCTGATTAATCAATAGTAGCAGCTCCAAAACACACTCAATTTCACAACAGTGTTTCATTTTGTGGGGACAGACCTGGAATGAAGTGTGTCTCTCTGGGGTGGATATCCTAGCTGCTGGCCTCGTGTGTGTGAAACCCGTAGTGAACCGTGATTTTGCAACCTGCTGCATAGCCTCTGGAGCAGTTGGACCCATAAAGTCTTCTTCTTCTTTTAGATTTGATTGGCAGTTGGCAACCAGCTTACAGGTGCATTACCGCCACTGACTTGATTATCATCACTCTATATCTTTGTATAAGGAGTTCTTGTAAGGAGTTCTGAACAACTCCTTATGTGTGAAAAAATTATCCGTCCTTCAGAGGAGCCTGCTGACGTGATGGACCCAAAAAGTCTCTGCAGAGAGCAGAGCCCATGGGACAGTGGAGTGTAGTCTGCAGAGAGCACCCATGGGCTTGTGACATAATCTGTCTGGGTGGCTGCTGATACAGCAGTTCAGTTATGTTTTTTCATTCTGCCAAAACAAAACAGTATCTTTTTTTCAAAAATTTGTATCATAAGGCTTCGGGGTCTAGATGGAGGACGCTCAGGGTCGGGATCTGGACCGGAGCTCGCCAGCTAGTGACCCCCGCACTAGAGGATCATTGTGTGATAATTTTGTGACCATCTAGGCCAGGGGTGTCCAATCATGTGCCACGGAGGGCCAAGACCCTGCAGGTTTTCTCTTCTACCCAGTCTCTTCAGCAGGTCTTTTCACTGATCAGCAATCATTGGGAAGAAATTCAGCGAAATCTGCTGTTACAGACACTGGTTGGAGGTAAAGCCTGCAGGATCTTGGCCCTTCATGGCACATGATTACACACCCCTGATCTAGGCAACTGTCTAGGAGGAGTAGCAGTTTCCTATAAATCATATAGGTGTCCAGGTTTCTTGACCTTTGACCTTGAGCACAACTTTGTTGCAGACCTAATTGAGGATCATTGTGAGTAAGTTTGGACAGAGTCTGACCTACTGCCAAGGAGGAGTGGCAATTTCATCACTTTCATTATATACAATAGAGGACAACCTTCTCATTGATTATATATATATATATATATATATATATATATATATATATATATATATATATATATATATATACTGTATATATATACTGTATATATATATATATATATATATACTGTATATATATATATATATATATAAACACAGAAACTCATGACAATATAATATACAAATGTAATTCATGCCGATGAACTGTCCCATTAACCGTAAATACTGACTGAAGAGGTCCTTCTAACTTCCTTCAGACTCCATCTGCCATAGAGGTTGATGGCAGACAGAAAATGAGTAGAAGATGAAAAAAAAGCAAAACATCAACCAGGGAAGACGATGCACCAAGAGGCAAAACCCAGGGTAAGAAGACCACAAAATTAGGCTATTGATTCATTCACAATAAAAACAAAATGTTCTTAATTTTTCCTGACAATTATGATTGAATGTTTTACGTTTATAAGTTATAACAGCCTGCATCCTTCTATAATCTTCTGCAATAGTAATGATGGCCCTTTTCACTGTGAATGGAGCAGCTCCTTTTTGTAATTGAAAGAACAACATAAGAGGTTTGCTATTCTAGGATGGATTTTTCTTTCAGCTATTTCTGAAGCTTTCCTTGGAAGTTTATTTGGCCTCCACATCCACACCCTACCTAACAAACGAGCAGCTTAAATCCACTAGAACTGTGGTGGAATCTTCGAAATGGCACTTGCAGACAAATTCTCATGGTTTTGAAACAACATTTTTTTTTCTTTGTGCCCACATTCAGTGTAAAAGTGACAATAGTGCATCTCCGTGTAGTTTGATGAATGCCTGGCATGTAACTGTGTGTGACAGCACAGCATGGGGCGATGTGATTAATTGTGAAATGTGTTTCCGTGGTGCTAGTGCTGAAGTGTGAATGTGTGGGTGTGACACTATAAATACCTTGCTTGGTGGGTATGCGCGTGAGATTGTGTCTTCTATATGTTTATGCTATTGTATAAGTGCAAAGATTTCTGGAGAGCACGTGTTGCGGCACAGTTGGAGATAAGCGTGTAAACATCTGTGACTGACAGGCAGAGCAGCGGCGTGTAGGAGGGAGAAGACGTTCTTTTATTAAAACACGCATGCGCGGCATGTATACTGCTTTGTGGGAGTATTTGCATGTGCACACAATTCTGTGTATGCTTGAGAGTTCAATAAAAATTAGAGAGGATTCTGCATTTGATGCACATCTGTGTGCTTCTGTGTGTGTGTTTGTGTGCACACACACACTTGCATGGCCGCCTGGCCCGAGCCCCATGCCAGCAAGGAGCAGGTGTGGGGAGGCAGCCCTGCATTGCCCGTTGCCCATCTGTGAGGCCGTCTGTGTGCCGCCTGCGCCCTCTCTTTGCCAACGCCACACAGAGCCAGGGAGCCAGGGGGTGAGGGGGGGTGAAAAGGGGTGAGAGGGGCCTAAAGGGAATCAACCATGGGAGAGAGAAGAGGGCAGGGGGTAGAAGGATGGAAGGGGGCTGGCTGGCTGCCCGTGGATACCCCACGCCTCCTCCCCCTGTCTCCCTCTGCCCCGTTTCTTTTATCTTTTATCTGTGCCTATGCTGATGAGATGTGATGTACAGAGAGAGATGGGCAGGGAGGCAGAAATGGGAGACAGAGGCAGGGGGTGAGCTCTGCTTGTTTTCAGGGCAGAAACAGGCACAAGAAGGCAGCAATCCTCAAGGTAATGAGCCAGTTTTTTTTTTTTTAAAGCTACTTCTATTATTCTCTTAAAGTCTTTGAATGAAAATGTCTGCCATCATATTCAAATATTCATATCGAACCGAAAAATGCATATGGGGAGGTGTCGTTCCACCATTTAACCAGCAGATGTCACTTGTTGGCAGTGGGGGGTACAACACACAGCAACACATGTTAAAGAAATCTGCATCTCACAGGGGGAAGAGAAGACAGGGAAAGATTTCAGCAGGGCTGCAAAGAAGGAAAGGGTGGTGGTAGTGGAGGGGAATAAAACTGCCTGGCATATTGGGTTTTAGTCAAAAATGTTACCACTAAATGAAATATCTGTCTGCAAAGTGTGACAAAACACAAATCCCAGTGCATTTTTCAAACTGGACACTGGATGCCATTTCTACTCCAAACATAAAATCACTGTATTTTCCCTTCCTGTTTCAGTGCTTTTCATCACATCCCAAACAGTCGTATTAATACTCTCAGCCATCCTGGTGACATGGACAATAAACACATTGTGAAAAATGCTCTCTGTCCATGAAGGCTTTTTCTACCCAGAGGCTTGTTTAAACTGCACTGATGCCATGTATATATTAAGTTTCATGCAAACATTTCAGAGTATAAAATGTATAGCACTGAGGTTCACGGGGCTGAATGAAAGACATGAGCCACCCTGCTGGACTCCAACGGTTTCTCATGTGGAGCTATACGCACATGCATGCGTTCTCTTCTCTCCATGTGTGTTTGTTTGGCAGGGTCTGTGCACAAGTGGGAACGGGGATCATGTGATGCCAGCCTTTGCCAAGGAGAGGGGGAGAGGGATGCAGTAGAAGGAGGGGGGATGAAAAGGCAAAAATAATGGGGAGGGAAGAGGGCAGGTCAGGGAGAGAAGTGGGTACAAGAAAACGAGTGAATGAAAGAGGGGAAGAAAGGCAGAGGGGTGAGGAGAGGGAAAGAATGATAGACCAAGAAAGAGGGGCAGAGCAAAAAGGAAAGGAGGTGGGTGGGTAAGGGGGGTGTTGTGAGAGCTGTGGGAACATTTTGCCTCGCCAAGAAAGACGTGAGCAGAGAGAATAAAAAAGGAGTGAAAGAGAAAGAGAGACTTGTTGGCAGAGCAGAGGAGGGAATGGTGGAGGAGGAGGGGGAGTGAAAGCGGCATACAGTGGGCACCAGCCAGGGAGCAGACACGATCAAACCCAGCGCTACAGGGGAGACGAGCAAAAGCAAACACACAGCACACCACAGCCACCATGAGGCAGTGCTATCACTTTGCCAGAAGCTAAACGTTTCTACAAGTATTTTCCACAAATAACACAGATCTCACACATGACTGATAGAAACTGGCTAAATCAGCCCTGTAATTGACTGGAGAGGTCACGGTGACCTGTCACTCAAAGCTCATCCCAGCCTGTTTGAATTGTGGGAATGTTACTGGGAGCAGAAAGTGTGACCTCATGAACTTCTGGCTTGGCATTTGATCATCATTCACCATTGCCTTCGCAGCAGCAAACCCACAGCCAGCAACTCGGAGGGAAATGTTGGGAAAGTGGGAATAACAGTGACTGTGGGCCCCACCCGGCACCCCAAAAGCCCCACATTTACTATTGTCTCAACTGATTTGCATGTGGATTGCTCAAACTGGCACGATGCACTTACTAATAATGAAAGAACCTTAGTGAGCAAGCTCACATACCCCACACCTCCCATAGAAGAGTTCTCACTGAACAAAGTAATATATGCCCTCAACTGAAATATAAACCTGGCGTGTAGCCAAAGGAACTAGTGTCTTTTTCAATAGAAAAAAGTCCATATTCAAGTCCTTGTAGGTATTAGTTAACCTTGCAGGTTAACCCCTCATTAGATTTATCTCTAAATCAAACTCCTCCAAAGTAATGATGAGCTAAAGCTTCTGTATAAATTTGAAGTCAATCCCATCAAAAATGTGGAAGCTATTCTGGCCACAACATAAAGTGGACTTAAAAAAGTGCAAGCCCTACCACAGACAACAGAAAATGTCCTACGAAGAAATGAACAGATGGGACAAAAACATTATGTAGTCCTGAACTTTGTTGCATGGGGTCTAAGTACTGTCACAAAACACTGGACCTTATTTTTGGTATGTTCAAAAGAAATGATGAATCTTGAAATTTTGAACATGAGGACACTGGGAGCATGGGAATAAAAACAGATATATCAAAAAACAAATAATTCAATAAATAAAATGGAAAATTGACCTAATGAGAGACAGGGAACCTAAAAGATCAAAAGACACCCAATTGAAAAAAAAAAAAAGATTAGCAAAATAAGAGTACAATAACTAGGGGTTGGGTTGGGGGAGAAACAATGATGGAGTAATATCACAATACTTTGCTGCAATGATATTGTAACCATTCAGAATATACTTTATCAAACTGCTGCAAATATCAACTCAGTCTTTTTTGGTAGCAATTACCAATTAGCTTTTCAGTCCACAGATGGTACCAAGCACTCACTGTCAAAGAGGTAACTTATGAAATTGAGCTAAGAGCTGGATAAGTCAAAGATGAGGAATGGGAAAATCCCAATCCATGATGTTGCAACTTAATGGAATAATGTCGTATCATGGGGCCTCTGACAATAGAGAGCGTAAGTCACGCCCCCTCTACTTCCGCTGATGGGACCTTAAATCAAAAAAAATCTCCATTGAAATGAATGGCAAGAGCGAAAATACAGTGGTGTAAAAAAGTGTTTACCCCCTTCCTGATTTCTCATTTTTTTGTATGTTTGTCACACTTTAATGTTTCAGATCATCAAACAAATTTAAATATCAGACAAAGATAACACAAGTAAACACAAAATGCAGTTTTTAAATGAAGGTGTTTATTATTAAGGGGAAAAAAATCCAAACCTACAAGGCTCTGTGTGAAAAAGTGATTGCCTCCTAAACCTAATGACTGGTTGGGCCACCCTTACCAGCAACAACTGCAATCAAGGGTTTGTGATAACTGGCAATGAGCCTTTTACAGCGCTGTGGAGAAATTTTGGCCCACACATCTTTTCGAGCATGAACAGCCTTTTTAATGTCATGCCACAGTATTTCAATCGGATTCAGGTCAGGACTTTCACTAGACCACTCCAAGGTCTTCATTTTGTTTTTCTTAAGCCATTCAGAGGTGGACTTGCTGGTGTGTATTGGATCATTGTCCTGCTGCAGAACCCAAGTGCGCTTCAGCTTGAGGTCACGAACAGATGGGCGGATATTCTCCTTCAGGATTTTTTGGTAGACAGCAGAATTCATGCTTCCATTTACCACAGCAAGTCTTCCAGGTCCTGAAGCAGCAAAACAGCCCGAGACTATCACACTACCACCACCATATTTTATTGTTGGTATGATGTTTCTTTTCTCAAATGCTGCAGTACTTTTATGCCGGATGTAATGGGACACACAACTTCCAAAAAGTTCAACTTTTGTCTCGTCACTCCACAGAGTATTTTCCCAAAAGTCTTGGGAATCATCCAGATGTTTTCTGGCCAAACTGAGATGAGCCTTTTGTATTTGTTTTGCTCAGCAGTGGTTTTCGTCTTGAAACTCTGCCATGCAGGCCATTTTTGCCCAGTCCCTTTCTTATGGCGGAGTCATGAACACTGACCTTAAATGAGGAAAGTGAGGCCTGCAGTTCTTTGGATGTTGTTGTGGGGTCTTTTGTGACCTCTTGGATGAGTCATCACTGGGCTCTTGGGGTAATTTTGGCCGGCCGGCCACTTCTGGGAAAGTTCACCACTGTTCCATGATTTCACCATTTGTGGATAATGGCTCTCACTGTGGTTCACTGGAGTCCCAAAGCTTTAGAAATGGCTTTATAACCTTTTCTAGACTGACAGATCTCAATTACTTTGTTTCTCATTTGTTCCTGAATTTCTTTGGATCACAGCATGATGTCTAGCTTTTGAGGATCATTTGGTCTACTTCACTTTGTCAGGCAGGTCCTATTTAAGTGATTTCTTGATTGAGAACAGGTGTGGCAGTAATCAGACCTGGGTGTGGCTAGAGAAATTGAACTCAGCTTTCCAAAGATGTGATAAACCACAGTTAATTTATGTTTTAAAAGGGGGCAATCACTTTTTCACACAGGGCCATGGAGGTTTGAATTTTTTTTTACACTCAATAATAAACACCTTCATTTAAAATGTGTTTTTTTTTTGTTCCAAGGTTGTCATAGCCAGGAGCGGCACTGGGGTTAAGCTCCCAGTGCTCATAAAATGCTCCTTACGGTGTGCGTCTCGAAAAGCCTCTGACAACTAAGTCCAACTCCTAGCCTGCCCGTGTGGTTTAGTCTCTAAGCCCGGCGGAACTGCTTTTACTAATAGGAGAAGGGGCGAGGGTGGATCTCTGGTGCCTTAAAACCAGATGCTTCGGGTAGATGGTGGCTTTTGAATTCTTAGATGGAATATGGGTGGGCAATATAAGCTGCGGCTTCAGCCATCACCCATTTCGGATAACATGTTGAACTGTATAATCAGAGGAATTATTGTCTAATTTGACCTTGTTGGATTTTCTTTCCCCCTTTGTTATATTATTCAGTTTCTTTTAATCTGTACTTGGTTCCAAGGTTGTCATAGCCAGGAGCGGCACTGGGGTTAAGCTCCCAGTGCTCATAAAATGCTCCTTACGGCATGCGTCTCAAAAAGCCTCTGACAACTAAGTCCAACTCCTAGCCTGCCCGTGTGGTTTAGTCTCTAAGCCCGGCGGAACTGCTTTTACTAATAGGAGAAGGGGCGAGGGTGGATCTCTGGCGCCTTAAAACCAGATGCTTCGGGTAGATGGTGGCTCGTCAACCTGGGAAGGTAGCCCATCTAGGGGAAGGTAAACCCTGATTTCAAACCTCCGCTGCCTTGCGGCACACCCGGTCACGGGAAAGCCTTCGGGAGTCAACCCTGAGGAAAAATCCGGAGTCGGAGCCCCTAAGGCAGTTCTATGTTGTGCTCAACATCGTTCTGGCAGCTCCTGCAACGGCGCTGGTGCCAAACTGTAGCAGCCCTGCTGTTCCTCTGGATTCATCAGTGACGTGGAGAGGGGGGACATGCTGCATGGGCAACATCTTATCCTCCATATCTTCCTGCCCAGGCTTGAATCCTACCAACGCCCAACGCTGGAAGGTAGAACACCGGATCACTGGAGAGGACACTCCAGCTTCGCCTTTGGCGTAGACAAAACACGGGGAATGACAGTTACTGGTTATAAGCCACCGCTCAATTGGCGTAGAGCTCGGTGCCAGGGGTTATTCCCGACGGTGGGAGGGATCATCAGATCTCACTGGACAGCTACCGCCCGCCTCAAGCTGGGCAGCCCCCAGCCAATAAGGTGATGTCCCGCCACAGCTTGCTTTCCTCATTGGGTGCATGGGGATGAGGAGAAGTCCGAACAGCAGGCTGAGAACCTTCGCACCAGGCAAGACAATAAAACAAAAGAGACCAACTCTAAAACTGGGAACTTGGAACGTCCACACTATGATGACAGGACTCGCTGCTAACCTCAAGGACATCAACGACACCAGGAAGACTGCCATCATCAATAATGAGCTGAAGAGACTGGGAGTGGATATCGCCACTCTCCAGGAAACATGGTTGGCTGACGCAGGCACACTGAGAGAGAAGGACTACACGTTCTACTGGCAGGGAAAGGGCAGTGACGAACACAGGGAACACGGAGTGGGCTTCGCAGTGAAGAACACCTTGCTGAAGATGGTGGAACCGAGCAGCACTGGCTCTGCACGACTCCTCACCCTCCGCCTGAACACCACTCAAGGCCCAGTCACCCTCGTCAGTGTGTATGCCCCAACACTGACAGCCACACCAGAGGGAAAAGACGAGTTCTACGAGAATCTCGCAACAACTGTCAGGATCGTCCCCAACTCTGAACAACTCATTCTCCTTGGAGACTTCAATGCCAGAGTGGGTGCTGACCACGACTCCTGGCCCTCCTGTCTTGGACCTTTTGGCGTGGGAAGAATGAATGACAACGGACAGCGGCTGCTCGAGTTCTGCACATATCACGATTTGTGCATCACAAACTCGTTCTTCAAGACCAAGCCCCAACACAAGGTTTCCTGGCAACATCCGCGCTCAAAGCACTGGCACCAGCTGGACTTGATCCTGACCAGGCGTACCTCACTGAAGAACGTGCTAATCACCCGTTCGTTCCAGAGTGCAGATTGCGACACAGACCATTCATTGGTGTGTTGCAAGGTCAAGCTGCAGCTGAAGAAATTCCATCGTGGTAGACAACCTGGAAAGGCACGGATTGACACCAGCAAGATGGCTCAACCAGAACTTGTTGAGCAGTTTGCCTCCACCTTTGAGAAGGAACTTGGTGTACCACAAGAAGGAGAATCTGCAAAGCAGAAGTGGGAAGAGCTGCGAAACACCATCCACCGCACAGCCTTGGCTACCTTTGGGAGGAAGACCTCGAAGTCACAGGACTGGTTTGATGCCAAGTTGACCAAGATTACCCCCGTCATTGAAGCCAAGCGCTCAGCACTTGCTGAGTACAAGAAGTACCCAAACGAGAAGAATCTCCAGATTCTCAGGGCTGCGAGAAGCAAAGTTCAGCAGACTGCTTGGCGCTGTGCCAACGAGTACTGGACTCAGCTCAGCCAAGACATTCAAACCGCTGCCATAACAGGGAACATCCGTGGTATGTACGATGGCATCAAGAAAGCACTTGGTCCGGCTCAGAGCAAGACGGTCCCCCTCAAATCCTCCACTGGGGAGATGATCACAGAAAACAACAAGCAGATGGAGAGATGGGTGGAACACTACTCCAACCTCTACTCCAGACAGAACACCGTGACACCGTCAGCCCTTGATGCCATCGACTGCCTACCATCCATGGACAAACTTGACGCCAAGCCAACCATCGACGAACTCAGCAAGGCCATTGATAGCTTGGCCGCTGGCAAGGCACCCGGCAACGACGGCATACCCCCTGACCTGATCAAGCACTGCAAGACCGCCCTACTGCTGCCATTGCATGACGTCCTCTGCCAGTGTTGGAAGGAAGGTGCCGTACCACAGGACATGAGGGACGCCAAGATCATCACCCTCTACAAAAACAAAGGGGAGAGAAGCGACTGCAACAACTACAGGGGCATCTCCCTCCTCAGCGTTGTTGGCAAAGTCTACGCACGAGTTGTTCTCGTTCGTCTACAGAAGCTTGCCGAACGTGTCTACCCCGAGTCTCAGTGTGGCTTCCGCGCTGAGCAATCGACGGTAGACATGATATTCTCCATCCGCCAACTCCAGGAGAAATGCAGAGAACAGAACATGCCCCTGTATGTCGCCTTCATCGACCTCACCAAAGCGTTCGATCTGGTCAGCAGAGAGGGCCTTTTCAAGATCCTGCCAAAGACAGGATGCCCACCAAAGTTGCAAAGCCTCATTGAATCGTCTCACACCAACATGCAGGGGATAGTGCAGCACGATGGCAATATCTCAGAGCCATTCAACATACGCAGCGGAGTGAAACAGCGCCGTGTACTTGTGCCAACTCTCTTTGGGATTTTCTTTGCTATGCTCCTGAGGCATGCCTTCAGCACAGCAACAGAGGGAATCTACCTGCACACAAGATCTGACAGCAGGCTTTTCAACCTCGCCCGCCTGAAAGCCAGAACCAAAGTACGCGAGGCTCTAATCAGAGACATGCTGTTCGCAGACGACGCTGCAGTCGCAACCCACACACAGCAGGAGCTTCAGACCCTGATGGACCGCTTCTCCCAGGCATGCAAGGACTTCGGGCTTACCATCAGCCTGAAGAAGACTAACGTCTTGGCGCAAGGCACGGAAGCACCACCAACCATCACCATTGACAACTACGAGCTGGAGGTCGTGAATCAGTTCACGTACCTGGGGTCCACGATCAGCAACAACCTCTCCCTTGATACAGAGATCAACAAGAGGATTGGAAAATCAGCCTTCACACTCGCTCGCCTCACCACACGAGTGTGGGAGAATCCCAAACTCTCTGTCAAGACGAAGATGGCAGTGTACAACGCCTGCGTCATCAGCACACTGCTCTATGGGAGTGAGACGTGGACAACATACGCCCGGCAGGAAAACAGACTAAACTCCTTCCACTTGCGCTGCATTCGCCACATCCTGGACATATCCTGGCAGGACAAAGTGCCCAACACAGAAGTTCTGTCCCACGCCGGCCTTCCCTCGATGTTCACTCTACTCAGGCAGCGCAGGCTCCGCTGGCTAGGCCACGTTCACCGTATGGAGGATGGCAGAATCCCCAAAGACGTCCTCTATGGAGAACTGGCAACTGGCAGGAGAGACGTTGGCCGCCCACAGCTGCGCTTTAGAGACGTCTGCAAGAGAGACATGAAGGCCCTGGAGATCAACACAGAGCGCTGGGAGGACCCTGCAACGCACCGCTCCAAATGGAGAGGCACCCTGACCAGACAGCTCAAGGCGGGTGAAGAGAGACTGACTGCGGCAGCAGATGAAAAAAGGACCCGCAGGAAGAACCGCCACAGACCCATCAGCACGGAGACCACCCACAAGTGCGACCTGTGTGACAGGGACTGCCATTCGCGCATCGGCCTGTTCAGCCACAGGCGGTGCTGTTCCAGCAGAGTAGACGTTTAGGATTCTCTTCCATGGTCATCATAGACCGACGGAGGCCGACGACATTTAAAAACTGCATCTGGTGGTTACTTGTGTTAGCTTTGTCTAATATTTAAATTTGTTTGATGATGTAAAACATTTAAGTGTGACAAAAATACAAAAAAAAAAAAAAGAGAAATCAGGAAGGGGGCAAACACTTTTTCACACCACTGCATCCTTTGATCCCGATCAAATTTTGCCATGAGTTACACACATGATGTTTGTCAATTTAAAAGATAACTTTTCACATAATTTAAGTTGTCAGCTGTCGTATAATAACAGAGTAGTATTTAGTTTTTGTTTCAACAATTAGTGGACAACAACTCCCATCATCCCACATCACTAAACATGAGCATGGCGGAAGATGTCTAAAACCTCACCTCCTGTTTCCTCACCAATGAAAAAAGGATCCCAAGAGGAGAAAAACACAAAGGTATTGTTTTGTATTGTGAGAGCTGCAACTGATCCAGAGGACTGAGTTATTTCCCCCTGGGCTCGCTTTGAAAAGAAGACGTAAGCTCCGTCCATCTGTGTTTGTAGTTTTTTAATTCACGTATTTTCATAACCTTATACCTAAACAGTTAAACAGCCTACACTGTTATTTACTTGGAAAAATATCTTTTAAACTGACAAACATCATATGTGTAACTCGTGGCAAAATTTGATCAGGATCAAAAGATAATTTCACTCTTGCCATTCATTTCAATGGAGAATTTTTTCGATTTAAGGTTCCATATGCAGAAGTAGAGGGGGTGTGACTTAAGTTCTCTATTCCCACTCCTAGAAGTAACTTAAAGGCTTTATCAGGGAAGACAACTCTGACGAATAAGGCTAAGGTAAGCAACTTCAACTAGTGATTAGTTTGCTCTGTAATAAAACTTACAGATCATTCAGCTTAAGGCATCTAAAATACTTCTAATTAAATTTTGTTATACGGTATTCCATTTTATAAGACAAATACATTGAGGAGTGAAAGAAACAACCATGAAAATAAGCAAGAAAAACTCTATGCAAGAGAATGAAAATTATGTAAATGATGCAAACAATTTCAATTAGGGCTGTGCAATATGACCAAAATTTCATATATGATATAAGTCATTTTATATCACGATAACGATATATATCACAATATACACTGTCTGTAAATTCTACAGTTTAGATATAATAATCACATAAGGACCACCTTTTATTTATTACATTTTTCCACGCACTTTTTTCTCTCATAATTTTGCAGTGTTGTTAGAAAACTGTTTTTTAATGCGCATTTGAGAGTTGATTCTTATAAATTTAGGATTTTTCTTCTAAATCAAACTGTATATGAATAAAAAGTAAACATCAATGAGTTAAATAATTTTCTGAGCCTGAGGAGAGTAGCAATAACTTGGAAAAAAATGTCAGTCTGAAAATGAGAAAATTGCCCATCACTGCCATCTAGGGCTGCAACTAAAGATTATTTTAGTAGTCGACTCATCTAACGACTATTTTTTTCCAACTAGTCGACTAATCGCATTTATTTTTCTCATGTCCACCATCTCTGTTTCTTGTTGGGGTTCTCGTCTAGTGCATATTCTAACACAGCTGCTGTTTGTCACGCCGCGCCATTCATCAGCGGCGCCACCTGCTCACGCACCTGCTACTCGTCAGCGGCGAAGGATAAAAGCCGCCTCGCCCTGAGCGTCGGCCTGAAGCCGTAGACTTCGTTTCCTTTGCATGGACTTCTACCACATTCCCTTCAGCATCCTCTTTACCGGTAAGAAGTTCACTTACCTCATCTCTCCAGTCTGCTCCCCTGTGCACAGGTGGATTCCTCGGCGGCGGACAATCCCGTCCCTCGTCTCTCCTCGCTGCTGCACCGAGCCCTGCAGGTGGCTGTCTCCCGGGCTTCCATCCTTGAAGCGCCAGTCATCTGCCCAAACAAGTAAGCTTCTCTCCCTCGCCTATTCTCCTCCCGTGTTGGTGTGTGCTCATCACCCTGTGTCTGATTTCTCCCATAGGGTTGCCGGCTGAACGGTCTCCTGCCTCTGGGTCCGAAGCAGACGCCCCCACCAACACATTAACATTCTGCAGACACGCACCCAAACATCCCTGTTGTTAATAAACAGTTTGAACTACTCTGAGCCTGTGTGTGTGCGTCTCCTGAGCCGAACGTTATGTCAGTACGGCTTCAGCAGAGCGGCTCGGCGGACGGCGGGCTCGCACACCGGTTTACCATCCTCGAGGCTCGGGTGGATCAGATTGTTTATCAGCAACAGGTGGTTCTTAACCAATTATTAGAACTGACTAACCGATTGAACCGCTTGGACCCCCAACAGCCGTTCCTCCCGACTCGCCAGGGTGGCGCGGCTCCTGCTGTTCCAGCGGCCGTCCAGCCGGCTCCAGTGGCACCGGTTCGGCTCACGCCGATTCCGACCCCCGCCCGCTTTAGCGGTAAGCTCGGCGGAGCGCGGGGGTTTATTATGCAGTGTGAGTCCGTGTTCCACCGTGTGCCCGGAGATTTTCCCTCGGATCACAGCCGAATTGGTTACATAGGGAATCTTCTGGAGGGGCGTGCGTTAACTTGGACCTACGCCGTAATGGCGAGGCCCAGTTATGCCACCCTCACCTATGACCAATTCGTGAGGCGCTTTCTGGAGGTCTTTGACCACTCACAAACCGAAACGGTCCAGGTCGATCGGCTTCTCGCTCTCCAGCAGGGAAGCCGGTCGGCAGCGGACTACGCGGTCGACTTCCGGGTAGCGGCGGAGGAATTGGGCTGGGAGGAACGCTCCCTCTGTGGCCTGTTCCTCCGCAGCCTCAATAGTGATCTGAGGGATGAACTGGCTGGTCGGGATATCCCTGGGACGCTAGCGGAGCTGACGTCCTTAGCGATAAGTTTGGATAACAGGCTGCGCGAGCGCTCCTCGGGGCGGAGGTCTTCTTCTTCTCGCCCTCGTGGAGCCTCGCCGCACCTGTTCCAAGCTCGCCCCCTGGCGGCGCCGCCAGCATCGCGCCCCGAGGAGTCGGAGCCGATGGTGACGGGCTGGACTAAACTTTCCCCTGTGGAGAAACAACGCCGCCGTGAGTTGGGCCTCTGCATGTATTGCGGAGGCGACCAACACACCGTGGAGTGTTGTCCACGGAAAGCCAGTCGGTGGGGTCCGCGAGTCACTGTTGGAAGCCTCGCGGATGTCAATCGGTTAGGATCACTGACTCAATTGAAGCTGCCCATCCGTTTCTGCCATAACCCTACTGGGCACCTCACCCACGCACTGGTGGATTCGGGCGCAGAAGGCAGCTTCATTTCACAAAGCCTGGCAACCCGATTGGGCATCCGCTGCCAGGCACTCAATACTCCCATCTCCCTAATCCACCTCTCCCGTGCCACCCTCGGGAGAGTGACACATCAAACTGTTCCCCTACCGGTCATCATCTCGGGAAACCACCGGGAGGAAATGACCTTTTACGTCCTTCCCAACTCTGTGTCGCCCGTCATCCTGGGGTATCCCTGGCTCCGCCTTCACAATCCGGTCCTGGATTGGAAATCAGCTGGGATCTCGGCATGGAGTACGTTCTGTATGGGCACCTGCCTTCAGTCCGCTGCCTGCTCTCCGTCCGCTCCTCCCCCTGCGACGGACGCTGCACCCCCGGACCTGTCTCTGGTGCCCCCAGAATTTCACGACCTGGGTATGGTGTTCAGCAAAGCGAAAGCTATGTCTCTTCCCCCTCATCGGCCCTATGACTGCGCCATCAACCTCCGCCAGGGGGCTCCCTTACCTTCTGGTCGCCTTTATAGCCTGTCTGCGCCGGAGAAGGAGACGATGAACGCCTACCTGAAGGAATCTTTAAGTGCTGGGATTATCCGCCCATCATCGTCACCCGTGGGGGCAGGGTTCTTCTTCGTGGGGAAAAAGGATGGGTCCCTCCGCCCTTGTATCGACTACCGGGCCCTCAATAATATCACGGAGAAGGACCGTTACACCCTGCCTCTCATGGACACTGCTTTCCACTCCCTCCAGGGGGCGACCTGGTTCACCAAGCTGGACCTACGCAGCGCTTACCACCTCGTCCGGATCCGGGAGGGAGATGAGTGGAAAACGGCCTTCCGTACCCCGAACGGCCACTTTGAATATCTGGTGATGCCGTTCGGGTTGACCAACGCTCCTGCAGTCTTCCAGCGCCTCATAAATGACGTCCTCCGGGACTTCATTGGCCTTTTTGTGTTCGTCTACCTGGACGATATTCTCATCTTCTCCAAGTCCAGGGATGAGCACCAGGTCCACGTGAGGCGGGTCCTCCAAAGGCTGCTGGAGAACCGTCTGTACGTTAAGGCAGAAAAGTGTGAATTTTACGCCAGGAGCACGTCCTTCCTGGGGTTCATCATCGCCCACGATAGGGTGCTCCCCGACCCAGAGAAGGTAAAGGCGGTGGTGGAATGGCCCACACCTGCATCCCGGAGACAGGTGCAGCAATTTGTTGGCTTCGCCAATTTCTACCGCCGCTTTGTCCCCAACTTCAGTGCCATCGTGGGACCACTGACCCGCCTCACGTCCCCGAAGGTCCCGTTCCGGTGGACCGAAGAGGTCGCTGCCGCCTTTGAGGCGCTGAAGGCGGAATTCTCCTCCTCCCGGGTCCTTCGCCAGGTCGACCCCGCGCTGCAGTGCATTGTAGAGGTAGACGCCTCGGACACGGGAGTGGGAGCAGTGCTGTCCCAGCGGTCACCGGACGATGGCGCCAAGCGACCGTGCGCCTTCTTCTCCCGGCGCTTGTCCCCGGCGGAGAGAAACTACGATGTGGGGGACAGAGAGCTCTTGGCCATCAAGCTCGCCCTGCAGGAGTGGCGCCACTGGTTGGAGGGGGCAAGCCTGCCGTTTGTGGTCCTCACGGACCACAAGAACTTGGAATACTTACGATCTGCCAAGCGCCTGAACGCCCGCCAGGCGCGCTGGTCCCTGTTCTTCGCCAGGTTCCAATTTTCCATCACCTTCAGGCCTGGCTCTAAGAACGTCCTGCCTGACGCCCTCTCCAGGCAGTTCGCCCCCGTGGAGTCGGAGGAGGCGCCCCACTCCATCCTGCCCAGGTCGTGCGTCGTGGGAGCCATCTCGTGGGACATTGGGAGCAAGATCCGGAAGGCACAGCAGGTGGAACCTGACCCTGGCGGCGGACCGGAGGGGAGGCTGTTCGTGCCATCCGCGGTCCGAGGAGAGGTCATCCACTGGCTCCACACCTCCAAGCTCACCTGTCACCCTGGCACCTCCCGGATGATAGATCTCCTCCAACGGTCCTTTTGGTGGCCAGGCCTGCGGAGGGATGCAGCCCGCTACGCCCGGGCTTGCCCAATCTGTGCCACCTGCAAATCGGGAAATGCCCCTCCAGCGGGTCTGCTCCAGCCCCTGCCCGTCCCTGGCAGGCCCTGGTCGCACATCGCTCTGGATTTCGTCACCGGACTCCCCATCTCCAACTCCTATGACACCATCCTGACCATCGTGGACCGCTTCTCCAAGGCCGTGCACTTCATCCCCCTGCGAGGCCTCCCTACTGCCCTGGAGACGGCGGACCTCCTCGTCCAACACGTGGTCAGGCTGCATGGGATTCCGGTGGACGTGGTCTCGGACCGGGGCCCCCAGTTTTCATCTGAGGTTTGGAGGTCATTCTGCAACGCCATCGGAGCCAAGGTGAGCCTCTCCTCCGGCCATCACCCCCAATCCAACGGGCAGTGTGAGAGGACCAACCAGGAGCTGGAGGCTGCGCTCCGCTGTGTGTCCAGATCCAAACCCGCGTCCTGGAGCAACCATCTTGCCTGGGTTGAATATGCCCACAACACCGCTCGCTCTTCTGCTACAGGGATGTCCCCCTTCAAAGCGTCCCTGGGTTACGACCCCCCGCTGTTTCCGGAGCAGGAGAGTGAGGTAACTGTCCCGTCAGTTAGGGCCCATCTCAGGCAGTTCCGCTCCACCTGGGCTGCCGCGCGCCATGCGCTATTACGCACAGCGGAGCGCAACAGGACTGTGGCGGACCGGCGTAGGAGACCTGCCCCGGCGTACAGAGTTGGGCAGCTTGTTTACATTTCCACCCAGGACGTCACTCTAAAAGGCGAGAGGAGAAAGCTGGCACAGCGCTTCATGGGTCCCTACCCCATCACCCGGATCATCAACCCGGTGGCTGTGCGCGTGGCTATTCCCCCCTCCCTCCGCATTCATCCTACTTTCCACGTGTCGAAGGTGAAACTGGCGGTTTCTGACCCCCTTTGCCCTCCTCCTGCAGCGCAACCCGCGCCCCGGATGATTGGTGGCCATCCGGCCTGGTCCGCTTCCTCCATCCTGGACTCCCGGCGCCGGGGTCGTGGGTTGCAATACTTGGTGGACTGGGAGGGCTATGGGCCCGAGCATCGACAGTGGGTGCCCCCGTCGTTTGTGTTGGACCCATCGCTCATCGCGGACTTCCACCGAGCGCACCCGGATAAGCCATCGCCAGGAGGCGCTGCTAGAGGGGGGAGTACTGTCACGCCGCGCCATTCATCAGCGGCGCCACCTGCTCACGCACCTGCTACTCGTCAGCGGCGAAGGATAAAAGCCGCCTCGCCCTGAGCGTCGGCCTGAAGCCGTAGACTTCGTTTCCTTTGCATGGACTTCTACCACATTCCCTTCAGCATCCTCTTTACCGGTAAGAAGTTCACTTACCTCATCTCTCCAGTCTGCTCCCCTGTGCACAGGTGGATTCCTCGGCGGCGGACAATCCCGTCCCTCGTCTCTCCTCGCTGCTGCACCGAGCCCTGCAGGTGGCTGTCTCCCGGGCTTCCATCCTTGAAGCGCCAGTCATCTGCCCAAACAAGTAAGCTTCTCTCCCTCGCCTATTCTCCTCCCGTGTTGGTGTGTGCTCATCACCCTGTGTCTGATTTCTCCCATAGGGTTGCCGGCTGAACGGTCTCCTGCCTCTGGGTCCGAAGCAGACGCCCCCACCAACACATTAACATTCTGCAGACACGCACCCAAACATCCCTGTTGTTAATAAACAGTTTGAACTACTCTGAGCCTGTGTGTGTGCGTCTCCTGAGCCGAACGTTATGTCACTGTTTAATACCGCTTAACGTTCCGTCTCCTGTGGGCGGGAGGCATTTAAATACATTTTGTCTCAGCTGGACACAGTGTAACACAGTGTAACTAATATTGTGGATGAGGGCTAATATTACCAAAGATGAAAAAGAGATAGCAACTCCTGTAATGCAGTTATTTACTGCATTCAACACGTTAGCCATGATAGCTCAGCCCTTAGCAACCAGAGAGCTTATTGTCAAACAGATAAGCTAACAATAACAGCATGTACTAACAGTATTGTAATTTTTCTACCTTTAAAACTTCTGCAGCTGTTGAACCTGCTGTGGAAGTTCCCAAAATAACGTCATGCTTAGGCTTACATTATCCAACGGGGGGGCTCACCTGAAAATGTCTGAGCCTCCAATGGGTGTTTCGTTGCTAGCCTCGTCAGCAGCACGTCCGTGGCAGGAAATCGTTGCTTAGTTTTGTTTTGTCACATTTTGTCTTAGCTTTGTTCTGATTTGTAATCACTTTTCTTTTCTTTTTGAATTCTTAGATGGAACATGGGTGGGCAATACAAGCTGCAGCTTTAGCCATCACCCATTTCGAATAACTTATGCTGAATTGTATAATCTGAGGAGTTATTGTTTGACCTTGTTGGATTTTTTTCCCCCTTGTTATATTATTCTGTTCCTTTCTTTTAATCTTTTAATCTAATCTATCCGAAATAAAGATTCATTCATTCATTCACCGTGAGTAAATAACTCCGAAATCCTGATTCAGCTGAAGAGCTCCCGGTCCTCCTGTCTCCAGGTGAGTGAGTTTCATTTTCAAAGTAGTTTACTCTGCAATGGTGATACTTTCACTCCAGTGATGGCATAATCTCAAAACTAGAAGCTAGCTAGCTAGCTAGCTAGCCTCGGGCGCGAATGCGCAATTTTGTACGTACTCACCTCTTTCCATCCACTTTGTATGGATTTGCACCGCCCGTTCCCGTTTGATGTGAATGCACTTTAAAATGTTCCCAAACAACAGAAAGTTTGGGTCTGCTTCTTTTTCATTTAGACATTCGCCATACTCAGAGCTCCTGTTCTTCTTTGCTGGAAATTGTTCACACATGCCGGACAACAGAGGTGCTATTGCCCTCAGCAGTTCTGGTCGTGCATTGCACATCCAGTTGTGCATTTTAGTTACAGCTGAAGTACATTACCGTGGCATGCATAATAACTTTATAATGAAAGATTTGTTGGCAATAAAAATATTTGTCGACAAATTTTTATTGTTGATGTTATCGATAATGTCGACTAATCGTTTCAGCCCTACTGCCATCTAAAGATATAAATTAGCTGTTAGTTTAAATCAATGAAAATTTAAATGTAGAGCTACAGCCTGAAGATACCATTCTGGCCTGATTTAACCTGTTTGCTTCCTTGTGAAAATATTTCAGATTGGTAATGATCTGAAAATGAAAGGCACAAAAGGTAAAGTAATAAAATGATGACTTCAACTTTATTCATTATTGTTACTTGACTAATTAAAATTATTAGAAATCAAGCACATTACATTAAAAACCAACTTCCTCTTCCAACAAGTTTTAATTTATTTATTATATGTGTATGTGCCGCAGTAATTTAGCAGTAATTTAAACCAAAGAAACGATGGTCTGATACACTGTTTCCTATTAGCAACAACTTAACATTGTCATTTAGCATTTGCTGTTCAAGCGTGAGATGGTGTTAATGTTGCTTACCTCCAATTAAAATGAGGTTAGGGGACTATCCTCTCCGACACAGACCGGTGGGAAACAGTCTCACATCCCTGGCAAACAGAAGTAGTGGCTATTTGACCAAACTATTAAACTGGAGTTAGCTGCTGTGCTAATCACCAGAATGTAGCCTGGCTGCCCATCCACACAGCTGTTCCGCTGCACGTACTGTGGGGGAGAGGCAGGGCACTGACAAGTAGTGTGCGAGAAACTTTGCTGAAGAAATGGGGTAATGTGTGTTTTAAATCCCAATATAGACGATAAAGTTTTAAATAAAACAATACACGTTTTTGTCATCCAATATATAGCATCATATCGCACAGCCCTAATGTCAATAACTAATTTTAAGGTTTTTAATTACAGCTTGCCTTTATCACTATAGGATGTTGTTATTAATATTCAACAGTCTTGCAAGGTAGAAATGGCATCCTATACATAAGGAGGAACAGTGCTAAAGAATGGATGCAGGAAAATCTGCATTTTGACTTAAAGTGTGAATTAAAACTTTACAGTCAGACTTCTCACCAATTCTCTTTTAAAAAGTGTAGCGGCAACATCACAGTGATAGATAGTCACATTGTAATACAGTGTCAAGAAAATATTAATCATATAACAAGACAGCACTGTTTGAATCACACTATTTATTTACACCAACAAGCCTGGGCCAGAAAACACTGAAGATTTATTTTGGGTTTGCGAACTATGCAAATAAATGCTTCCAAATCTATCTGGGGCTTGGAGAATGTGTTTTATGAGGGTTGTAAAACTCCACACAAACACATAAAGCGAGCCTGTAAAAATAATGTGTGCTCTGCATAAATGCTCATTTGGACTAATGAATTAGGGGAGCGATGAACGGCTGCGTTAAAGTCCACATCCTCCCAGGGTGATGCCAACAGACACTTAATGTAAGATGTGCACGATTTGTAAAGATGTGTTTTTCTATGAAAGTGTGTTTGTGTGTGTGTGGGGGGGAGCTAAGCAGCTACTCTGCAGGTATTACTCAACCTTAACCTTTCAAATACTGTCAAATCAGGAGTCAAACATTCTAATAAACCACATCAGATATCTACAAATACAGTAACAGCAACAGTAGCCTAATACTGACTGTTCAGTGGAAGCTATTGTGCACAATTCCATCTGAGGAGGTTGTAATGGGGCTTTCCCAAATCAACTGGAAAGGTCCAAACTCAGTGTTTATGTGGATGGTTCAGCCAGATCTGCATGCCTATACTGGGATGAAAATTTATTCTTTCAGCTGACAGCAGCACATAATCGGAGGAGGAAGAGACAGTCAGAGAGAAACAGATGAGGCCTGAGAAAAAACAATCAGCCAAATGAGGGCACAGATAGAAAGACAACCTTTGACCACCAGCTGTCTGGGAGTCACCACCCAGCAGCATTTGTCAGTCTCTGTCCCCAGATGAACTGGCCCAAGGGTCAACTGTGTGTGTGTGTGTGTAAATACATACACTGTTGCAGACTTGTGCACATGTGCATTAGTGACTCTTGCAGTCTTTGTGTGCGTGGCCATGTGTAGGATCTGGTTGCTATCTGTGTCAAAGCTGGCTTTATCTCTCAGCCAGATAAGGTGAGTAAACAACTGCCCTGGGCTCTTGCGCTGACATGCGCACCAGCCTGCTGGCTTTTATCAATAACAGGGCTGGATGCACGGGGCCAAATGATTCAGGCAAGTCCCATGCTTTAGCAGCAGCCACAGGCCTGCAATGAAGTGCATATGTTGGTGATTATGTGTTACTATTACTACAGGTAGAGTCCAGCGTGTTGCATCAGCCTCCTGTGTGGGCAGCATGTATGGTTTTAATGCATCGGCTCAATCAGATCAGACCCCAAAGACGTGTCCATATATGTCAGACACAGAGGATTAGCCTAGTTTGTGCAGCTTTTGGCTCCACTTCAGTTCTCCCTCGGTCAAGCTGATAATTGGAGATTTATTCCCACCATCTATCAATTTATTAACCCTGATAAAAAGCTTTAAAACCATCCTTCCTCCCTCTCAACGGAATCAACGTGGCAAAACTGAGATTAAAAGGGTGCAAATCCACTTTGTGGTTTCATAAAAAAGCATATTCATCAATAAGCATCACTGACCTCAGCCTTATTATCTCAGCTTCTGCATGCTCAAGTGAAGCACTCTCAAATCTGACTTTGTTTGATAAACCGGGAGGTTAACAGAGAGAAAAAGCTGGCAAATTTCAGGCTTGAGAAATAAAAAAAACCCAAAACTAAAACATGTGATTAAAAAAATGAAATAAGGTTGGAAATCCTTACAGGGAAAATCCTCTTCAGAAAATGAGCTCACTGCTAATTAACCCTTTGTAATCTCACTGCTGTCATTTTTTACCTTGACATTGCAGTGATTATGTTATTACGGATCAGATATTTAACACATCTGCTGCCAGAATGTTCAGATTTTGCCATTTAGTGGCACAAGCATGCATGACTTTGCACCAGAAAAGTTTCAATCTCAGCAGGTTTAATTTAGAGACAAATTAGTTGTCAGTGACAGAAAATGACAAAGTTAACATTTTCAAGGGGTATCAAGATGATGAGCTCTGCCTGATCAAAATGTGAAGACAGCATATTTAAGATGCCCTGAGGTAGTCCAACCTAATGCCATATAGGCAACCCAGTCTCAGTTGCACATGCAACAAAGAATCAGATAAAATATGCAGGCTACTTTAAAAATGAAAAATTGTATGGTGTGGTATGGAGGCAATCAGCCTGTGGTACTGCTGAGGTGTTATGAAGGCCCAGATTGCTTTGATAGCGGCCTTCAGCTCCATTGTTGGGTCCAGTGTCTCTCATCTTCCTCTTGACAATACACCATATAGTCTCTGTGGGGTTTAGGTCAGGACAGTTTGCTGGCCAATCAAGCACAGTGATACCATGGTCATTAAACCAGATTTTGGAATTTTTGGCAGTGTGGGCAGGTGCCAAGTCCTGCTGGAAAATGAAATCAGCATCTCCATAAAGTTCGTCAGCAAAGGGAAGCATGAAATGCTCTAAAACTTCCTGGTCGACGACTGCGCTGAGTTTGGACTTGGTAAAACACAGCGGACCAACACCAGCAGATGACATGGCTCCTCAAATCATCACTGTGGAAACTTCACACTGGACCTCAAGCAACTTGGATTCTGTGGTTCTCCACTCTTCCTCCAGACTCTGGGACCTTGATTTCCAAATGAAATGCAAAATTTGCTTTCATCTGAAAAGTAAGTAGCCATATGGTCTTCAGCCATATAAGCATAATTAGCATAACTGACTACATTCTATTCATCTTAATTCAAACTCTCAATCATGTACTTTGTCTTGGATTGACGGCTCATGCATGATATGGCTTGATGCATTCTGCATAGATGCTGTAACACTGACATTGTGCTGTTGTGGTATGCTATCTTGGCTTTACAATATGTACATCACACAGTGTTTTCCTTCCATTTGAGCTTGAAATGAACACAGACTTGAGACACTTTTTGTTTTCCTACTTTGATATCATGCCACCAAACAAACGCGTCTTGTTTATGTCACTTGACCAAAAGAAGGTCATAAAGACTGAAGGTGCTGCCTTAAACAAAGCCTTGATTCACAGAATATGAATCGATCATTTTTTCTAATCAAGTTAGTTGATTTATTCGAGTAATCGTTTCAGCCCTACTGGAGAGTATATTTTCAGTGCAAATAAGGACATCATTGACCTCTATGCTGCCAGTTTTTTCTGGTGGAGTTTGAGGGGAGTCAGGTGGAAGTGGGGGAGCACTGCGTTGTCCTCCATGTCACAGAAATGATGGTAAAACTCATCAATATAATCCTCAAGGTCTTTTCGCTCAGTCAGGTGGGTTGGTGCAGTGAAAGTAGTCCAGAAAAAGGCAGTTCAGTTCAATTCAGTTATAAATTCTACAAAAACTACAGATGAATTGTTTACCATGCATCACTACATGTTGGATCTCGCACTGACTGAGCTCGTGTAATCTGGCAGTCAAAGCATCATCTTTCCCACGCACTGACCTCCATGGGTCATAACGACCTTGCCTGGATTGGTGGCACCACTATATTTCATATAATAAACTGGTGAAAAGGACTGCAGAACATTCAATTAACTGACAACTAATTTAATAGACCAAATTCTTATATGGTTCTATGCATAGCGCTAAAGTTGTCATGGTGACTACATATATAAGGTGTTAGTAAAAAAAAAAAAAAAATCACAGCTTTAACATGGTAAAACATGAGTTTTATGCACTGCAGACCTACAACTTCCCAAAACACCAGAGCAGATTGACAACCAGCTTTATTCATTAAAATGCAAACCCCGGTCAGTAAACTCAGCCACTTTTAAAGATGAAATGCCAGTGCAATGGCTGCCCTGCTGCCTATGGCTCTGTGGTGTTAAATGGAGAGGATGTTCATGTGGAGGGGCAAACCAGAGGAGCCTGCATCTGTTTGGCAGTCGCTCAGAAATGTCTAGCATTTCACACTACGCCTCTGGGAGCGCTGGCTTGAGCTCAGCCAGAAGTTTATGAAAAAAGAATGGAACGAAAGAGAGAACTGGGAAAGAGCAAAAAGCACGGGGGTGAGGTGGTGGGTAAGAGAGAAGAATGAGCTGGTTGACATGAGACGACAGAAGGAGAGATAGTGGAGAGGAGGCTGGTTGGTCAGCTGAAATGAAAAAGGCAGCCGGTTTAGATGGTGATGTGATGTTTTCCATTCCGCCTGTAGTTCCTGTGTAAGGGTGTGCTGGGGTTCTCCTAGGGCCCCCGGGGAGCCAGAGGGCCCTTTAAGGGATGTATGGGTAAATTCAGGTGAGAAACAGGTGTGGCCACATGTCAAAACACATGGCTATGACGATGGTATTAACACACCATCTGCATAGTACAAAGGTATACTGTATGTATCTGTGCAGACAGGTGAGGGTGTAAGTTTAAACCATGTACACAGTGTTAGATGACTGTGACTGTACATTTTATGCACTGTATGTGAGCACAAACGTGTGTATATTCCTTGGATTAACATGTGACAGCCGGCCCTGCCTTGAGTCAAGCCCAGTCCTCCACAACAAATCCTCTCCCCAGAGCCCAATCTATGGTTTGGTCTCTGTCTCAGCTGTCACCACGCCTGCACTGTCTGCCTCCTGTCAGCTTCACTGAGAAAATACACAGTGATTTATAACCATAACATAGGGTACACACAAAGCCACATATATACACTGACTTATATCTAAGCATTCAACTTTCCCCAATGTGGAAGGACAATTTATTTTGCTTTCAAAAGATTATAGTTTTGACAAAGTGAGGGGACACCAATAAGAAGTTATAAAATGTTTTGGACACGAATTTAGTTCAAGAAGTACTTTATTTGTTCTTCTGTGACTGCTTACAGAGCGTGCCCAGCTGCAGATATTACTTATGATGAGCATGATATGTTAATGGTTTGGTTTGCATGTATCATATTATTGATAATGAAGCAACCTTACTGAGCAAGCTCACATACTCCACACATCTTAATATCAGGGGCCCCTAATGAGAACTGACCAACAATTAAATGGCCAGGTAGAAGTAAGTCCCCCTTCCCAAAAATGGAATCCCTCAGTCAACGTTTCTGTGTGAATTTGAAGTCAATCTGATCAAAAATGTAGAAGCTATAGTGGCGACAACAGAAAAAGGACCCCTGCTCAAAATAAATGGAACTCATTAGATATGATTGAAAACTGAATGCATCAAAGGTAGGGCTAGGGGATTAACCAAATTAAAACTAAATCAGACCATTGGGACATAAAACAGACAATCTTTATTAAATTATTATGCTTATTTAGGGCCAAATCACCATAGTGATATATTCATTAATGCTGCACTCTCATGAAGAGGAAAAGGAGTACTGGGAAAAGAAATAAAACCCACAAAACCAACTTGAAAGCTTCAAATAACCATGATACTGATTTAAGGTCAAACTGCCCAGCCATAGTCCAAGGTATTGATGACTTAAAGCTCCTGTATAAATTTGAAGTCAATCCAATCAGAAATGTAGAAGCTATGGTGGTGACAACATATTGTTATACTAACAGCCGGGTCAAAAACATTATACTCTATGCAACTTTGTTGTATGACTGAGCGATATGGCCCTGCCACATCAGATTCTTCATCTGATGTGGCGTGTCTTGGGCACTTTTTTGTTGTATGTGGCGCTGTGTGAAAATGAAGTCACTAACTTTAACCTGCTTTGTGACTGGTGTTTTAGGGCTAATTTCTCTTTAAGCCGTTGCTTGCAGTGAAACACACTGCTCCCACTCGGCTAAGTGTTTCATTTTAAGGTTTGTTGTGGCACTGCCTTTAGTTGCCAATGCCTTTAAACAGACTTTGCAAGCAGGGAATGGTTTGTTCATCATCAGAAAGTGTGAACCCGAATCAATTCCATATGACAGCAGTAATGCTGCTTTTGTAAGGAACAAGATCCTCCCTTTTCTCCATAAGTACTGCCATGTTTCATGTGGGTTTATGTTGGAGAGAAATGGGGGATGGGCTTAGTACTGGAGGCTACTGTATTTACTCTAGTGAAAATAAATACACACGCACACACACAAAAATCGATTTTCATTTTTAATAAAAAGTCTTCCAAACAAACATATGCAAATACTGATATAAATCATTTTATTGTACAGCTCTATGCGTGGAGTACAAAAAATGTAAAATACCAGAATGATTAGAAAGTCACTGGAAAGTATCAGTATAAGATGCAACCGTCAAACTTCCTGACCCAAAGCAAAAACAGTATTCCCGGCAGTATAACCAACTGATTAAGAACGTTCCCTTGATTTCTATATATGACTTTGCTTCAGTCCTTATATACTGTACACACAGCTCTGACTTATAGTCATTATACAGAGCAACTGCAGGTATGATTAGTCTGCCATCTTTGTGCATGCCATTCATAATGTTGCTGATGCATGTTCAACCAATAAAACAATCAAGTAAACATATTTATAAAGACTTCCAGAAGCAAAGTGAGCCAGAATTCTTTCACTTTGCTTTGCATCCACTGTTAGACCCTCCTCAGTCATACTGCGCTCTAACTCAGGCCCTGCAGGAAGGAGGTGGCAACGTGTTTATTTTACTGTGGGATGAATCTGGCCATCATTATCTCACACTGCAGAAGGAGTGTTGTAAACAGATGCTTGCGGCCCACTCGGCTGCTGTAGTGCGTCTGTCTGAGGCAGCAGCAGGAGTGCGAAAGAGGATCTAAGGATACTGAGGTCAGAGGCATGAGAAAGGGAACAGACTGTGGCAAAATTTAGCCATGCAGTGGCTGGAGGTTGAAAAGGGAATTTTTAGGAAAAATATGGAAAAATATGAAACTGATTTTTGAGGTTACAAGGGGGTGAGAAAGAGTGTGGTCTTTGGATGACTGTATTTTGGGAGAGCTTCTGCCACAGTGTACACTTACTGTACATCTAGACCAAGGGACTGGGGCAGGATTATACACAATACTAGCAACAATGCCCGGTGAATACGGCACAGTGTTTAATCCTGATACTACAACAGCAATATCAAGGACCTGCTGACCAGCGTCCGCCTCTTCCACAGATCAGCTGGGCTGCAATGAATATATAGCTTATGCTGAACTGACATGCACCTCTCCAGAAATGTAACTACATGTTGTGGCATCATTTTGAATAGGATGGCCTTCCATACAGTTGGTCCCTTTCCCAGATAACACCATACATGCGACAATGTTGGCATTACATAATGTTGTGTGTAGTATTTACACAAAAAATTAATGTTTCCAAATGTCAGGTAATGAGTTGTTTTTGTGTAGCTTTCAAGGAGGGTTATTGCTCCAGTATTCCTACATTCTCAAGGGTATGTAAAGTGTTAAACATGTGTTAAATGTTTTTTCATATCAGGTTTTTATTGCACACAGTAAAATGCACCACAGACAGACAGACAGACAGATAGATAGAATTCATGGTTCCATTTACCACAGCAAGTCCTCCAGGACCTGAAGTAGCAAAACAGCCCTAGACCATCACACTACTAACTAACTAACTAACTAACCTGCACTTATATAGCGCTTTTCTAGTCACAAAGACCACTCAAAGCGCTTTCATTAATACTAACCCTCTATTCTAAGGGCCTATAGGAAACAGATATCTAGGGACAATTTAGAACAGCCAATTAACCTAACATGCATGTTTTTGGCATGTGGGAGGAAACCGGAGAAATCCCGGAGTAAACCCACGCAACACGCCACCACCATATTTTACTGTTGGTATGATGTCCCTTTTCTGAAATGCTGTGTTACTTTTACGCCAGATGTTATGCGACACACACCTTCCAAAAAGTTCAACTTTTGTCTTGTCAGTCCATAAAGTATTTTCCCAAAAGTCATCAAGATATTTTCTGGCCAAACTGAGACAAGCCTTTATGCTGTTTTTGCTCAGCAGTGGTTTTTGTCTTGGAACTCTGCCATGCAGGCCATTTTTGACCATAAGTAAAATATGGTGGTGGTAGTGTGATGCTCTGGAGCTGTTTTGCTGCTTCAGGACCTGGAAGACTTGCTGTGGTAAATGGAACCATGAATTCTGCTGTCTACCAAAAACTCCTGAAGAAGAATGTCCGGCCATCTGTTTGTGACCTCAAGCTGAAGCGCACTTGGGTTCTGCAGCAGAACAATGATCTAAAACATTGTGCAACAGGAGGAGCGCCATGTTGAACCCGCGGTGCCGTAAAGGACAGTGATGGCACATGGGTGAAGCAGCTGCTGAGACTCATCCTGTTAATCAGGCAGACTGGACTCGGCTCCCTGCAAGGACTGCGATCAGCCAGTCCAGCGCCCCCCGTGCGCACATCGTGTTTTCCATGTATCGATGTCCGAAACACGAAACCTCCTGACTGAAAAATGCACTTTTTTGAGAAAACTATAAACAACGTTTTTTTTCTTGCAGAGTGCTATGCTATTTTTTCCATCAGAATAATTTTCTGTCACAATAAAGGGTGGGACAGATAGATATGAGCAGCCTTCCTTGTTCTCATCATCCAAAGTGAAATCCACAAATCAGAAAATCCTGCAGATAGGAGGTTTTGCATTTCAGCCATCGATATGCTGAATTATCCTTTAGAGCTACGCAATCATGGCAACATTATAGTATAATTTTTTAAGCATTAAATCATCAGTATTGTCTTTTTCGGGTCAAATTTGGTGCTTTTCACTTCCTTGTTTTGTTTGCAGAACACTCTGGTGACTGCCAGGTCATGATGCTGCATATTATCCAATCAGTACGGAGTCAATCCAAAGCCCCACCCACACTTATAGAAGCCAGGGCATGGAAAAAAACACAGCGGTGGCTAAACTTTTATTGATAAACACATATTTTCACTGAGCAACTCCAAGCTCGGGGATGCACACCCTTGTAACCTCAGCAGAACACTTATAAAACCTGAGGCCAGTCTGACAAATGGTTTGGAAGATATCTGAGGAACACACACACAAAAAACCAAACAGAGATATCTGGGATTTATAGAGGGCCTGCACCGACGTCACACGGGTCACGTGTCTTTTGTTTACTGTGCCATTTTGGATGGCAACGAACAGTCAAATCACCAACAGCGAGCGTGAGTGAGTGTAATCAACGAGATAAATGGCTACACACAAATCAACACCGTGGTCCAACGATGAGGTGCAGACTTTTCTGTGCTTGGTAGCTGACTAAAGAAATCCAGAGGGAGCTGGACGGAGCAACCTGAAAAGAATTCACAGCCACCGACCGGCGAAGGCAGACGAGAGGCAGAGTGGCGTCAACCCGACCACGGCATCATCATTGTTGAAAACAGTGATAGAGGATGGTGAGTGATGTAATATTATGCATCTTTGTCGTTATTTATCCCAGTGGTGGAAAGCTCACTTTGAACAAACAACACTGTTGTCTCCTGTATGCAGACAATGAGCTAGCTAGTTAGCCATCAATGCTAACTCTCTGTGCTCTGCTTGTATTTTGTGCTTGTGTCGACAACATCTGACGAAATAAGCTAGTGTTAATCCTGGTTAAAAAGTAGTTTTTTACATGTTGCACTTTTGTGCTGTGCATGTACTTAAGTTGTGTGTGTATTTTCATTCTAGAGTCCCACCGCAGGCTGAAAATCTGCTGAACTGGGACCAATAGCACATTCAGTTGCTTCTCAGTGAGACAGGAGAGCATGAAACGGGAACAGGTTAAGTGGACCCCTGACCATGTGAGCACCCCAAGTGGACCCCGGGGTCCAATCTGTACATGTACAAGTACATTTTCAATCTAGTGATTTACAAACTGATTCAGAGCTTTCTAAAGCCTCATTCTGAACATTATTGTCCCACATACCTATTCTGTGTATTTTCATCTGGGGGCAGCCAGCAGTGACAAGCAGCAGCGGTGGAGAAGAAAAGTCTTTTGAAAGCAGAAACGGAGCCAAAACCTTCTCCGGGTCAGCTTAGTTGTCATCTTACATATACAGTATCTCACAGAAGTGAGGACACCCCTCATATTTTTGTAAATATTTTATTGTATCTTTTCAAGGGACAACACTGAAGATATGACACTTTGATACGATTTAAAGTAGTCAGTGTACAGCTTGTATAATAGTGTAAATTTGCTGTCCCCTCAAAATAACTCAACACACAGCCATTAATGTCTAAACCGCTGGCAACAAAAGTGAGTACACCCCAGAGTGAAAATGTCCAAATTGTGCCCAAAGTGTCAATATTCTGTGTGGCCACCATTATTTTCCAGCACTGCCTTAACTCTCTTGGGCATGGAGTTCACTAGAGCTTCACAGGTTGCCACTGGAATCCCCTACCACTCCTCCATGACGGCATCACGGAGCTGGTGGATGTTAGAGACCTTGTGCTCCTTCCTTTTGTTTGAGAATGCCCCACAGATACTCAATAGGGTTTAGGTCTGGAGACATGCTTGGCCAGTCCATCACCTTTAGCCTCAGTTTCTTCAGTAAGGCAGTGGTCATCTTGGAGGTGTGTTTGGGGTCGTTATCATGTTGGAATACTGCCCTGCAGCCCAGTTTCCAAAAGGAGGGGATCATGCTCTGCTTCTGTACGTCACAGTACATGTTGGCATTCATGGTTCCCTCAATGAAATGCAGCTCCCCAGTGCCGGCAGCACTCATGCAGCCCCAAACCATGACACTCCCACCACCATGTTTGACTGTAGGCAAGACACGTTTGTCTTTGTACTCTTCACCTGGTTGCTGCCGCACACACTTGACACCATCTGAACCAGATAAGTGTATCTTGGTCTCATCAGACCACCGGACATGGTTCCAGTAATCCATGTCCTTAGTCTGTTTGTCTTCAGCAAACTGTTTGTGGGCTTTCTTGTGCATCATCTTTAAAAGGGGCTTCCTTCTGGGACGACAGCCATGCAGACCAATTTGATGCAGTGTGCGACGTATGGTCTGAGCAATGACAGGCCAACCCTCCACCCCCACCCCTTCAACATCTGCAGCAATGTTGACAGCACTCATACATCTATTTTCAAAAGACAACCTCTGGATATGACACTGAGCATGTGCACTCAACTTCTTTGGTCGACCATGGCGAGGCCTGTTCTGAGTGGAACCTGTCCTGTTAAACTGCTGTATGGTGTTGGCCACCATGCTGCAGCTCAGTTTCAGGGTGTTGACAATCTTCTTATAGCCTAGGCATCTTTATGTAGAGCAACAATTCTTTTTTTCAGATTGTCAGAGAGTTCTTTGCCATGAGGTGCCATGTTGAACTTCCAGTGACCAGTATGAGAGAGTGTGAGAGCGATAACACCAAATTTAACACACCTGCTCCCCATTCACACCTGAGACCTTGTAACAGTAACAAGTCACAAGAAACCAGGAAGGGAAAATGGCTAATTGGACACAATTTGGACATTTTCAGTTAGGGGTGTACTCACTTTTGTTGCCAGCAGTTTAGCTATTAATGGCTTTGTGTTGAATTATTTTGAGGGGACAGCAAATTTACACTGTTATACAAGCTGTACACTGACAACTTTACATTGTATCAAAGTGTCATATCTTCAGTGTTGTTGTTAATAATAATAATAATGCATCGATTTTATACAGCGCTTTATCATATATACTCAAAGACGCTTTACAAATAGGTACATTATTCATTCACTCCAGACAGACAATGGTAGTGGCAAGCTACTTCTGCAGCCACAGCTGCCCTGGGGCAGGCTGACGAAAACGTGGCAGCCAATCTGCGCCAACGGTCTTTCCGGCCACCACCGAACATTTTTTTTATACATTTTATACACATTCATACCCAGTGTTATGGGCACTGGAGGCAATGCGGGTGAAGTGTCTTGCCCAGGGACACAACGGCAGGATATCTGGGGAGAGCGGGATTCAAACCGCCAACCATCGGGTTATTAGACGACCTGCTCTACCTCCTGAGCCACTGCCGCCCCGTTCCATGAAAAGATATAATAAAATATTTACAAAAATGTCAGGGGTGGGCTCACTTTTGTGAGATCATGTCTATATTTTTTTACACTTCTTGGTGACCAGGAAAAGTCTTCCCAACAACTTTACACAAATTCTTGTTGTTCTCCTTCGTGTTTACAAATCATTGGATTGAGAATGCACTTGTACATGTACAGATTGGATCCTGGGGTCCACTTGGGGTGCTCACTTGGTCAGGGGTCCACTTGACCTGGATCCCATGAAACTACCTTGTGAAGGGAGGAGATGGCTCAGAATGCTGCCTTCAATCAAGCATTCCTTGGTGTGCTGGGCCACTTTGCGAAGGGGAGGAGTCAGCGTGTGTGGCCCATTATGAGTTTTTTTTACAGTTTAAAGTTTGAATTTTGTACATTCTAAATAATCTGGATTTTGCTAGTGACTGTAATAAACAATTTAGTGACTTATGTGTTTGCATCAAGATTTTCAATTTTTCTGTTAAGACACCAGTGGGAAGAGTCAACAGTACAAACCAAACATTTATCAATGACTTTGACAATAATGGCTCATTTTTAAGAAAAAGTAACCAAAAACAGTTATTTTATTTACTGAAGACTGTATTGTTGGATGTGCCAGCGCAGGAGACGCTGCACACTTTAGTGATAGTACCAGTATATGGAGGACTTCTGGGCCATATTAGCATCTGTATTTCCTAATAATGAGTTAGGGTTTAATGGGATTTAACATGTTTTAACACAAACTACTTTATGGTTCATAATTCTGTTGATAGACTTACACCAAACCAAAAGCGATTTCTCAAACTACTGGATTATTTAGATAGCTTTTCCAATCTTTTAGTATTTAATTTATGTCACTAAATCTTGGTAACCTTCACAAATAAAACAAACAAATGTGAAGACATATCTGCAAAAGGCACAAAAGTTTGTTGTAAAAATTCCTAGTGCAATACAAAATGAGTATATAGTACATTATTCACACAGAATATATATTTATACAGTACATGTATATATCCAGTAAATCCATGTATTTTCCATGTAACCTTGTGACTGTATTATTTTAATTGCTTTTAATCCTAAATGAAGTTTGTTTTGAGTTAAAAATGAATCATAATTGTTAAATATATTTTATTATACCTAACTCAGTACTGTTTACCTGTTGAAATATATATCTTATGGCTAATTTAACCCCATAACTATAATATGGCATCTGGCGATCAATTTTTGGCAGCTGATCACTTTTTGCCACGACACCACAGACTGGAGCAGGTACATCCCATGATGTCTTAAAAGTCTTTCCATGATTTTCACACAGATCAGAGCAATTTGAAGCACAGGAAGCTAAACTTTTCTATGAACATTCTGAACCTCTGCAATCACTGCGGCTAGTGAAGTTGAGATGACATCCCGTCACTGAGAGGCTCAGTTGAACGGCCAGACCAACGGTTTGAAGTAATAATTTTGGCACAAGAGAGCCATCTGAAACACACACAGCATACATATTTTAGTACCTAATAGCGATAACTTGCCATGATTACGGTGTAGTATGGGGGACTTATTAGTGCTAACTAGCATTAGCAATCATTAGCTTACCTTCATATGTGATCTAGTTCATATCCTCACATCTTCCGCTGCCCCATGGCTTCCTAAACTCTCCAGTACTTTTCCAGAGTTTTGTCTCACTGCCTGTAGCCTTCTCTGACTCTCCTTTTTTGCCTTTACTCTGACAAAAAGCCAGCGAGCAGCAGGCTTGCCTCCAGATCCATCTTGTGTTTTGCTTGTCACATACAAATGATGTCATAGGAGTGTCGGGCCACCTTGCTGTAAAGATCTCACTCACTTAAGGTGGTATTCAGTCATAATGGATAACGAACAACACCGTGTTGAGTCGAGCTGAGTAGGTGCTAGTGGAATTATTATTATTCTCAACATAGGGTCTACACCATTTGCCATCCAAAATGGCAGGAAAACAATGTGGCACATGACCACTGACGTCACGTGCAACCCCTCTATAGATAGATAACGGAATTTTACGAGGGGGGACTGAAAAATTCATAAGCTGAAAATACATAGTTCGTAGTGGTCAAATTTGAACAAATGTGGTTTATTTTTCAACACAGTCACAGCACACTGTTAAATTCACAGCTTTATTTGATGTTCAGACTAACACAACACTTCTGTGTCTGACTCTGAAGAAGACACAAAGTGTTTGAAACATTATTATTATTATTATTATTATGCACTTGATAAATGATATTGGCATCTTCCACTCACTACCACATGTCAATTACAATAGTTAAAAAGGATATAGCAAATAAGCTCTGGCAACAATCAGGCATATTTACTGTACATGTAAAGTGTTAATTAATATGCAATGTCCCAAAAAATTAAATAACATAAATGTTAAATTCAGTAATAAGTCTATGAAGGAGTGGTGGTTCAGTTGGTAGAGCATCCGCCCCACACCCGGGAGGCAGGGGTTCAAATCCCAGCCGGGTCATGCCGAAGACCATATAAAAGTGGAACTTCCTGCTGTCCAGCTTGGTGCTCAGCAATAATGGAATGGAGGAGGGAAATCTGTGGCGGTGCCTTGCATGGCAGCGGCCCTCTGATTCTGCACTGGGGTGTGTGTGTGATTAACACTGTAGATGGGTAAAACACAATCTCGTTCTACTGTACATGATTGGTTGTACAGTTGAATGACAATAAGGGTGATTTAATTTAAAAAAATGTAATTAATTTAATGAAGTAACGAGACTGAAGAGCACCAATAAAGACTGTGAATCTGACAGTGTACTCCAGACTCTTTTCCTCTGTGAGTTTGATGTCCTTAAGTTGACAAGCACCTGCAACAGGTACAGTTTCTTTAACATGAAGTGCAGAAAGTCCTTTTTTCTAATATTTACATGTTAGGGAAAAAAATGTATTGCAATCGGCTTGAATCGGAGCCCATGAATCATAACCAACTTGAATCATGAGGTGCCTAAAGATTCCCACCCCTAGTTAGTAGGGGGACAAAGTTTCTGTCACGTACATACATATGTTACTTGGTACTCTGAGAAACAGCAAGCTCCATGCTGGTGTGTTTTTAGCTTAGCTGTTGCTAATGCTGCTCCAAGACGTGTGCTGGCCCGCTGTTTTTTTCTTCATGCAGCGCTTCTTGCGGGTTGTGTATCATGTCAAGGTCTTTCCTTCCATCTGTGGTGTAAAATCCAAAAAAGGCCTGACATTTGAGCTAACTTTGAGCTAACTGCTTCCTAACTGGCTCCTAACTTTCAAAGCTGGCTGCAAATCTCACGAGACAATGACCTATGATATATTAATTTAATAAGCATTAAATATGAAAGAAACGCTCCGCAAGTGCGCACATGAACAACGTGCATGACTGTCATCTGCGCGGAAGCGCCCCGCCCGCCCAGCGCCAGCGTGATCGTTTCTGCAGGCAGAGAGTGTCTCTCTAGCGTTGCTGTCTGAGAGAAGCATGAGCTTATTAAAGTACTTTAAACGCTGGAAAAAGTACAAGAAATAAGCAGTGGAGGCATTCATGGTGGTTTTAACCCACTGGTAACTGGAACAACAATAAGGAGTCGCTTAGCTAACAGGTCTGGTTAGGCTTCATTGCAGGGAATGACAAGAGAGGCTGATGAATCGCTGAGGATTTACTTCACCAGCTACTACAATATTAAGTTATGTTCCCTATTATGTACCTGGCAAGTTAAGATGACTGAAATTCACAAAGTCAATGACTTTAATCTGTCAGCAGTCTTCAGAGAAACTAAACGTGCCAACATTTGGATTTCAAAATAAAGGAGGTTTTTCCTGCTGTCTGGTTGGTGAGGAAATTTCTAAAAAACTATAAATACAGAGAAATATTATAACAGAAATAACTGCATATTTGGTCATTTAAGTTAATCTATTTCTTCAAACATAATTTTAAATTATATTTCTTTGAATTCAGAGTTATTGTTCTGTTCTGGATCTACAAAATTATGGTCAAAAGTTTAAATTGTATGAGGAAAAAAGAAAAAAAATTGCCAAATTCTATTTCAAATTTATTAAAAAAACAGCAATTTTATAATAATCTGCCTTTTTCTATCAGACAAGCATTTTCACTGTCCAGTTTTAAAACCATTTTTATTCTCTGGCCTCTGACCCAGTTTGAGACATTGATTTTATTTGCTCTTATTGTCTCTATTGTATGACTATTGTTTTGTTTGTGCTGTTTTGTACTTAAGCTGTATCTTACTGATTTTATATTTTATTCATTGTTGATGTACAACATTTTGTGTCAACTGTCGTTGATTTTAAAGAACTTTATAAATAAAGTTGGATTGGATTAAAAAAGATAAACATTAGCCATAAAATAATCCACAAATTTATAATAGTCTCAAATGTACAAGAAAAGTCATAATTTTACAAGAGAAAATTACAAATTTGAGGAAAATGGTTTCAAATTTAAATAAATTTACAAAACAAAAATTTGTGATGTTACAAGAAAAAAATAACAAAAAAGATCACAAATTTGTGAGAAAACGTTTACAAGAAAAAACCTGTCTTTTAAATTAAGTCATTCACAATAAAAAAGCTGCACATTTATTAGAAAAATATAGCAATTTAATGAGAAAAATGCCATTCCTTTCAGTAAAAGAAGATATATAGAAACTACGGAATAGTTCTTGTGGCCTGAGTGCCTGTTATTGTAACTAAAAAAGGTATGCTTAGTAGTGGTCATAACACAGGAGGAACCCATATCAGTTCAAGATGCTCTTACCGGAAAGCTCAACAAACACTGGCAGGGAAGTTTTCACAGAGCTGCATGGCCTAAACAAACTGCTATGGAAAGAAACTGGGGAAAAAAATGCAAAGAAGGGGTGGAGGGGGACAGAAAAATGAAATGGCGTCTGTGTTAGTTACAGTTGGGAGAGAGCAAAAAGTAGGATCTGCTGCCTTTTCTCTTTTTTTGGCTTTAATCAAAACCAGAGGCGTTCTGCAGTGGAAAAAGCATGACGAAAAGCAAAGTTTACATGAGCTAAAGCTAGAGAGGAGGAGGTAAAGATGGAGTGGGGAGGGGGGTTGCAGAGACAAACAAACAGACAACTACTGACGAACAGCTGTGCAGACCACTTTACCATACAGAGAAGGAGAAAGAGAAGGAAAGACGGGAAAGAGAGAGAAAAAGAGTGCACAAAAATGGAAAGGCCACATTTTGGTGCTATATGGAAATATGGTCCTCATTTCATGATTCAATTCCCATTCCCTCCCTCTCTAACTACCCCTTTTCCCTACCATACTTTCCTGCTTTCTTTTGCAGCTGCAGGCCAGTTATAAAAGCCTGTTAAAACACAGGAAGGCCAGTAAAATGGATTGAAAAATAGAAAGTGGGAGGTCTTGGGCTGAGCTGGAGAGTGAGTACTAATAAGAGAAAAAGTAGTATGAAGTTAAATGATGAACACCCAAATGTCATTTACATCTTACACAACTTTCCAGCATGGTGCAATTTCTTCTAGTGAGCTCATTGGGGATGCATAGAACTAAATGCAACTTGTTTTGCGGTTGTCCAAAAGAAAAAAAAATGACTAGAGGCTTGTGTTTTTGACCTTCACACTGTATACAAAGAAAGACACCAGCACTTACTTCCACTGTTGAAAAAATATGAAGCTCTACTTTCTGGATTTAGAGTACTGCCATCTTGCCTGAGTCGGCAGTGACCATGAAGTGGAACCATAGTGGTGAGTTCCTGCCACTACAGTTGCCTATTAGTCTACGCAACTGCCCATAGGCAGCTGCCTCAAACACGACCAATCATGACCTCACTCAAACATGACCACACCTCTACTTTTATAGCATCAAAATAACTAATTAAAATCAATTGATCTGAAAAACAAATATAAACATAAATAAGCCCGATAGAAGCTACGAGGAGAGAGGCGATCTTTTGGGAAAGAAAAATATTCAAAGAGCAGAATGCCACACACAATAACACAGTGAAATGGGGCTTTAAATCTTACTGCATCCAGCCATCATAGGGTGATCAAGATGCTCTGACTTCATTTTTAGAGAGCTCTCCTGCCAGCCATCTTAATATTTGTGACATAATCATAGTTTCATTAGGTCAAATTTTAAGAGACATTTCGGCTGCTTCACATGCACTGATTTGATGCTATCCACACCAATAACCAAATTAGAAAACTCAGACCTCTCTACATCTGGTATCTCCAAAGCTGGGAAGCTCTCACCAAAACAAGCTAGACAGATAAGCGCTACAACAAGCCAGATTTTAAGAAAAAAATGTACATCTGATTTAGGGCAATCTGTTCATTTAAAAACATTTTCAAAGTCTGCCAAATCACCATCAGCCTCTGGGTTCATCCCCAACTTTAATCTTCGACTCATCTTTCCTCATCTCTTCTTCAATCCTCCTTTGCGTGTGCAGTAAGAAATATTCAGGGTCTGGTGCAAAGCCCCTTGTTGACCGTCTGAAGAACGTCGGTCAGCCACGTTCTCTGTGACTGTGTAGGGGCTCATCCCAGCCTACTCCCCCGTGTCTTCCCTTCATACAGGCCTAATCCCTGCAGCTTCACATCTTAAAACCTTCCCCCACCAGATCAG
Source organism: Pholidichthys leucotaenia (assembly GCA_020510985.1). Lineage (NCBI taxonomy): Eukaryota > Metazoa > Chordata > Actinopteri > Cichliformes > Pholidichthyidae > Pholidichthys > Pholidichthys leucotaenia. Next base: position 360,666,508 of record CM035838.1, on the reverse strand, counting down.
GACCTACGCCAGAGAGAAATTAAAAATTTGCCCTAAGAAGCTGAAGAAGCAGTGGGTTTTTTCATCAAAACAAACAGCGACCCCACTGACATTTGGCATCCTGTAACCCCAACCATATCCCCAAGTATCAAAGCAGCCATTGGTTCTACTTTAGTATATTCTCCTCCTCCTCCTCCTCCTCCCCATAGAAAGCCTCGTCCTCAAATGACATCCTCTGCCCTCATCTGCTTTCGTTCACACCACTATCTGTCAAAGTTACTTTCCCTCGCTCTCTCCTAGATCAGTTCTGCTCCACAATTCACTTCCCTCCCTGCTCAAATCACCAAGTTTAGGCCAGGCAGTTCATTATTTCAAATTTATGGCCTGTCCGTTTGGCCTGCCTCAAGGAGGAATAAAATCAGGCTTTGGTTGGCGTGGTGATCTGGGGCCAAGCCTAAACTCCCCCTTCTACCATTTTTACAGTTTAATATAAAGTGATATCAAATTAAATTTAATAAATTTAAAAAAAAAAATTCTCCTGAGCGCCAAGAGGGGTGCATGACCAGAGCACATGCGCGTGCATACACGCACGCACGCACGCACACACACACACACACACACACACACACACACACACACACACCTCAGACTTAGTAGGGCTTAATATGTACACATGCACAGACAACTGAATGCTCGACTTCCAGCTTAAGGCTACATAACTCAATTTGGCAATGTGTGTATGTATGCACAGGCTAGTGTAGACGGGTAGAGACCGTGGATCATTTCGTGTGTCAAAAAACCCCCCATACAAGTACAAATACAGACCTATCAGCTCACTCTGGTAGTGAAAAATTAAAGATGCACTTCAGTGGATATAAATCCCCTATAAAAACAAATCTACGTTGTCTAAAATGGTATCTTAAGCCCTTTTTTCTACAAAAAACCCCTTTCATTGTCTTACAGTTTCATGCCAAAATCTCCACCCCCCCCAAAAAAAAGCAAGAATTACTAGGCCCACCCACAACCCACAAAGCTAATAGTGGCTAGCACTACATTATCAGAATAAATCCTGTGATAAGAAGACTTACCGGTTGAAGGACATGCCCAGTTGTATGCATGGTGGCCCAGGATAATGACTGAAACTGCATTGGTCCTTAAAAGCAGTTTAATGGTAAAAAGCAGCTTAATTTGGGTCAAGTTTTCAAAGCAGCTGGCCAAAATGTTAACTGGGCCTGTAGGGTAACTTCAGTTAAGCGAAAGAGGCCTGACTGGCTCAACACCACAGACCTGTTACAGTTACACCACCAAAAACAGTCCAAATTTGCCTTTTTTCAGGGGAGAGAGGTTTAAGTGAAACTTTAAAGCAAAAAAGCAGATACATGAGACATCTGAGTGATTTCACTCTTGATATGTCTTGTAAGTAAAAAAAAAACCATATTACAGATATTTTAACAAGAAAAAAAAATGGAGTCTCACTTTAATACTTGTGTTTTGGAATATTGTGTAGTAAGTTGTGGATTGTGCTTTTACTTTGAAACAGAGAGACTTGTAGAAGGCATGGGAGACGTGGCACTCAAAAGTTTTTCAACATTTTATGAAAAGCCCCTCATTTTTGTTTTTTCTCCTCCCTTACAATCAGATTTGACTTGCGATTGTACTAAGGTATGTTTAGTAGTCCTGGAGACCATTGAAATAAAATCTGTAAATGTTTTAAAATGCCCAAACTGCCCAAGACATTATCAAGATGGATGCTTCTGGGATTTTAGAGGTATGAAGTCTTAGAATGCTGTTGGAGTAACGTTTTTAAGTCAAAGACGGATGACTGTATGCCTACTAATTTGACTCACTCTGACCTTTTGACTGAATGCTGAACATTTGTAATGGAATAATACGATAAATAATATGATGGACTAAGTGATACAAGCCTTAGATTAGCATCGATCAGCAGGTATCTGATACTTTGATGCTCCTGTAAAATTTCTGGATCCAGCTTTAGATAACTGGATGAGAATTCAGTGCACCCTGCTTTCATCCATATATGGTCACTCTTGGCTCCAGGCATGAAAGCACAACACTGAAATGGAAGTTAAAATATATGGAGTTCATAAACCAATAATGTGGCAAAAAAGTGACTTCATCCATACTGTCTATGATTTGAACACTTCACTCTAGACAAGTGACTGTGTGTGCATCGTGTGTATTAACCCAAAGCCAATAGTGCCATTGAACAGAATTGTGAGGGCTGTATTCAAAATGGATCTGGCTCCGTGTTAATACAAAATAATGATAGTTGCACTATATCAAGGCCCTCAAAGCCTTCCTATCCCTAAATGCTCATGGGCACTTTGGGGATTTCAGCTATTTGAAAATATTTTAAAGAGGCCCAATTGCCCCCAGCTCAGCAGCTCAGAGAAGCCTTAAAACCCTGCAGCTAAATCCTGGGGTTATGTAAGGCAAAGCCCTAAATCTCACCGCACCTGATGTTACATATTACTGTAATTGCAAATGAAAAAAATAAAAAGTGAAAAAATACAGGGTGGGGTGAAGACATTGCGAGAAAGAGGGACTTCGGGGGCTAGCAAAGGGAGAAAAGATGAGGAAAGGAAATGAGGGAGGTGTGAGGGGATGGATGGTGGAAAGAGGAATGATGGAATAAGAACTGATTGGGGAAAGAATAAGAAGAGCACTTCATGTCTGTGGTATACTCTATAGCTCTTTTCCTTCTCAGTTCTACCTTTTTTAAATTTATTTTTAAATCTCTTACAGCAGATAGACTAGATTCAAAGAGAAAGTCAGCATGCTGAAAAAAAATCACAACAGCATGAAAATCTGCCACCTTCCACAGATTTTTTTTTCATGTTTAAACAGTCTTGTACGTATGTGTTGCTTTTCAATGGCAGCGCTCTTGCATGTTTGAATCTAAAATGTGTTTGTGGGCGGATAAGGCAGTTAACATTATGATCATGGTGCATGATGCAATGTATCATCTGAAGATGGAAACAGGCTTCAGAATCACTCACATGAGTTGTTTCTAAAAAATGTTTTTCTTTTTAAATCCTAAAACTGTACGATTCCTGCTCAGAAGCAAGGTCAAGAGAAGCAGGCAGTTTGCAGAAACGGAACATTTTTTCACTCCTAACGGTTGATTTAATTAGGTCTCTTCGGCCAAACTGCTTAAATACGATCCACTATTTACTACTTTCTCAGGTCGGCTGGCTTCGCTGTATTTTCACAGACTGAAAATAAAAGACAGACTTAAGATCTGTGTTTGAGGAAAAAATCCATTACATGCCCCAGTCATACAGACCTGTGAACACTTGTGTACCCCTGCACTGCAAGAAAACAAAGATGGACCAAAGAAATGCATTTTGGGTTTGTGTCCATTTCCTTAGAGACTGAAATTCACGCAGACAATACACAGACAAATTTTAAAACAATATTTTGGGGGCATTTCACATTCAAACTCTTGTATATACCACTTGGGTCTACCTGTGCTATGCATCCATATACAGGTGTGTCTCAATAAATTAAAATGTCATCGAAAAGTTGATTTATTTGAGTAATTCAATTAAAAAATAAAATATTATATAAATTCATTACACAGTGACATATTTCAAGTGTTTATTTCTTTAAATTTTGATAGACATGTTTGATAGACTTGACCCCTTTATTCGCCTTTCACTGGGCTCTGTGAGTAAACTGATTAGCGTTTCTTTTTGTGGTTCGCTGCTACGCTTTACCCGAAGCGTTTGCTAAGCTAACGCTAGGTGTAGCACCTAACACCGACACGAAGCGACTCTGTCTCCGGTGATTGGGGCTCGCCGGAGGAACTAACCGAGGCAACAGTTGGACGGGAGCCGGATCGGAGTTCGGGTGCAGTGGTGGTGGGAGACGGGGACCAGTGGAGAACCACCGGGGCCCCAGCCAGACAAGAGCCTGAGTTGGAGCCCAGTTACAGCGGCGGGGCTCAGTGGAGGAACTACTGAGGCAGACGGCGGTAGGTGGCGGGGCTCAGCGGAGGATCTACCGGGACCCCAGCCGGACAGAAGCAGGATCAGAGCTCGGCTACAGCGGCGGTGTGCGGCGGGACTCGGTGGAGGAGCTGCTGGTACCCCGGCTGGACAGGAGCTCGGTTACGGCAGCGGTAAGCAGCGGGACTAGCAGCGGAGGGGGCTAGCTGAGGCCCAGCTGGATTCGAGGTCGGTCGGATCAGATACCGGTGTCACCAGCAGAGATTGTTTATCCACAGGTCAGTAAAAATGCCACCAAAGAAGGAGGAAATGGAAGAGATCAAAAAATCTCTGAACTTCTTGTCAGAAGAAGTGACCAAAATGGTTAGCCAGCAGGCTAAAATATTAGGCTTAATGGAAGAAGTCCGAGAATTAAAATTAACAATTCAGGAAAAAGACAAAAAAATTACGGACTTGGAGCGACGCGTCGAGGATCTTGAACAATGTTCTCGTATGGATGATCTAATTATAAGTGGACTAGACATCAAATATCAATCATATGCTCATGCTACAACAGGACAGAGGTGAGGAGGCTCCCACAAGTGAATCAGTCTCCCTGGAAAACCAGGTGCTTCAGTTCCTTGATAGTAGAGATATAAAGGTCGAAGCAAATGCAATTTCAGCCTGTTATGCTTTACCCAGAAAGGATAATGAAACAAAGAAATCAATTGTGATGCGCTTTGTGAACAGAAGGGTAAAGAATGACATACTGAGGCAGGCCAGAAAGCTCCGGGGAACAGAAGTTTACCTAAATGAACGCCTAACAAAAACTAATGCTGAAATAGCACGGCAAGCATGGATGCTGAAAAGACAAAATAAGATACAGGCAACATGGACAAGAAATTGTAGAGTTTGGATCAAACTAAATGGAACACCTGAGGAAGCAAAGAGTATAATAATCAGAGATGTTACTGACTTAAATAAATACAGATGAACACTGATTAAGAAAATTAAGAGACAATGATAATCCATATCCACACACACGGCAAGAATAGTTCTTTTGACACACCATGTCAATGTACTTTAAAAAAAAAAAAAAACTAAACAAAACAAACAAAAAAACTTATGACTGACGTGAGTAGACATCAATTATCCCCAGTTGGAGGAAGTCATTTGACAGAGAGTGAGGAAATTCAAACTCTGAAAATATGCCATTATGCTGAACATAAACTACAAGAGATGGAGAATGATATTGATCCTGATAACCACTTTTTCAATAATATTCATAACCATTGTGAATATTACACTGAAAAGCAATTCAAAAGTCAAGTGCAACTAGATGGTAAACTATCAATAATACACTTCAACAGCAGAAGTCTTAACAAAAACTTTCCACAGATTCAGGACTATTTAAAACAGCTAGACAGAAAATTTACAGCTATCGCAGTCTCTGAAACTTGGCTTAATGAAGAGCAGGCTCCCCTGGTGGCAATAGAGGGATATCAGATGTTTCATATTAACAGATCTCAAATAAAGGTGGTGGTGTTGCACTGTATATTGATGACCTGTATAGGTGTAAGCTTGTAAATGGAATGTCCTTTGCACTACCAGGGATTTTGGAATGTGTTACTGTTGAGATTGACCAAGATAAAACAAAAAATCTAATTATAAGTTGTATATATAGAACGCCAGGAACTTGCATTGAGAAATTCAGAGATAAATTAGTCGAGCTGTACAATAATATTACTAGTAAGAAAATGGTAGTAATTTGTGGAGATTTCAATATTGATCTACTAAATCCATATCAACAAAATGTAATTACAGAGTTCATGAACTCTATGTACAGCATGAGTCTATATCCCACAATAACACATCCCAGTAGAATCACAGTTCACACTGCTACACTTATTGACAACCTGTTTGTTAATATTATTGATAAGAAAATAGAAAGTGGATTATTGATAAATGATATAAGTGACCACTTGCCAACCTTTGCACTTATCCATGGCCACACAGGGGCCAATACAGAAATTTTTTTTTAAAATCGTTCAGATACAAATCACAAAATGCAATCAGTTCTTTTAAAGAAGCCTTGCTGAAGCAAGACTGGACAAAAGTCTATGTATCAGATGTAAATGAAGCCTATGACACATTTATAAACATTGTAACCACTCTTTATGAAAAAAATTGTCCATTAGTAAAGAAAAAGCCTAAACATAAATTTGCCGATAAGCCATGGTTAACCAAAGGATTACAAAAGGTGTGTAAAAAGAAAAATTTATTATATAAAGCTTTCCTAAAGAAAAGAACAAAAGAAGCAGAGCAGCGGTATAAAACATACAAAAATAAGTTAACATATATAATAAGATGTAGTAAGAGAGACTATTACAGTAAAGAACTGGAGAAAAACAGAGACAATATTAAAAATACATGGACAATACTGAACAATATTCTTGGAAATAAAAACAGAAATACAAGCTACCCAACCGATTTTTTAAAAAATAATAAAACGACTCAGAGTGTGAATGCAGCTTCACCTGCAGATGAATTTAATAACTTTTTTGTTAACATTGGTCCTAATTTGGCTCGAGAAATACCCATTACGGCGCCTACAGGTGATATAATAAGCAAAAACACTGCTATAAAAGACTCCATTTTCATAAAGAACACAGACGAGAGAGAGGTCATTAAAATTGTTAAATCGTTTAAAAGTAAGACATCTACGGACTGTGATGGTATTGACATGCTCTTAGTCAAAACTATTATTGACTGCTTAGTGAAACCACTGACGTATATCTGTAATCTGTCTCTCCAAACAGGTATATTTCCCAATGCAATGAAAATAGCTAAAGTAATTCCGATATACAAGACGGGTGACAGAGGGGAATTCTCAAACTATAGACCAATTTCACTTTTGCAGCAATTTTCCAAGATACTTGAAAAAATATTCTATGAGAGAACTGACAACTTCATACTGAAGAATAATTTATTGTGTGAGCAGCAATATGGGTTCAGACACAAGAGGACAACTGCATTTGCTCTAATGGAATTTATAGAAAAAATATCAACTGCCATTGAAAATAGAGAGTATTCAGTTGGGGCATTCCTGGATCTTAAAAAAGCATTTGATACAGTGGATCATAATTTATTATTAAAGAAACTACAAAATTGTGGTATTAGAGGGGTAGCACTGTCCTGGTTATGTAGTTACTTAAAGAATAGATATCAGTATGTATGTGTTGGTAACAAAAACTCACAGTTACTGAAGGTTACTTGTGGAGTCCCACAGGGTTCAGTTTTGGGGCCATTGTTATTCAATATGTATATAAATGATATATGTAAAGTTTCAGAAAAAATGGATTTAATATTGTTTGCCGATGACACTAATCTATTATGCAGTGGAAGCAATTTGGAACAACTTTTGGATACACTCGGAAAGGAATTAGGAAAGCTAAAACTGTGGTTTGATTCAAACAAATTAACGCTCAATTTAAGTAAGAAAATAAGATAAGATAAGATAAGATAAGCCTTTATTAGTCCCACAACGGGGAAATTCCAGGATTGCAACAGCACAGGGATAGCAACACTCAGAGCAACAATCAGAAGGCAAGAAAAAAAACAAGCAAGCAAGAGCAGCTAATATACATACATATGTACATATTACTATAAAATATACACACACACACACACACACACACACACACACACACACACACACACACACACACACACACACACACACACAGACACACACAGACACACAGTGCAGAGCATTGTAGCTGGATGGAATAAATATATGAATATATAAACACACAGTGCAGAGCATTGTAGCTAGATGGAATAAATATGTAAATATATAAACACCCACAGTACGGAGCATTGCAGCTAGGTGGAATAAATATGCAAGTATATAAACACACACAGTGCGGAGCAATGTAGCTAGATGGAATAATATGTAGATATATAAAAACACAGTGCGGAGCATTGTAGCTAGATGGAATAAATATATAGATATATAAATATAAACACATCCAGTGCTGAGCATTGTAGCTAGATGGAATAAGTATGTAAATATATAAACACACACAGTGCAGAGCATTGTTGCTAGATGGGATGAAACAGCATAACCGTCTACTTAGTTATCCTACATGGTATGATTATGTGCCCATACATATTCTCACCCTCCATAGTGACCGGTATTTTCCTAGTTGTATGCCGGAGGGGACCATTGTGTAAGTCTACTGCATCTTTTGCATTCAAAAAACTATTAGTTTGTTACGTCTTTTTGCTATCTCTGCGAGCAGCCCTGTTTAGGTTGTACAGTCTGACAGCCGTTGGTAGGAAGGACCTACGAAACCTCTCGGTTGTGCACCTGGGATGATGTAGTCTGCTGCTAAATGAGCTCCTCAGTGCATTCAGTATGTCCTGCATAGGGTGGAACTCGGACTCCAGCAGAGATGACAGTTTAGCCACCGTCCTTCTCTCTCCTATCTCCTCCACCGGATCAAGGCGCTGCCCCAGGACAGAGCTAGCTTTCTTAATCAGTTTGTTCAGTCTCTTCCTATCGGCTGCAGTAATGCCACTGCCCCAGCAGACCACTCCAAAAGTGATGGCTGATGCCACCACCGTGTCATAAAATGACTTCAGCAGCGCCCCTTGTACACCAAAAGACCTGAGTCTCCTCAGCAGGAACAGCCTGCGCTGTCCCTTCTTGTAGAGTGCGTCAGTATTGTGTGACCAGTCTAGTTTATTGTTCAGATGAACACCCGGGTACTTATAGGATGTCACCATCTCGATGTCTGTTCCCTGTATATTTACTGGTGCTGTGAGGGGCTGCCCATGCCTGCGGCAGTCCACCACCAGCTCCTTAGTTTTCCTCGCGTTGATCTGGAGGCAGTTCCGATGGCACCAGTCCACGAAGTCCTGGATAAGCCCTCTGTACTCAGCTTCATCTCCATTGGAGATGAGGCCAACGATTGCAGAGTCATCAGAGAACTTCTGTAGATGGCAGTGTGTTGTGTTGTGTGAGAAGTCCGCAGTATAAAGAGTGAACAGGAAGGGAGCCAGCACCGTTCCCTGGGGGGCCCCCGTGCTACTGATGATCGTGTCGGACACACAGTCCCGGGTTCTCACAAACTGAGGCCGGTTCGTGAGGTAGTCCAGGATCCATGATGACAGGTGCTGGTCCACCCCTGCGTGCAGCAGCTTGTCCTTCAGGATCATCGGTTGGATGGTGTTGAAAGCACTGGAGAAGTCAAAGAACATGATCCTCACCATATTCCCGGGCTTCTCCAGGTGGGACAGAGAACGGTGAAGGAGGAAGATCACCGCATCCTCCACCCCAATGCCATGCTGGTAGGCGAACTGGAGTGGATCCATCGCTGGTTCCACCAGGGGGCGGAGGTGAGCAAGGAGCAGTCTCTCCAGGGTCTTCATCAAGTGGGACGTCAAGGCCACCGGTCTGTAGCTGTTCAGGTCTTTGGGGTGGGAAGTTTTTGGTACAGATACCACACAAGATGTTTTCCACAGCTGTGGTACCCTCCCCAGTTTCAGGCTCATGTTGAAGATATACATCACAATCCCACACAGCTGGTCTGCACAGGACTTGAGGAGCTTTGCGCTGATGCCGTCCGGTCCCGGCGCCTTCCTCGCTTTGATCTTCCTCAGCTCCGTCCTCACCTGGGTCCTGGTCAGGGTCAGGATGGGGGGCTGTGTGTTGGGAGTGGGGGGGGTGTTGGTGGAGTGGGGAGTGGGCAGCAGGATTTGATTTCTTTAGAGGCAGCCGTGGTTGTTGTGCAGACAGGGGGGAGGGCGGTTGGTCAAACCTATTGAAAAACAGATTCAGGTTGTTCGCCCACTCCCTGCCCCCCGTGGCCTGGGGGGAGGTATTCTGGAGCCCAGAGATGGTTTTGAGGTTTCTCCAGACCCCGCTGATGTCGCTCTGTTGCAGCTTGTCCTCCATCTTCTTCCTGAAGCTGTCCTTGCCTACTCTGATCTTTCTCCTCAGCTCCCTCTGTACGGACTTCAGCATCTCCCTATTCCCCGACCTGAAGATCCTCTTCTTCTCTCTCAGAAGTGTTTTTATTTCAGGGTTGATCCAGGGTTTGTTGTTTGAGTGATGCCGTATGGTCTTGGTGGGAACGGATTTGTCCACACAGAAGCTGAGGTAGCCCGTGAAGGTGTGAATGAGGCCATCGATGTCCTCACCATGTGGATCGCAGAGCTGCTTCCAGGCGGTGGCTTCAAAACAGCCCTTTAGAGTGTCCATTGTCTCCTCAGACCATAACTCCACTGTGCGCATGGCCGGAGGTTGTCTGTGCACTAGGGGTTTGTACACCGGCCGGAGATGAACCAAGTTGTGATCCGATCTCCCGAGTGGGGGGAGTTGTGATGAGGTGTACGCCTCCTTAGTGTTTGCGTAGAATAAATCCAGTGTTTTATTGTCTCTAGTGTGGCATGTGACATACTGGGTGAACGTGGGTAGAATGGGAGATAGTGAAACATGGTTGAAATCGCCTGAGATGAGGAGAAGAGCATCTGGGTGTTCTGTCTGCAGCCTGCTGGTTACTGAATGGATGACGTCACGCGCTGTCCCAGCGTTCGCCGTCGGATTTGCATAAACAACAATGCAGATCACGTGTGAGTGTTCTCTCGGGAGATATGTAGGCCTCATGCTAACAGCTAGCAACTCAATGTCTTTGCTGCAGTGTCGTTGTTTAACAGTGATATGTCCCGGTCTGCACCAGTTGTTGTTAACATACATTATCACTCCACCGCCCCTTGCTTTGCCACTGTCTGGTGTTCGGTCAGCTCGTATCATGTGAAAACCCTCCAGCTCAATGTTAGCATCTGCTGCTAGTTCAGTTAGCCACGTCTCAGTAAACAAAAGGAGAGAGCACTCCCGGTAAGTGCTATCATAACGGGAGATAGCCGCTAGCTCATCTACCTTTCCCAGTATCGACCGTACATTTCCCATGACAACAGATGGAAGGGAGGGTCTGTACCTTATATTTTTTGTCCTCCGCCTTACTCCAGCCCGGCAGCCGCGGCGTTTTCGCCTCAGTTCTCTCGGTATGTCGAGTTTTTCCAATGGGACCGGGTGGCGGTTGAATGCTAGCAGCTCTTCCCTGCTGTATCGTATCCTGCTATAAACAGTGGCTCCGTCCACCGGCTCAGGAGACATTTGGGACGATCTGTGTGTCCGTGATATAAGTGGAGTGAAAAAAAAAGACGGATCAAAAGAGAGAGGAAGGGAAAAAGACTCGGAATCGAGCCGCTGTTGCAAAAGGCAGCCTACTCGTGTGGCGCCGGGAGAGAAAAAAAAAAAAAAAAAAAAAATTATAGTTTTTAACAACCATCACAACAACTTAGTATCTAAACTCAGTGTAAATGGTGTAGAGATTGAAATGGTATCCGAAACTAAATTTCTTGGAGTAATAATTGATAATAAACTGTGTTGGAAGTCACATATTAATTATATTAAAGGTAAAATATCCAAATCAATTGCAATACTACACAGAGTGAAATATTTGCTGAATCAACCCACACTATATACCTTGTATCATTCATTAATACTCCCATACATGACATATTGTACTGAAGTATGGGGAAATACATATAAAACAAACATATATCCAGTCTTTATGCTTCAAAAGAGAGCTATTAGAATAATAAACAAAGCTGCTTACAGGGAACCAACAAACCCACTTTTTCTTAAATTAAAAGCTCTCAAGTTGAAAGATCTGGTTGACTTTAAAACTGCAGTAATAATGTTTAAAGTGAAGAATCTATCACTGCCCGCAAATATCCAAAAGTTGTTCCAAATAAGGGAGAAACAACATCATTTCAGAGGAACATGTATATTTCAAAAACCTTCAGTGAGAACTACCACCAAGCAACACTGTGTTTCAGTGCAAGGAGTCAGATTATGGAACGATTTTGGACCTGAATTAAAATCATGTACAACGCTTGGACAATTTAAACAAAAACTAAAGGAAGAAATACTCCAAACATATATACAAGATGACATGTAAAATCACATAAGAATTGTCATATCCAGTCTGCGTTGTGTTGTAGCTTAGTTTTTTGTCACATTTTGTCTTAGCTTTGTTCTGAATTGTAATCGCTCTTGTTTTGTTTTTCTTTTGAATTCTTAGATGGAATATGGGTGGGCAATATAAGCTGCAGCTTCAGCCATCACCCATTTCAGATAACATGTTGAACTGTATAATCAGAGGAGTTATTGTCTAATTTGACCTTGTTGGATTTTCTTTCCCCCTTTGTTATATTATTCAGTTTCTTTTAATCTGTACTTTTAATCTATCCGAAATAAATATTCATTCATTCATAGTTACGGCTTATAGCTAATGAAAACCCCAAATTCAGTTTCTCAAAAAATTAGATTACCTAAAATTTATTTTTAAAAAGTAGATTTTTAATAGAAATGTTGGCCAACTGAAAAATATGTCCATGTACACATTCAATACTTGGTCAGGGCTCCTTTTGCATGAACTACTACATCAATGTGTCGTGGTATGGAGGTGATCAGCCTGTGGTACTGCTGAGGTGTTATGGAAGCCTAGGTTGCTTTGACAGTGGCCTTCAGCTCATCATATTTTAAGACAAAATAGAACAGAAATTGTGGATTACAGGCCTCCCCTTTCATATTTTGCACACATATCTTTGTTTTTCTTTCATTGAGAAGTGATCTAAGAATTTTTGGCTTAAACCTGATGGAACTTGACAAACCTGGGCTGCAGTTCTATGTAGTTTCCATTACAGTGGACTACTGTTTTTCCCGCCAAGGCTCTACAAGTGATACATAAATGGAAACTAGGTATTCCCACTTAAAATATGTCAATCCAAAAAAAATTCTATAGGTAAGCGGATATTAGCATTCTAAATATGTGGCATGTTAATTAAAACTAACACCAAAAATGGAGATTAAAGATACCATGGCCATAAACAAATTTGGTAAATTTTGGTTGAAAGATGTAACAATGTGGAACCAGACCATCAATGACTGAATAGCTCATTCCAGTCTGACGAAATTACCCTGGGAGTACTCAGATCACCTGACTGCTGGCCTTGACCTTATGCACAGCCTAGATACAGACCCACCTAGGATTGTCAACATCAGTGGCCTAGAAGGAGTAATGTTTCTCGTGAAATCATAAATGCCCAGATCTTCTGACCTTTGACAATGACCTTGACCTCAACCGGGATGCAGACCTACAGCTGTGAACAAAATTGTTGACACCCCTCTGTTAATGAAAGAAAAACCCACAATGGTCACAGAAATAACTTGAATCTGACAAAAGTGGTAATAAATAAAAATTCAATGAAAATTAACCAATGAAAATCAGACAATGCTTTTGAATTGTGGTTCAACAGAATTATTTTAAAAAACAAACTCATGAAACAGGCCTGGACAAAAATGATGGTACCCTTAACTTAATATTTTGTTGCACAACCTTTTGAGGCAATGACGGCAATCAAACCATTTCTGTAACTGTCAATGAGACTTCTGCACCTCTCAGCAGGTATTTTGGCCCACTCCTCATGAGCAAACTGCCCCAGTTGTCTCAGGTTTGAAGGGTGCCTTCTCCAGACGGCATGTTTCAGCTCCTTCTACAGATGTTCAATAGGATTTAGATCAGGGTTCATAGAAGGCCACTTTAGAATAGTCCAATGTTTCGCTCTTAGCCATTCTTGGGTGTTTTTAGCCGCGTGTTTTGGGTCATTATCCTGTTGCAAGACCCATGACCTGCGACTGAGACCAAGCTGTCTGACACTGGGCAGCACATTTCTCTCTAGAATACCTTGATAGTCTTGAGATTTCATTGTACCCTGCACAGATTCAAGACACCCTGTGCCAGATGCAGCAAAGCAGCCCCAGAACATAACAGAACCTCCTCCATATTTCACAGTAGGGACAGTGTTCTTTTCTTGATATGCTTCATTTTTGCGTCTGTGAACATAGCACTGATGTGCCTTGCCAAAAAGTTCCAGTTCTGTCTCGTCTGTCCATAGGACATTCTCCCAGAAGCTTTGTGGCTTGTCAACATGCAGTATGGCAAATTCCAGTCTGGCTTTTTTTATGATTTGTTTTCAACAATGGTGTCCTCCTTGGTCGTCTCCCATGAAGTCAACTTTGGCTCAAACAACGATGGATGGTGTGATCTGACACTGATGTACCTTGACCTTGGAGTTCACCATGAATGTGTTTAGAGGTTGTTCTGGGCTCTTTTGTTACCATTCTTCATCAAGTTTCCTCCTGCGGCCACGTCCAGGGAGGTTGGCTACAATCCTGTGGATCTTAAATTTCTGAATAATATGTGCAACTGTAGTCACAGGAACGTCAAGCTGCTTGGAGATGGTCTTATAGCCTTTACCTTTAACATGCTTGTCTATAATTTTCTTTCTAATCTCCTGAGACAACTCTCTCCTTTGCGTCCTCTGGTCCATGTTTAGTGTGGTACACACCATGTCAACAAACAGCACAGTGACTACTTGTCACCCTTTAAATAGGCCGACTGACTGATTACAAGTTTGTAGACACCTGTGATGTTAATTAGAGGACACATCTTGGTTGAACATGTCCCTATGGTCACATTATTTTCAATCTTTTCTAGGGGTACCATCATTTTTGTCCAGGCCTGTTTAATGAGTTTGTTTTTAAAATAATTCTGTTGAACCACAATTCAAAAGCATTGTCTGATTTTCATTGGTTAATTTTCATAAAATTTTTATTTATTACCACTTTTGTCAGATTCAAGTTATTTCTGTGACCATTGTGGGTTTTTCTTTCATTAACAGAGGAGTACCAACAATTTTGTCCACATGTGTACTTGAGGGTCATTTGTGAGTTTCATGAGAATCGAGACAATTGCCTAGGAGGAGTAGTGATTTTTTTAAATGATGCAAGTGCCAAGATCTCCTGACATTTGACCTGGACATTGACCTTGAACACAACCTGGATGCAGACCCTCCTGAGGATCCTTGTGAGTGAGTTTGGTGACCAGTGGGGCAATTGCCCAGGAGTGTCATGGCCACCAATCACGGCACCTGTGCACGCACCTGCCTGTCATCTCCTGCGGCCCTATTTATTCCCATCAGGACCAGTGCTGGGCGCAGAGTCATCTGATTCTCTCCTGTGAATCACGCCACATCCTGCCTCCGTGCTTCCCTGCACTCAACCATCCAGCCTTCGGCTTCCAAGCCCCGCTGAACGACGTCCAGGTTGGTTCCGCCCGGACCAACTATCAAGTAAGCTTAATTGCCACTAAACCTGTCCGATTCCCCTGTGCACAGGCGGAGCCCGCAACGGCGGACCTCCATCTCCCTCCAGGCGGCGGACCCTTTCTTCCACCTCCAGCTAACCTGCCTGCAGACACTGTCTCCCTGGCTGCAGCTTCGGCGCCACCTGAGCAACTCCAACATTTGTTGACAGTAAGCTTTGCAACATCAAATGTGCTGCATAGGTTGAACTGTAAGATAACGGCCCTTGTCTCTTCCCAGGGTTGCCAGTTTGTACGGTGCTCTGCCGGCCCAGCTGGAGTACACGGATTGCATTACATGACATTACACCATATACCCGCACTCATGCATCCAATCACTCACGTTAACAAATAAAGTACGTTAATTGTATTTATCCTGAGTCGTGTCTGTTCTGTGGGTCACCTGAACCATGTCAGTACAACTCCGCCAAAGTGACCCGGCAGACAGCGCACTCGTGCGCCGAGTTAACCATCTAGAGGCTCGGGTAGACCAATTAGCGTACCAGCAACAGGTGATGCTAACCCAACTAACTCGCATCACCGATAGGTTAGGCCGTTTAGCTAGCCCACAGGGTTTCCCCACAGCACCAGCTAGCTCCTCAGCTCCCGCTAGCTCCACCACTAGCTCTACTTTTAGCCCTCACTCTACAGGTCCCGCTAGTCGGCTCACTCACGTCCCTACTCCCGCCCGCTTTAAAGGGGTGTTGGGAGAAGCCAGGGGGTTCCTCATGCAGTGAGAAATAGTGTTCCAACGGGTTCCTGGAGATTTTCCCACTGACCAGAGCAGCATTGGCTATATGATCAATCTGTTAGAGGGGCGGGCTTTAGCATGGGCTTACGCGGTTATGGCTTGGGCTGATTATGCATCCATGACATACGTTCAATTTACCCAGGAATTCCAGGAGGTTTTTAGTCACTCGGACCGGGAGGATGTACTCACCTCTCGCCTGTTAAATCTTCGGCAGGGGTTGAGAGCAGTAGCCGATTACGCTGTTGACTTCCGGGTCGTGGCTACGGAGGTCGGGTGGGAAGGTGCCTCCCTGAGTAGTATATTCCTGATGAGTTTTAGCCCTAGCCTGCGGGACGAGCTGGCCCGCCTGGAGAAACCCTCTACGCCGCATGAGTGTATCTCCATGGCCATTAGCCTTGACAACCGTCTAAGGGAATGAGCGGCGGAGCGCAAGACTTCCGGCCGCTCGGGGAATATGCCGCGCCATTCTCTCCAGCCCCTCCTGCAGGCCCTCCCGTCTACTGACCTCCCAGAGGACCAAGAACCAATGGTAGTGGGTGGGTCGAAACTTCCTGCTGTGGAGAGACAGTTGGGGTTGTGTGTCTATTGCGGGAGCGAGGAGCATGACCTGAATTCCTGTCCTAGCCGGCCAAAAGGGGAAGTCCGTGCGTCGAAGTAGGGGGCCTCACAGACGTAAACTGTAACAATCCCCTCACCCGTTTTCTCATTCCTATTCGGTTTTGCCTTGGTCACAAGGAACATAAGACACATGCATTCATTGACTCAGGGGCCGAGCAGAGCTTCATTTCTAGGAGTCTGGCAACCCGTCTGGGTCTACCTATGCAGCCATTAAAAACTCTCCTTAAGCTTATTGCCCTGTCTAAGGCATCGTTGGCCACTGTCACTCATCGGGTCGCCTCGGTGCCAGTTATTATTTCGGGCAACCATCGGGAGGAGTTAAATTTGTTTGTCCTGCCGGTGTTATCATCCCTGGTCATCCTGAGCTATCCTTGGCTGCACCTGCATAATCCATCAATTGACTGGCGTTCGGGAAGTATTGTGTCGTGGAGCCCTTTCTGCCTAGGTGCCTGTCTGCAGTCTGCTGCATGCTCACCTGCCACGCCTCTGGATGTCCCTGCCTCTCCCCGCCCCGGATCCGTCAAAAGTGTTACCGGAATATCATGACCTTGGGGCCGTATTCAGTAAATTCCAAGCCCTTTCCCTCCCCCCTCACCGACCGTATGATTGTGCTATTAATCTGCGGGCCGGCGCTCCGCTGCCATCTAGCAGACTTTACAACCTGTCTGCTCCGGAGCGCGCGGCCATGGACTCATATATTAAGGAGTCTCTCAGCTCTGGTATTATTAGACCTTCATCTTCGGCGGTGGGGGTGGGGTTTTTCTTCGTGGGGAAGAACGACGGCTCCCTCAGGCCCTGTATCGACTTCTGGGAACTTAACAACATCACTGTCAAAGATAAGTACACTCTCCCCCTCCTCAACTCTGCGTTCGATTCCCTCCGGGGGGCTTGCTGCTTTACCAAATTAGACCTGCGCAATGCCTATCACCTGGTGCGGATACGTGAGGGGGATGAGTGGAAGACGGTTTTTAGGACCCCTAGTGGGCATTTCGAATATCTGGTCATGCCGTTCAGGCTGACCAATATCCCGGCCGTCTTCCAGCGTCTTATAATGATGTTTTGAGGGATTTTCTGGGCACCTTTGTGTTTGTCTACCTTGACGACATTCTCATCTTTTCTCTGTCCATGGAGGAGCATCGTGTGCAGGTCAGGCGAGTCTTGCAGCGGCTGCTGGAGAATAAGCTCTTCGTCAAAGCAGAGAAATGTGAGTTCCACGTCTCCAGGACTTCTTTCCTTGGCTTTATTATTGCCCCGAAGGAGATCATCCCGGATCCAGTGAAGGTGAAGGCGGTGGTGGACTGGCCTATCCCCACATCGAGGAAACAGCTGCTGTAGTTCCTGGGCTTCGCTAACTTTTATCGCCAGTTCATTAAGGACTACAGCCGTATCGCCCACCCCCTCACCAACTTGACCTCCACCAAGGTCCCCTTTCGATGAACGGAAGAGGCAGACGCCACGTTCTCGGAGCTGAAGGTTAGGTTGTCATCGTCGCCTATCCTGACGCAGGTGGATCCCACCCTTCAGTGCCTGGTGGAGGTGGACACCTCAGATTCTGGAGTGGGGGCTGTCTTGTCCCAGCGCTCTCCGGCAGACGGTAAGATCCACCCCTGCGCCTACTTCTCTCGCCGCCTGTCCCCAGCAGAACGAAACTACGACATCGGGGATAGGGAGCTGTTGGCGGTTAAACTGGCCCTGGAAGAGTGGCGGCACTGGTTGGAAGGAGCGTCACAGCCATTCATCGTCTGGACCGACCACAAGAACCTGGAGTACCTTCAGACCGCTAAACGGCTGAACGCCCGGCAGGCCCGCTGGTCGCTGTTTTTTGGACGGTTCAACTTTACCATCACCTACCGCCCTGGGTCAAAGAACACCAAGCCCGACGCCCTGTCTCGTCAGTTCGCACCAGAGATGGCAGAGAAAGCTGAGCACCCCATCCTATCCTCAGCATGCATCATGGGCGCCCTCACTTGGGGCATTCGGGATAAGGTCATAAGGGCGCAGACTGACGAAGCCGACCCGGGGGTGGTCCAGCGGGCAAATTATTTGTTCCCACAGCGGTCCGATGGGAGGTCATCCAGTGGGGGCATACCTCCAAATTCGCCTGCCATTCGGGAAGGGCACGCACGGTGGCGCTCCTACAGAGGTCGTTTTGGTGGCCATCCCTCCAGAAGGACGTGGGGGAGTACATCCGCGCCTGTCCTGAGTGTGCTACTGGGAAGACGTCCTCGTCGCCGCCGGCCGGGCTGCTCCATCCCCTTCCCGTCCCGGGTAGACCATGGTCCCACGTGGCACTGGATTTCGTCACAGGCCTCCCCACGTCCAACAACTTTACCACCATCCTCACGCTGGTGGACAGGTTTTCCAAAGCGGCTCACTTCATCCCTCAGCGGGGGTTACCGTCTGCCAAGGAGACAGCTGATCTGCTGGTTCAGCATGTAATTCGGCTGCATGGCATCCCACAGGACATAGTATCAGACCGAGGGCCCCAGTTTATCTCCAGAGTCTGGAAGGCTTTTTGCACCGCCTTAGGGGCTACGGCGAGCTTGTCCTCCGGCTACCACCCGCAATCCACCGGGCAATGTGAACAAGCCAACCAGGAGGTGGAAGCAACGTTGCGGTGTGTCACAGCCGCCAACCCACTGTCATGGAGCACACACCTCCCCTGGATTGAATACGCCCATAACACAGCGGTGTCCACTGCCACCAGCATGTCCACCTTCAAGGCCTCGTTGGGTTACAACCCCCCCGCTGTTCCCTGAAGAGGAGGGGGACAATGCCGTTCCATTAGTTCGGGCCCATCTAAGACGTTGTCGGCGGATTTGGAGGGCAGCCAGAACAGCACTGCGACGGACAGCGGAACGCAACACCACGGTGGCCAATCGACGCAGGGTTCCGGGCCCGGCTTATCAGGTGGGTCAGCAGGTATGGCTCTCTACCAAAAACATCAACCTGAAGGCGGAACGTAAGAAGACCGCCCAGCGGTTCATTGGCCCGTTCCCTATATGTCGAGTTATTAACCCAGTGTCTGTGCGTCTAACTCTCCCCCCCTCTCTCCGCATCTGTCCAACTTTTTATGTCTCTCACATTAAGCCTGTCTCCTCCAGCCTGTTGTGTCCCCCTCCCAGGTCTCCACCTCCACCGAGGGTGATCCGACAGTGACCTGGCATGGTCCGTTTCTTCCATCTTGCACGTCCACCACCGGAGGCGTGGCCTGCAGTACCTGGTGGACTGGGAGGGCTACAGGCCGGAGTGGAGGTCCTGGGTGCGTCCCGCCCTCGTGCTCGACAAGCAGCTCATTAGGGACTTCCATCGGACGCACCCAGGTAGGTTGGAACGCCCGCCGAGAGGCGTGCCGTAGGGGGGGAGTACTGTCATGGCCGCCAATCATGGCACCTGTGCACGCACCTGCCTGTCATCTCCTGCGGCCCTATTTATTCCTATCAGGACCAGTGCTGGGCGCGGAGTCGTCTGATTCTCTCCTGTGAATCACGCCACACCCTGCCTCCGTGCTTCCCTGCACTGAACCGTCCAGCCTTCGGCTTCCAAGCCCCGCTGAACGACGTCCAGGTTGGTTCCGCCCGGACCAACTATCAAGTAATCGTAATTGCTACTAAACCTGTCCGATTCCCCTGTGCACAGGCGGAGCCCGCAACGGCGGACCTCCATCTCCACCTCCAGCTAACCTGCCCGCAGACACTGTCTCCCTGGCTGCAGCTTCGGCACCACCTGAGCAACTCCAACATCTGTTGACAGTAAGCACTGCAACATCTAACGTGCTGCATAGGTTGAACTGTAAGCTAATGGCCCTTGTCTCTTCCCAGGGTTGCCAGTTTGTACGGTGCTCTGCCAGCCCAGCTGGAGTACACGGATTGCACTACACGACATTATACCATATACCCGCACTCACACATCCAATCACTCACGTCAACAAACAAAGTACGTTAACTGTATTTATCCTGAGTCGTGTCTGTTCTGTGGGTCACCTGAACCATGTCAAGGAGTAGTTATTTTTTCTGAAATCACACAAGTGCCCATATCTCCTGACCTTTGACCTTGACCACAACCTGGATGTAGACCCACCTGAGGATCATTGTGAGTGAGTTTGGTGAGCACTGGGGAAAATACCTAGGAGGAGTAGCAATTCCCATGAAATGTGGAAGGACACACAAGCACACATCATCACATTAGCTCCTTGTAGCTTTGCCGGATGAGTTAAAAACTACCACTAGGAATAATAAATATTTCTACCAAATCCATCCTATAGCTGCCAAATAAAAGAAAATGTGACAATTGGGTAGAAAAATGTATATAAACACATTAAAAGACTGCTGAGACAGTTGGACCAAAAGGATGAACTGACCCATAAACTGTGGCTGTGACTTGAAAAGCTGTGACTTAAAAGTCAGCTGGAAGATTAAGCTCAAAAAAGAAAAAACGGGAAGTAATTGTTTGAGACTATGATGCCTCTGGGAACCATCCCCAAACTGGGAACCGCACAGCATTACAGCCATGTAACCCAGTCTGTTACTATGCCCATTAAACATCATAATGAAATTAAGCCTGCATTACTACTGGCACCAGGGACTGGATTATGCTTCAGTGTGGATTAGAAGGCTGTCGGCAGTGCAAACTGAAAAAAGGTTACAGTGAACAAGTAAAGAGGTGAAAAAATGCTGCTCACAAAGATCACTCACACTGTCTGTGTCTCTGGCCACTATCCAAGAAGAGGCCAGTCAGCACATGGATTGTGAAATGAGAAGAGAGTGCAACGCATACTGGCAGTGGATGTCAGGTAAAATGAACAACACAGTTGTGTTGCTGCAGTGTAGAAGTCAGGAGATCAGTGGAAGTTTACGTCAGATGGTACTTTTACAGTTGACGTCAAACAGATAACCGTGGCCTGACAGAGAGAGATTATTACAGTTGAAAAATAAGAAGTACTTGATGTGATTGCCTTTTTTTAGTAGAGAATATGAAAAGTGAAGCTGTTATTCTCTCACATCATTGTGTAAGGCCTAAAGTATTCTCACAAAAAATATTCAAATCTATTCCACACTACCACAGATTCTTATTGACTATGTCTGATTTCGTTAATGGAATTCTGTTTTTAAAGAACTTTTAATATGGATGCAGGCCAACAATAGCACAAATCAAATAACACAAAAAAAGGTCTGATAGTGAAAGCTGCTTGAACACCAAAATGTGAAGTCAGACTTTGGGTTTTTAACCATTGCAAACAACAGACATGAACTCACTAACAATTCTTCATTGACACTCTTCCCATTGTGATTAGACTAGGGTCCAAACCCTGACAGACAAACTTGCATTTCAGGGTTGTTTTTTTTCTTGTTATTTTGGTACTGTGTGTTTCTACTCCTCACAAATGGAAGCCAGCAAGACATTTTTTCATGTTCTTGTACATTTGTCCCTGACTGAAACCTTGAACAATAATGTTTGTTCATCAGTTTCGGCTCAGTTGTTTTAGGCTTCAGATGCCTACATCATTGTACAAATTCACACACTCAGTAGACACCCTTAGAGAACAGGTGACAGCCTCTTTAACAGTTTTGAGTTTTGATTTAAAGGCCGTGTCTTCATGACAAAAGTACCCCATTAAAGTGTTCAGTCATCCAACCAGGATAAAAAAAAAACAGGAACTTGCTAGAGGGATTGGGTGACACTAAATGAAGGTAGACTGGATTTGAAAAGCCTTAATGGCTCTGATAGACTTGTGAAAAAAGTAGTAAATACTGATTGTTTTCACTATCACTTGTTATCACAATCCAAGAGTTTTTCATCCAACATTGAAACTCTTATTGAAGATCTTATTACTCATAGTTCGTGTTTCCTGGCTCACAACTGGCCTGTTCGGGTTCATTTTTCAGAGCCCTCATAGCAATATGTTTAGTGGGCATCTCTTTTCAGTAAAATAAACCCAACGTATGCGAGCTACCCAGCACCCCCCCCCCCCCACACACACACACAAGAAACAAAATTAGCCTCTAGCTTGTGAAGACAGAAGAGCATTTAGTTGCTAAAGAGCCAGATATTACCCTCATCAGTTAGTGGAGGCAGAACCAGCAGTAAATGGAGCATGAATATTAGAGTTACATTCTTTAGGTGGACACAAATATGACTCTGAATAGATGCAGTCATTTTCTGATTGTCAATAAGCTAAAGCTTGCTAAGACATTTGTGAGTCTAAATTTTAAAAAATGTAAGAAAAACAATTTAGCGCACTCAAGAATCCAAGTAATATATACAGAATGATTATGTTTTTGTGCACAAACACAATTCCCCACATTATGCAAATATGAATGATAAAAAGTGTTATGAATGCACAGCTGCCAAAAAATCCCAT
Source organism: Pholidichthys leucotaenia (assembly GCA_020510985.1). NCBI lineage: Eukaryota > Metazoa > Chordata > Actinopteri > Cichliformes > Pholidichthyidae > Pholidichthys > Pholidichthys leucotaenia. The sequence goes on along the minus strand of CM035838.1, from coordinate 360,643,570 downwards.
AGTCTTACAGTATGTTTCTCTGTGATCATTACTTCTGTTTCCCAAATTAATTCACACTGGATCTATATGTCCAGCTCTGCTTCTCTTCATCATTCCAAAACTTTCCTTCCACTCTCTTCACTCGTCTTCAGCTCTGTATTTTTCCCTGTAACTGCTGCCAACATGTGATTTCACTTATCTTTCAGTGAAAATAGAGTGGAGAAGAACGGACTAATGTTCATCTCCTTGTCTCTAAGCCTTTTCCTCCCTCCTCTCCTCACCATGGCAAGACTTGATGAAAGGACCTGTATATTTTGCTTAAGTTTCAAATTCCACTGCCCTAAAGAAAAAGAAAGACCTGCAGATGTGGACTGCTTACCACACCTACACAAAAATGCTACAATGAAAAAAGGAAAAACGAAGTGGTCCAGACAAAATGAGCAGCAAAATATCTGTAGTTCCTTCCATCTAAATGTTACAGAGTCTATTGTCTGTCACATGATCTTATTTATGTCCTTTAAGAAAAAAGACTCGTGGAGTGGTCTAGTCAGGTACTGAACAGTTAAGATATTGACGATCTTCTTGTAAACTTGCTCTTGTAAGCCTTAAGAGCCTGAATTTTTCCAGTAAACACTGTCTTATGTTACCATACCTTCCAAATGAAGAATTAAGTCATTAGAGTTAATCACCACAGGAACTGATATGTTCCACCCAGATGTGCAAACACACTACGCCAGCAAAGTCAGGTCACTACTAGCATGATAAAATAAACATGTCATTCATTTCTGCTTTGCACCGGTTCCACAGAGGATCTGCTGTTGTCTTCAAGGCACAGAAACAATGATCAGAGAATCCAACTATGACTTGGGTTGTCTCCATCATCTCTTCTTTGGTTTCTTTGGTGCCTTTATGACTCAGACACAAGGTCGTCCATCTGCACCAGCCATCATCCTCACAACTAAGGGGGGGGGGGTCAAACAATTCCAAAGACTTTTTGAATATCTGGCAGAAGAAGCAGCTGTATAATATGTGATCTTAAAGAAGTATTGAACTTAAGAGGATATTTAATAAAAATCATGTAGCACTAAACAGTTTCCTTTTATTATACTGTAGTCTGAAGAAATTTCTTACTGCGTTGAAAAAGTTAACAATGCCACTATTAAAAGTCACCTTTCTGATTAGTCTTGTTTTATTTTTCCTTTTTATTTCAACCATAATTAAGTTAAAGAAAGACATGTTTTGGGTATCACTCACTCAGATTTTGGTGAAAAGAGGTGAAATGTTGCTTTTTCTGGTTTTCTCAATGTTCTCAAGAAATAAATCTGTAGTACATGACGTATCTGGCTTGTTCAAGATCTTGTTTTTATGGCTTTATGATGATTACATGTGCTTTAAAATAGTCTTACCTTGAGCTAAATTTGGACACATTTAATTTTTTTTGTGTGCCATGACTGGTCAACGGATTTCTTGTGGGATCTTGGTCAACCAATAGCTAAAGTAGTGTCACTTCTCTGCTACATTATGTCAGCAAGATCTGCAGCAAGTAATGAGAAGTCTGTCTTTGGCTATAATCAAGATTTAAAAAGTAACTTTATTAACACTGGCTTTAACCTCTTACCCGCCAAGGTTTTTTCAAAGAAAATACTCAATTTAGATATCAGAAATCCCAAACGCTGTAACTTGGAAGTGGTAAGAGATAATGGCTTACTGTAAATGAGAAAAATGTAGAATATGTTTATGACAGGAGTAAATTTACTCATTTTAATTTGCATTAATGTGATGGCAGCCATACTGGAATACATAACTTTCAGTAAAACTGGACTATGGATATATTTACACAGATGATTTTTTTTGTTTTTTGTTTTGTTATCTAATCCTCAAAATATATGAACCAGAAAATCAGTAGAATGTAAACTGTGATACAAATATCGGACCTATCATGTGTCATGCGTCGCCATGCGTCCATGTGCCTGTCCTGGTCTCTATTCCGTCTTCTGTCGGTCACTTTTGTTTTCTCTACCACGTCCAGAAACTCTCAGATTTATTTTCTGATTTATTCCAGTGCGATCTCAGTTAGATAACGCTGTAGAATCAGAATCAGAATCAGAATCAGAATCAGGTTTATTGCCATTGTTCATGTAGTACACAAACTAGGAATTTGTCTCGGTACAATGCTGCAACATTAAACATGATAAGATAAGAGAAATAAACTATACATGTAATAAAGTGTAGGATAAGATTAAGTGATACTGGTCAACAGTTAAAATATATATTAGCCAGCAGCAGATACTGTGGAGAACTATATAGTGCAGTCGGTAATGCAGGAAGAAAACAGTGATGATTGACATGAGTCTGGTTGAGCTGCTGTACATGGTGCACGAGAGTCACTTAGTGTTCAGCAGTCTAATGGCAGAGGGGAAGAAGCTGTTCATGTGACGGGAGGTTTTAGTCTGGATGGACCGAAGTCTTCTACCAGAGGGGAGGGGGGCAAACAGTACGTGACCAGGGTGTGAGGGATCGGCTATGATCCGGCCAGCACGCCTCCGGGTCCTGGAGATGTACAGATCCTGGAGAGATGGGAGCTTGCAGCCGATCACCTTCTCAGCAGTGCGCACGACGCGCTGCAGCCTTAGTCTGTCCCTGGCAGTGGCTCCTGCGTACCACACGGTTATGGAGGTGGTGAGGATGGACTCGATGATGGCTGTGTAGAACTGCACTAACATCTTGGTGTGTAGCTTGAGCTTCCTCAGCTGCCGCAGGAAGAACATCCTCTGCTGGGCTTTTTTGATGAGTGAGCTGATGGTCAGCTCCCATTTGAGGTCCCTGGTGATGGTAGTGCCTAGGAAGCGGAAGGAATCAGCAGTGGTGATGGGAGAGCCTGAGAGGGTGAGGGGGGGCAGAGGAGTAGTGACTTTCCTGAAGTCTACAATCATCTCCACTGTCTTCAGAGCGTTCAGCTGCAGGTTGTTATTGTTGCACCAGGACGCCAGCTGGGCCACCTCTCTCCTGTAGGCGGACTCGTCGCCGTTGGAGATGAGCCCGATGAGGGTGGTGTCGTCCGCAAACTTGATCAACTTGACAGACTGGTGGCTGGAGGTGCAGGAGTTGGTGTAAAGGGAGAAGAGTAGGGGGGAAAGTACACAGCCCTGGGGTGATCCGGTGCTGATGCTAGTATAGTCTGAGACAGTCTTTCCCAGCCGCACATGCTGCCTCCGGTCCGTCAGGAAGTCGATGATCCACCTGCAGAGGGAGTCAGGCACGTTGAGCAGGGACAGCTTGTCCTGGAGCAGAGCGGGGCGGATGGTGTTGAATGCGGAGCTGAAGTCCACAAACAGGATCCTGGCGTAGGTTCTCGGGGAGTCCAGGTGCTGCAGGATGGAGTGGAGGGCCAGGTTGACTGCATCGTCTACAGACCTGTTGGCTCGGTAGGCAAACTGCAGCGGGTCCAGGAGAGGGGTGGTGATGGACTTGAGGTGGGACAGGACCAGGCGCTCAAAGGACTTCATGACTACAGAGGTGAGCGCTACAGGTCTGTAGTCATTAAGTCCAGTGATCCGTGGCTTCTTGGGGACAGGGATGATGGTGGAGGATTTGAGGCAGGATGGCACGTGGCATAACTTAAGGGAGGTGTTAAAAATGTCTGTGAATACAGGAGCCAGCTGTTTCGCACAGAGTCTCAGGGTGGAGGGAGACACGCCGTCTGGGCCGGGGGCCTTGCGCGGGTTCAGTCTGGAGAACTGTTTGAGCACATCCTGCTCACTGATGATAAGGGGAGGGGGGGAGGTGGGGGGGTGCCTTAAATGAAGTAGGGAATGTAGAGGCTGTGGAGCTGGAGGGAGGGGGGGAGTTGGACACAGATGACGAGGTGTCAAAACGGGCATAGTGTTGGGACAGTCTCTGACAAAGGGCTTTGTCATCCTGACCTTTAGGAGCCTGAGGCCGATAGTTGGTGATCTGCCTCAGTCCTCTCCACACGGAAGCCGAATCATTAGCAGTGAACTGCTGCTGGAGTCTCTCTGAGTACACAGATTTAGCCCTCTTCAGCTCTCTGTTAAACCGGTATTTAACCTCCCTGTAGCAGTCCCTGTCTCCACTTTTCAGCGCTGCTTCCTTCTCCTTCCTGATCTGTCTGAGCTTAGCTGTGAACCAGGGTTTGTCATTAGAGTAACTCACCCTGGTGCGTGATGGAAGAATGTTCTCTTCACAAAAGTGGATATATGAGTTCACAGTGTCCGTGTACTCATCCAGATCATGCGTGGCTCCTTTAAGCATGCCCCAGTCAGATATTTCCATGCACGTTTCCAGCTTCTCCTCAGCATCACTGGTCCGTATCTTCGTAGTGCTCACAACAGGTTTAGTGAGCTTCAATCTCTGTCTGTATGTGGGAATGAGGTGAACCATCACGTGATCAGATAATCCCAGCGCAGCTCGAGGGACAGCGCGATATGCGTCTTTCACTGTGGTGTAACAGTGATCCAGTGTGTTTAATCCTCTGGTGGGGCATTTAATAAACTGTTTGTAGCGGGGGAGATCGTGGCTCAGATTGCACTGATTAAAGTCGCCAGCCACAATAATCAGCGAGTCTGGAAAACTCCGCTCTGTGTGTTGAATGTGATCCGCGAGCACGCGCTGAGCTTCGCGCGTGTCCGCGTCGGGAGGGGCGTACACAGCGATCATTATGAAAGAAGCAAACTCCCGCGGGGAATAGAAGGGCTTGCAATTGATAACAAGAAATTCCAAGGCAGGAGAACAGTGTTTGGAAATTACCGTTACATCAGAGCACCAGCTACAGTTGATGTAGAAGCAGACACCGCCTCCTGTGGTCTTGCCGGAAAGCTCTGTGTCACGATCAGCACGGAAGAGCTGGAAGCCGTCGAGGCGCAGCGCGCTGTCCGGTATATTTTCCCGGAGCCAGGTCTCAGTAAAGCAGAGGACAGCTGAGGAGGCGAGGTCCTTAAAACGCATCAGCAGTCTCAGTTCATCCACCTTGTTAGAGAGAGAGTTGGTATTGGACAGAAATATGCCAGGCAGCGCCGTTCGCGAGCCTCTCCTGCGAAGTCGTACGAGAGCGCCCGCTCGTCTTCCTCTCTTCCGCCGTCTCACTTTCCGAGCCAAACAATAAACCAGATCGGCGGCAGGGGCTAGAAAAACTGGGAGGAGGTCCGTGGGGGTCAAAGTCCTGATATTTAAAAGTTCTTCACGGGTATAAGTGCAAGCAGACACACAATTGACAAACAAAAACAAACAAAGAGCGCAGCGAAGCACCATGTCGACCGCTGTGGGCGCCATCTTGGATCTTGAGGTAGAACCGGTAGTATTGCCCTCTCTGTGACGTGCTGCTCCGTCGACCATGGACGCAAGGTGTTCATCCACCGTTCCATCTTGCACTGTCATGGAAGGTAAATATTACCCTTCAGAATCATTCTCACAAGCTAAATAATCCCTTTTGGAATCACAATCAGCAAAATTCAGAGCAAGTCCTTCCTCAGTGTTGAAATACATTGCGCAACCGTCCCGGCTTCTCTTCTTCTGCGCTCCGACACTGGCTTCCGGTTCTAACTGGTTTACTGGAACCCAGACTCACACATCCCCAGTGGAACTGTGCTAGGATTTAAGCTATATGTTTCTGCTATCTTAATAGATGCAGTGTGACAGGTGTAGCTTATCCAAATGTAGACCATTGAGCATGGTTACTAAAACAAAAAAAAAAAAAATCCAAAAAATATTTCTTTAGTTTGACTGGCTCCATACCATTTTACTGCTCCATGTTTTTTGGAAGAGCGCACACATACTGCGGGGAGAACTCGCTACAGGAAGTACCTCACCAAAAGTAATCCCATAAGGATCGTAAGATAAAATGGAAAAAAAAATGGAGAATGAGGAAAAAACACACACAGGAGGCTGGGGAAGGAGAGTGAGGAGAGATTGGGGAATAGCTGCTAATGTATTCTGCAGAAACTGGCTCCTGAATGTTCCTGTAATTGGTGCGATCTGAGATGGAAGTTGAAGCTTTCCATTTTAACTTTCCCTTTCTTTATTTTCTTTGATTTTCTCTTCTTTTTTCCCTTCTTCTGTTTCACCTCTTCCTCATGATGGCAAGGTTTTTTTTTTCAATTCACTGTCTCCTTCATTTAGGAAAAGCAAGTCAAAGAGGAACCACAGAACATAAATAGTAACACTGAATGGGAGTGCAAAATAGCTCTGCCCTTGGTGGACAGACTTGATTATTCCAATCAAAATGTTAAGTCAGCAGAGTCCTAAATGAGTGAGGAAAAGCCAAGATTAACATGAGTGAAGAAACACAGGTGGCAACGTCTTGATCACTGAGGTGAGATTTTCCATTTGAGTCCTGTTTTAAACTTAGTAGAGTATTGATTAAATAATTAGATTGAACTTCTACTGATTAGCTTCATACTAAAGTTGTCAATTAAAATTAATTAAAATATACCGGAAATTCATTGTACTTTTTAAAAAAAAATTGTTGTAAATGTACCATACAAAGCCCGATTACAACAGTCTGGTGGAAAGTGCAACATCAAAAAACATCACTTAGGGGCATATCCAAGTCCATTTTTCTAAAAGACTTTGCTCTTGAAAAAACTACAAAAAAGGTTATCCTAACTCCCTTAACTATTATCTCTTAACTATTAACTATTATACTTAACATTGTCATTATGGGGTATTGTGTGTAGAATTTTGAGGAAAAAAAATTAATCTAATCCATTTTGGAATAAGGCTGTAACATAAAATGTGGAAAAACTGAAGCGCTGCGAATACTTTCCGGATGCACTGTAGCTAGCCGTTACTTAACACTAGCTTTGTCAGAGCTTTGTTGCTGTCCTCAGGCACTTCTGAAGACTGTAGTAGGTCTCAACCGCACTTTAGCTTCAAACCCACCAATATGCTTTCGTCCTTAACTGCGACAAAAGAAAAATAATCTATTTCCACAAAAACAAAGTAGCTTCATCTTTTCCTCCGCTAAATAGTGAAGACTCGGCTCTCTGCAACAGGTCATGTCAACTGACGGCTGTGTTGGCTACAGTAGGGTCAGTTTGTATATGTATTTATTTGCACTAAAAATATCTCTCCATATTAATAAAACAAGTAACACGTCTGATCAAATTTCAGTAACTGTAATGTATTACTGAATTTTTAAACAGTAATTTCATTACACAGCACGTTACTGCAAAACTAGTAGCATTACAGTAATGCGTTACTTTGTAATGAGCAAACACTTTCAACACTGCTTATAACAGAGTAGTACAATGTATAGTTTGTATTGTTGCCTAATACAACGCTGAGAATTCCTCTGGGGTCAGACTCAGACAACCTCTAACATGAGTAGGGCTGCAACGATTAGTTGACGTCATCAACAACGTCAATCATAAAAATTTGTCGATGCAGATTTTTATTGTTGACAAATCGTTTCTAAGCATGTCACGGAAATGTTCAGTTTCACTGTTGCAGCAAAGAAGAAGAGGAGCACATCATGGTGACGCAGAAGAGAGGCTCTACCACTAGGCTGGAGTGATGGACTAGTGGTAGAGCATCCGTCCCTCAGCCAGGAGGTCATGGGTTCAACTTCAAGCCCTGGCCGGGTCATACCAAAGACCATATAAAAATGGTACTTCTCGCCTTCTAGCTTGGTGCTCAGGATAATAGAATGGGGGAAGGAAAAGTTGTAAACCATGGACAACAGATGGAAATTAGTCAATGGCTACAATCTGACAAGTTTACATTGACTGATACAGTGCATCCGTAAAGTATTCACAGCGCTTCATTTTTTTCCCCACATTTTGTTATGTTACAGTCTTATTCCAAAATGGACTGAATTCATTTTTTCCTCAAAATCCAACACACAGTACCCCATAATGACGAGAAAAAGTTTTGGTTTTTTTTAGATTTTTGAAAAATTTATTAAAAATAAAAAACTAAGAAATCACATGTGCATAAGTATTCACAGCCTTTGCCATGAAGCTCAAAATTGAGCTCAAGTGCATCCTGTTTCCACTGATCATCCTGGAGATGTTTCTACAGCTTAACTGGAGTCCACCTGTGGTAAATTGAGTTGATTGGACATGATTTGGAAAGGCACACATCTGTCTATATAAGGTCCCAAAGTTGACAGTGCATGTCAGAGCAAAAACCAAGCATGAAGTCAAAGGAATTGTCTGGAGACTTCCGAGACAGGATTGTCTTGAGGCACAAATCTGGGGAAGGGTACAGAAAAATTTCTGCTGCTTTGAAGGTTCCAATGAGCATAGTGGTCTCCATCATCCGTAAATGGAAGAAGTTCGGAACCACCAGGACTTTTTCTAGAGCTGACGGACCATCTAAACTGACCGATTGGGCAAGAAAGGCCTTTGTCAGGGAGGTGACCAAGAACCCGATGAGAACCCGAAGTGACCAAGAACCCAATGGTCACCCTGTCAGAGCTCCAGCATTCCTCTGTGGAGAGAGGAGAACCTTCCAGAAGGACAACCATTTCTGCAGCACTCCACCAATCAGGCCTGTATGGTAGAGTGGCCAGACGGAAGCCACTCCTTAGTGAAAGGCACATGGCAGCCCGCCTTGAGATTGCCAAAAGGCACCCGAAGGACTCTCAGACCATGGTCTGATGAGACAAAGATTGAACTCTTTGGCGTGAATGCCAGGTGTCATGTTTGGAGGAAACCAGGTACCACTCATAACCAGGCCAATACCATCCCTACAGTGAAGCATGGTGGTGGCAGCATCATGCTGTGGGGATGTTTTTCGGTGGCAGGAGGCTAGTCAGGATAGAGTGAAAGATGAATACAGCAATGTACAGACACATCCTGGATGAAAACCTGCTCCAGAGCGCTCTTGACCTCAGACTCGGGTGACAGTTCATCTTTCAGCAGGATGACTACGCACACAGCCAAGACATGAAAGGAGTGGCTTCAGGACAACTCTGTGAATGTCCTTGAGTGGCCCAGCCAGAATCCAGACTTGAATCCAATTGAACATCTCTGGAGAGATCTGAAAATGGCTGTGCACCAATGCTTCTCATCCATGCTGCAAAGAGGAATGGGTGAAACCGCCCAAAGATAGGTGTGCCAAGCTTGTGGCATCATATTCAGAAAGACTTAAAGCTGTAATTGCTGCCAAAGGTGAATCAACAAAGTATTGAGCAAAGGCTGTGAATACTTATGTACATGCAATTTCTTAGTTTTTTATTTTTAATAAATTTGCAAAAATCTCAAAAAACCTTTTTCCATTGTCATTATGGGGTATTGTGTGTAGAATTTTGAGGGAAAAATGAATTTAATCCATTTTGGAATAAGACTAACATAACAAAATGTGGAAAAAATGAAGCGTTGTGAACACTTTACAGATGCACTGTATGTCAGAGACTGACAAAGTAATTTTCACAGGTGTGCAGGCTTAAACAGGTGAGGCTAAATGTCCACTGGAGCCCCGAAAGGGAGCCATGCAAAAAAAAGGAGCCATGCCAACAGGAAGCAAAAATGGTGGACATGACAAAAATAATCGTGATTAGTCGACTAATCCAAAAAAATAGTCGCTATTAATCATGGTCAGTTGCAGCCCTAGACATGAGCACCTTTAAGACCTATGGATTTACAGCTGAAACAAAGGAGATAAGCTTGCTTAGCAAAGCATAAAGATTACTTATCAACCACTCTATTGAGATGATACATGGATTATACAGCTATATGATCCACTGAGACCTGTGCAGGTTGTGTGTGAATCTGAGTTGTACTGAAGGAAGCATGGATGCTGAATAGCAACAGACACCTCTTCATAAACATTTCACTTTCCTTGGGAAAATAATAAAGATCCCATGCTTCACAAGCATACAATTTTTCATTTTGTCTGCAAGGAGAACTTACTAACTGAGAAAACTGAGGAGCAGTAGCTCAAAAAAAGTCTTCTATGGGTTTGAGGGCTACAAAAAGAAATGAGCCTACCAGAGCTCATATTTTAGGAGCCCTTATTTTTCATATACACATTAAGAAGAGTGACATAGGACTTTCCACATTCCCAGTTTGTTAGGCAACTGGGGTCACAATAGAGGGCCAACCACAGCACTCCTAGTTTAAACTACAGGCAAGTGAATCCGGTACAGAAATGCCTTTTTTCCCTATAGTCGCAGAGGGCAACTCCTCCGGTTGCAAAAATAAGTCATAATGAAGAACCCATTTTAAGTAAAGTGAAAATTTAAAGACTGAATCAGAGCAAATCTGATTGAAGCATCAAAGAAAGTAGTTCATGCCAACTTGTAATTTTGGGGAAAACTTATTTAACTTATTTAATTTTGGCTGTCAATAACATGAAGTTGGAACAACATATACTGTGATTTGGTAGACCTTATCTATGTGAAAAAGCAATGGTAATATTTTAGGTTGTATGATTCCATCTATAAATGGATCTCCATAAACGATCATCCAATTCCCAACCAGCCTACCTGACCTCTGCCTCTCATTCTGACCCTAATCAAAAAAGCACAACCTCTTCTTTTAATCCAGCTCCATAATCACAAATTCTCCCATTTACGTCAGCCTGGCTTTGCTGGCCTTCAGAGCTCTGTACAGAGCTGAGCGGTTCCCCTCATATTACAGCAAGTAAGTATCTCCCCTGATTAAATCATTAAGGAGCTTTTTTTTTTTTTTTTCCCTAGGCCCACTAAAACCCAGTCCTCTGAATTTGCCTTCCATCCTCTTACCCTGTGATGTAGATGTGGAGTTATTGAAGAAGATGTTGTGGGGAGGGGGAGGATAGTGACTGTGGGGATTAACTTGTTTGGGCTGTCCATGGGCTCAAACACTAAGCACTCAATCGCTCAATCACTGGGATCCACACGCTCACTGGGACTTAGCCTCACAGATCCCACTGACATTGACCGTAGTTGGACTGTTAAATCTATCTGCTCCCGAGCTGACTTGCACAGTCACTGATGATCCCACATCTCTACCTATACTGACCAAATTTCACCACTATCAGCTGCTTGACATGATGATATCAAACAGAGAGAGACAGGGGAGGTAGATGCAGGATTAGAAGTAGGGCTGGGCAATTTAATCTTAAATCAGCATCACGGTTTATTGACCCTTTCAGGATGCCCCCCCCCCCCTTTCCCCTCCTTTCTTCTCCCTTGTAGTTCACTGTCAAGGCTTGCAATTAATCAATATTACACAGCAGGCTTATTGTCATTTCACACACAAATTAAACATTGTCCAGTACAGAAAGCAGTCTGTTTACAAACCATGGAGGTCACCTGAGTCACTACGGCGGCCTTAGCTTGACTACAATGGTCATCTCGGCAGGAAAAAAACACTGTTGAAATGATGCGGATAGCCGTCAGAGGCTAAAAGGAACTTGGCTTCAGGCATCTACATGTTAGTACCCGTGCACTTCACCCGCTTTTTCTTGGCATCTTCAGATGAAATAAAGAGTCAACCATCACATACTATGTGGACAGAGATCAAATTTCTTTCATTACAAGCCGTTTCTTCTTCTTCTGGGGTTTACTGGCAGTTTGCATCATTAAGTTGCATTACTTGTACCTATCTTTTCCCTTAACTTTTACATATCATACATCCATCTGTATTTTCCTTTCTAACCCCATGATTTTCAAGTATTTCTTCACAAGCCATTTCAACTGCTTCCAGGATGTGAAGGTATGTGCCCGCGCACGCAACTCCAGGGGCACATCTTAAAGGGCAAGTACATGAAAAGCTCTCTATATTCACATGTACACAACAAGGAGAGGGGAAAGAAACGAAACTCAGTTGTCAGTTCTACTCAGTTAATCGCCCAGCCCTAATTAGAGGTCATATTTGTTTTAAATCACATTTTAACCAAGATACCATAAAGAAAAAAAAAAAGGATGCTGGAGCCACAGTGGCAAATTCTTCAAGATGAATCTTTAATAGCTCATCAAATAATTGTTTACAAAAGTTCTTTATAAAACAGAACTTTCCAGTTTCCACCTTGGACCTCTAAAAAACTTTCCACTTGCACCTACTCAGCCTGACTCGCTTCAACTCTATTTGGCTCGACACGGTGTGATTGGTTTTCCATTTCAACTGAGTACCACCTCAAGTGGGCGGGGTTGGGTTCATTACAGAAAGGCGGCCTGTTATCCCATTATGTTCTTTACATGCTGACGTTTTCATTGATAAATAACTTAAAAGATGCTTAAAATCACAAAACACACCATCTTCCCTGTGAGCAGCCATCAGCTTGGAGACCTCCTGGTATACTTTTCATTTTGGGTCGCTCCGCCACAGTGGCGCCAACGGGGCTAAAAAATTCATAGGCTGGAAAGTTCATAGTTGTCAGATTTGACCAAATATAGTTTATTTTTCAAGCACAGAGATCCAAGTGCTGCAACACTGATGGAAGAACTGTGCGCACCGACGGGGAGACTGTTGAAAAATAACTGCATTTGATCAAATTTGACCACTATATGAACTTTTCAGCCTATGAACTTTTCAACAGCAGCGCCAGCATCAGAAATGAAATACCAGGAGGTCTCCGAGCTGCTGGCTGCTCATGGGGAAGATGGTGTTTTGTGATGGTGTTGATTTGTGTGTAGCCATTTATTTAGTTGATTATCACAGAAACAATAAAAACTCACAGCCGAATTTACAAATGGCAGTTTTGAATCTTGTGAAGACGTCGCTCTCATCCACTGATATTACGCCCTGGCTAATCAGTGGCCTGCAATCCATTGACGTTACATTTTCAGCTCGACTCAGCACGGTTGGAACCTCACTGAAGTAGATCCCAAAAAAGTGCCTGGTACCAGGTACTAATGGAAAACCCTACAAACCGAGTAGAGTCGAGGCGAGTAGGGCTGAGTCGGTACTAGTGGAAAAGGGGCTTAGCACCCCCTTTCTTTGCTGCCCTTTCATTCATCTTCTTCCGCTTAATCCTTTTTGGGTCGCAGGGGAGCTGGAGCCTATCCCAGCATCTTTGGGCGAGAGGCAGGGTACACCCTGGACAGATTGCCAGTCCATCGCAGGGCCAACACAGAGAGACAGACAACCATTCACTCTCACAGTCACACCTAAGGACAATTTAGAATCCCCAGTTTTGATGCCAATTAACCTAACTTGCATGTTTTTGGCATGTGGGAGGAAACTGGAGAAATCCCGGAGTAAACCCACACAGACACGGGGAGAACATGCAAACTCCACACAGATCACAACATTTTATTATATTTTTCAAACCCACCCTACTGAACAGACAGGACAAAAGGTGATTTTTTTTAAATGAGAATAATAGCCTAACGTGACAAATGGAGACATGAGACAGAGAGCCAAACCTCATTCGTCACCTCCATGTTAAGTGAAGCAAATACATGTTCTCATTTCAACAATTTCATGACCTCTTGTTTTTTTTTTCCCCAGTAGGTTAAACTTAAAAGATTTGGGTTTCACAACATTCAAGTTCCACTGTTCTTGGACAGAAAGTAAACTGCCTTGACTAACTTGTCCAAAATTTCTATATTTAAAACTGAAATATTAAAACTTCTTAAACTCCTCCCCAAGTGGAGGAGTTTAAGTATCTTGGGGTCTTGTTCACGAGTGAGGGGAAAATGGACCGAGAGATCGACAGACGGATTGGAGCAGCATCTGCAGTGATGCGGACGTTGTACCGGTCTGTTGTGGTGAAGAGGGAGCTTAGTTCTAAGGCAAAGCTGTCGATTTACCAGTCAATCTACGTTCCTACTCTCACCTATGGTCACGAGCTTTGGGTAATGACCGAAAGAACGAGATTGCGGATACAAGCGGCTGAAATGAGCTTTCTCCGTAGGATTGCTGGACTCACCCTCAGAGATAGGGTGAGGAGCTCAGTCATCCGGGAGAGGCTCAGAGTAGAACCGCTGCTCCTCCACATTGAAAGGAGTCAGTTGAGGTGGTATGGGCATCTGATTAGGATGCCTCCTGGACGTCTCCCACTTGAGGTGTTTCAGGCACGTCCCACTGGGAGGAGACCCCGGGGCAGACCCAGGACTCGGTGGAGAGACTATGTCTCCCAGCTAGTCTGGGAACGCCTTGGTATCCCCTCTGAAGAGCTGGAGCAGGTGGCTGGGGAGAGGGAAGTCTGGGCTTCTCTGCTTGAACTGCTGCCTCCGCGACCCGGACCTCCGGAAAAGCGGTAGAAGATGGATGGATGGATGGATATTAAAACTTCTGCAAATGCAAGTTCCCTCAGCTAGCAAGAAACATCACTGATGCAGCCTGCTATACATGGCTAAAAATGAGGGGGGATCATCACTCACCACAAATTCAAAATAATAATGGTCAAGAGGTCTAGATCAGCCACTTTATCAGACAGCTAATGAGCCGATCAGAGCCCACATGTACCTCGAAGTGCCCTGGCCCTCACTACTGCAAACTTTATTGAAAGTGACAAGTGATTTATTCAGGAAAAAGATCCTGTCAACAATAGTAAAAAGTGAGTTTTTCCACTTATCTTTTCAGTTTGTGACTTTCACAAATTTGTTTTCTTGTAAACTTATTTTTAATCAAATCTTTAACCATTTTATTTTACAGGTTTTTCTTTTTGAAATTTTCCATGTGAATTTGAGATTTATTTTTTTGCGTTCTCATAAATTTTACACTTTTCTCGTAAATCTAGTTTCGCAAAGGTGATAATTTTTCCCCTTTTTTTGTTCATTTAGTTTTTTTTTAAAGGTCAAAGCCACATAGAGCCCCCGTTATTGACAAAAGGACCCACATGTTGCAGACCCCAAATGCAGTCATTTGGCTTTAGTCACTGTATGTGTACTGTATATAAAAGGATACTTGTCCATATCAGTTTCCTTTTCATTGTTTCTGCTAACTGGCCGGCTGCGCCATGCTCCAATCCTCGGCAATACTGGAGAGGTGAACCCAATCAAAATTTGTTTCCGGGTCAATGCACTACACATACACAGTATAGGAAACATCAGGCAGTGATTAAGCTAATGTAGCAAACAGAGAAATCCTGAAAGTCATCCAACTGTTTGACGGGATGTTTTATTGTCCAAAAGCTTTATTGCCCAAACCTTGAGGAAAAACTGCCTTGACGGGACCAAAATATTGATTCAGGGCTCAGGCCAACCACAGAGAGAAATATGGCTGCAAGTCGGCTTTCATTTATTTTTTGTAATATTAGTGGGTTATCAAATGTTCATGTTATTTCATGTTATTAACAGTGCCTCATTGGTTAGCTATTTGTATTATTTGTATTATTATTATTATTATTATTATTATTATTATTATTATTATTATTATTCTATTCACACTTGTATTTATTAGTGACATTATCTTTTATTTTATTAGCCAATGGAGAGTGCACCCCTGGGGATGCTTCTGCTGCTGTGAAAAGCTTTTAACACTAATTTCTTTTGTAGCTTAAGTTACTTAAACCGTATCCATTAAAGGCTACAGCCATATTACTGAATAACCAACTTGTCTTACACATAATGTGTTCAACCTTGTTTTACATGAGTGAGACAATTGGTAGGAAAAAGTGAATAATGACAAGGAAACTTGTGTGAGGGGTGAAATCTTGGAAAGCCAGAGGTGAGAAAAGATCACGGTGAGGGTTTAGAGGAGGAGAACAAGTACGATGGAGCGCAAACGAAGCAGTGCTGGTGTCTGTTTTCCCTCTGGCTGGTGAAGGGCGACTGGAGCCAGCATAAACACATGCCTTCATGGCTCACACATTTCCTGCTTCAGTCCATATCCCAGCACTGGGCCACACAGGCTCAGGACACCACAGTGAGTTGTGTGTGTGTGTGTGTGTGTGTGTGTGTACAAATGCATACTACATACGTGCATTCATGTATGGCATGCTGCGCTATGTGGTCCTTGTGGACTGACAGTGGAACTCTTTCTATGATCAGCGCAGCTCTGAACACACAGAGATCTGTCTGAATGTAAAGGACGTTTTTGTATCGGTCCATCAGGGAGCAAAGACCAAGGCTCCAATCTAATTACACACCTCACCTTCAACCAGCAAGATATTTTAATGTGTAGTTGTCCTTTTCTTTATAGTGTGTAAATTTTTGTGTGTTGCATCAATTCACTTTAAGGGGGAGTGGAGCATCAAGGCTGTCTAATGTGTTGATTCTGTGCAACTTCTTTTTATCTGTAAAGAGCCTCTTTCCATTTATAATGAGAACCTCCTCTGTCACCTTTCAGACAAAATCAAGCGGAAAGGGAGATTTAAAATCCAATGACAATGGGTAGAGAGGAGTTGGGAAGTGTGGGAGATTGAGAGAAGAGGGGACAAGAGAGTAGAATAACTGAGCTGGAGGAGGAGGTGCAAGGGTCCTTACGATCCTTCATCCTCTGAAGCACTTCCCAACAACCCCCTTTTGCAGTCTGTTTTGTCTTACACATACAGCAAATTAATCAGATAAGACAATACTGTTAATGTCCAACTGGATTTGCTCCAATCTATCATCCCCTAAAACAGCTCAATGTTATCTGTGATTAAATGATGGAGCTGGTTAGAAAAATAGTGGACAAAACATTGTTCTCAAAGGCCACAGAGCTTATAGTAACGGGGTCACTGAAATTCTTCTTTGGCTTTCTGGCAAATGGAATGTTAACCAAACCTGAAAGCAAACGTAGGTTTATCCCAGGAGATGATTGTCTGGGGCGAATTCCACCCCAGTAGAGATTTTAGTATTGAAAGGGAGACACGCCGAGGATAGTGAATTTCTCAGCAACTCATTTGAAGTTTTGGCAACCTTGGAACCTTGGTTCCAAGCTCCCAGTGCTCATAAAATGCTCCTTACGGTGTGCGTCTCGAAAAGCCTCTGACAACTAAGTCCAACTCCTAGCCTGCCCGTGTGGTTTAGTCTCTAAGCCCGGCGGAACTGCTTTTACTAATAGGAGAAGAGGCGAGGGCGGATCTCTGGCGCCTTAAAACCAGATGCTTCGGGTAGATGGTGGCTCGTCAACCTGGGAAGGTAGCCCATCTAGGGGAAGGTAAACCCTGATTTCAAACCTCTGCTGCCTTGCAGCATACCCGGTCACGGGAAAGGCTTCGGGAGTCAACCCTGAGGAAAAATCCGGAGTCGGAGCCCCTAAGGCAGTTCTATGTTGTGCTCAACATCGTTCTGGCAGCTCCTGCAACGGCGCTGGTGCCAAACTGTAGCAGCCCTGCTGTTCCTTTGGATTCACCAGTGACGTGGAGAGGGGGGACATACTGCATGGGCAACATCTTGTCCTCCATATCTTCCTGCCCAGGCTTGAATCCTACCAACGCCCAACGTTGGAAGGTAGAACACCGGATCACTGGAGAGGACACTCCAGCTTCGCCTTTGGCGTAGACAAAACACGGGGAATGACAGTTACTGGTTATAAGCCACTGCTCAATTGGCGTAGAGCGTGGCGCCAGGGGTTGTTCCCGACGGTGGGAGGGATCATCAGATCTCACTGGACAGCTACCGCCCGCCTCAAGCTGGGCAGCCCCCAGCCAATAAGGTGTTGTCCCGCCACAGCTTGCTTTCCTCATTGGGTGCATGGGGATAAGGAGAAATCCAAACAGCAGGCTGAGAACCTTCGCACCAGGCAAGACAATAAAACAAAAGAGACCAACTCTAAAACTGGGAACTTGGAACGTTCGCACTATGATGACAGGACTCGCTGCTAACCTCAAGGACATCAACGACACCAGGAAGACTGCCATCATCAATAATGAGCTGAAGAGACTGGGAGTAGATATCGCCACTCTCCAGGAAACACGGTTAGCTGATGCAGGCACACTGAGAGAGAAGGACTACACGTTCTACTGGCAGGGAAAGGGCAGTGACAAACACAGGGAACACGGAGTGGGCTTCGCAGTGAAGAACACTTTGCTGAAGATGGTGGAACCGGGCAGCACTGGCTCTGCACGACTCCTCACCCTACGCCTGAACACCACTGAAGGCCCAGTCACCCTCGTCAGTGTGTATGCCCCAACACAGACAGCCACACCAGAGGCAAAAGACGAGTTCTACGAGAATCTCGCAACAACTGTCAGGATCATCCCCAACTCTGAACAACTCATTCTCCTTGGAGACTTCAATGCCAGAGTGGGTGCTGACCACGACTCCTGGCCCTCCTGTCTTGGACCTTTTGGCGTGGGCAGAATGAACGACAACGGACAGCGGCTGCTCGAGTTCTGCACATATCACGATCTGTGCATCACAAACTCGTTCTTCAAGACCAAGCCCCAACACAAGGTTTCCTGGCAACATCCGCGCTCAAAGCACTGGCACCAGCTAGACTTGATCCTGACCAGGCGTACCTCACTGAAGAACATGCTAATCACCCGTTCGTTCCAGAGTGCAGATTGCGACACAGACCATTCATTGGTGTGTTGCAAGGTCAAGCTGCAGCTGAAGAAATTCCATCGTGCTAGACAACCTGGAAAGGCACGGATTGACACCAGCAAGATGGCCCAACCAGAACTTGTTGAGCAGTTTGCCTCCACCTTTGAGAAGGAACTTGGTGTACCACAAGGAGGAGAATCTGCAAAGCAGAAGTGGGAAGAGCTGCGAAACACCATCTACCGCACAGCCTTGGCTACCTTTGGGAGGAAGACCTCGAAGTCACAGGACTGGTTTGATGCCAAGTTGACCGAGATGACCCCCGTCATTGAAGCCAAGCGCTCAGCACTTGCTGAGTACAAGAAGTACCCAAACGAGAAGAATCTCCAGATTCTCGGGGCTGCGAGAAGCAAAGTTCAGCAGACTGCTCGGCGCTGTGCCAACAAGTACTGGACTCAGCTCAGCCAAGACATTCAAACCGCTGCCATAACAGGGAACATCCGTGGTATGTACGATGGCATCAAGAAAGCACTTGGTCCGGCTCAGAGCAAGACGGCCCCCCTCAAATCTTCCACTGGGGAGATGATCACAGAGAAGAACAAGCAGATGGAGAGATGGGTGGAACACTACTCCGACCTCTACTCTAGACAGAACACCGTGACACCGTCAGCCCTTGATGCCATCGACTGCCTGCCATCCATGGACGAACTTGACGCCGAGCCAACCATCGACGAACTCAGTAAGGCCATTGATAGCTTGGCCGCTGGCAAGGCACCCGGCAACGATGGCATACCCCCTGACCTGATCAAGCACTGCAAGACCGCCCTACTGCTGCCATTGCATGACGTCCTCTGCCAGTGCTGGAAGGAAGGTGCCGTACCACAGGACATGAGGGACGCCAAGATCATCACCCTCTACAAAAACAAAGGGGAGAGAAGCGACTGCAACAACTACAGGGGCATTTCCCTCCTCAGCGCTGTTGGCAAAGTCTACGCACGAGTTGTTCTCGTTCGTCTACAGAAGCTTGCCGAACGTGTCTACCCCGAGTCTCAGTGTGGCTTCCGCGCTGAGCGATCGACGGTAGACATGATATTCTCCATCCGCCAACTCCAGGAGAAATGCAGAGAACAGAACATGCCTCTGTACGTCGCCTTCATCGACCTCACCAAAGCGTTCGATCTGGTCAGCAGAGAGGGCCTTTTCAAGATCCTGCCAAAGATAGGATGCCCACCAAAGTTGCAAAGCCTCATCGAATCGTTTCACACCAACATGCAGGGGATAGTGCAGCATGATGGCAACGTCTCAGAGCCATTCAACATACGCAGCGGAGTGAAACAGGGCTGTGTACTTGCGCCAACCCTCTTTGGGATTTTCTTTGCTATGCTCCTGAGGCATGCCTTCAGCACAGCAACAGAGGGAATCTACCTGCACACAAGATCTGACGGCAGGCTTTTCAACCTCGCCCGCCTGAAAGCCAGAACCAAAGTACGCGAGGCTCTAATCAGAGACATGCTGTTCGCAGACGACGCTGCAGTCGCAACCCACACACAGCAGGAGCTTCAGACCCCGATGGACCGCTTCTCCCAGGCATGCAAGGACTTCGGGCTTACCATCAGCCTGAAGAAGACTAACGTCTTGGCGCAAGGCACGGAAGCACCACCAACCATCACCATTGATGACTACAAGCTGGAGGTCGTGAATCAGTTCACGTACCTGGAGTCCACGATCAGCAACAACCTCTCCCTTGATACAGAGATCAACAAGAGGATTGGAAAATCAGCCTTCACACTCGCTCGCCTCACCACACGAGTGTGGGAGAATCCCAAACTCTCTGTCAAGACGAAGATGGCAGTGTACAACGCCTGCGTCATCAGCACACTGCTCTATGGGAGTGAGACGTGGACAACATACGCCCGGCAGGAAAAGAGACTGAACTCCTTCCACTTGCGCTGCATTCGCCACATCCTGGACATATCCTGGCAGGACAAAGTGCCCAACACAGAAGTTCTGTCCCGCGCCGGCCTTCCCTCCATGTTCACTCTACTCAGGCAGCGCAGGCTCCGCTGGCTAGGCCACGTTCACCGTATGGAGGATGGCAGAATCCCCAAAGACGTCCTCTATGGAGAACTGGCAACTGGCAGGAGAGACGTTGGCCGCCCACAGCTGCGCTTTAGAGACGTCTGCAAGAGAGACATGAAGGCCCTGGAGATCAACACAGAGCGCTGGGAGGACCTTGCAACAGACCGCTCCAAATGGAGAGGCACCCTGACCAGACAGCTCAAGGCGGGTGAAGAGAGACTGACTGCTGCTGCAGATGAAAAAAGGACCCGCAGGAAGAACCGCCACAGACCCAGCAGCACGGAGACCACCCACAAGTGTGACCTGTGTGACAGGGACTGTCATTCGCGCATCGGCCTGTTCAGCCACAGGCGGTGCTGTTCCAGCAGAGTAGACGTTTAGGATTCTCTTCCATGGTCATCATAGACCGACGGAGGCCGACGACGTAAATTTTTGTGTGTTGCATCAATTCACTTTAAGGGGGAGTGGAGCATCAAGGCTGTCTAATGTGTTGATTCTGTGCAACTTCTTTTTATCTGTAAAGAGCCTCTTTCCATTTATAATGAGAACCTCCTCTGTCACCTTTCAGACAAAATCAAGCGGAAAGGGAGATTTAAAATCCAATGACAATGGGTAGAGAGGAGTTGGGAGTGTGGGAGATTGAAAGAAGAGGGGACAAGAGAGTAGAATAACTGAGCTGGAGGAGGAGGTGCAAGGGTCCTTACGATCCTTCATCCTCTGAAGCACTTCCCAACAACCCCCTTTTGCAGTCTGTTTTGTCTTACACATACAGCAAATTAATCAGATAAGACAATACTGTTAATGTCCAACTGGATTTGCTCCAATCTATCATCCCCTAGAACAGCTCAATGTTATCTGTGATTAAATGATGGAGCTGGTTAGAAAAATAGTGGACAAAACATTGTTCTCAAAGGCCACAGAGCTTATAGTAACGGGGTCACTGAAATTCTTCTTTGGCTTTCTGGCAAATGGAATGTTAACCAAACCTGAAAGCAAACGTAGGTGTATCCCAGGAGATGATTGTCTGGGGCGAATTCCACCCCAGTAGAGATTTTAGTATTGAAAGGGAGACACGCCGAGGATAGTGAATTTCTCAGCAACTCATTTGAAGTTTTGGCATCCTTAAAGGCATATACACATTGTTTTTAAGACCAATCATTTCTGTGTTGTTTAACAGCTCACCAAAAACAACAACCAAAAAATGCCAACTTTAAAGTACTGTCTGAAACAATCATCTTCAGCCTGTTTATAAGCCCCTAATCTGACTGGGTAAAAGTTTTTTTTGAGTGGGCCAATCACAATTTAAACTAGAAAAGCACTCAGAGAGCACATACCTCCGTCAAGGCTCCTTCAGTCCCTCATGGATCACCTCCAAAATGTAATGGGTTTGTGTGTAGGCTAGGAGCCACTTCTGGTGAAAATTGCATCAAAGTCTATCAAGTTGTTTTGGAGGATTCTTGCTAACACACTGTGAGAAGATAAGAGCCTTGGTGGAGGTATGCATTGTTGGATGATCACCAAAATGTAATGGGTTCTTCTCTAGCCCAAGGACCACCTCTGGTGAAAATTTCATCCAAATCTATCCAGTAGTTTTTGTGTAATCCTGCTGCACAAATACAAACAAGATCCTTGTTGGAAGTATGCACGCTCAGATCGTCACTAAAATTTAATGGGTTCATCCTTAGGCCAAGGGCTACCTCTGGTGAAAATTTCATCAAAATCCTTACAGTAGTTTTTGCATAATCCTGCTAACAGACAGACAGACAAACCACCCTGATTACATTCCCTCTTTGGTGGCGGTAGTAAGAGACATGAAGGCACAACTTATTGAACAAAGTTTAATCTGGTAGTTTCTTTAAAACAACACTATGTAAGATTTTCACCTTCAAATAATGATTCCTAAATTAATAATTATGATGGTACAGTGCTGTGAAAAAGTATATGCCCCATTCCTGATTTCTTATATTTCTGCGTATTTGTCACACTTAAATGTTTCAGATCATAAAACAAATTTAATATTAAACAAAAGCAACCCAAGTAAATAAAAATGCAGTTTTTAAAAGATGATTTCATTTATTAAGGGAAAAAAGTTATGAAAATCTACCAGGCCCTATGTGAAAAAGTAAGTGTTCCCTAAACCTAATAACTGGTTCTGCCACCATTTGTGGCAACTGCAATCAAGTGTTTGTGATAACAATGAATCTTTTACATCACTGATGAAGAATTTTAGCCCACTCTTCTCTGCAGAAATGCTTTAATTCAGCCACACTGGAGGACTTGAGCTTGAGGTTATGAACTGCCAGCTGGAAATTTTCCTTAGGATTTTCTGTTAGAAAGCAGAATTCATGGTTCCATCAATTACAGCAAGCGGTCCGGTCCTGAAGCAGCAAAGTAGTCCCAGATCATCGCACTACCACCACCATGTTTGACTGTTGGTATGATGATGTTCTTTTTACCTCCGCCAAGGAGGTTATGTGATCATCGGCACTGGTTTGTCTGTCTGTTTGTTTGTTTGTTAGCAAGATAACTCAAAAAGTTATGGACGGATTTTCATGAAATTTTCACAGATTGTCAGAAATGGGGTATCCTACAGATGATTAGATTTTGGTGGTGATCCGGATCACCGTCCACAAGAAAACCGCCATTACGCAAAATGCCATTTTCGTGAATAACTACTAAACCACTAATCCTATCATTGTCAATCCAATTGCTTGTCATATGTTTTCATGGTCAAGGAATCTGAAAACGTACACACAAACACTGTATGGGGGGAACTGTGGCGCTAAACTGCCATTACGGAAAATGCCATTTTCGTCAATAACTACTGAACCACTAATCCTATCATTGTGAATCCAATTGCTAGTCATATGTTTTCATGGTCAAGGAATCTGAAAATGTACACACAAATACTGTATGGGGGGAACTGTGGCGCTTGGCGGAGGTCTGCGCTCTCCGAGTGCTTTTCTAGTTTTGAAATGTTGTGTTAGTTTTATGGCAGATCTAATGGGATGCACGTCTCCCAAAAAGTTCAATTTTGTTTCATCAGTCCACAGATTATTTTTCCAAAAGTCGTGGGGATCATCATGATTTTTTGGCAAATGTGAGATGAGCCTTTGTGTTCTTTATGGTCAGCAGTGGTTTTCACCTTGGAGCTCCCCCATGGATGCCATTGTTGCCCAGTCTCTTTCTTACTGTTAAATCATGGACCAGATTCCAAATTGAGGCAAGTGAGGCCTGCAGTTCTTTAGAACGTGATTCTGGGTTTTTATTACCTCCGCCAAGGAGGTTATGTGATCATCGGCGTTGGTTTGTCTGTTTGTCTGTTTGTTTGTTAGCAAGATAACTCAAAAACTTATGGACGGATTTTCATGAAATTTTCACAGATTGTCAGAAATGGGGTATCCTACAGATGATTAGATTTTGGTGGTGATCCGGATCACCGTCCAGAAGAAAACCGCCTTTACGGAAAATGCGATTTTCGTGAATAACTACTGAACCACTAATCCTATCATTGTCAATCCAATTGCTAGTCATATGTTTTCATGGTCAAGGAATCTGAAAACGTACACACAAACACTGCATGGGGGAACTGTGGCGCTTGGCGGAGGTCTGCGCTCTCCGAGTGCTTTTCTAGTTTCTAATCTGTTCTTGAATTTCTTTAGATTGTGGCATGATGTGTTGCTTTTTAAGATCTTTTAGCCTACTTCACTTTGTCAGACAGGTTCTATCTAAGTGATTTCTTGATTCAACAAGTCTCTCAGTAATCAGGCCTGGATGTGGCTACTGAAATTGAACTCTAATTTTCCAAAATATTTGGTTAATCAGTTAATTCATTATGTAACCGGGGGGGGGGGGGGGGGGGGGGGTTCTATTATTCCATATATGGCGAAGTAGGTTTGCATAGCCCTTTTTCCCCCTTAACCCTCTAACTGTCCACACTAAATGGATGGGTCATGCGCCCCCAGTGGCACAGCGCAGCAACTGCACCAGTCAACTTATTGACGTCCCCCGGCTATACTGAGAATTTGTACTAATCTGTACTGATCTGACAGTTTAGAGAAACTGTCAGATCAATATTATTCCTCATTATTCCTCATTATTCTTTCTTTTTCCGCTTTGAGCTCACAGCACCAATGTGGATGCCGCCATGATCGGTCATCGCGGCAGCGATGATGACTGAAACTGCATGAAGCGGGGAAAATAGCCGCGTAATACAAACGAAATTCACGTGGGATAATCATAAGAGTTTGTAGATGTGGAAGCGTGTAAATTACTAAGAAAATGCGAAACACTGACCACGGTGGACGAAAAACTGAGCTCCCATTACCAAGATAGCTGCACCCACGAGCGGCTGGATTCCCACAGGAAAAATGCACCAAACAGAAAAAATAACCGCGTAATGCAAACAAAATTCACATGAGATAATCATAAGGGTTTGTAGATGTGTAAGCCGGTGTAAATTACTAAGTAAACGCGAAACATCGGCAACGATGGACGAAAACAGACCTGTCACGTGGGTGAGCGAGCCCCTCCACCCGGCAACAGGTAAGAGAAATATATGTTTTTTTGACATTTTATTGATTTTCTGGTTCATATACTTTGAAGATTAGATAAAAATATACCGTTGTAGACAAATTTGCGTCAAAAAAACTGGACCATTCTTTGTGTAAATGTGTCCAAAGTCCACTTTTGACTGAGTTATGTAATTTATATAGCTGCCGTTATGTACATTATGCAAATTAGATGCATAAATTTATTCCTATCTGAAACTTTGGATCATATTCTACATCTTTCTAATTGACAGTGAGCCATGATCTCTTGCAGCTTTCAAGTTATAGCCTTGGAAATCTGAACTATTTTATTGACAAAATTTTTTTACCACTCTTGACCACTAGGGGCCTTGACCACCCTTTAACTGTTCCTGTCACCATACGGCGCCTGGGGCAGTTAATTGAAATCGTCAGTTAAAAACTGATTTTTGTATTTACTCAGGTTACCTTTACTTGATGATCTTAACATTTAAGTGTGGGGCAGCTCGGTGATGCAGTGGTTATCACTGTGGCAGCACAGCAAGAAGGGTCACGGGATAGATCCCACCCCCTGACCATCATAAGTTCGATCCCACCCCCTGACCATTGGCGAGACCCTTCTGTGTGGAGTTTGTGTGTTCTTCCCGTGTCTACGTTGATTTTCTCTGGGTACTCCGGTTTCCTCCCACAGGCCAAAGACATCTAGGTTAGGTTAATTCGCATCAACTGGGGACTCTAAATTGTCCTTAGGTATAAATATGAGAGTGAATGGCTGTCTATCGCTCTGTGTTGGCCCTGTGATAGACTGGCAATCTGTCCAGGGCCCAAAGACGCTTGGATAGGCTCTAGCCCCCCCCCCCCCCCCCCAACCCAAAAAGCATTGAGCAATAGAAGAAGGATGGATGGAACATTTAAGTGTGACAAATATGCAAAAATATAAGAAATCAGGAAGGGGGTAAATACTTCTCACAGCACTGTACATTAACCTTTTTCTCTTATATATATTTATTGAGCTTTTGAGGGCCACAAGCAACACAAAAAAGCAAACGGCAAGAAATGACAAAGAGAACCCTCTTTTTCAACCCCCAAACTCCCACCCCAGCATCCCATCTCCACACACACAAAAAAAAAACCCCAAAAAACATGAGAAATAATAAATACCACAATACAATACAAATGTGTCAGAAGCAGAAGAATTGCATCATAAGAACACAATCGGAAATAATGGTGGTCTATTTGACAATGCACGTTGACCTCTCAGTCCAAGCAAGACCATAGAGGCCACTCCGGAGGGCCTGGGCGCCATCTCCTCCTATATAACTCAAAAAGGGGTCCCATATATCAAAAAAAAAAACAAAAAGGTTTGTCTTTGAACCAGAAGCTAATAGCTTCTAATGGGATAAGTTCCATCACACCACCAATCCAATGTGTAACTGTAGGAGCAGAGTCTGAGGTCCATAGAAGAAGAATACATCTTCTTGCACTAAAGAGAAGCACCTGCAACAGTTGAGTGGGGAGGAGCGAAGATTCAGTGGGGTAGGATTTACTCCTAGAATGCAGCTGAGAGAAGTGAGGGCTAGATTTTTCTTGAATATAATATCAATTTCTTTACAAATTTTTACCCAGAAGTCATTAATAGGAGGACATTTAAATAAACCATGAAAATATGAACCTTCAGAAATTTTACACTTATTACAAAATTTTGAAAATAGAGGGTTAAACTTATTGCGTTTCACTGGAGTAATATGAAGCCTGTGTATGATCTTGAATTGTAATTCTCTAGCTTTGTTAGTAAAAAGGTAGTTTGCACTACCTGACCGCACCTCATCCCACATATCAGGTGAAAATGGTTCTCCAAAATCTACTTCCCAAAGAGATCTGACATGAGCTGTGCAATCACTGGATGGCACTGAGAGGGTATTGTAGAACCTAGTGATTAGTTTTCTAGTATCTGGTTTCTGAATCACCTCCTCCATAGATGAAAGTACATTAACCTTTGAGTTGGTGAATGTCACATCCCCCCATAGTCTGAGTGGGCCTGCATTTTCTGGAACAGCTCTGTTCTTGGCAGCATCACTGGAAAGCCGGGATGGGCAATAAACCTTTATAAAATTCAAAGTTTTTGGTTTGGATGATGTCAAAAAATGAATATTATGAACCCCATTCACAAGAGTAAAATTGTAGCCTCTAGCTTAACCCCCTGTATTTTATAAGGTTAAAATTCACAATTAAAGCTGCAAGCAACTGTAAGCGGGAAATCACTCCCCACGCAACTGTGGAACCCAGTGCCCGTCGTACCTAGCTGGCTCGGAAAATTTCTTGTTGCCGCGGCAGCGCTGTGTGAATAATAAAGTAAACCGTTTCGCACAGTATTTCTTGTGAGCAGTAGGTGGCACTATAACTTTTGTCAATCCTTTTTATGTAGGAGCGTGCGGAGCGGGACTAATATCCATTATAGAAAATTTGGTGAAACTCAGACAAAGTTTGTCCAAATTACAACTTTCCGATGTTCCATGACGAGGAGTCAACCTTTGCCATGTCGTCATGGCAACACTTCCCTGTCAGTTATGTGTTGCCCACCCACACAGGACTACATATGACAGTCACCTGAACCTATGTTCCACATTTCATGACTCCAGGTCATTCTCAACCCTCCCAACAAGATCACGGATTGAATGGCGAGGAGGGCATGTCCATGATAACCGCAGTAATGCCATGCTAAAGTTGATGTGCAGTTATGATCACCCCTGTCGTCTGATGACCCTCAGAAAATTTCACGTCATTTTGGCAAGTGGGGCGTCAGTAATACAGTAAATAAAATAGTTTTAAGCAATTTTTCCTTTAACCACTTGGTGGCCCTATATCCTGTCAATTATTTTTATATAGACATGTTCGGGCGGGACTGTTATCCATCATGGAAACTTTAGAGGACATTGGACAAGATTTGCTGGAGTTACAGCTGTCTGATGTTGTAAGGGGTGGAGTCAAACTTCGCCATGGTGTCGTGGCCACACCTTTCAAGATTGCGACTTACATTTGATAACTATTAATGGCCAATGCCTATAGATGCTGCCATGTGAAAATGAGCTCAATCGGAGCAGGCCCAGAGGAGGAGTTCGTTCAAATGCGAGGGGTGGTTTTTGGCCAAATTGGAGGTGGAGGGGATTTGAGGCAAGATGACGGACTTCCTGTTGGACATGGGTAAGGGCCACAATTATGTTTTTTGCATGTCTTGAGGTGGTGCACACCTCACCCGAATTTCGTGTCTGTACGGCAAACTTTATGGTCGCCGGTCTCCATTGACCTTGTACGTTTGGCCCTGCCCACAAAAATTGGGGGGGCACATATTTTTTCCAGTTAATCGAATTTTTCATCGGGTCTGAGGTAATTGAGAAAAAATCGTGTTTTGGTTAACAATGAGAGGGTGAAAAATGCAATTGTTTAGGGGGAATAATAATAATAAACGGAGCAATTACAATAGGGCTCTCGCCCACTGACTTTGTCAGTGGCTCGGGCCCTAAAAGTCAGTGGCTCAGGCCCTAAAAATACAATACCAGACCTTTAAATCCTCCTCTAAAGGAGGCCTTTGATCAATTGTAATTCTTGGAGGCAGATTTAAGAGATTCAAAGGAAGTAAACATGGAAAAGGAAAAAAAAAATGTATTTATGGTCTCTTCTAAATTTGCTTTATTTACTGTGTGCAGTCTAATACAACTTCAATCAAGGCCTGTGAGAACTTCAGGGCACTGAGACCACTGCATTCAGTTTAGTGCACAAGAGGAGCATACAGGTACATCTCAAAAAATTAGAATATCATGAAAAAGTTCAATATTTTTTGTTACTCATTTCAGAAAGTGAAACCCATATATAGATTCATTACACAGACAGTGATATATTTCGTGTTCGTTTATTTTAATTTTGATGATTATGGCTTACAGCCCATGAAAACCCCAAATTCAGTTTCTCAAAAAATTAGGATATTACATAAAATTAATTTTAAAAAATAGCTTTTTAATAGAAATGTTGGCCGACTGCCAAGTATGTCCATGTACACACTCAATACTTGGTCAGGGTTCCTTTTGGATTAATTACTGCATCAATGTGGCGTGGCATGGAGGTGATCAGCCTGTGGCACTGCTAAGGTGATATGAAGGTCCAGGTTGCTTTGATAGTGACCTTCAGCTCGTCTGCATTGTTGGGTCTGGTGTCTCTCATCTTGACAATACTCTTGACAATACTCCATAGATTCTCTATGGGGTTTAGGTCAGGAGAGTTTGCTGGCCAATCAAGCACAGTGATGCTATGGTCATTAAACCAGGTTTTGATACTTTTGGCAATGGGGGGGGGGGGTGCCAAGTCCTGCTGGAAAAAGAAGTCAGCTTCTCCATAAAGCTTGTCAGCAGAGGGAAGCATGAAGCGCTCTAAAATTTCCTGTTAGACGACTGCGCTGACTTTGGTCTTGATAAAACACAGTGGACCAACACCAGCAGATGACCTTTGTTCAGGTAAAAGTAAATTTTGCATTGCATTTGGAAATCAAAGTCCCAGAGTCTGAAGAAAGAGTGGAGAGGTACAGAATCTAAGTTGTGTGAGGTTTATGTGAAGTTTCCACAGTCAGTGATGACTTGAGGAATCATGTCATCTGCTGGTGTTGGTCCACTGTGTTTTATCAAGACCAAAGTCAGCGCAGTTGTCTAACAGGAAATTTAGAGCACTTCATACTTCCCTCTGCTGACAAGCTTTATGGAGAAGCTGATTTCTCTTTCCAGCAGGACTTGGCATCCCCCCACACTGCCAAAAGTATCAAAACCTGGTTTAATGACTATGGCATCACTGTGTTTGATTGGCCAACAAACTCTCCTGACCTAAACCCCATAAAGAATCTATGGAGTATTGTCAAGAGGAAGATGAGAGACACCAGACCCAACAATGCAGACCAGCTGAAGGTCACTGTCAAAGCAACCTGAGCCTTCATAACACCTCAGCAGTGCCACAGGCTGATCACCTCCATGACACGCCACACTGATACAGTAATTAATCCAAAAGGAGCCCCGACCAAGTATTGAGTGTGTACATGGACATACTTGTCAGTCGGCCAACATTTCTATTAAAAAAACTATTTTTTTTAATCAATTTTATGTAATATTCTAATTTTTTGAGAAATTGAATTTGGGGTTTTCATGGGCTGTAAGATATAATCATCAAAATTAAAATAAATAAACACTTGAAGTATATCACTCTGTGTAATGAATCTATATAATATATGGGTTTCATTTTCTGAAATTAGTGACAAAAAAATATTAAACTTTTTCATGATATTCTAATTTTTGAGATGTACCTGTATAAACAGAAGAGTACAATTTGAATTACAGTTCAGAGTAGGTTAGGGGAGATGTGGTGGATCAATCATAGGCGTTTAACAAAAGGATATGTCTTTTTGTTCTCAGCAGCTGCTTGATTAGGTTAAACAAACCTAATCACTTGAATAGTTAATAATCTCAGTTTGTGTGAATGTGCCTTTTCACTTCACGTAACATTTACTTCTAATAACAATAAAAAATTATTTTACTGGTATTAGAACTAATGACTTACAGCATTCCCAGTTATCTTTATGGTAATTATTAAGAAAAAGTGAGCTACAGTAATAGGTTACTGCCAACACTTTTCACAACACCAATGTCTCAACAAAGAAGTCTTTAATTTAAAAAAAAAATGGGGGAAAAAAGCCAGCTGGGACCCGAGTGCATTCTGTCAGTACAGGCACAAAGAAGCACCGTCTCTCAGCCTGTGTAATTATGTGGAACAACATGTGTTAAGTACGTTTGCTAAGGTCATTAGTATACACAAGAAGAAAGCTGATCATCGGTGGGCCTATCAGCTTACATGAAAATTAATATGAGTCACACAAACTCATGTGACATTTTGTGTTTTGCTCCCACTCCCCTGTCTATGTGTACTTGCTTTCTATTCTTCCTGCAGTCTCCTAATGGCTCAAGTGAGGTCACGCTTTTTCAAGAATGTACCGAATGACCCTGCTAAAGCTGCAGGTGTGTGTTGTTGCATATGTGTGTATAAGGGATATATACGTCTGCGCCTACCTAAAGGGGTACATACAGCAAAAGAGTGTGTTTCTCTTGTATCCTCAGAGCATTTCTGAACAGCCCATTGCTCAGCTCAGGGCACCGAGCTGAGCAGTGGGCTGTTTCAGGCTGTGGTCTAAGTTCAATAAGCCAGGTTTGACATATGCTAGCATTCTGTACAAACACAGTCCAGTGGTCGGCCCTGCACTCTAACCCTGCTATTATGACTGCACCGGGTGTGTGCCTGTTACAAAAAGAGTAAGAAACAAAATGAAAGAAAAGCATAACAGGAGATGGCAGAGGGGAGTCCAGAGGGGACAACATGCAGGCCAGACCTAAAACTGCTTAAATGTTGTCCAACAACTGAATTACTTCTAGGAGCTACACTCATTCACTGTTAGGATGTTTATACAGATTCTGCACATACATTATGTAAAAAAAAAAAATAGAAACTGTAGGTAACATCCCCTTTACACAGGGATGGAGATTATTGGGAGATTGTTGAGAGATTACAACTTTTCATCAATGATCTTTTTCCCCTCCTTGTCCTGTTCAGCTGCTTTGCAAGCAGAACAAATATTTGTTTGCCTGATTGTGCCAAACAGATTTACTTTGCTAAAAGGAGCTCTGCTCATATTTGATATATGCTGTGCATAAACAGTATTTATAGACCCCTCTTGCTGTATAGTAACTGTAATACCTTATTTAAATTGTCTTCCTTATGCTAGACCTGACAGAGGGGAATGGGGAGGGAAATGAAGGGATATGAAGTGGTCAAAAGGGATGGAGGGTAAAGGAGCGGAGAGGGGAAGAAAAAGAAAGCAAAACAAAGGGAACAAAAACAAAAGAAACAATTGCTGCTTCTGAAAAGATCTCAGCACAAGCCTGATATCTGAACCTGAAAGAGAACAGATAGACATGTGCATGTGTTTTGCCTGGAAACATGCAAAAAAGAGGGTAGCAGGCCCACCCCAGGACCACGAGCAAGCAAGACAGCAGCCTCCATCTCCAGGGCAATCACCAGCCTTTGCACAACATGAATGTCCTAAGGCCACCAAGCCCCAGGACAGCCAGGCACCTGCCCCATAAGGAAGGGCAAGGGGGGCAGGGCCACCGGGCGCCCCCAGGAATGGAGCAGCACCCATCCCAGAGCCCTAGACATACACCCCAGCAGCCACCAGGCACCCACACCCAGAGGAAGTGGTAGCAATCAATGACCTTCAATGATCTCCACAGTCACTATGGTCTCCTCAAAGTTTTGATTCAGTTCAAAATGCACAAGGATCTCCCATATGATCCCAAAGAAAAACAAGAGCACTCTGAGGTGAGTGCAATATCCCCCACCTCTGTTTTCTTTGAAAAAAACTTTTCCACATAATTATTGGGGCAGAACCAAATTATGATAAGAACATTATTCATGAATACACAACAAAAATAGTTGTATAAAACCCATAGTTGTAGGTCAGGATCCCAAGGTGAACCTGGGTAGCAAGTTTGGGGACCCTAGCTTTACTCATTGTATAGTAAAAGGGCAGAGGTAATGGCAACCTTGACCTTTGACATTTTGATCCCAAACCTATAGTCCCAGATCAGCGTCACAGGGTGAACCTGCGTACCAGGTGTGGTGACCCTAGCTTTTATTTATTTATTTAAACTGGGACAGTGCATATTAACTATTTGAGTGTGTCTGTCGCCGAATTGCGACATAACCCCTAGTGCTCAAGAGTGGTAAATATTTTTTGTCAATAATATAGTTCAGATTTCCAAGGCTATAACTTGAAAGTGGTAAGAGATAATGGCTTACTGTCAATTAGAAAGATGTAAAATATGATTCAAAGTTTCAGATAGCAACAAATTTACACATCTAATTTGCATAATGTCGTGGCACTTCTTTAAATTCCATAACTCAGTCAAAACTGGACTTTGGACATATTTACACAAAAAATGGTTCAGTCTTTTGACACTGTTTTTTTGTACAGAGGTACCTCATCATCTTATCTTCAAAGTATATGAACAAGAAATCAGTACAATATTAAAAAAAAACCCACAGAAATCTGTCACTTACCAGTGGCTAACAGGACTCACTTGCTGCCGTGGTCGCTGCATTTTCGTCCATCGTGGTCGTTATTTTCTGTTCTGTCGGTCATTTACACTCTCTACCACATCTACAAAGTCTTATGATTCTTCCACATAAATTTCGCTTGTATCCCGCGGCTATATTCCGTGTAAGAAGCCGTCTAAGTAATCATGCACGATGATGGACAGCAGCCATATTAGCTTTCTGGGCTAAAAGCATGAAAACGGGAAAAGGAAATGAGTTCTTCTTCTTTGGTGTATTACGTGTCATCCATTGAGTCCTCCAACGCATGTCTGCCACCTTCTGAAAATGGCAGATCAGCACAAATCAGTGCACATCCTCAATGGGGCCAGCAATGTCAGAGTGAGATGACAGGAGCAGCGCTGTGCTCTGCCACTAAGGGCACACAAATTCTCACACTCAAAGGGTTAATAAACATGACCACCATTAGGTAGTTCATGTAAATATGCCAGATTTAGCCTTACAGGCTAATTTTCATCTGTAGTCCTTTGACAGATTGATGTTACAAGTGCATGTGTAAATCATGTTAAAATACAGACACTGATTAATAAAAACACCAGTCCACTCAAATGTGCACAGCGTGCATACTAAATGTCCAAATTGTGGGTGCAAGTTTGATTGTCCAGGAGTCACTTTTAACTGATTTAGAGAAAGTCTTGAGCTCGTTCAATAGTAATAATGCAAGTGGAATGTTAACTATGACCTCTGACCTTTTGACCCCAACCCCATAGTCAGGCCAGGGTAAGCCATCCAAGATTTGTCTAAGAGACAACTATATCGATTTGAAAGCCTACTGCATTTCTTTTAGTAGTTAGCATGTTTACAAGATTTAAAAACTGACCTATGACCTTGACCTCAAGGTCTGTAATTCCTGCAAAGATCATCCAATCAGAGTCAAAGTGTGATATGTGCATCATCAGTGTATATCAAACCCTGGTACAAAGTTTCAAAACATTTCGATCAAAGCTGTAGGAGGAGCTGATTTCACAAGACCATTGCTGTCTATTAACTGAGGTGGACTAGGAGATCATAAGTCAGGGGCTATAACTCCTGCAAAAACCAGCCGATTGGAGCCAAATTGCAATATGCACATTATTACTGTAGATCGAACCCTAGTAGCAAGTTTCAAAACACTGGGAACAAAACTGTATGAGAAGCTGATTTCACAAAAGTGGGATAGACTTGATGGAAAGACAGACTGCCCCATAACATAATCCCCCTTTGGTCTTCGCCCAAACACGTTCCTTTGATCTTCAATCGGCGAGGGATAAAACACTGGCCCAATCTCTCAACGATCTCCGTGCTGTGTAAAGGGGCCTTAATGGGAAACATTTTGGATGCCAGAAAAATTGTGATTTCTATTTGTAGACTCGCATTTAATTTTGCTTCTAAGCTGATACACACTCCTGTACAGTATAATACAGGCTATAGTCGATATGGATGTGCATTTGAAAGCCAACAGCTATTTTTCAATAACGATTTAGCTTTTTTTTAAGCTTTAAAAAAAAAAAAGATAGAATTTGTGTTCCACAGATGGAAACAGGAATGGACGTCCACTGACTACAACAGAACCCCCCTGAAATGCCCTTCTTCTAGAAGCCAAAATATCAGACTAGCTAATGCATTCTCTGATTATTTCTCAATTTAGCCTCGTTTTGTCTTGTCTATCTGAGTGCCTGGATGACAATATTTGTGCCAGAACAGATTGATCAATCTAAACAGTTTTCGAAACCAGACTTTAGAAAATTACCTAATCTTATCTAATCTGATTTGCTGTTATAGAAAACAACCTGCAACAGTGAAGCTTGAATCTTTGTGTACTGTAGGGCTGCAACAAACGATTATTTTGGTAGTCGACTAATCTAACGACTATTTCAGTCGATTAATGGCGATTATTTCTCATGTCCGCCATCTCTGCTTCTTGTTGGGGCTTTACAAGCAGTTTCCAGAGGTAAATATAAAAAACAAGAAAGCTGTATTAATTATTCAATTCAATTCAATTCAACTTTATTTATATAGCGCCATTTCACAACAACAGTCATCTCATAGCACTATCAACTGTAGGGAGGACCCCCACAGTTGCAGAAAGACCCCAGCAATCAGGCGATCCCCTGTGAGCAAGCACTTGGCGACGGTGGAGAGGAAAAACTCCCTTTTAACAGGAAGAAACCTCCAGCAGAACCAGGCTCAGGGAGGGGCAGTCATCTGCTGCGACTGGCTGGGGGGTGAGGGGACAGAGAAGAAGAAAAGAACAGACATGTAGAGAGCAAACAGCACGATGGGGACTCAATCTATGGGAGAGAACAAACAAATGTTAATGACCAGCAAAAAAAAAAATATTTCATAGAGAGTGAGGAAAGGAGTGAGGCCCAGTGCATTACTGGAGGTCCCCCGGCTGACTAAACCTATTAGCAGCATAACTAAGGGAGGGTTCAGAAACACATGATCCCTCCTTAATTGTAGGCTATATCAAAAAGGTAGGTTTTAGCCCTATTCTTAAAAACAGAGATCGAGTCTGACTCCCGAATCCAGATTGGCAGCTGATTCCACAGGAGAGGAGCTTGATAACTGAAGGCTCTGCCTCCCATTGTACTTTTGGAGATTCTAGGTATTACAAGTAAACCTGCATTTTGGGAGCGTAGTGCTCTGTTAGGATGATACGGTAGTATCAGATCTTTTAAATAAAAAGGAGCCTGATTGTTTAGAGCTTTGTAAGTAAGAAGAAGGATTTTAAACTTAATTCTAAACTCTATGGGAAGCCAATGAAGGGAGGCCAGAACCGGAGAGATATGATCTCTCTTTCTAGTACCTGTTAAAACTCTTGCTGCAGCATTTTGGATCAGCTGAAGACTTTTTAAAGATGTTTTAGGACAGCCTGATAATAAAGAATTACAATAATCTAATCTCGAGCTAACAAAAGCGTGGATCAGCTTCTCAGCATCACTCTGAGACAAGATGCTCCTAATCTTGGCAATATTACGCAAATGATAGAAGGCAGTCTTAGAAACAAATTTAATATGTGAATTGAAGGACAAATCCTGATCAAAAATAACTCCATTATCACATTATCACATGTTTAAGGTTATATATCAGTTTATCACAGACAGCATAATGCCTAATGTCAATTAAACAATTTATTAAATGTCTTTCAACAGAATTACTGACCTGCTCCATCCCACAAACTAACATTAGTTGGAAGTTTTCTATAAGTTCATTTTCTAACAATATAATTCAGAAAGGTAAACCTTCATATTCAGTATTCACTGCACTTAAGAGTGATACTTCAAGTCTTTTGATTTAACTTTGATGATTATGGTTGTAGGTTTTTATTTATTAAATTACAAATTACAATATTCTAATTAACCCAGTTGCACTAATATTCAGAATGAGGGCTAATATTAACAAAGATGAAAAAGAGATAGTGACTCCTGTAATTCAGTCATTTATTGCATTCAACACGTTAGCCATGACGGCTCAGCCCTCAGCAACCAGAGAGCTTATTGTCAAGCAGGTAAGCTAGCAGCACATACTAACAGTATTGTCACTTTTCTAAAGCTTGAAACAGTTGGCCATTGAAAATAAGCAACGCTAACTTTCTTTACTCGCTAAAACTTACCAAGCAAAAGCAGTCATTAACATTGCAGCTCCCGGGTGCTGTCGTTTCAGATGTTCATGCATCACTGTAGTGCTGCCATGATAGGTAAGGTCTGCCTTGCAAAGTCTGCATTTTACTCATTTCGTTTTTTTTGTTTTCTGTGAAATGCTCCCATACTATAAAAGGTTTGGGTCTGTTTTTTTTTTAAGCTCCACTTCGATTTGTTTGGGTTTTTTTGCTTCGCCATGCTGTGCTCCTCTTCTTCTTTGCTGGAAATTGTTCACGCATGCCAGCAGCAGTTCCGGTCATGCATTACAGCTACAACTGAACATGTCCGTGGCATGCATATAAACTTTAAAATTAAACGATTTGTCGACAATAAAAGTCTGTGTCGACCAATTTTTACTGTTGACGTTATCGACAACCTCGACTCATCGTTTCAGCCCTAGTGTACTGCTTAATGAAATTGACCCAATGGAAAAAGTGAATTGGTTTAGTGGTCCAAGACAACCAGTGATGATGTTAATCCAGAGAATTAACTGTACTTTGCTGTACAGTGCTCTAATCTAATTGGCCATTCAAGGCCATCAGATAAAACCCTGCTCTGTTACTTCCACATCCTGTGGATTTCTACATGCCTGACTACCATGTTACCTACTCCCCTGACTCCGCTGCTAAATTAAAACCTGCCTAACTCTACACTTGTTTCTCATACTACCAGACATGGGCAGTCTTTGTGGTTTTCTCATAAAGAGCTACAGAGCGTCAAGTTGCTTCCCTGCCAGCTTGCTGCTCCCATAAAGACATAGGAATGAGGGACCAATCTCATTAGGGGAAGATTAGGCCAACATCTGTTTGCTGTCCTGATGCCACTGCTGCTGCTGCTGTTGCTAATGTGGAGCTATGACGAGTGGTAATGCCACTGTTACGCTTGTGCCAGCCAACATGGACACAAACATCCACTTTCCACACAATCTGAGCCGACACAAGACACTCATCACGGCTGTCGTTGGCTTGGAGTAGATGATTTAAGAGCAGCCTGGCTAAAGTTGTGTGTTGTCTTCGTTCTACTGCACAACCCAAGCCCACAAACAAGTCCTGAAACAGCCAAGGGATATGAGTAACAGTCCGAAAACAGAATTCAAACAGCTAAGAATGTTATGAAAGGGAAAAGAGGAAAAGCAACAAGTGAGTAAGAGACAGAGACGAGAAAGGGATGGAGGGAAAAAAGGGAAACATGTGAGGAGGCTAAATGTAACAGAGGGTTTATTGTTTGTAGTTCTTTGGGGAGGGTAGGAATTGAGTGAAGGAGGGAAAGGGAGAAGGATGAGGGGAGGAGACAACGAGGACGGAGACAGTGGGAACAGTACGTTGGCAGAGCCTGGAGCAGCAGAAAGACCTGCTCAGTCAGCCTGCAGACGGGGACCTCCCCTTCCAAACAAGCAGCAAAATAATCAGACTAATGCTGCTCAGGAGACAGCCAGCATACTGGAAATCAAACAATGATGGTACAAAATTAAACACTGTGCAATAAGGAGGTCGGCTCCCCACTCTCTGGTCATTCACTGGCAGATTGTTATACAAGTCTGACATCTCAGTAAATGAGGGATTCATAAGTGAATATTCTTTCAGGAAGAACAGCAGTTTTCCATTTGGGGAAACACCTGTAAAATGTTGTGCTACACCAGCTTGTTGTCTGTCTTAACCAAAGCTCGCAAGCTTAAGATCAATACTGAAAGTTGGTGTTAATTTATAGCTTGTACTAGTCAATACACCAAAGTTGACAAGGTAACAGTGTGTATCTTGTTTACTGAAGTCATACACAAACTAGAAATATTAACCCCTGACCACACTTAAAGTGAAGTACTTCACATGCACCATGGCACAGCTGATGGTTGAGGGCTCTGATTGTGTAATTTGCAGATAACCCTGGAATGCATTACATGTCTTTCTTTATATATCTTTCACTCGGTCATATTGGCCTCAGTCACTTGCTTTAAAGTTGAGGTAAAACTATCTCAGTATCTGTCTGTTCTAAAATGCTAATGCCCAACATCACTGCTGTTACAGCAAAACAGATACTCTACTGGTCCTCTTTCCAACATGAGTGTTAATTTTAGCTCATGCTAATGGTTCACCTCAAATGTACATGTAGTTCACAGATCAAATATAAAATAATTTTCTTGTAAACCGAGTCTACTAGGTTAGAAAGAGTTTAATTTAAACTTATATTAGGAATAAAAGAAAATTAAAATATTACTGCATATACCTCCCCATTCTATCTTACCTTAACATTCCCATGTTTCTTGCTAGCAGTTAAGGGCAGATCCAAATAAAATTAAAAAAAACATGTTAGAATTGTTAAAAAGTTAAATTCATAAACATGCAACTTACTGACACTGCAAATTATTTGGTTTATAATGGCATTTAATCAAGGATACTTCTGAACACATGACTTATTCATTTCTGTTTACAGAAAATACTATCACCATCCTCTCAAAATTTGACAATTTTCCTCTCAACACAACTATTTAACATAATTAGAGGCAAAATTTGCATATTGTTTTTAACTGATTTTTTTTCCTACTGTATGCAAAAACCTTTCAAGAGTCATCTTTTGCATCAGAGTAGATCTCCGTGTTCTTTCCTCTGAAGGATCTTCCATGCTATCTGCAATTTATCAGCTTGGTGAGAAATTAAGTGTTAGTGTTAAAATGGACAGCCCATTCCAGACATGTTTTTCAAATCTCTTACAACATGTTGACATCTACAATATAAACTCTTTTTAGGAATTATTTTTTAATTGGAAAAAATCTCATGCCAGAACAGCAATTAGAAGTATAGCTATTATCAATGAAAGCCTTTTTAGCCCTGTTGCCAAATTAGTTTTCAAAGTGCTAGTGGGAGGTTGTTTCAGTGTTTGCAGTGTGTAATATTCCTGTGCATACGCCACTGTATGAATTGTAAATAAATGTTCGGTCATGGTCAGAGAGGCCGTTGGAGCAGACTTGCAGCCATGTTTCCGTCAGTGCCCCAGGGCAGCTGTGGCTACAGAAGTAGCTTACCACTACCTTTGTCTGTGGAGTGAATGAATAATGGACTCATTGTAAAGCATCTTTGGGTGTCATGAAAAGCGCTATATAAATGCAATCCATTATTATTATAACCTGCAGTTTCTCAAATGACCGCTTGAGGCTAACAACAAAAAAATCAGTTCTAAAAGTAAGTGTTCACTCTGTCAAACGGAATACCATCAAAATGATTTTGTAAACATTATTTTGAGGTGGAAATCTTACATTGTGTTGCTTTAAAATGCATGGGAGAGGCATGGTGTACTTCAGCTATTGCTCAGCAGAATAAAACTTTTCTGGCAAGATTTGAACCTGGGACCTCCAGCACTACACCGCACAACTGCTTTAGCTCACGCCAACTTTCTCAAACGATAAATGTTTGATTGAAAGGGATTCCAAGCAGCAGTAGTACAGCATTCAAAACTTAAGGTGCTACACATTACGTTTTAAAATGCACAGGAGAGGCATGTTGCATGTCAGAAGATTGAAACATTGCTGTGAGGATTTGAGCCCAGGTCTCCAGCAGGACAGAAGATCAATGTCACGTGCCGAGCCGGCTTGGCTTTCCCCGGCTCGGCCTCGATCTCTTTGTGGGGTTGGCTTTGCTGGTTATGTATTCTTGTACTTATTCCATGCCTCTAACCACTGCCTGACCGGCAGCTGTTAGTCAGCATCTGTCATCGCCTTTCCCTCACGCTACTGACAGTCTGCCGGCCCAGCCACGCCCCCTCGCTCTCCTCCTGGTTCATCAGCTGTTTCCAGTCCCGGCAATCATCCTTCCATGCCTCGCCCAGGTGTTCCCTATTTGCCACACCAGTGACGTCTGTATTAAAGGAGTTCTTTATGATGATCATCTTTATGATGATGTAACACATACAATGATCGTTCTGGATCATTGTATGTGTTAGATGGCTGCGTTCCGCCATCTAACCGTCACGTCACTAAGGACTGTTTTCGTGTATGCTCGCTGTCATTGCTGTGACCACTCAGCCTGCCCCCGCACTGTGAGTGTCTGTGCGCTGTCTGCCACTGTTTCCCTCCAGTGTGTGTGTTGGGCGGCCTAGAAGACTCTACGTGTATCCGAGCTGTTCTGTGTTAATAAACGTGTGTGTGGTGTAACTCAGCGTTTAAATCCTCGTCCTTTCTCCCCTCCCCGTGCGCCTCTCCATGGCGCACGGGGAGCTCATGACAGAATGATCCAGCCAAATCATAGGATTTAGTGGGTACACCCACACATCTTTTTTCCCGTTCCTTCTTTTTGTGTGATTTTTTGGGACTGAGCTGTGTTGGAGTGGGCCATGGATTCGATGCCCCGCAGCTATCTGTTGAGCTTGGGATG
This sequence comes from Pholidichthys leucotaenia, assembly GCA_020510985.1. NCBI lineage: Eukaryota > Metazoa > Chordata > Actinopteri > Cichliformes > Pholidichthyidae > Pholidichthys > Pholidichthys leucotaenia. The sequence goes on along the minus strand of CM035838.1, from coordinate 360,602,499 downwards.
GGAGATTTGCAAAGCATTGATGGACATCGACGGGCTCATCGTGTCGGCCAGCGTTTATTCTACCCCAGAGGACATTCTCTGGTACGTAGGTCCAGCGGAGACAGAGGTCTGGCGGTGTCCTCAGCTCGCTCGGCATGCCGAGGGAATGAAGAGGATTGACTGATTGGCAGTGTTGCGGCGTGGATGCAGCGAAGGGGTGAGGAAATCCCCTAAGAAGACCGAGCTCGTGCCGAGAGTCAAGCGCTCCCGGGGATCCATTCCTTCTGCCTCCTGCCAGCGCGAGATGCCCACTCCTGTCCTGGCTCCTCCAGCTCCAGCACCCAGTCATCGATGTCGTCCCAGGAGACACCAGGAGAAAACCTCCTTGTCTGCAGCGATTCCTGTCGCCCCGAGGTCCGCTGAACTCACCCCAGCCACTCCTACCTCCGTCGCCATGGAGACGGCTCCTCCACCAGTCTGCAGAGGGGCCTACGTCACCGCTGACACAGACAGGGATGACTGTCTACCGTCTGCAGCTGTCAAAACCAACAACCGAGATGACAGGCGAGTACTTTATCTCCCTATTTCACCAAATAGTATTAAATCTTGTCTGTCTCCCGAGGGAGAGACCCAGTTTAAGCAGTCCGCTGGGTCTTCTCCTCCAGCTGCAGATATGAAATCAGCCTTTCTCCTCTCCATGTCTCCTCTTGTTCTTCCTGCGGGCCCGTTGGCCCAAGGTCAGGGCCGTCAGACGGAGGAGCCAGTGGCCCCGGGTGATCCATTCCCGGAGCCAGCATGGAGAGGCTCCCCTGCAGCTACGCTGGAGGATTTCCCAGCGTTGGAACCACTGCAGGAGGAACATCGGACTGTCACCACCATCTCGTCTGCTGTGGAGGCTGTGGCTGCGAAGTTGCCCACGATTGAGGAGGGATGGGCCGCCAAAGCTATTCTGACCTTCGTCAACGGGGCCCTCGCCGCCCGAGGACCAAAGAGGAAGCTGGAGTGCTTGGAAGGAGCTATGGAGGTTTTGGAGGCTTATCCCGGGTTATGGGATTACCCCGAGTTCGCTGACCTGCTGGCGACTATGAGTTCGCTCCAGCACTCCTTCCCCGGGCTGACGTTCCACACGGCGCCGAGACGGAGACCTGGAGATCAGCAGGCCTTCACTCTTCGGGACTCTTCGCCCGACCCTCCTCCGTCTCCAGCACGGTCAGTCCCAGTGAGAAGACCATGGCGTCATCCGGTGAGGAGACGCCGGGAGAGGCCTTCCCCTCCTTCGGCTGTCGACGTCCTTCCAGCCGCCGAGAGGGCCATGGTTCCCCGGTTCACGCCCACTTCAACGTCTCTCGAGCCGGCTCTTCCATCGTTCAGAGGGGGAGTCAGAGCTAGCGCAGATGTGAGTGAGGATGACTGCCGGCTCCTCGCAGCTGTGAACATCAAGCGCTGGGAGAACAGGCAAGTGTGTTTTTGTGCTATTAAACATAATAATGATAAACACTGTCTGTCTCCCGGAAGAGAGGCCCAGCTTCAGCAGCCCGCTGGGTCCTCCCCTCCAGCTGCTGAGATAAACCATTTTCTTGTCTCTCCTGTGTTCCCCCCGTCGATTCCTGAGAGTGAGCAGAGCCACCGGACGATGGAGGAGCTGAGGGCCCCGGAGGATTTCGCTCCGGAGCCAGCACGAAGCTGGTCCCCTGCAGCCACGCCGAGAGAGTCATCGGTACAGTGGGGGGGTACTGATGACTCTCTCGGTACCCCTGGGGTACCTCTCCATGTCCCTCTCTATGTCCCTCGGGGGGGTCCCTCTCCATGTCCATGGACAACAACCCGCCTGCTACAGCCGAGAACGTCGAACGCCGGGATGACAGGCGAGTGTGTTTTCAGTTAACCCAAGTAACCCATAAAAACCCTTGTCTGTCTTCTGAGGGAGAGGCCCAGTCTCAGCAGTCCGCTGGGTCCTCTCCTCCGGCTGTTCTGTGTTATATGTGTTGTGTTAATAAACGTGTGTGTGGTGTAACTCAGCGTTTAAATCCTCGTCCTTTCTCCCCTGACTGTGCGCCATGGAGAGGAGCACGGGGAGCTCATGACAATCATCTTAACCCCTACACCACACGACTGCTTTGCGTCACACACTGACTTCCTCACACACTTAAAAAAATGTTCCACTGACAAGACACAGAGGCTGATAGACATTTCATAAAAATGTTTGCAATATGAACAGAATTGCATGAAATGTGGTGTTTTGTTGAAGAACACTGTTATTGTGAGTGTGAAGTTTCATCAAGTTAGGATCACTACATCAAAAGATAAATCAGAAAAAAAAACATGCTGAAGAGAAACTGTACAACTGTTTGGCCTATAAAATCAAAACAAATGGACATTTTGGAATCATTTTAACAACATTTCATTATCAATATCTATAGATGATCTCTGTTTAATTTCAAGAAATTTGGATGAATGGCCTAGGAGCAGTTCATATTGACTTCATTTGTACCTTTTTTGGATATATGGTGCAGAAAACTTTTAATTTCACTTGTATAGATTTTGATGAAACTTTAATCCTTAAATGACGGATATGCAGAACCTTCTGCCAATAAGCTGTCTGCTTGACCTCTTCTTTAAATCTGTGTATATGAACTGTTTAAATAACAGTTCCCAAAAGTTTGTATTAGTAAAGTAGTAATTATCTGTGTCTGTGCGTTTACACACTTAAAACTATGGATGAACCTTGCTAACCCAATTTACTAGCCTAAGCTGATGACTTCTGTCTGCCCTTTTCCTATAAATATGACTACTCCTTGGTAGTAGTTAATAGTAGTTAGTTGGTAGTAACTAATGCTAAAGATCATTCATTCATTTTCTTAACTGCTTAATCCTTCTGGGTCATGAGGATTTGGGGCCTATCCCAGCTTCTTTGGGACAGAAGCTGAACGATGGCTACAACTAGTTTAAAAAATAAACTAGTTGGTGGTATCATTTTGAAGTTTCAACATGCAAAGACGAGAAACAAGAGAGTGCCGTCATGGACACTGTTCTTGTATAGAGAACCTATGGTGCACAGCCATCCACTGCACAATTCCTTTAGAAAACTTATAACTTACATATTTTACTGTTAAAAATGATCTGAGTCTTATGACAAGTAAAGCTAAGTTAGCTATAACTTTGCATTCCAATTTCACTCTTCCAATTCTGTCAGCTGTACGTGTAAAGCTTTTAATTGTTACTACTGGCAGTATATCTTACACCTTGTGAAGACGAGTAGTACAGTTAAATGTAATTTGTGTCTATAATGCTAATAAATTAACAGCAATGTAAAGTATAAAGTACAGTACCATTTTATATTGAGCACACTATTAGAGGACCTTGACCAAAACACTCAGCTGGACATAAATTAAATTCTGAGTTAATTAAACTTATCAAAAAGCAACGAGTGTATAAAGGGAAGACAAGGCTTCCATAATGTAAGAAGACTATTTAATATTATCTATTCTAATAAAGAAGCACCGGATACAGCTCTCCTATCATTGGATGCCGAAAAGGCCTTTGATAGGGTCGAATGGCCCTTTCTTTTTGAAGTCCTACAAAGGTTTGGACTTGGAAATAATTTCATAAAATGGGTTCAGATAATATACAATAATGCTACAGCAGAAATCCTAACAAACAGCAATATCTCAAAATCAATAAAAATCAATAGAGGATGTCGACAAGGCTGTTCACTTTCACCTTTACTGTTTACTATGGCAATTGAACCTTTAGCGATGGCAGTATGTTTACATCCACAAATATATGGAATTAAAATAGGACCAACAGAACATAAAATCTCCCTGTATGCCGATGACATAATTTTGTTTATGTCGAATCTTAAAAAATCAATTCCGACTTTGTTGAATTTAATAAAGAATTTTGGGGAAATATCAGGATATAAAATAAATAAAACTAAATCTTCAATATTAATGCTAAATGAGACCCAGAGAAATCATCCAGCTCCTGAGGTAAATCAATTCAAAGTTGTAAATCAGTTTAAATATTTAGGAATTCAAATTTTGCCTAAGCTAGAATCAGTCGCCAGTGCCAACTATGAAGCCTTAATGACAGACATTAATGAGTTACTTCAGAGATGGATGTCACTACCAATGTCGATGATCGGGAGAATTAATATACTTAAAAGTAATATCTTACCCAAAATACTTTATTTATTTCAACACATTCCTTTACCACCACCTTCAGATCTATTCTCAAGAATTAAAAAAAAGTTAGTGGAATTTATATGGAACAATAGGAAGGCTAGATTACGTCTGTCCTTACTATATTTACCATTTGATCGTGGAGATCTGAAATGTCCAAACTTTATGTTGTATTCCTGGTCAGCACAACTGAGGTCTATGACATATTATTTTTTCATCAAATGATCTCCCTCACTGGACTGAAATGGAATCATACAATTTACCTTTACCTCTTCCCTTATTCATATACTCAGACTCGGCAAAAAAAATTACAGAAACAAGTTAAAAATCCATTTGTAAAGCATATGATCAAAATATGGTGTGAAACCAAAAAATATCTAAAAGAACCACACTTATTGTCACAATTTAGCCCAATATGGGGTAATCAATATTTTAAACCAGGGAGAGCGGATGCTGTATTTAAAGTATGGAATTTAAAAGGGATTCAAAAGATTCAAGACTTATATTTGTCAGGTTCAGATAACATAATGTCTTTTGAAGAACTGAGGATCAAATTTAATCTTAATAGAACACATTTTTTTAAATATCTTCAGCTTAGGAACTTTATTCGATCAAATCAAAATAATGCTCTCATCCGACCTACTTATTCATCCTTGGAAAAAATCTTGACGAAAGATAGTAAGAGAAAGGGTATTATTTCAGAGTTTTATAACTCATTGACATTATCTTCAAGTGAAAACTCACAGAAAAGATTGAATTATTGGAAAGAAGACCTGCAAACTGAAATTTCAGAGGAACAATGGGAATTGGCCTGTGCAGAAGCTCAAACCAAATCAATAAATATACGCCTTAAATTGATACATTTTAAATGGTTAATGCGGATGTATGTTACACCGGTGGAGTTAAATAGATATAACAAAAACATACCAGATACGTGCACAAAATGTATGGAAAGTAAAGGAACCCTATTTCATTGTTTATGGGAATGTAGAAAAATTAGAATGTTTTGGGAAGAGGTGAGGGTAACAATTGAAAAAATAATTTCAAAACAAATCATATTGAATCCTAAACTGTTTTTGTTGGGTCTTTATCCAGAAAAGCATAACTTTAATAAGAGTGAGAGAGCATTCATAGACCTCAGTTTGCTTAACGCCAAAAAATGTATTGCACTATTGTGGAAAAAGACTCATAGACCAAATGTGACTCAGTGGTTAAGACAGATGTTAACAAACCTTCCACTAGAAAGAATAACATATACAGTGATCCCTCGCTACTTCGCGCTTCACCTTTCGCGCCCTCAGTGCATCGCGGATTTTTCAAAAATATTCATCAAAAATTCAAAATTGAGAAATAATGGGCGGGCGCTAGCAGAAGGCAGGGAGACTACATTAGACCATCACGTGTCAACACGGAGAGCAGCACAACTCTCTGTTCGCTGTTGTCGTGTTGGCTGGGCTCGGAAATCTTGCAAGCTGATTGGCCGAGACGTTTCACCCCGCAAGCTGATTGGCCAAGACGTCTCACCCACCTCCTCTTCCTGCCGAGCACCCATAAAGGGAAGAAAGACCGCATTCATTGCTTTTTATCGCTCGTGTTACTTAGTCTCGCCGCGTGGAACTTTTTGCTGTTCTCTTGTGCCATTTTGTGCGAAATAGTCTTCCCGTCGAGGCACTACGCCGCCTCCTGCAGCTTCAGCTCTATCGGAAGCTGCCCTCGATGATCCTGCGCCTCCAGCACCTCACGATGAGGCGTCACCTGAGGAGCAGTAAAGCTCTCATTAACCTGTGCAGTAAATCATTTTCATCTTGAGTTACGTATCTTGTTATAAGAATAAAAGAGTTCTAAAAACATATTTATGTACACTTTGTTTACATCTACGTATGTATGTACACGTACACACACACACACACGTATCATATGAGAGTGAGAGAATGAACGTACGTATTGTTTATGGATGACGTCATTGGGGTGACGCTACTTCGCGGTTTTTCACTTTTCGCGGTCGGTTCTGGAACCCATTAACCGCGATAAGTGAGGGATCACTGTATACTGAAATTAAAGGAAATTGTGTTTGAGAATACTGTATATGGAGACCTTTCATTGATTATGTAAAGAATTTAAACATAACTTTTGAAGAAGAAGGTGAATGATGTGTGTGGACCTTGTAAATTCCAAACTGGTGAATGTATAATATGTATACTTATGTAATGGATTGCCTAGACTAAACAGAGGAGCATTGTTGAAGACCTGCCTTTGTTAGAGGTTGTTGGTGTTTTTAGTACTTTTTAAAAAAAATTACTTTAGTGTTAGTGTTTGATTGTTTGTGTTATGTTTGTAAAAAAAAAAAGGTTCAATAAAAATATTGTGGGGAAAAAAAAAGCAACAAGTGGACTTGTCAGGACATAATGGAAACTGCTCATTCAACAAACCATGGTCAAATCATCTTTGTTTCTTTACCCGAGTTATTATATTAATGGAAACACTCAAGATTAAGTGTAATAAACTTGATACTTTACAATGACACAACTCATTTAAAGCAGCAAAATGTTAATTTTTTAAACAGTTCAGCAACCTATTGTCCACATCAGCCAAACCAGTAACAGCAGGTGTACCCTGCTTCAAACATCATTAATTACTCAGTGGAAACTGGCATGTTCAATGGACTTTTTTTCCTTCTGAGGAGGTGAGGTATTTCCACTTTTTCTCAATGTTTTTCAAGTGAATAATGTTGAGGTCCGATCGCTGCTTAGTTTATTTTCTAATCAGCTTCTTTTTCATCACAATTATTATACACTTGATAATTAGTGTATTTTTTCTTTGTAGATCTACTGATTTTAATTCAAATACTAGAAAAATGCTTTGATCCTCTGTAGTTTCAGCAAAAGAAACAACAGTTTATCAAGCCGTCACATGTTACCTGGTAACAGATACAGCTTCCCATGAATGTGCATGAATGACCTTTGATCTTGCAATCCCAAAACCACAGTCACACTTCAGGATCTTAGCTTTACTCCTTGTACAGTAATAAGGCATACGGAATGTTAATGCTGACCTCTGGCCTTTTTCCTCAAACCCATAGTCAGAGGTCAGGATCCCAAGGTGAACCTGTATACCGGGATTGGTGGCCCTAGCTTTACTCGTTTTATAGTAATAGTAAATGTAGCATTTCCCATTTCCCATAGTGCAACTGCGATGTTAACTTTGACCCCTTGACCCGAAACCCATAGTTAGGTCAGGGTATAAATCGTCCAAGATGTGCATTAGATACAATTACCGTATCAATTTGAAAAGCCTACATCATTTCTTTCGGTAGTTATTATGTTTAGATTTAGGGAAAATCTGAACTCTGATCTTTGACCTCAAGGTCATCTGATGAGAGTGAAATTGCAATATACACATCATCAGAGTATATCAAACCATGGTGCCAAGTTTCAAAACAATCAGAACAAAACCACAGAAGGAGCTGATTTCACAAGACAGTTACTGTCGATGAAGTGAGGTGAAACAGGAAATCATAGGTCAGGGGCTACAACTCCTGCAAAAATCCTCCGACCAGAACCAAACTGCCATATGCACATCCTCAGTGTATATCAAACCATGGTACCAAGCTTCAAAACAATCAGAATAAAACTGTAGGAGGAGCTGATTTCACAAAAGTGGGACAGACAGACGGACGGACCGACCCATAACATAATCCCTCTTCAGTCTTCGCGCAAAGGGGTTGAAGAGCCTTTTGGGCTTTGACCGGCAGGGGATAAAAAAAAAAATGTGACCTAACATACAGTACAAACACTTCATAGAACTGAAATTAACAGGTTACTTACCCATTATTAAAGCACATATGAATCCAGATGAATGGGCAGTAGCACATCTTACTTTCTTGTTATCACTACATCACACAATAACACCACAGCCTCTGTTGAGGTCTGGCATTATTTTATACTATTCTCACGTGATCTTGTCATTCAAACCTTGTTCTGATCTGTGTCACTTCAAAGTACAAATGCAGCCAGTGGGGACTCAAACCGCATTGCAGCTGCAACTGAACGCAACCACAGTCAGTGGAAATGGCTGAAGAGTAGTCTCAATGGGGGCGTCTCAGTGGAGCAGTGGTTAGCATTGTGGCAGCACAGCAAGAAGGTCACAGCATTGATTCCACCCCTGACCATTGTGGGTTTGATTCCACCCCCTGACCATCGGTGACCTTTCTGTTTGGAGTTTGCATGTTCTCCCCGTGTCTGTGTGGGTTTTCTCCGGGTACTCCAGTTTCCTCCCACAGGTCAAAGACATGCAGATTAGGTTAATTGGCGTCAACTGGGGATTCTAAATTGTTCTTAGGTATGAATGTGAGAGTGAATAGCTGTCTGTCTTGCTGTGTTGGCCCTGTGACGGACTGGCGATCTGTCCAGGGTGCACCCTGCCTCTCGACCAAAGACAGTGGGATAGGCTCCAGCCCTTTGCGACCCGAAAAGGATTAAGCAGTAGAAGATGGATGGATGGTCTGAATGGTCTAACAGATTGACTTAGTGTTTAAGACTAGTTGGTGCATTTGTTGTACTATATGTGGAAAAACAAGTTACCTCAGAAGTAACTTTTTTCTTTGTGATTCTAAAACACCCCTCTGTGGATCGCCACCTTATCGTGGTGGAGGGGTTTGAGTGCCTGAATGATCCCAGATGCTATGTTGTTGAGTGCAATTTGCCCCTGGTCGGGTCTCCCAAGGCAAAATGGTCCTGGGTGAAGGGCCAGATGAAAAGCGATCCAGTGGATCAAACGTTACATCAAGGACCCAGTGTACTAGTGGTGGGTGGATTGATCCAAATATCGATAACGTCAATACCAACATTGGTACTGATATTGTTCAATACCAGTGTAATGAGATCGATACTCTGTGTCTGTCTGTGGCAGTCCCATCACAGCACAGAGCAGGCACACTCTTCTTCTTCTTCTTGTAGTTTTATGGTGGTTGGCAACCAGTGTTTAGGTGCATTACCGCCACCTACTCCTTACTTCCTCCTCCCCCCTCTTGTGTTTTTATGTTTTACCATCATGTGACTCAGCAGTGCCAGGTAAACAAATTAGCCAGCAGCAGCTGCCGGCTGTCAGCAGGCGCACAAACACGAGCCACAGAGGGAGCAGAAGAATGGCAGAGAAGAAGAGGAGCGCCATGAGGCTATATTTTCAAATTAAGGGAGACATTTTACTTAATTTTTGTATTGTAGTTTCTGAACACTGTACCTCAAAAAAGAATTTGTTTTAATTTGTTCTTGAGTGATAATTTTGTGCAGTTTGTTTATTTAAGCAAAAAATCCAGACATGACAATGTATGGGGAAAAACTGTTTTGTTACTGTTCTATTGTTACTGAACAAAAAAGTTATATATGATGATAAAGTACTTTCTATTTACCTCTAAACTTTGCCCAAATTCTGTCCTGGGTTTTAACTAATTAATAATCCAAAGGAAAAAAAAATCACAAAATATTAAAATGTCATGAAAATTCATTCAGATTTAGTAATTTGACGATGCATCCACCTTAATTATTAAAAAAGTATCAGTATCGGCAATACTGGCCCTGTATGTACTTGGTATCGGATCAATACCAAATCCTGCAGTATCACATACCACTACAGTGTACCCAAAGAAGGTACATGGGTCCACCCTCCAGTGGGCTCACCACATGCAGGAGGGATCATGGTGCTGTGCGAACCAGACGAAGTCTGGGCCACTTTGTTTGGAATGATGCCCCTGCAACCCAGGTCCTCGGATAAGCAGTAGAAAATGGATGGATGGATGGATGCATGCATTACAAAACAGATTCATTTGTTATTCTTTAGTTTGGTTATTTACATTTCTGACCAAATCTTTTCCTTTCTCAAAGTTTCTACAGCCTGAGTTTGTATTTAACATTTTTTTCAGTGCCAAAAAGATCACTTCGGCAACTAAAATGTGCTGTTTTTTTATAACTTATCTTAAGGGCCAATATGTACAGTATATATTTAAAGCAACGCACATATGGAGATATTTCCTCATCAGCAGGATGAAAACTGGCAGATAATGATCTGTGTAGGGGCCGAGTGGTTTCTTTTTCTCTCCGTCTCCCTTCGTAACTCTTACTCTTACTCATTTTCGCTCTCCGTCTTTGACAGATTTTAAGTAAATACCAGCAAACAAGCAATTATTTCTGGCAGTGCGGGCCCCTCTCCCTTCCAAATAACGTGGAGCAGAGGGAGAGGGGGTGGATGAAATCACCCTAACAGATGTGATTTAAATCAATATTACATTTTATGTGCCTTAAAAAAGGAACATAGGGAACCAAACCAAAAAGGGCCCAGTGATGACTGCTGCCCTTCGCATGACGGAATAATTGCTTTTAATACATCATGGTTTTTCATATTTTAATTTCCTTTTACCCCCTGCTTGTCTTTCTTCTGTGTTCCTCCAGGTCTGAGCAATCCCCCTGATGTTAAAATAATATCAGGGAAAAAAGAAATTAGCCGAGCTGTCAAACGTAGGGTTTTAACACAAACCATCTGGTGGAACGCTGGAGGTAAACAGGCGCAAACAGAACCAGGCTTGGAGGAAAAGTGGTCTGGGGGGTGGGGGGGCAACTGGGGGAGGAGAAAAGAAGCAGAGATTTCAAGAGGGAGAGATAGGGTGAGATAGGCTGAACAATATGAAGGAGGAGCAGGAGAAATGGGAGCTAGAGCTTGTAGGAGGAAAGGGAAAAAAATGAGAATTTGTATGCAAGAGAGGGTAAAGGTGGAGGATGTAGAGGAGTAGGAGGAAAGATGGATGATGGAAAGGGGAGGGGGGTAGTGAGGGTGACAAATTAAGGTGCTGTAGTCAAAACTTGACAGAAGGAGAGGAGGAGTGGGAGCTTCTAACAATCTTCTGTGTTGTATCCATTATAGCAGAATACAGGACAATAGGAGGGCTTTGTTCCAAAATGCTAGAGAGCCATTCTCAAGAACTTTCTCACTCCTCACTTATACACTAATTAAAATACACAAAACCAACCATCATAAAAAAGTATAACTTGAATTTGTCTACTAACGTTTCTTTTATGTCTACTATGTTTTTAGACTATATAAAAGATGAACTATACACACCTAGCAATATTTTATGTACCTGCAACCCATTATGCTGAAACTTTGTGCTTTTTCGCTTTTATGTACAAAGTTAAGTTTTAACCCGCTGGTAACAGCAACAATAATGAGTCACTTAGCTAACAGGTTTAGGCTTCATATGCAGGCTAACTGAGAGAAAGGCAAGGGTGACTGAATTGCTGAGAGTTTACTTCACCAATTACTACAATAGTAATTAATTTGATTAGTTAATCTAATTATGCTGATTATTATGTACCTGGCAAGTTAAAATGACCGAATTCACAAAGTCAACATCCTTCAGACAAACTACAGTGGGGGAAAAAAGTATTTAGTCAGCCACCAATTGTTCAAGTTCTCCCACTTAAAAGATGAGAGAGGTCTCCAATTTTCGTCATAGGTATACCTCAACTATGAGAGACAAAATGAGAAAAAAAAATCCAGAAAATCACATTGAAGGATTTTTAATGAATTAATTGGTAAATTCCTCGGTAAAATAAGTATTTGGTCAATAACAAAAGTTCATCTCAATACTTGGTTATATACCCTTTGTTGGCAATGACAGAGGTCAAACGTTTTCTGTAAGTCTTCACAAGGTTTTCACACACTGTTGCTGGTATTTTGGCCCATTCCTCCATGCAGATCTCCTCTAGAGCAGTGATGTTTTGGGGCTGTCGCTGGGCAACACAGACTTTCAACTCCCTCCAAAGATTTTCTATGAGGTTGAGATCTGGAGACTGGCTAGGCCACTCCAGGACCTTGAAATGCTTCTTACAAAGCTACTCCTTCGATGCCCGGGCGGTGTGTTTGGGATCATTGTCATGCTGAAAAACCCAGCCACGTTTCATCTTCAATGCCCTTGCTGATGGAAGGAGGTTTTCACTCAAAATCTCACGATACATGGCCCCATTCATTCTTTCCTTTACACGGATCAGTCGTCCTGGTTCCTTTGCAGAAAAACAGCCCCAAAGTATAATGTTTTCACCCCCATGCTTCACAGTAGGTATGGTGTTCTTTCTCCTCCAAACACGACATGTTGAGTTTTTACCAAAAAGTTCTATTTTGGTTTCATCTGACCATATGACATTCTCCCAATCCTCTTCTGGATCATCCAAATGCTCTCTAGCAAACTTCAGACGGGCCTGGACATGTACTGGCTTAAGCAGGGGGACACGTCTGGCACTGCAGGATTTGAGTCCCTGGCGGCGTAGTGTGTTACTGATGGTAGCCTTTGTTACTTTGGTCCCAGCTCTCTGCAGGTCATTCACTAGGTCCCCCCATGTGGTTCTGGGATTTTTGCTCATCGTTCTCATGATCATTCTGACCTCACGGGGTGAGATCTTGTGTGGAGCCCCAGATCGAGGGAGATTATCAGTGGTCTTGTATGTCTTCCATTTTCTAATAATTGCTCCCACAGTTGATTTCTTCACACCAAGCTGCTTACCTATTGCAGATTCAGTCTTCCCAGCCTGGTGCAGGTCTACAATTTTCTTTCTGGTGTCCTTTGACAGCTCTTTGGTCTTGGCCATAGTGGAGTTTGGAGTCTGACTGTTTGAGGTTGTGGACAGGTGTCTGTTATACTGATAACGAGTTCAAACAGGTGCCATTAATACAGGTAACAAGTGGAGGGCAGAGGAGACTCTTAAAGAAGAAGTTACAGGTCTGTGAGAGCCAGAAATCTTGCTTGTTTGTAGGTGACCAAATACTTATTTACCAAGGAATTTACCAATTAATTCATTAAAAATCCTTCAACGTGACTTGACTTCCGGGAAGATGGCGGAGAGACATAACGCTTAAACAGAGAGCTCTCCCTAGCCGGATTAAAAATCATCGGTAAATGGCCAACTCGACATAAGCGGATCAATAAACTAAGGGATGAAAACACGAAGGAGCCGGGCACAAGGACAAAAGCAGAGTAAAATTAAAGAATTCCTCTTCAACAACGCAGGAGAAACCGCTGAACACGGGGCCCAAAAAAACGAGGTGACCGCAGCAGAGAAAATGGAAGACACAAAACTCGATACCATGAACACTGGCATCGCCAGTTTGGGTAAAGAGTTGAGAGACTTCAAACGGCAGCTACAACAGGATTTAGCGGCTCTTAAGGAGGAGCTGAAAAAAGAGATTAAGGAAGAAATTATGGGCCTCCGAAGAGAAATGGAGCGCAAGCTAGCAGAAAACATGGAGGAGCTGCGCTCCCAGCGGGCGTGTATGACAGAAGCGCAGGCCCGAATATCAGAGCTGGAAGATTGGAATAGCGAGGCAAGCGAACAGCTGCAGACCCTGACGGCACAAATGCAGAGGATGCAGGAGAAAGTAACCGACTTGGAGAGCAGGTCCAGACGGGGCAATATACGCATCTTCGGGATCCCGGAGGGCATTGAAGGCAACTCGATGACGAAATTCATGGATCAGTTCTTAAAAAAAGAGCTGGAACTGCCCAGCGAAGCGGATCTGCAGATTCAACGAGCGCACAGAGCCTCGGCACAGAACCCGAACCCACGCTCTACACCCAGGTCAGTTGTGGTAAACTTTCTGAAATATGATGTAAAGGAAAGAATCCTGACACGAGCGTGGAAAAAAAAGATACGAATCGGCGACAAGCAGATATTCTTTGATCATGACTACCCGGCGGAAATTGTGCAGCAGCGGAAGAAATATGCCAACATTAAAAAAACGCTGAAAGGAAAAAAAAATTAGATTCCAAACGCCGCTAACGAAGATGAGAATTCATTGGGAGAACGGCGTAAGAACCTACAACACAGCCAGAGAGGCAGCGCAGGACATGATGGAGCGGGGCCTTGAGGTGTACGTGCCGGAGGAAACGGTAGGAGCAGCGGAGGCCCTGAACGCATCACGACAGCCGGAGTGGAGGCGAGTGAACGGCAAAAGACGGGGGGAGACGTGGCGCAGCGGGCCCAGGAAAGACTACAAGGCTTTCAACTGAAAGCCTAGATTATAACAAAGATTAAGAAAGACACAGAAGAAATGAAGGCCAAGAAGACAAGGTAAAAGAGAAACAGACGGCTAGGAGAGGTTTAAGTGATATTTGTTGGACATTTCTAGACTAATGACTATTTCTTGGATAGTAAATACAGGTCTAGGGAGGGCCCTACACTCGGTGAGGACAATCCCTCCACCCACCAACAGGGACCAGTGGGCAGAAGAAAAGCCCAAAGTACGGAGGTCGAGATTTTTTAATGTGTTTTTATATAAATATGTGTTATTTTTGTTGTTAAAGGGGCTAGGAGCACAAGTTAAAAAAATGGAAAAACATGAATATGGGTAAAAATCTTAAGATAATGACATTAAACGTTAATGGTCTGAACTCACCTGTTAAAAGGGAAAGAATAATAAGAAAATTCAAGAAAGAAAAAGCCGAAATTATATTTATGCAAGAGACACATTTGAGCAAGACAGAACATGTGAAACTAAAGAGATTTGGCTATAAGAACTCCTACTACAGTTCATTTAAGGGAGGAACTAAAAGGGGGGTTATGATACTAATCTCAAATAAAATACAATTTGAATGTGAACAGGAAATCCAGGATAAAGAAGGCAGGTATGTAATAATAAAGGGTAGCATAGATGGAATGCAGATCACATTAGTGAGCATCTATGCCCCACCAGAAAGTGACAAGGGTTTTTTTCAACATCTGTTTGATCTCATAGCAACACACAGTGAAGGAGTCCTAATTTGTGGAGGAGACTTAAATGCTGTCATGGATCATGAAATTGATACAACAAGTGTTAAGAAGACAAAAAAACATGTAACAAAATTCATAAGAACCTCACTGGCAGAAATGGGTATGGTAGACATTTGGAGGGACCTGCACCCACTCGAAAAAGACTATACACATTATTCAGCAGTCCATAAAGTACACTCTAGAATAGATTACTTCCTTATGAATGAAGATGACAGACACAGGGTGAGAAATTGTTGGATTGGAGGGGCAGAAATATCAGATCATAATCCTATATACATGGAAATAAATTTAAACAATAGAAAACGACAAACAACATGGAAACTTAATGTAGGACTGTTAAATGATGATAAAATGAAAGAAAGAATAAAAGTAAACATAAATGAATATATCCAAGAGAATGACAATGAAGAAGTGGACCCAACAATACTATGGGATGCACTAAAAGCCGTGTTAAGAGGTAAATTAATTGTTGAAACAGGAAAAGCAAATAAGACTAAACTGGAAGCATATGAACAAAGATGTGAGAGACTGAGGGAATTAGAACATAAACATCAAAGCACAAATGACCCAAAAATATATCAAGAAATTAAAGAAGAAAAAATAAAGATAAAAGAAACACAAATGGATGAAATTGAAAGGAAAAATAGATATCTAAAGCAAAAATATTATGAAACGGGACCAAAAGCCACAAAACTGCTGGCAAAACGGTTAAGAAAACAACAAACAATGAATAATGTATATAAGATTAAAGACCCCACCACAAATAAAACCACAGTTAACCCAGAAAACATCGAAGAAATATTCCATAATTTCTACCAAGAACTATACTCGCAACCTGAAGAAACAAATACTAAAGATATTAAAAAATTTCTATGCACATTGGACTTGCCATCAATAGGAAATCAACAAAATGAAAAGCTAACAGCAGAAATAACAACACAAGAGATTAGAGATGTGATTAAGTCACTTAAAAACGGTAAATCACCAGGTAGTGATGGATACCCCTCTGAGTTTTATAAACTGTTTATAGAAGAACTCATGCCACAGCTTCTAAAGTCATTTAATTGGACGTTGAACAACAACAAAATACCTCCATCATGGAACGAAGCCATTATTTCAGTCATTTTAAAGCCAGGGAAAGATAGAGAACAATGCGGAAACTATAGGCCAATCTCTTTATTAAATGTGGATTATAAAATATATACAACAATTATATGTAAACGAATAAAGACATTCTTGATGGAATTGATAGAAGATGATCAAACTGGTTTCATAGAGGGACGCCAAACACATGACAATATCAGGAGAACAATACATATAATTAATCAAATACATAAAGAAAAGAAAAGCGCAGTAATAATGAGTTTAGACGCAGAAAAAGCATTTGACAGGGTTAACTGGAAATTCCTATATAGTGTGCTGGAACGCTTTGGATTTAACGAAAAATCAGTACAATGCATAAGGATGCTGTATCAAGAACCTGTGGCAAGAATCAAGATAAACGGTAGCTTAACAGACAAAGTAAATATACAAAGATCAACTAGGCAGGGATGCTGCTTATCGCCCACCTTGTTTGCTCTGTTCATAGAGCCACTGGCTCAAGTGATAAGACAAAATAAGAAATTAAAAGGTGTAACAATAAAGGGGGCGGAACACAAGATTGGGCTATTTGCAGACGATATTATAGTTTACCTTGAACAACCAGATGAATCAATAATGGAAATGATGAACTTGATAGAAAATTTTGGAAAATTATCAGGATACAAGATAAACATAACAAAAACACAAATACTGACATTCCACTATAACCCTCTAAACCAGATAACTGATAAGATCAAACTAAACTGGAAACAAAAAGAAATAAAATACCTTGGAGTGAACATACCTAAAGATCTAAGCAAAATCTATAAAGCAAACTATGATAGGTTGGAACAAGAAATAAAAAAAGATATTGATAGATGGTCAATCTTAAATATGGATCTGAATTCAAAAATTGAGACAGTCAAAATCAGCATACAACCTAGATTACTTTACCTCTTCCAGGCTATACCAACAGAGATTCCAGATGCCCAATTCTCAAAGTGGGACAGGATGATATCGAGATTTGTTTGGGGAGGTAAAAAACCAAGAGTGAAATATAAAACTCTCCAGTTACCAAAAGAGAAAGGAGGCATGGGCCTACCGAGTCTAAAGGAATATTACTACTCAGCACAAATAAGATATATCATATGTTGGTGCGACGAGGGATATGAGGCAAAATGGAAAGAAATGGAAAAGGAAATTGAGGGACTCCCAGTACAAAGCATAATAGGAGATAAAGATGCATATAAGCAAATCAAACAAATAGACCCAATCACTAAATTTACTTTAGAACTGTGGTATAAAATAGTACAAAAGTATAATATAAAGGAAGACATAAAACTATTGAAATGGGTAGCATTTGACAGTCAGTTTGAACCGGCAAAACAAGATAGGGGATACAAAAATCTGGTGAACAAGGGAATCACAGCATGGGGCAATATCGGAAAAAAAGATCTCGGGAGCTTTGTAAACATCAGGAGAAAATTTAAACTAGAAAGATCGGAATTCTTCAGATATCTGCAGATGAGAGACTATTATATGAAGAAGATTAGGCATAACCTCCAAACAGATGTGAGCGAGATTATACAATTCATTTTAAGCTCATATACAGGAAATAAAACAAGAATTATTTCAAAGCTATATCAGAAACTTATGGCAAACAATCATTCAAGTAACTATATAAAGGAGAAATGGGAGAAAGAGCTCAATTTAAACATAACAGAAGAACGCTGGCAGGAAATATGGAAAACACAACACACGTCAACAAATTCAAGAACATGGAGGGAATTTGGATGGAAAAACCTGATTCGCTTTTTCATTACACCACAGATTCAAGGAAAGTATACAAATACCCAATCTATATGCTGGAGGGGATGTGGGGCTCAAAATGCAGACCACTCGCATATGTTTTGGAAATGCTGCAAAATCTCATCATTCTGGAAATCTATACATGTGACAATACAGAGGATATTAGGATATAATATACCAATGAACTGTAACTTGATGTACCTATGTGATCTTAAAAGAGACAATGTTATACAGGCTGAGGACAGATATCTAGTTAAAATCTTGTTGATTGCATGTAAAAAAACAATCACAAAAAAATGGCGATCAGAAGTTCTTCCTGACCAAGAGCAATGGACTGACATTATTGAGGACATACGTATGATGGAAAAACTAACATATCGACAAAGAATGCAAGAAGGACTATGGGAAAAAAATGGCGGAAATGGACACACTACAAAGTGCAACAACGAGACAGATATTGAAAGAATAACCAAAGACGCTGGAAAAACCAGAAGAATTAAGAGATGGAAACTAAAAACTTGATGCTCCAACATTTGTCCCCCCCCCCCTTTTTTTTTTTTTTTCTCCTTTTTCTTTTTTACTCTAGCCCCTTTGTTTTTTTTAAATGTAGACTGTGATCTGAATGCAATATATATAATGAAAAATGAATAAAAATCTTAAGTTACAAAAAAAAAAAATCCTTCAACGTGATTTTCTGGATTTTTTTTTCTCATTTTGTCTCTCATAGTTGAGATATACCTATGATGAAAATTGGAGACCTCTTTCATCTTTAAAGTGGGAGAACTTGCACAATTGGTGGCTGACTAAATACTTTTTTTCCCCACTGTAAATGTGCCAACACTTGGATTTCAAAATATGGGAGTTTTTTTCTGTTGTCTGGTTGGTGAGGAGAGTTCTAAAAAACTATAAATATATGGAAATATTATAACAGAAATAACTGTGTCCTTGATAACTTTACTAATTCTTTCTTTAAAATCAGAGTTTTAAAAAAAATTAAAATTATTGTTCCGTTCTGGCTCTGCAAAATTATGGTCAAAAGTGTAAATTACATGAGGAAAAAATGTCAAAGTTTTACCACAATACCAAAGACCATATAAAAATAGTACTTTCCACCTTCTAGCTTGGCACTCAGCATAATAGAATGGGGAAAGGAAAGTTACTGCACAGAGCTACCAGAGGATTGACCCCCCACTGTAGCTTACACTACTTACAGTAGCTGTGTGGCCTAGGGTCAGAGGAACGGAGATAGGCGCCACCCCATACACCACATGGTGTCCCACATGCCGTGGAAGGGAATGACTTAACCACAATCTGTTTCAAATTTATTACAAAAGCAGTAACTTTATTTAAAAAAAAAATAGACAAATTAGCCATAAAATAATCCACAAGTTTACAATAAAGTCTCAAAAGTACTAGAAAAGTCATAACTTTACAAGAGGAAATTACAAATTTAAGGAAAATAGTTGTAAATTTAGGTAAAAACAAAGAAAAACCTCAAACCTTCAAGACAAAAGTAATTACTCAAGTACTTTTTTAAAAGTGGGTGTTTTGTCCTCTTACGCAACTCGACTAGTAATTTTTTGGGCATCTACTTGTAATTAGTAGTTTTATAAAACAACACTGCTTTTACATGAGTGCAATTTCTGGCTCCTATACCCACTTCTGATCATATAATTTAAGTATGCATAAGTAAATTATTACAGTATTATGTATTTTTTTTCCCTTTGAGTGTCATGTTTTCTCATTTGTCACACATGTGACACATACAGCCCCCAACCCCCCTCCCAAACAAAAGTAGGATGCTACCACACCAAAGTCTTTAAGCCAGAGGAAACACTGTGCCTGCATTAACACAAATGGAAGCCATGTTCCATATTGAACTCTGTTTTTAAGACAGCCGTTTTATTGTGATTTTGAAAAGTCAGGGTGCTTCTGTTTTGGTAAATTCTGAAACTTCTTGACGCACACATTTTCACTTGTTGATCTCTGATATCGTTTTGAAGATATCTAAAAATAAGTTGCATCCTTTAATTGACCATTTCCATAAAAAAATGTGTAAAAATATCAGACTTTTCTAGAGTGTTGCATTTTCTTTGGCAGTGAGTACATATTTGGCAGAGGTTTGGAAATTTCATGATTCTTAGATGCATCGCAATGCAGGCTTCTGCATCAGTGCAGAACATTACCGATCAAGATCTCGCTGACCATGCAAAGACCTAAAGCACTAATCATGATTGTCGTCTGTCTGACCTCTGCTTGTCAAAATTACGTCATGACGTGGAACACCGCTGTTGTGCATGAACAGGCTTGTTAGCTACATCACTGCAGTGAAAGTGGTTGCTTCTGCTGTCCTTTGCCGGAATGTGGGCACACAGCCAACCAAAGCAAGTACGAGTAGCTGGGGTTGGGCGATTAACCGAAATCAAACTGAAACGGAAATAATCTTGGTCATGTCGGTTTTTCCAGTTTTTCCCCTCTCCCTATTGTGCATGTGTGTATATGAGAGCTTTCATGTACTGTCCCTTAAAAATGTGTCCTGGACGAGTGGTCAAGTGACTCCACGCCCCGGAAGCTGTGCAGTCTGTGCTGTATGGAAGCAGCAGAATACGGCAGGAAAATTAAAACAGCTTGTATCAAAAAGAAGTGTGGTGTCTGTCCACATATGATGTGAAGACTGACGCTTTATTTCATCTGAAGATGGCAAGAAAAAGTGAACGAAGTGAACTGAAACTAACAAGAAACTGTCATTCATTGTTTATGGGAATGTAGATTAATAAGAATGTTTTGGGAAGAGGTGAGGGTAACAATTGAAAAAATAATCTCAAAACAAATCATATTGAATCCTAAACTGTTTTTGTTGGGTCTGTACCCAGAAAAGCATAATTTTAATAAAAGTGAAAGAACATTCATAGACCTCAGTTTGCTTAATGCCAAAAAATGTATTGCACTATTATGGAAAAAGACTCATAGACCAGATGTGACTCAGTGGTTAAGACAGATGTTAACAAACCTTCCATTAGAAAGAATAACATATATACTAAAATCAAAGGAAATTGTGTTTGAGAATATATGGAGACCTTTTATTGATTATGTAAAAAATTTAAACATAACTCTTGAAGAAGAAGGTGAATGATGTGTGTGGACCTTGTAAATTCCAAACTGGTGAACATAATATGTATACTTATGTATTGGATTGTCTAGACTAAACAGAGGAGCATTGTTGAAGACTTGATTTTGTTGGTGGTTGTTGGTGTTTTTAGTGCATTTTTTTTTTTTTTGTAGTACTTTAGTGTTAGTGTTTGATTGTTTGTATCATGTTTGTTAAAAAAAAAAAAAGGTTCAATAAAGATATTGTGGAAAAAAAAAAACAAGAAACTGTCACGATCTGAGCATGGGGGGGATTTCACCGTGCTCTGTCTCTTTGCCTTTTGTTTTTCCTTATTTGTATAATGTTGTATTTTGGAGTTCTATGCCTGTTATGTTATCTCTAGTTTGTTTTCACATATTCGATATTGTTTCTTTGGATGATTTATTTTCCTGTTTACATTCAGTGTAGTTTTGTTATTTACTTATTTGGGTTTATTTGTCTTTATTTGTTTCCACTTTATATTTGCCAGTGTCTTCTCTTTCTTTCTCTCTCGGGGGTTGCAGTTGTCATAGGCACTTCCGGGTTTTTTCCTGGTTGTGGGCGGTGCCCCTGTCAAGCTGTCAGCTCTGTTTCCTCTCCTCATGAATCACAGCTGATTGTCATTTTCTCCCCAGCCCGCTCATGTGATTCACACCGGTTACCATTTGTGTTTGATTATTGTTGGTCCTATTTAAGGGTGGTTCTTTTCTGTTTTGTTAGTGACTTGACGAAGATTCGTCTGCGTCTAAACCCTGGTCCCGTTTAGACATTTTTTGTAAATCCTGTTTCCTTCTCGCTGTTCCTGTGTGTAAGTTTGTTTTGCTCACTTTTGATTTTAGTGTTAGTACTCTGTTTGGATTTTGCTTTTGTTAATAAATCTCACAAACTGCAGTCCTGCACATGGATTTCTGATCTCTGCCCCAAGGGGCATTTCAAGACAGAAATGTCCTGAAGCTAAATCACTATTAGCCACTAACTGCTCTCCACATCAGTTCAACCACTTTACAGTGGGAACTGACAACAAAAAGGGGAAGCTGGAGTTGGATTTAAGAACCCAATCGCAGACTCATAATCCCTATGTGGTGATAACATATTCCTGGCTGCGCGAAGGACTCCTCCAACGCAGCTAACAGGCCAATTAGCCACCATCGTGATTCACATGACCCACAAACCCTCAAGAGGCATGTATTATAAACACTGACTTCTGTACTAGGCAATATTTAATTTGGTTACATGTGTGAAATTATTATATTATGCTCGTTTTCTACTGAATCACCGCAGCAATATATTGATACCACACTCTTGAGTAAGGTCAAATTGCCCAGCTCTACAAGTAGCCACTGGCTTCCCTCAATTTACTTGTGCGGCTATATCATATAATGGAAAAGTCGGCTGGCTCGATTGTATGTCGTGTGTGGCTGCACATGCATTGGGGTGGCACGGACATGGCAGAGAGGCCAACACAACAGGGTCGGCGGCTCAGGTTGTCCGTGGCGCAAGAGTGGCTTCCCATTAACGGCTAGCCCAGGGCCAGCTCCACGCTGGTGCTGTGTTGGGACTAGGCAGTCAGGCGATTGCGTTGCCGGCGGGTCCTCCTGGGACAGGTGTTCCTGCCTCCACGGTGGAAACATGGCAGGAAGGGGGCCAGGTGCAGGGTAAAGCAAAGAAAACTTATTTATAACTCGATCCACAAAGCAATTCAGTGTTTTTGATTTCAGAAATTACAAAAATAAATTCTGAAACCTAAAAAAGGCACTACAAAGAAAAAATGTAATAAAAACTGAAGATGCAGCATAGAGATGCATCAAGATGCATCAAGAATCACTTTTCATTCAAATTGTTAAAGCCTGAATTATAATTGAATTGATTTGTAACATCACACCACAGACTTTTCTTCTAAATTAATTTGTGTGTGTGTGAGTGAGAGAGAGAACGAGAGAGAGAGAGAGAGAGAGAGAGAGAGAGAGAGAGAGAGAGAGAGAGAGAGAGAGAGAGAGAATTTAGGGGGAAAAGTGAATATCTGAATACCAAATATGCAAAACAAAACCCAGTGTAATAAACAAATTCTAGTGTTTGAGGTTCAAGCTAGAATGGAACACCTCTTATGGACCAAACAGTTGTATGTGGCTTCAGAACCGCAGGTTGCAGATACCCAATTTAGGGGAACAGATTTGGGTTCGAGTCAAGCTTCAAGTGGAGATTCATGGGCAGCTATCCTTTTTAGCATTTCTGTGGCTAATTTGTAAGACTGAGATGTTGATGCTTGGCTATCTAATATCCTGTGGCTGCTCTGTGGTCAAACTTCTGCAGATTGACAGATGACAATGAAATGAAATGACAACCCACTGCACACCATTAGACATGAGTGTACACTAATATTTCAGGTTTTCTATAAACCTGCCGATAGCATTTTATGCAAAAGGAAACACATTTAATGAGCCTCCAAACATACACCCAGTCTATACATAGTGAGAAATGCTAAACATAAAAGAAAACCATACAGCATGTTTGCTCATCAGCAAGCAAACACCACAGGGAACATTTAATGAGTGGTTAAAGTTGATGATTAAAACGTTTACCGTATGAAGGCTACACATGCTAAGCGCCTACAAATCACACTTCTTGCTGCTTTGACAATGAATTTTGGCAGTGGATATAAATGCTGTACTACAGAACGAATAACCATTATGATGGGTATTGCTGGCAAGTTGCAGCGTGAACATTTGAGTGGGACATGCTAAGAACAAAGAAATCAGACTCAACTAAGAGTGAGTCCAGTAAGACACAGGAGAGAGAGAGAAGTGATTCCTCATAGAGGGAGGTTTGTTGTCTTGGGTAGATACTTATAAAAGTTTTTCTTACCTTTTGTTGAGACAGCAGCACACCAGCACCAGATGCATAGAAGAAAGAAAGAAAAAGACATGATTTAACATTTAACACATTTTTTTGCTCTTTGTTTTAATATCTAACCAATCTAGGCTGATGGAAGCTTCCTCCTTCATGCTGTTGAGGGAGAAGCTGCCCTAAAAGACCAACCAAACAGCCCTTAAATATCTAGTGCTTTGTTGGCGTTATAGCTAAATCTACTTGTGCTTTTGTGGCATCTTTGGAATTTAAATTTGGGCAGTGGTGGCCTAATGGTTAGGGATGTGGACTGGTGAGTGGAGGGTCGTGGGTTCGATCCCTGGACCGGCAGGATCAGATCTGGGTAGGACAGATAACACAGCAGTGTTTGCCCTACCCTCTTTAACCCCACTGTGGTGCCCTTGACCAAGGCCCTTAACCCCAACTGCTCCAGTGGAGCTGCTCAGTGGACACAGGTCAGTCTGTGGTCGTACTGGGCAGCTTCCTGGTGTGAATGTGTGAGTAGGAACAGGGCATCCTTGAAAAAGAGAGGTTGCCTCTCAGTGGAACTGCCCTGTATAAATAAAGGTTAAATAAATAAATAAAATAAAATCATGGCTCAAGCTGCTTTTAAATTTCTACATCCCACTGTGAGTGTATTAACCCTACCAGTGGAAGGTAAACAGAAATTAAGTCAAACTGGTTTCTAATATGTGACATGCTGATGATTGATCTGTCTTGTTCATGGCATCTGTAGCTATAGGAAAGTTAAATTTAAGATAAGATAAGATAAGATAAGATAAGCCTTTATTAGTCCCACAATGGGGAAATTCCAGGATTGCAACAGCACAGGGATAGCAACACTCAGAGCAACAATCAGAAGGCAAGAAAAAAAAAAAGAGCAGCAAGTATACATATGTACATATAAACATATATATAGTATATATATATATATATATACAGTATATATATATATATAGACACACAGTGCGGCGCATTGTAGCTAGATGGAATAAATATGTAAATATATAAACACGCACAGTGCAGAGCATTGTTGCTAGATTGGATGAAATGGCACAACCGTCTACTTAGTTATCCTACATGGTATGATTATGTACCCATACATATTCTCACCCTCCACACATTTAGGACTTTTTAAGACCTTTAAAGGACACCTGATCATATTTACAACATTACGTCTACTGGAATAGAGTCGTTATTTAGGCTTGTATTAAATTTTCACTTCTTCATTTTCAGTGGTGCTCATGAATAATTAGGTTATTTACACAAAACACCTGAAAATAGGCCCTACCAACATAACCAAAAGCTCCAATTAACTGGAAAAGGGTAAAAAAAAAATGTATGAGAAAAGAGTCATAATTTCCGAGGAGAAAACTTACAAATTAAGGGGAGAAAAAAAAATGATCACAAATTTATGAGAAAATATTACTAGTTTACCAAAGTAGAATTCACAAATTTATATATATATAAAAAAATGCAAATATTCAATGCAATTTACAAAAAAAGTCAAAAATTTACTAAAAAGTCACAAAGCGGAAAAACATTGCAAATTTTTAAGTCTCAGATTTATGAAAAAACCCTTATAAATGTATGAAAAATGATTGTGCAACAAGTGACTGTATGAAAACAAACCCAAATGACGACTCGAGAGCACTTTCATTCTTTCACTCATGTATTTTTGGGTCAGCTTTAGTCCATTTGAGAAAATTTCATGTAAAAAAAAAAAGAAGAAGAAAACCATAACTGTTAATCTTTACAGGCAACATTCTGAAAAAACAAGTGAATAAATCAAACTGGCAACTCAGGTACGGGAAATCTTCTAAAATCTCATGTTCAAAAGTGACTTCATAGTAAAACATGGACAACACTTCCATCTTCCATCAGCTTGCGTCCTTTCCTTCATGTGACAATCCACAGAGTCTCCCATACATCATCGGTCCTCCACACAACAGGATATCAGATCATACATATTCAATATGTTGGATATTTTCAATTAGAGACTGATGTGAACCCAGCGTTGCTCCAAGCAGAGTAGATCACGTGTAACACCTCACAACACAGGAAAATATGACAAGACCACCATGATGATTCGGAAGGTGAAGTCAGGCTCAAAAATCGGCTCGACTATCTTTTACTGTGTGGCTGGCTTAACAAGTTTTTGGATCAAACTACCCATGAAGTTAAAAAAAAAACAAAAAAACACTACGTGAAAATCAGGGCTCCTGTCCAAAAAACAATGGATCTCTTTATAAAATCTGGTTAAGAAAGTGCCAGATGCTAAAGTACAGAAAAACAGCAAATTAGTGAGTAAAGCCTTTTGTTTCTCCACGCAGCTACCAGCTAAGGCTTTGAGCAGTTGTCACAGCTCAGCAGCACGCTCCTTAAGGATGTCAGTAACTCCTATACAACCCTCTCTTGTATATTCCTCCTTGTGGTGGCATGCCCCCTGTCAGGTGACACGGGAGCTGATGAGGCCTGACAGAGGGTCACTGACCTCACTTCCTACTCTAATTGGTCCTGGGTGATAAACTATCCCCACGGGACTCAATGAGACGTGGGCTTGGTTGAGCAGGGAGGAGCGAGGAGCAGCGGAGTGGGGTAACGGGGGGCCTTGTGAGGCCTCTTCTAACTCAAGCATTTGGTAATGCGCTAATTAATTTTAAGAGTTCGACATTCCCCTTTCTGGCCCTCACTAGAAACAGATGTTGAGCTTGAGAGAAGAGAGGGGGAAGAGGCTGCGGGCAACAGGGAGAATGTTGCCTAGCAAAAAAGGGAGAAAAAAAGCTCAGATAAAGATCTCAAGAAGAGGAAGAGTGTGACAGAATATCAGGCAGAACAAGTGTTTGAACGGCTCTGAGTCATTTTGCCAACCCCCTCTCTGACAGGTGAAGCGGATGACAGTGCAATTTCACACCTCGCTGAGCGAACGACAGATTCTTATGTGCTAGCGAGGAGAACAAAACATCCTCCTGCGCACGTGCTCCCAAATACAACTCACAATCCCACAGAAATCCGTTCTGTTAACACTCCCTCTCAAGTCACAGTGCTCTATTCATGAGAAAAATGTATACAGTGAAACACATCAGCCCGTGCGCGTGGCATTGATAACTTAATAAACAGCGTGGAGAGGTGCACGAGCAGTCAAAACACACAACACTGAAAAGTTAAGATATCAGCTCTGAGGGCAGGATTAACAGGAGAGAGTGTCTTGTTTTGCCTACTGTGTCGGGCAGATCTGGAAGTGATCTGAGGCCCT
This sequence comes from Pholidichthys leucotaenia, assembly GCA_020510985.1. Classification (NCBI taxonomy): domain Eukaryota; kingdom Metazoa; phylum Chordata; class Actinopteri; order Cichliformes; family Pholidichthyidae; genus Pholidichthys; species Pholidichthys leucotaenia. The sequence continues at coordinate 360,575,391 of CM035838.1, read as the reverse complement.
GACATACAAACAGAAGCACGCATGTGTGTGTCTGTATGAGTGCGGGGGTTAGAGGGATTTAGGGGGCAAAGGAGGGGTCGGGAAGGTCCAGGGAGGCCCAGTTGTTGTAACCTCTGACCTTTCGGCACGCTCCAGGGCCTCCCAGAAGCCACTTCAAATGCAGCCGGTAAGGGAGCCCCTCGTGCCACAGAGAAAAGGAGAGAAACTAGTGGGGAGGGCAAATCTCAGCTGTCATCACCATCACAGAGCTGCATGCACATCAAAACCTACTCACAAAACAAGCGCACTATTTGTTTCTCCATCTGTTTCTGTGTTCGAGTCGACCAGGAGCCCAAGGCCGCACATAACGTTCCCTCTACGCAGACAAATCACTCAACACATTTATTCTCACTCTGGTTTACACATGAGCGCAAATGGCGGACTTTTGTTCAGTGTACTTTTTTTTCTTTATCTCTTTAAAGTTATAGCTGGAACTCATTTAAAAATTTGTAATCACAGACAAGTATTTCAATTTCTGACTTTTTAGCACTTAAAAAAGGATGAATGTAATTAATATATTTTCTAATACACCTATGTAAAATCTCACACACAAAAACCTGCCAGCTATTCTCGACATAAATAATTTGTATTTTTTTATTCTGATTGTAAAACTAGGCAGAAAATGCCAAAGTAGAAAACCCGTGGCTTTAAGCCAAACCTATCTTATTTTTCCAATTTGACATCAAAAGACACAATTTTAGGGAGATAAGTAGATAAAACACAACTACTGAAAATATTCAGATGATTAAGACATTCCCTCTACATACAAATACAGTATATGAAAGAAAAAACTATTACAATTATTATTTTTTAAAGAAAATATATATAGACTAAAAAATTACCACATCACATAAGACGGTTCTGTTCAGGAAACTTGGGAAAAAAAATAAAAGTTTAGTGACCGTGATAATGACATTTTAATGCCAAAATGAAGCCTTTGTTTTTATGCAGTTCACCATTTCAACCTGCATTAAGGGTCTAAGTAACAATTTAAAAAAGAATGGGGGCCATGAGAAAAAAATGGCTGCTCTCCACTGATAAACTAAACTCTAACCTTTAATTCAGATATGAACATGACCCACTAAAAAAGGGCAACAGAAAAGTTTAAAGACTCAATAATTGTCCACAAAGGGATAAGGAGACATCATGGATGTCGTTCATCTATTTTCTACGCAACGTGGATATACTGAAGATTAACTGAAAAACAAATCTGTCAGGGAAAAATATTAAAACAAAAAATTAACATTAAGTTGGGTGCATAAGTGTGCACATTCTTAAACTAATGCTGTGTTCGAAATGTTCACTCGTTCCCCATATAGTGTACTATATAGTGAATCAGCCATTTTGTAGTGCTGTCCGAAATCTTAATTGAAAATTTCATTCAGTATATAGTACACTCAAAATTTCCCATAATGCATTTTGAAAAACAGTGTACAAAGTATGGTGACTACATAAGCTTATGTATCCCATATCCCAATGTGCAGCCAACAGAGCAGTGAGAAGAGAGTGTGGCTGTACGAGTGGTACCTGGAACAAGATTTTAACTCTGCATGCGCAAAACTACTTCACTCGATGTACACACATGCGCAGCGTGTTTACATCGTGACAAATGTATTTAATTTACAACTACATATTTATGGTTTTGAATAACTTGCACATTTTTATCAAGCACTTGGTCACGTGTTCACTACACACGTGTGATTTTTCTGTCCACCTACAGTACGTCTTTGACATTGGGTACCGATCTATATCGGTATCTATATATCGGTATCTATATGGCAACCACGGAGAGCTTCACATCCCAACATAAACTACCTTAAGGTACTTATATTTATTAATTCAGCAAACATTCATTCATCTTCTTCCGCTTAATCCTTTTCGGGTTGCGGGGGGGCTGGAGCCTATCCCAGCATCCTTGGGCGAGAGGCAGGGTACACCCTGGACAGATCGCCAGTCCATCGCAGGGCCAACACAGAGAGACAGACAACCATTCACTCTCACAGTCATACCTAAGGACAATTTAGAATCCCCAGTTTGATGCCAATTAACCTAACTTGCATGTTTTTGGCATGTGGGAGGAAACCGGAGAAATCCCGGAGTAAACCCACGCAGACACGTGGAGAACATGCAAACTCCACACATGATTTGATTTAATACACATTTACTACAAAATGCATGCAGGTATTTATTTTTTTACCATTAATCTGTTACATTTTACTGTTTCACCATGATGACATCATTAACCGCGCCGCAATAACAAGCCGAGTAGAGTTCGACAGCTGATAATTTTATTGTTATATTGAGTTTACTAAATAGTCCACACTAAATAGTCCACAATATCTGAATTCACTATATAGCGAGTAGGAAGGGAGGGAGGGAGAGGTCATTCTGAACACAGCTTAATACTTTGTTGAAGAACCTTTAGTTATTAGTTTAAGGGTGTGCACACTTATGCAACCAGCTTAAGATACTTTTGAAAATTGTACCCCCCCCAACACATTTGTTCATTACCAACTGAATTGTACAGGTCATGGGTCACATTAAAGGTGGGAAAAGTTTGGCAATTTATTGTGGTTTGAGCTTTTTATGTCGCAAAAAGTTTGTACACACTTTTTCACAGCAGTCCACATGTGGGGCAAAATCTGGCTGTATGGTCTGTCAGAGAGTTGGCGGACTAATTTTTTCTTAAACACTCCTGCTGAGCATGTTCTATAAATGTGTAATTCTTAATAGTGGGTTCATCTTTCAATTCTTCCTTTACTTTTCTCTTTTTCTCTGATCTTGAGTCACAATCATCTCCACAAACCACATATAGTTCAAAATTAGCTCTCACCCAAAACCCTGAACCAGCTTCCACATCCTCCTCTCTACCCCGTTGGGCATTAGATGTCAAAAAACAAACTCCTATATTAACTGTCATTCTCCTCTCAGCTTGCCTTAGCATGTGTGGTCTGATTACTCTGACCTCTGCGGTTTAGTTCTGACCCTGGGAGTATTCAGTGCAGGCAGGGTTGCATGAGTGGATAGAAGGTCGGGGAGCCACTCTGATGAGTGTGATGTACCAGGATTAGGAAACGGGATATTGTCAGTGAGCTGTCAACTTCCAGTGAGAAAGTACACCATGAGCACCGTTAACATGCCAACCCCGTCCACCCATACTTCATCCCCCAATTCTTCTCATAGCCCCGTGACTATTTTTGACCTGTGCTAAGGCCACCTGACAGTTGACAGGAATCTGTCACTAGTCTTGCTGACTGACTGTGTGAGCACATATGCCTGCAACTTATACAATATTAATGTACAGCAACAGTGTGTAACAATAGTAATCCACCACTCAGAGAGGAATTCCCTTCTGACTCTAGCCTCCAACAACAGTAGCACACTTCCAAGAGACTGGGGAAGAAATGCTCATTTACTTTGGCTGTGTCCGCAGTCAGCAGCTACCTTGGCCAGACCACTGCTGGCCTGGAGAGCAGCAACAAGGCAGCAACAGCTACAAAGACAGAGAGAAACCTAAAGGAGATGAAAAATGAAAAGAAACCTAGTGGCTGAAAACGCATCAACAGAAGTACTGAAGGAGGATTTTGTGGATACTGTATATTACTAGCAGTATATGGTTCTTGCATCTCATTTAATAGCACTGTATGGAACTTTTTAAACTCAGATTTTAGTGGCACCTTATGGCTGCAAGATTGAACTGCAACCCAATTTGGTTGGGCAGCTTGGTAGTGCAGTGGTTAGCACTGTGGCAGCACAGCAAGAAGGTCACGGGATCGATTCCACCATGGACCATCGTAGGTCCGATCCCAACCCCTGACGATTGGTGACCCTTCTGTGTGGAGTTTGCATGTTCTTCCCGTGTCTGCGTGGAATTACTCCGGGTACTCCGGTTTCCTCCCACAGGCCAAATACATGCAAGTTAGGATAATTGGAGACTAAATGTGTGTGTGAATGGTGAAGGGATTGGCGTTAAACCATGGCCGCCTCATCCAGGTGGATGCCCTGAATTTCCCTCTGGGATTAATAGTATACAAAATACTAAAAAAAAAAAAAAAAGTGGAAGATGATTCCCTGCTAATGCAGCTGAGGATGTGATGTGTGTGAATAGGGCTGCATAGGGAACAGTTCCATACCATATTTTTCACATGAAGTACACTGTAGCAAATATGCATATCAAGCTGGCCAGCATTAAAAAAAAATACTATAACTACAACATTAAATCCTGTGAGTAAGTTCACTAGTGATACAAACAACATGGAAAGCAACAACCTGTGGGGCTGAAACTGTAACCAAGGCAGAAAGTCCCAAACACTACAGTTCCTTCATTTAACACTAAAACATAATCTATAGATAAATAAAAAAAATGGGTGTTGATTCTATCATTTAAAAAAAACAATCTTTAAATTGATGGGGTCTGTCACAGCTATACATGACGCAACCTGTAGGTTATTACATTGGCTGGTTATTATGTTATTGGCCTAACTTATTACATTATTGGCAAAATGTTATTACATTATTGGCTCAAAAACTTAATTACATTATTGGCAACTTATTACGTTATTGGCTTTATTACATTAAAAATGGCCAAAACAACTACGTTATTGGCAGGTATTACATTACTGGCAGATATTACATTATTAGTCGCTACATGCCCTTTCGTCATAAAAAGATGACAAAAGGGTGCAACATCAAAACAGGTGATGCTTTTTGCCAAACAAAAATGAAAAGCTCTTAAAGCACAGCAATTCACAGCCATTGATATGGCCAAAGACATGCAAGTTAGGTTAACTGGCATCAACTAGGGATTCTAAATTGTCCTTAGGTATGACTGTGAGAGTGAATGGTTGTCTTTCTCTCTGTGTTGGCCCTGTGATGGGCTGGTGATCTGTCCAGGGTGTATCCTGCCTCTCATCCAAAGACGCTGGGATAGGCTCCAGCCCCCCCCCCCCCCCCACGCCACCCGAAAAGTATTAAGTGGAAGAAGATGGATGGATGGATGACATGGTTAAACCTGGTTAAAGTTTGTTGCACCATTAAAATAGTTTTGAAAACATTGTTTTAAGGTGAAATCTTACATAATGTTGCTTTAAAATGCAATATGTGACGTGTTTAGGTCTGGACTCTGGCTGGGCCATTCCAAAACCTTCATCTTCTTCTGGTGAAGCCATTCTTTTGTTGATTTGGATGTGTGCTTTCGGTCAATGTCATGCTGAAAGATGAAGTTCCTCTTCAGCTTTCTAGCAGAAGCCTGAAGGTTTTGTGCCAATACTGACTGGTGTTGGAAATGTTCATAATTCCCTCCACCTTGACTAAGGTCCCAGTTCCAGCTGAAGAAAAACAGCCCCAAAGCATGATGCTGCCACCACCATGCTTCACTGTAGGTATGGTGTTCTTTTGGTGATGAGCAGTGTTGTGTTTGTGCCAAATATACCTTTTGGAATTATGGCCAGAAAGTCTGACCTTGGTTTCATCGGACCATAACACATTTTCCCACATGTATTTGGGACATTTCAAATGTGTTTTTGCAAAATGTAGCTGGGCTTGGATGTTTTTCTTCTTAAGATAAGGCTTCTGTCTTGCCACCCTAGACAGGAGATTGTTGTCACATGTACTAAACAACCAGTACTTGCCAGAAATTGCTGCAGCTCCTTCAATGTTGCTGTCGGCCTCTTGGCAGCCTCCCTGACCAGTTTTCTTGTCGTCTTTTCATTAATTTTGGAAGCACGTCCAGTTGTTGGTAATGTCACTGTTATGTCATATTTTCTCCACTTAATGATGACTGTCTTCACCGTGTTCCATGGTATATTTAATGCCTTGAAAATGCTTTTGTACCCTTCTCCTGACTGATACCTTTGAACAATGAGAGCCCTCTGATGCTTTGGAAGCTCTCTGTGGACCATGGCTTGTGCTGTAAGATGTGGCTACAAAAATGTCAGGAAAAGCCTACTAGAACAGCTGAACTTTATTTGGGGTTAATCAGAGGCACTTTAAGACACAGGTGTGTGCTGACTCCCATTTAACATGTGTTTGAATTTGATTAGTTAATTCTCAACACAGCCACATCCCCAGTTATAACAGGGTGTGCATATTTATGCAAAGAGGTTATTGTAAGTTTCTTATTTTTTATTTTTTTTCCCTTAAAAGATTTCAGTTTGTTTTTCAATTGGGTTGTACAGATTATAGGTCACATAAATGGTGGAAAAAGTTTTGAAATGATTTATCCTGGTCCCATTTTTTACGTCAAAAACCTGGCATTTGAACAGGGGTGTTTAGACTTTTTATACCCACTGTACAGAAAAAAACATTAAACACAGGGTAAAGATGCTCTGTACCAGATTATAGCATTCTCACTAATTTCCATCTGTAGTCCCTGAGGCAGGCAGGAAGATATTAAAAGAAAAACAGCACATATACAGTAGAAAGCAATTCAGGTCAGGTTTCAGAAACTGTTAACCCTGAAACAAGCAGGGGGTAAGTTTAAAAGGTAAAAAGATAAGCGAGATGGCACACATAAAAACAAATTAGGAAGCGCTTTGAGTGGTCTTTGTGACTAGAAAAGCGCTATATAAGTGCAGGTTAGTTAGTTAGTTAGTTAGTTAGTACAATTTCAAATCCCATTTAAGGGGGAGAGTCAATGCTGGCAGGCTTGATTACTTAAAATCCATTTTTTAGTCTCTATGGTAAAGTCTGTAATTTATTCTGGTCTTCAAAGTAGTGGGGAGCTTGTTCCATTCCATTATAGCTTTGTATGAGAATGCTGATTGTCCAAAAGCAGTTTTATGTAGGGGGATGCAACAATGCCACCTAGAGGAAGTCCTTGTTACTCTGGTATTTTGTTCAGAAGTCAGGTACACAAAAGTCTTAAGGGGCGGGGGTGCAGAACCATGGATAATTTTAAAGACCAACCGTATATTTGCATACATGATCATATTTTCAAAGCTTAGCATCTTGTGTTTGGCAAGTATACCACAATGGTGTTACTGTTGTGTCTTCTTATCCAGAATTTTGATGGACCGTTTATACAGGGATTCCAAGGGTTTCAGAGTCGTACTATTGGCTTGTGACCAGCAAGCGATGCAATAGGAGAAATGTGTCAAAATCATGGCATTCAGAAAGGTTTTTGATCCTTTTAGGGTAAGTGAGTTTCTGATGCAACGAAAGTTTGCAAGGTTATATTTCAGAGTGCGGCTCATCCGTTTTATGTGCTTTTTAAAGGTGAGTGTGGGATCTAATGTGACACCCAAATACTTAAACTCTGTTACGTTTTCTATATTTGCTCCATTTACAGTTACAGTCAGATAGTTCGTATGATTTTGTTTGCTGGTAAAGTACATGGTAGCTGTTTTCCATACGTTCAGAGTGAGGGATGATTGATTAAGCCATTTTGAAACTTTCTCCATTGCTATCATTAACTTATCAGCCACTTGCTTGGCATCCTTCCCATGTGTGTAGATGACTGTGTCATCTGCATACATATGAATTTTTGTGTCATTTTCACATACTGATGGCAAATCATTAATATACCATTAATTACTGTGAATAAATATAAGCTTACAAAAGGCAAAGTATTGTGCTGGAGAACACTGACATTTTCATTTTACCCAACATAAAACATTTTAGGATAAACTATGAACCAACTTACTTACTTAACTTAATCCTCACCTGGCTACCTAAGTGAGTGCTGCAGCCAATCGTCTGAAGGCAGGACGATCTTGGGCTAGGGCGATAGGGTGATGAGGTCAGCCAGAGGTCTTATCCTTGCAACCTGGGTCGTCCAAGACAGTCTGGGCTGACCTTGGGCGATGTCAGCCCTTGGGGGGGGGGGGGGGGGGGAGACAAGCGCTGGTGTAGAGGGTCTGCTTGGCCGGTGTCCCATCTTCCAGCCTGGCCACGTGGCAGAGGAGCCACAGCCTTCCTCTTCTGCTGATGGTGGAGATGGGGATAGGACAGCCAGCCCTCCTGTAGACCTCATCGTTTGTGGTGTGGTGGAGCCATCAGATGTCGAGGATGTTACGGAGGCAGGTCCAATGGAATGTATCCAAATGGTGGGTGGTTGTGGTGGAGAGGGTCCAGGTCTCGGACCCATAAAGGAGGACGGGGATCACAGAAGTGTTAAAGATTCACAACTTTGTGGTCGTGCAGATCTTCCCACTCCGCCAGACTCTCTGGAGGTGGCCGAAAGCACTGTGAGACAGCTGCAGGCGGCGAATAATCTCTGAGTCTGATGAACAGGAGCTGGTGATCTTAGATCCGAGGTAAACAAAGTCGTTGACAATCTCAACCGGCTCGTTTTTGATGGTGATGACTTGTGGTGGTGGTGGCGGCAAGAAGTCTGACAGTGACTGGATCTTTGTCTTTGCCCAGCTGATGGTAAGGCCCAAGGGTGATGCTTCCTCTGCAAGCAGCTCCAGTCCCTCAGCGACTATGTCTATATGTGTGGTGAAAAGCATCACATCGTTCACATAGCACAGGTCTGTGAAGTGGGTGTGGAAGTCATCTCCAAGCTTGGGGCAGTGTTCCGTCACGTTCTTGACCCAGTAGTCACCCTCAACACTGAAGAGGTTTGGTGCGGTGACGCATCCCTGCCGGACTCCAGAGGTGGTGAAAAGGGTCTGACATGTCACGCTCGGTGCGTACCCTGCACATGGTGTTGGTGTAGAGATCCCAGAGAATATTGATGTACTATGAACCAACAGACTATCAAATTGCTATTAAAGTGGCTTGGTTTTTACTTTTAATCAGATCGTCGATGACGCAGCAGCTCATTTCTTAGTGACAAACCTACCAAGGTCTCTCTGTTTACAAGACACATACAACATGATATGTCCTTTTTGACTTTGACCTTGAACACACCTTGGATGCAGACCCACCTGACGATCACTGTGTGTGAGTTTGGTGAGTCAGGCAGTTGGCTCGGAGAAGTAGCTATTCTTGCAAATTGTGGAAGAACAGATGCAGTGTCATGGCGTTAGCTCATTCAAACAACTCAACGAAATGGCCAATTACATGATATACTCATTGCCAATGAAAATGCAACACAATTTTGGAATAAATATTTGAATAAATCTTTTTAGGTCCATGCTATTATGTTTATAATGTTTTAGCAATAATGTTTGTATGACTCTAAACACATCTAGAACTCATTTTCAGTGGTTGTACTCACTATCACACCTCACTGCCTTTGAGCTCTGTTTGAGCTCATTGTTTGTTTTGGGTACTCACAAGTCAACAAAGGGTGATTTTAAAGACTGGCCATCTTCCCTATATACAAAAATGCATAGCACTACGTTGTGAAATCTCCACAGTGGCACAACATGCTGTGTTCCACCAGGACAATGCTCGTCCACATGCCACCCAAGTCACCAGGGAGTATCTCCAAAAACAGAACTCTGATGTCCTCCTTGGCCTTCTTATTCTCTGGATTTATCCCCCATTGAACACTTGTGGGATCAACTTGGGTAACATGCTTCAGCCATAGTACTGGCGCCACACAACAGACAGGAACTGGTTGTGGCATTGCAGGAGGAGTAGCTAAATATCCCCCACAACAACATTAGATGGCTCATGAGGTCCATGCCAAGGTGTATTACTTCCTGTATTAATACAAATGGAAGCCATATTCCATATTGAACTTTGGTTTTAAAACAGTAATTTTTGTTGTAATTTAGGAAAGTCAGGGTGCTTCCATTTTGTTCCAATTTTGAAAATTGGTGACAGATTTTCACTTGTTGATCTCTGATATGTTTTGAAGATGTCTAAAAATAATTTGCATCCCTTAATTGATCATTTCCATAAAAATTAGTAAAAATATCAAACTTTTCTAGAGTGTTGCATTTTCATTGCCAGTGAGTATATATGCATTTGTGCAAAAATGTGTGTACTCCTCTCGAGTGTGCTCTCTTGAATGCCGGAAGAAAAGCTTTTTAGCTAAGAGTAAAAGCAGATGAATCAGATCATCTCACAGTAACCAGACTGATACAAACTGAGCCAACAAGTGGTGATAGAAAAGGGCAGAGAGTTAGCCTTGACAATTCACTGTAATGATGCTATCACACTGATGGACTCAGACAAGCCCAGCTGAGGAAGAAACATAGTAAACAAGCTGAAAGTTTATAAGCCGACACACACAGCACAAGAGGTGAGAGTGTGGTTGGAGGAGCCAGGGGAGAAGATTTAAGTCAGTTAGTCCTTCATTTCCTGTGAAGGCATGCTAAGGAATTCAGCAATGTGCTGCAAATGTTTCACAAACAACTGCTGGCCATATTGGTGATCACAACTGGCAACAATCCCCTAGTTGGGTTGATTTGGGCTCGACGCTCAACAGATTGAGCTGTGCGAGTCTCTGTGGGCTCACCATCGCACATGTTCTAACTGTCATAGCAGTCATCTGCTCAGAGCTCTCTGCATACACTGGGCACACACACACGCACACACACAGAGAGAGAAATATTGACACAAGCTGCTGGAAGCCTGGCTATTTTGTGCAGCAAAATGCAGGAAAGGCCTCGTCTTTCAATCACTCAAATCTTGGCCTCAATGATTCTGTTTTGATTCATGTCTTTCTGCTTTTCGGGGAGCCTGAATGCATACCACATGCTTAACGTGTGCACTCATGATAATGCAGGGAAATCTGGATGGAGGCATACATGAAAAAGCTCACACTGTCTGGGATTTTGAAATAGGCTCTGTGAGGTTTACAGGAAACAGGTCTTCAGTCCGACCTCCAGATTATCAGTTTCTCTATAAATACAAGCTCTGGAGAATATCCTAGGGACCTATAATGACAGACACCATGAATTCTGGAGTCAATGAGCCTAACAAATGTTAACAATGCAGCCCCTCTTACCATCGCCCCTTTTTCAGCCCCCAACCACTGGGACCATTGTAGCAATTAGTATAATGAATGTGGTTTTGCTGGTAGGTAATCACATACTGTACAGCCCAGACCCCTCTCCCCACATACAGGCATTCAAATTTCAATGCTTTGGTTTCATTACAGTCCTACCCTTAAAAAAAAACTCCCCCTTGCGCGCTCTGTCTCTGTCTCTCTCTCTTTCTCTTCTTTGCAAAGCTTGCCTCCTAACTCCTACACCCATCCTTTCCGCTCTGTTCAAATCTAAACAAAAGACACATCTGGTCTGTCTCTTACCCCCCTTTTCTCCCCTCTAGCCTTCTTTCTCTTTAACTCCCTCCTTGTTTCTACTCTGAGTCTTTTTCAACTGTTTCTATCAGCATAAGAGCAGTACTTTGTTGGTGGGAAGAGCCGGGTGAAGCAGCTTTGTTGGTGGGTCAACCACTCGACTTAATACTGTCGCTGAAGTTCAACTCACTCTGAAGAACATTCACTATGTCCCACAACCTCATGTATACAAACTTCTAACCAAATGTGCACTAATCTGCCTTTACAAAGCTGCAAAATTTTCAAAGTTGTTCACATATGAGGCAGTGGTTCCTAAATGTTATGTCTGATGTCCCCACAAAACTGTCAAACTTAGTCTTCTCATGCATATATTTGCCCAACATTTCCACATTTTTAGCTTCCTCAGTTACTTCAGTGACCTCAACTGAATACTTTACCCATTTGAATAAATTATGGGATTGGGTCACTTTGAGAAAACCATCTCAACTAATTACGTTTAGTTAAATATACTGTTGATTTGCAGTAGCTTAACATTTAAACCAATTACCATAGACCTGCAACAATTAGTCAATGACATTGATCATAAAAATTTGATGACAGATTTTTATTGTTGATGAATCATTTAATTTTAAAGTTTATAGGTATACTGAGGAAATATTCAGTTTAAATGTTGCAGTGAAGAAGGAGCACATCACGGTGACACAGAAGAGAGAAATTCACAACTTGGCTGCCTGTCAGCGGGCTTCTGCTGTGCTCCGCATTGGTGATGAATGATTGAAGCTGGGCCACTTATAAACACTGGATTGGTAAGGCTGGGGAGTTTTAGCGAGTAAAGTTAGTGCTCCTTATTTTCAATGAGCAACTGTCTCAGCTTTAGAAAACTGATTAAACTGTTAGCATGTGCTGTTTATGTTAGTTTACCTGTCAGACAATAATCTCTCTTCAATGATGGCAGCTGATGGCTGAGTTGTTTCAGTTCTGCTGGCTAACATGTTAAGTGCACTAAATTAATGAATTACAGGAGTGGTTTACTCTTTCATCTTCCCTCTTTTTGACATGGCAATATCAACCCTCATTCTGAATATAAGTGCATCTCAGGAAATTACAATACTGTGATTTGTAATTTAATTTATAAAAACTGTAACTATAATCATCAAAAATAAATTAAATAAATTAAAATAAAACATATTAACACATAAAAAATATTTCACTGTATATGTAGTGAAGGCTCACTTTCCCGCATTGTAACTTAAAGCATTTGCAAACTGTTATTTTGGACTGGAAGAAGTTCTTTTAATTTTCATCTGAAGCCTAATTGAACTTTCAAACTTCCAGACCCAGAAAGGCTTTAATAAGATGGACTAGTTTTTTTTTTCTTTTTTACTTTTCTTTCATCTTCTTCCGCTTAATCCTTTTTGGGTCACGGGGGGGCGGGGGGGGGGGCTGGAGCCTATCCCAGCATCTTTGGACAAGAGGCAGGGTACACCCTGGACAGATCGCTAGTCCATCACAGGGCCAACACAGAGAGACAGACAACCATTCACTCTCACAGTCATACCTAAGGACAATTTAGAATCCCCAGTTGATGCCAGTTAACCTAACTTGCATGTTTTTGGCATGTGGGAGGAAACCGGACAAATCCCGGAGTAAACCCACGCAGACACGGGGAGAACATGCAAACTCCACACAGATCACTGTTGGTCGGGGGCTGGGATCGAACCCAGGATCCCCCGGCCAAGGGTGAGTTGCTATGCTGCCGCAGTGCTAACCACTCCGTCACCACGCCACCCGTTTTTTTACTTTTATGGATGAAAATGCTACTCTAGTTTGTTTTGAACATGGAGAGTTACAACTGCTTTCCATGCTGCAGCAGAAGCTGCTATTTGAGTTCTTGCACTTTACTTTTTGGTTAAAAGACTGAATTTTAATTTGTATTGATCCAAACACATTAAGCTGTCAAGTTCAAGTTTCCAACTTGTTTGATGGGTCATTATTTTATTTATCTATATGAACTTTTTATAATAGTCTATGTTATATTAAGGCAGAGGCTGACAACAAAGGGATTTTCGCAGGTGTGCAGGCTTAAACAGGTGAGGTTAAACATGATCTGGAGCCCCGAATGGGGAGCTGTGCCAAACAAAAAAAAAAAGAAGGAGCCACGCCAACTGGAAGCAGAGGTGGTGGACATACATCCATGCATCCATCTTCTACCGCTTTTCCGGAGATCCGGGTCGCAGAGGCAGCAGTTCAAGCAGAGAAGCCCAGACTTCCCTCTCCCCAGCCACCTGTTCCAGCTCTTCAGAGAAGATACCAAGAAGTTCCTAGGCCATCTGGGAGACGTAGTCTCTCCAGTGTGTCCTGGGTCTGCCCTGGGGTCTCCTCCTAGTGGGACATGCTCAGAACACCTCAAGTGGGAGGCGTTCCGGGCAGCTCTACAAGCTACAAACAGCAGCTTGTAGAGCTGGTGTTTTCTTTATTTTCTTGGAACTCTGCATAATTTAAGTATTTTTAAAATTTTATTGTGTATTTTCACCCAATTTAGGAAGCCGGGGATCAGATCGCCAAGGTCTCTGTCTTTGCCCGCCACCTAATCTGCATAGCACTGGACCCCCATGGTCCCTCCTGCAGGTGGTGAGCATGAGCTGGAGGGCTCAAAGAGGGTGGACAGAAATAAACAGAATTAGTCGACTAATTGAAAAAAAAAAAAAACAGTTGTTAGATAAATTGACTACCAAAATAATCCCTAATTACTGTCAAATCCCACTTTCAGTATTTGCCAAGCCATAAAGTCCTAGCTTGAAAATAAAACAGAGAAGAACCAAAAACAGTTCTCCAACTTATAGCCTGATCCAAAAAGATATTTCATCCTTGAGAGTTGTTCGTAAAGGTGAAATAGAGAGTACTGTTGCTCACTCACTCACTTTCATGAAAACAAATATTTAAAAAATACGTCAAAATATTTAGCAAGGTGCAGAATTAAAGCCTCTATATTCTTCAAAAAAATAACACATTGAAGGAAAAAATACTTAAATTTTTTTTCCAGGTCCAAAATAATCATATTTGCATCTGAGCAGTTGGATGATGAGACTACTGTGGTCAGTAACATAGATATATAAACACTACATAGGACATGGCAAACAGAGGTGGCATATTCTGCAGGTCATTAAAACAGTTAACGGCACCTGCAGCATTGTAATAACAGGATATACAAACAATTGTTCATTATATTTACTAGTGCATACCCGTGCATGCCCACAGAAAGCAAGTGTAAGAAAACATTTCTGCATGCCGTAGAAAGTTACTGTTACCATGGCAACAGCAACCATGGTGAAACCTGCCTTGGATGACTGACGTCACCACTCGTTTGTTGATGCCTGCCTTTGATCTTTGATAATGTAATAGTGAGTGCTATCATCATGAGTAATGCCTGCCTTTGATTTCTGATGATGTCATAGGGAGTCCTATGATTGAGAGTGAAGCCTGCCTTTGATCTCTTTGCAAGCCCTATGATGTTTTAGCCAGTCCTATGTCCGTGACATCATGACATTTGAATTATATATAGAGTGATATTCCTTGTCTCCAGGGCATGAGTCCCAGCCCACATCCTCGCTTTAAATTGGGATTTTCTGTATTTCACCTTATTGTTATTATCCTGGGTTGCTATTATTGTTATTATATCAGCATTATTATTATTATCGTCATTATCATTATTGGCTTGGTCTTGTCTTCCCTCTGGCCCCCTGTGTGTGATTACCTGTGCAGCCCCGCCCATCCCGTTTTCTGTAGCGATGCCCTGTCGTCTCTGTTTGCCCCTGCTTGTTACTTCTTCTCCTGCTTGTTACCGTTCCGTGTTATGTTGATTACCTGTGTTTATGTCTTGTAGGGAGTCATGTGCTCTGTCTATGTGCTGTCATATAGACATCATATCTTTATGACGGCATCGTGAGTCCTATATGACGGCATCTCAGGCATCTTGCGAGTCCTATGATGCCTGAGATCATAGGATCATCATAGGGCAGGCCGTCCTATGATGTCCTATCCCCCGTGTGTGATTATTTGTGCAGCCCCGCCCATCGCGTTTTCCGTAACCATGCCCTGCCATGCTTGTTACTTCTTCTCCTGCCTGTCACTGTTCTGTGTTATGTTCTTCTTCTTCTTCTCTCGGTTACTGGTGGATAGCAAACAACTGAAAGGTGCACATCGCCACCAACTGTACAAGGAGTGTGTAACATTATGTCAATTGAGCCTGACCCCTAAATTCTATGACTTAATCCCGTGTTAGTTAAAAAAGAGAAAAGAGCCCTTCTCATGATTCTTACTGCCTCTCCATCTCCATCTGTTCCCTTCTTCTTCTTTTAGATTTGATTGGCGGTTGGCAACCAGCTTACAGGTGCATTACCGCTACGTTCTTCACTCTTCATCATCACTCCATCTGGTCAGGAGCTGTAGTCTTTCTATCATCATTGCTGTGTCCAATCGAATCTCAACTCTATCTTCAGACATCACTCTTCTTCGTCTCCTTGTACTTTACTCTCTGTGTTAAGTTCTTCTTCTTCTTCTTTTAGATTTGATTGGTGGCTGGCAACCAGCCCACAGGTGCATTACCGCCACTGACTTGACTATCATCACTCTATATCTTTGTAGTGCTTACCTGTGTCTATATACTGTACTGTATATACAGTATATGTCTTGTAGGGAGTCGTGTGCTCTGTCTATGTGCCGTCATATAGGCATATCTTTATGACAGCTTTGCGAGTCCTATGATGCCTGAGCTCATAGGATCATCATAGGACATCAGGCAGACATCATAGGCTGTCCTATAATGTACTACAAACGTGACACAGAGACACACAGACAGACAGACACACAGAGATTTCTTGCTTTAATAGAGTGATTGTAATCACTTAAACTAGCTATGTATATGGAACATGGCTAGTCTGGTGGCTAGCCATGTCCTATCAAATATTTATATAGAGTACATACTGTATATCTATGGCCGGTAAGGATGTCACAGTCAATACATGTTTCTACCAACCAGTTGGGGCATGATTAAGTGCAACACCTACTGCCAAGGAGGTCAGAATGCTGTCTCCATCATCTTTAACCACTGTACAAATATATATTTTAAGCCCCGTTTTTGTATTTCACTATTATTTCACTTTGATGGATGCTGCTTTTATTGACAGTTACAAAGACAAAGGTGTGGACGATTGTTCTCTGCTAAGCTTCCTCTCTACCAATTTGTGTCACTGAACTGGACCTCCCTAGGGTGTTTGTTATGTTGAGACAGTTTTAATGGATTATCTGATAAATGTTATGTCCCACTTTAAAGTGTGCTCTATTTGACGAGTGATGTGTTTTAGGAAGGTGGGCTGTATGTGGCAACAGGTAGAATTAACTGGTCCAGAGATGGAACTAAGTGAATTCTGAAGAGTGAAGTTGTACCATTTTTATTAGTTTAGCACTCAGCATGAACTTGTGTTAGCACTAGATCCTCACCTCTTACCCAAAAGGCAAATTTGTTGACTACTGAGGAGCATCAAATGCAGAGTTCAGGAACCAATGGGTGAGGTCGTCATGACCCTTCTTTACCCTTACCACACATTATTCACCATTTGCCAACTTATGACTATCGATTTAACCTGAACAAACATTACTTTTACCCATTTATTTTAGGTGTTTTTGCTATTTGAATAAAATGTGCTTAGTGTTTAAATTGTTTTTTGTATGTTGAATGGAACACTGCCATACTGTATGCCTCTTACTCCACAAAAGCAAATTACTGGACCTTGAATAACTTTCCAAATGTAAAGCATAGTCAAGCAAGCAGGTAAAGATTGGAACCTTAACATTGGCCATGAATGTTTAAAGCCTGTACCAGACTGAAGCTTTTGCTACTCAGATTCAGAGCTATTGATTATGGTCTCAAAAGATAACCTGCTTCCTCAGTTGTGCCTAGTCAGAGCCCTGTGGGAGTCTCCAGTCTCCATCAAGCCCTCGGACACTTTAACACAGACACAAATGGAGATGCAAATGATTGAGTATGTTATGAAACCTCTGAAAACTTCACACAAGAAACTATTGTTCCTCCACTGATGTAATATGCTCATATTTTTACATTGATGTCAAGATCATACTCCATGCATGCCACGTTCAGCCTGGTATCACTGAAACACTCAGATCACACCTCAGGTTCGGGCACAAAGGTATGTCCTTCACAATGAGGGGTCACATGGGTCACCATGTCCCACAATCTGTTTCACTTTTGCCTGGTGAGCTATCAAATGAATACAGCCTCACATCTGCACACAAGGTGCTATTGTCACAAAGGAATCTAATTCTCTGACTTTTTTGCTTCATCTCTTTTTTAAGCAATTCTTTTAATCTTATCTCCCTTTTCTCACTCTCTTCCAACCTCATTTCTCTAAATTTCTTCCTCCCTCCTTTGGTTTTATATAGAAAAACATTCCTGGTGCTCTACTCGGCTCCAGTGAAACCTGGTGCTTATTTTCAGTGCCCTAAATTGATAGCAAATGTGAAGACAGATTCCTCGTCTCCTCCACTCCTCCCTTTCTCAGTTTCTCCAATCCCCCACACCCCAGCCTCATCCTCCTCCCTTTTGGCATTAACAGTGAAGCTACGTGGAACATTTTCGTGACCATACTGAACCCTAGGGTTTTATGTTGTTGAGGGTGTTCCCCTTTTTATTCAAATGCACGTGTTTTGTTGAACTGGGGAAAGACAGTCCACAGCATGAGAATATCCTTGAGAGCAGGACTGAGTCAGAGTGTTTTTTAATAAGCCCCCCAGCACACTGTGGAAACCAAACCTGGCTAGCCTCAGCTGTCTTTACCCATAATTCAGCAATCCTATGTTTGTTTTTTCTTTTTAGCCTTCTCGTCTCTCTCCTCCCTAGCTCTCTGACTCTGTAAGTGAAACCCTAACTGCTCCCTTCATTTTGATGCAGCTAACTGATTTCTGCTGGACCAAAATGCCCTCTATTGTTATGGATGTGTGCCGGGGAGAGAAACTGAGCTTCACAGATCCATCTGTGGG
Organism: Pholidichthys leucotaenia; assembly: GCA_020510985.1. Classification (NCBI taxonomy): domain Eukaryota; kingdom Metazoa; phylum Chordata; class Actinopteri; order Cichliformes; family Pholidichthyidae; genus Pholidichthys; species Pholidichthys leucotaenia. Next base: position 360,557,156 of record CM035838.1, on the reverse strand, counting down.
TGAAGCTCATAATGGTTTTCATTAGAAAAGGAGGAAGAAGAAAACTGAGTCAGCTCCTTGTAAAGTCTGCCTTTGTTTCCAAATTTAAGGTGTAGCCTTCTAATTGCACTGATAAAGTTCAACGTTTGTCTTTTGTCATGCATGCAGAGTACAAAAATAAAATCAGCTACAAATGAGGCTGAATTATTCATGCCCAGTTATTTCTGCAACAATAGAGATACTGCAGTCTGTCATCAGTTTGCAAATAGCACAAACAGCAAATTGGCACATGAGCATCGTCTTAAATCCAGCTGTCTACGGAGTACATTCACACTGACAACTCAGACTACATAATGTGCCCTACCAGTGAATGGATAGTGTACCTATAACATGTTGTACATCTGTGGACCACTACACATTTTCATCCTCAATAAGGATCATCATCAACATAGCAGAAGCACCCACCAATTATTGTTTGCTCAGGAGGAGGATGACACATAACCACCAGCAATATCCAGTGCTCCTGGAAATACCAATGCTAGCTAGCTTGTGAACCACCTAACAACTTGGGTTTTTTAAAAAACATTTTGAAGTAGTAATATCACCTCTTGCAAATGCAGCTACTTAAAATATTAGCAATCACCAAGTGATATTTCAGAAAGTTGCATTTTCTGACATTAATTCCCATCAAGCATCTTCTAGCAGCTCCTGAGTCTAGCAAGAGGATGGCGGTATCTCTAGCTGGTGTTGAGCTGTGCATGGATGGAGAGCCAGGCCTGCCTGTTTGTACTGGCCAACTTTCAGCATTCCACATGTCTTTGTGATTTTCAGCTCCCTGACCTCGAGAGACCCTCCACGCTACTGTAAGTTATACTCACACCAGGAGCCCAGATGGATCAGGAAAGAACGCTGGAATACAACTGGTCCTTAGCAGTTTTCTAAATACACATGCAATAAAAAAAAAATACTGGCCACACTGCAGCTGCCACAGACGCATTAAGTCTGAAACATGAGCTAATGAATCCTGTGACTGTTGTGATTATTGATGTCTTTCTTCCTTTTTTTCTTTAGTAAAAGAATAAACGAATTTTCACGTTGCAAAAGTAGGAGCCATTAAAGTATTATGCGGTTCCAGAACATACGGATTTACAGTATGTATGGAATAAAGTGTCAGCGATGGCCCTCGCGGGCCATCAATAAGACACCGAAAGCCAGCCGATGAGTTTGCATGTTTATTAACAAAAACAACAATGACAAAATAATGAGCCACGTGGGGCAAAACACAACTATGACTATGACTATGGACAAAGGAAAACAGACTCTGAAGGAAGACACTTACTGTGAGGAGAACGTATCGTGAATCTAAGACGGGAGATTTGACGAGGTCGCAGCCCGGAGTAACCGCACCTGCTCCCTTAAATAGGGTACAACCAATAATGAGACAGTAATCAAAGGAATGTAGATCAGCTGTCACGGCGCACTCAGCTCTGACAGCCGGAAGTCCCGCCGTGACGCTGTCATAATAAAGGCCCTGGAAGGCCATAAGGAAAACACGGACCAAAGGGGAAAATACTGGATGATCTGAGCGCGGACAATACCAGCGCTCAGACCATGACATAAAGTACAGCAATGCATCACGATTTATATATTATTGATGAAAAGCATTAACAGTTATGCTCAAAAGTGTGAGCAGGACAAATGACAGGCAAACAAACGAGATCAGTCTGAGATGCATATCCAAAAGCAGGATGCCTCCCCCCCATTGCAGGGATACTTTCAGTTCTTGAATCCACAAAGTCTTCAGATGTCTCTTCTTACAACTTCATATGCACTGTACGGATTTAGAGAGAATACAGTTACATTAAGGGCAGTAGTGAAGCAAAAGCCTTGAAATGAGCATCCTTGAGACTGTTTGTTCAAAAATAAGTTCAATAATCATAATTGAGTAATATTAAATTGACTCTTTTAGTTTCTCATGTAGAAGGGCTACACTGTCTTCAGATGCAGTTTGGGACAGTAAAATATTCTTCTCTGGAGCTTTGATGAGCATGAGTTTTTTTGTCTTCTAGCAAACAGTTAATATTCATAGCAGATCTGCAACTCCGGTTCATAACTGTAGTGTTGGATTACAGACTAGGGCTGTGCGATATGACCAAAATTTCATATCATGATACAAGTCATCTTATATCACCATAACAATAGAGAGATGAGATTCAACTTTATTGTCATTACACATGTATGAATATCAATATATACACTAGTCACAAAAAGTTAGGGATATTTGGCTTTCAGGTGAAATTTATGGAAAATGTAAAAAGTTCACACTACAGTGATATTATACCATGAATGTAGGACATTTAAGTAGAAAAATGCAATGGTGATTTCCTCATCTTAAACAATTTTATGAAACAAAAGCCAACAACAGTGGTGGGTATACATACTACAACAAAAAATGTCAATATCTCAATAATGTCATGTGCCCTTGAGCATCAATTACAGCTTGACAAAGACATCTCATACTGTTCACAAGTCGACTTATTGTCTCCTGAGGCTTGGCATTCCACTTTTCTTGAAGGGCGGCCCTCAAGTCATTGAGGTTGTGGGGTGCAGGGTTATGAGCCTCTACACGGCGACTCAGCTGATCCCATAGGTTTTCTATGGGATTCATGTCTGGAGAAAGTGCAGGTCACTCCATTTGAGGTACCCCAGCCTCCAGCAGCCATTCCCTAATGATGCAACCTCGATGAGCTGGAGCACTGTCGTCCATGAAGATGAAATTAGGCCTGTGTTGTTCATACAGGGGCACAATGACTGTATTAATTAAGTTATTCAGGTCGTATTGGCTTGTCACTGTACCATTCACATGGTGTAGGGCAGTTCTGTATTGATTAGACACACCTGCCTAGACTGTAACACCACAACCACCACTAAAGGCTCATCTGGTGACAACGATGGCTGATGCATAGTGCTCTCCTTGATGTCCCCAACATCGTTGGCGGCCATCATTTCTGCTCAACATGAATCGATTTTCATCAGAGAACACCACTGAGGCTCACTGGTCCCTTGTCTAGCGTAAATACTCCCTGGCTCATGCAAAATGATGCCGCCTGTGCCTGGTGGTGTGGTCAGGTACCCTTGAAGGTTGTTTTGAACGCAGACCTCGCTAATGTAAACAGTTTTGAATGGTCTGACGTGACACTTGGGTGCCTCTCACCTCCCTTAAATGTGCCTGGAGTTGAGGCATTCATCATCCGGTTCTGCAGGGCACTGTTCACAGTGAAGCGGTCATCAGCGTGGGATGTGGCCAAGGGATGTCCACTTCTATGCTTTCCTGTGACTCTTCCAGTCTCTCTGTATCTCTGTTGCAACCTGCTGATGGCACTCTGTGACACTAAGCCCAGTGGCCACTTCCCTCTGAGAACATCCTGTTTGAAGCCTCGCAATGGCGAGGTACTGTTGATCAATTGTGAGGTGTTGTCTTGGTCTCATGATGTCAAAATGTGAAAAGCATAAGATAAGATAAGATAAGATAAGATAAGCCTTTATTAGTCCCACAATGGGGAAATTCCAGGATTGCAACAGCACAGGGATAGCAACACTCAGAGCAATAATTTAGAAGATAAGAAAATAAGAGCAGTGAATATACATATACAGCACGGTGGTGCAGTGGTTAGCACTGTTGCCTTACAGCTAGAAGGTTCCAGGTTCGAATCCCCAGGCTGGCAGGCGTAGGGACCTTTCTGTGTGGAGTTTGCATGGTCTCCCTGTGCTGCGTGGGTTTACTCTGGGGGCTCCGGTTTCCTCCCAAAATCCGAAGACATGCATGATAGGTTCATTGGTTGTTCTAAATTGTCCCTAGATATCTGTCTCCTATAGGCCCTTAGAATAGAGGGTTAGTACTAGTGAAGCGCTTTGAGTGGTCTTTGTAACTAGAAAAGCGCTATAAAAGTGCAGGTCCTTATCCCTTATATGTACACATAAATATATAAATATATATACACAGTGTGGAGCATTGTAGCTAGATGCAATAAACAGCATAACCGTCTACTTAGTTATCCTACATAGTATGAATATGTGCCCATACATATTGTCACCCTCCGTAGCGACTGATATTGTCCTAGTTGTATACTGGAGGGAACCATTTGTGTAAGTCTGTTGAGTCTTTTGCATTCAATACTATTAGGTCGTCACGTTTTTTTGCTATCACTGCGAGCAGCCCTGCTTAGGTTATAAAGTCTGACAGCCGTAGGTAGGAAGGACCTGTGAAACCTCTTGGTCGCGCACCGAAGATGATGTAGTCTACTGCTAAATGAGCTCCTCAGTGCATTCAGTATGTCCTGCATAGGGTGGGACTCAGACTCCAGCAGATTTATTTATTTAGCGAATGCAAAGTCCTTAAGCCAAGCAGTTGCCTCCTGGTTTGCTGTATGGAGGGTGTGTAATCCTCCTTCCAGTCTTTGGAGCGGGCAAGCCTCTATGATGTGTTCCATTGTTTGCTCCTCTCCACATGCGCACAGTGGGCTAGGGCTACTGCCCCATCTGTAAAGGCTGGCCAAGCAGGGGCCATGTCCAGTCCTGAAGCGATTGAGTGTAGACCACTGTCTCCTTGGGAGGTTGGTGCCCGGGACCTGTTGGTTGGGGTTTATCACCAGCTGTTTGTTTGGGACCTCCTTGGTCTCCCATTCCTCTTGCCAAGCTGTCTGGATGGTAAAGTCAGCTGGGGGAGGGTTTTTCCAAATCGGCCGTCTGGATGAAAGTCGGGCAGTGGGTGGAGTGTAGATATCTGCATGGATTGGTAAGTGAGGAGAATCTTTAACTTTTTGGAGCATCCTTTGAGTTAATGCTGCTCGCCGGATGTGTGGAGGGGCTATGTTTGACAGTACAGAGAGCCAGGGGAGTGGTGTTGAGCGGATTGTTCCAGTTATAGTTCTCATGGTTGTGTTGAGCTGGGTGTCTACATGGTGTGTGTAAGATGACCTGGACCAGACAGGGGCACAATATTCTGCTACAGAGTATGAAAGGGCCAGTGCTGAGGTGCGCAGGGTGGAGACTGCCGCCCCCCATTTTGCACCAGCGAGCTTGCAGAGCAGGTTGTTTCGTACCTTCACCTTAGCAGCCGTCCCCTTTAGATGTTCCTTGAAGGATAAGGTCCTATCAAGGGTCACTCCAAGATAAGTTGGATTTGGGGCATGCTTAAGCTTGAGTCCGCTCAGGTGGATGTTTAGTTCTCTGGCAGCTTTTGCATTGTGGAGATGGAATACACTGGAGACGGTTTTTGCTGGGCTTGGTTTTAGGCGCCAGATTTTGCAGAACTGGTCCAGTTTGGCAAGATCTTCCGTGAGCACCCGTTCCAGTGGTTCAAAGTCTGGTGCTTGGAATGCCAAACAGATGTCGTCTGCATAGGTGAATTTGCGGGATTTTGTAGTAGGCAGGTCGTTTATGTAGAGGTTGAACAGAGTTGGAGCTAGAACTGAGCCTTGTGGGAGTCCGTTTTTCTGCATTCTCCATGCACTTGTCTTCTGACTGAGGTGGACTCTGAACCTTCGGTTGGTCAGCAGGGTTTTTATAATTGCTGTTGCCCAAGCAGGGATCGCCTTTATAAGTTTCAGGAGGAGGCCTTTGTGCCAGACCGTATCATAGGCGGCTGTAAGGTCGAGAAACACAGCCCCTGTCTTCAGTCTGCTCTCGAAGCCATTTTCGATGAAGGTGGTTAGGGCCAGTACTTGTTCTCCTGTACTGTGGTCCTTGCGGAAACCTGCTTGATCCACACTTAGAATATCCTCTACCTCTGGGGAAATGCGTTGCAGAATTAGGCGCTCCATGATTTTGTAAGGAACGCTGAGTAGGGAGATTGGGCGGTAGCTTGCTGGTAATTTGTGGTCTTTGCCAGGTTTTGGGATGGCAATGACCTTTGCTGTCCGCCATTTCTTTGGGATCGAGTTTGTTTGTGTGATCCTTGTGTAGAATTGTGTCAACCAGGTTAGGGCTCGGGGGCCAAGATTTTTCATGAATTCTGGGAAGATGTTATCGTATCCTGCTGCCTTTCCACATTTCAGGCTCTGTAGGACTTTCTCCAGTTCAGCAGCCTCGAAGGGTTCAGGGTTCGTTTCCTCTACAGGCATTTTTTGGTGTTTTTTTAGCTCAGTTGTAACTGCTCTTTTGGTGTCTTTGTCTTGGGGTGCTTTGGCGATAGTCAGTAGGTGGGATGCAACTTGGTTGGGTGTGACGGATGCTCGGCTTTGGCTAGGGGGCTTCTGTGCAGCTCCTAGGCGACGGATGAGGCTCCAACATTTCCTGCTAGAGTGGGTAAAGCTCCGGTCAGCAACTGTCTCCTCCCATTTCTTTCGCCGAGCTGTATTTAGCGATTCAATGAGATGGTCTGCTATCTCTGGGTCCCCTGATGTTTGATAGGATTGTAGAAGGGCAGCACTTTCTCCGTCCAAACATGGGACATAGAGGGGTCGGTAGCCTCGTGGGATTGCAGTATGGGCAGCCTTGAAGATTGCGCTGCAGAAGCGGTTGTATGCTTCATCTACAGTGATGGTGTGGAGTGGGATGGTAACAACGCTCCGGTCCAGAGTTTCACTGAATTTCTTCCAGTTGGCTTTGCGGAAGTTCCAGCGCATCTTCCTTGGGCTGTATATGACTGGAAGTTGTAGGCCAATGTGTACAAGCAGGGGCCGGTGTTGGCTGTGTGGAAAATCATCAAGAATGAGGATCTGTGTAGGATATGGCTCCCCATTCAAAGAGCTGACCCAACACAGGTCAGGAGAATAGTCCTTCTTCCACCTAGCAGAGTGGAAGGTTCCTCTTTGTTTGGGGTCGTATATCAAAGCGAGGTCATTTCTGGATGCCCAGTCTGAAAGTGCCTTCCCATCACTGTCCACTGCTGGGTACCCCCAGTCAGGGTGATGGCTGATAAAGTCCCCCACATAGATGGCAGGGTGGGGTAGGGTGGGTAAGACCTGCAGATCCCAGTTGGCATTAGGGGGCTTGTACACATTGACAATATGGAAGCCACCAATGATTATGGTGTCTGAGAAATGTGTTGTTATCAGGTGATTTGCTTCAACTATGTCAGAACGCACATAGGTGGCACGTCCATGTTTAGCATGTAGAACATAGCACAGGAGGTCAAAGCCTTTGATGGTGAAGCGGCCAGCTTCCTCTGTGCCAATATGAGTCTCTTGGAGGCAGATTACATCAATCGAATGTTGGAAGGCGAGGACTTCGATAAGGCTTCGCTTGGCTGCAGATAGGCCTTCAACGTTTAGTTGTAATATGCGAAGGGCCGATCCTACCACAAAGTGCTCTTGGGGCTGTTTGCTTTCGGCTTTAGGACTGTGACTAGGATTCTTCTTTGACTTGGCACAGAGGCGTCGTCTCTTCGAATTTAGTCTGCTGGTAGGATCATTAGCTTCCCCAGGCGAGCCCGGGTACTGGCGGAGGGCGCGACGAGAACGCTGATCCATTGCCCCCCACTCCAGCAGAGATGACAGTTTAGCCACCATCCTTCTCTCTCCTATCTCCTCCACTGGGTCAAGGTGTTTCCCCAGGACGGAGCTAGCTTTCTTGATCAGTTTGTTCAGTCTCTTCCTATCGGCTGCTGTAATGCCACTGCCCCAGCAGACCACTCCAAAAGTGATGGCTGATGCCACCACCGTGTCATAGAATGTCTTCAGGAGAACCCCTTGTACACCAAAAGACCTGGGCCTCCTCAGTAGGAACAGCCTGCGCTGTCCCTTCTTGTAGAGTGCGTCAGTATTGTGTGACCAGTCTAGTTTATTGTTCAGATGAACACCCAGGTACTTGTAGGATGTCACCATCTCAATGTCTGTTCCCTGGATGTTTACTGGTGCTGTGAGGGGTTGTCCTTGCCTGTGGCAGTCCACCACCAGCTCCTTAGTTTTCCTCGTGTTGATCTGGAGGCAGATCCGATGGCACCAGTCCACGAAGTCCTGGATAAGTCCTCTGTACTCAGCTTCATCTCCGTTGGAGATGAGGCCGATGATCACAGAGTCGTCAGAGAACTTCTGTAGATGGCAGTGTGTTGTGTTGTGTGAGAAGTCCGCAGTATAAAGGGTGAACAGGAAGGGAGCCAAAACCGTTCCCTGGGGGGCCCCAGTGCTGCTGATGATCGTGTCGGACACACAATCCTGGGTTCTCACAAACTGTGGCCGGTTTGTGAGGTAGTCCAGGATCCATGATGACAGGTGCTGGTCCACCCCTGCACACAGCAGTTTGTCCCTCAGGATCATCGGTTGGATGGTGTTGAAAGCACTGGAGAAGTCAAAGAACATGATCCTCACTGTGTTCCCAGGCTTCTCCAGGTGGGACAGGGAACGGTGAAGGAGGAAGATCACTGCATCCTCCACCCCAATGCCATGCTGGTAGGCAAACTGGAGTGGATCCATCACTGGTCCCACCAGGGGGTGGAGGTGAGCAAGAAGCAGTCTCTCCAGGGTCTTCATCGGGTGAGACGTCAGGGCCACTAGTCTGTAGCTGTTCAGGTCTCTGGGGTGGGAAGTCTTTGGTACGGGTACCACACAGGATGTTTTCCACAACTGTGGTACCCTCCCCAGCTTCGGGCTCAGGTTGAAGATGTGCTCCACAATCCCACACAGCTGGTCTACGCAGGACTTGAAGAGCTTCGAGCTGATGCCATCCGGTCCCGAGGCCTTCCTCGCCTTGATCTTCCTCAGCTCCGTCCTCACCTGGGTCTTAGTGAGGGTCAGGTTGGGGGGCTGTGTGCTGGGAGTGGGGGGGGGGGGGGGGTGTTGGTGGAGTGGGGTGTGGACAGCAGGTCTCGATGACTTTAGAGGCAGCAGTGGTTGGTGTGCAGGCGGGGGGGAGGGCAGTTGGTCAAACCTATTCAAAAACAGGTTCAGATTGTTCGCCCACTCCCTGCTCCCCGTGGCCTGGGAGGAGGTATTCTGGAGCCCAGAGATGGTTTTGAGGTTTCTCCAGACCCCGCCGATGTCGCTCCGTTGCAGCTTGTCCTCCATCTTCTTCCTGAAGCTGTCCTTGCCTTCTCTGATCTTCCTCCTCAGCTCCCTCTGTACGGACTTCAGCATCTCCCTGTTCCCCGACCTGAGGATCCTCTTCTTCTCTCTCAGAAATGTTTTTATCTCAGGGTTGATCCAGGGTTTGTTGTTCGAGCAACACCGTATGGTCTTGGTGGGTACGGTGTTGTCCACACAGAAGTTGATGTAGTCCGTGATGGTGTGAGTGAGGCCATCGATGTCCTCACCATGTGGATCGCAGAGCTGCTCCCAGGCAGTGACTTCAAAACAGTCCTTTAAAGCATCCATTGCCTCCTCAGACCATATCTTCACCGTGCGCTTGACCGGAGGTTGTCTGTGTACTAGGGGTTTGTACACCGGCAGGAGATGAACCAAGTTGTGATCCGATCTCCCGAGTGAGGGGATTGGTGATGAGGTATACGCCTCCTTAGTGTTTGCATAGAATAAGTCCAGTGTTTTATTGTCTCTAGTGTGGCATGTGACATACTGAGTGAACGTGGGCAGAATGGTGGACAGTGAGATATGGTTGAAATCAAAAGAGATGAGGAGGAGAGCATCTGGGTGTTCTGTCAGCAGCCTGCCAGTTACTGAGTGAATGGCGTCACGTGCTGTCCCAGCGTTCGCCGTCGGATTTGCATACATAACAATGCAGATCACGTGTGAGTATTCCCTCGGGAGATAGGTAGGCCGTATACTAACAGCTAGCAACTCAATGTCTTTGCTGCAGTGTTGTTCTTTAACTGTGATATGTCCCGGTTTGCACCAGCTGTTATTGACATACATTATCACTCCTCCGCCCCTTGCCTTCCCACTGTCTGGTGTCCGGTCTGCCCGTATTGCATGGAAACCCTCCAGTTCGATGTTAGCATCTGTTGCTAGTTCTGTTAGCCACGTCTCAGTAAACAACATCATGCTAATCTCTCTGAAGACGCTCTGGTAACGAGCCATAGCCGTTAGCTCATCTGTCTTATTGAGTAGCGATCGTACATTCCCCCATAATAACGGATGGAAGGACGGGTCTGTACCTTATATTTCTCGCCCGCCGTCTTGCTCCACCACGACATCCACGCCACTTCTGCCTGATTTCTCCCGGTATGTCGAATTCTTGCGTTAGCATCATGGGCCGATTAAGTGCTAGCAGCTGGTCTCTATCGTACTGCCTCCTAAAAGCAGTGGCTCCGTCCTCTGGTTCAGGAGACATTTGGGCGATCCGTATGTCCGTGATGGATCAGGTGTCGCCGGATCAGAAAGTTTAGCAAGAGAAGCCAGATAGTAAATAGAAATAGGAAGAAATCGATCCGCTGTTGCAAAAAGGCAGCTCACTCGTGTGGCGCCGGAAGATGCATGAAGAGGGCTGTTTAAATACCAATTCTAATTGAACCAGAAAATTTATTGGTCGATTCATGGATCAAACACCTGTTGTGAATTTTGCCGTTAAGCACCTTGTTAGAGAACAGTAAGTTATGCAAAATGTACTGAAACATTGAACAGTTGGACATGTGCATTCAAAACATTAGAGAAGGTCAAATTAAGTTCACCTGTCAAGATTATAGTGCATTTTTAATTGCATCCTGAAATTTCACCCAAAAGTTGAATATCCCTAACTTTTTGTGAGTAGTGCGCGCGCACGCACACACACACACACACACACACACACACACCATGATATACATTTTCTGTTTATTCTACAGTTTGATAATCACATAAAAAGGACCACGTCTTTTTTTTTTTTTTTTTTTTACATTTTAAATTACATTGTGAAAAAAACAACAACTACAAAGTAAACAAATGACAGCGTGAAGATGCCATTCTGGTCTAATTTAACCTGTTTGCTTCTTTGTAAAAATATTTCAGATTGGTCATGATCTGAAGAGCAAAGGCACAAAAGGTAATGTAAAAAATACATGTGATGACTTCAACTTTATTCATTATTGCTACTTGACTAAAATTATTAGAAATCAAATAAATTACATTGAGTCAATTTGCTCCTCTGACACATTTTATTTATTTATTTTGTTTATGTGCAGCTATCAATCTTTTGCAGCTTTAATAAAAAAATTTCAGAAAAAACGAAGAAACTTAGTAATTTAAACCAAAGAAACAATGGTCTGATACACTCTTACCCAGGACTTACACTGACTCCAGATGCAGTCTGCTGCAGATGCAATAAAGATGGACTCTTTTTTTCCACAATATCTTTATTGAACCTTTTTTTTTTTTTTTAACAAACATGATACAAACAATCAAACACTAACACTAAAGTACTACAAAAAAAAAAAAAAATGCACTAAAAACACCAACAACCACCAACAAAATCAAGTCTTCAACAATGCTCCTCTGTTTAGTCTAGACAATCCAATACATAAGTATACATATTATGTTCACCAGTTTGGAATTTACAAGGTCCACACACATCATTCACCTTCTTCTTCAAGAGTTATGTTTAAATTTTTTACATAATCAATAAAAGGTCTCCATATATTCTCAAACACAATTTCCTTTGATTTCAGTATATATGTTATTCTTTCTAATGGAAGGTTTGTTAACATCTGTCTTAACCACTGAGTCACATCTGGTCTATGAGTCTTTTTCCATAATAGTGCAATACATTTTTTGGCATTAAGCAAACTGAGGTCTATGAATGTTCTTTCACTTTTATTGAAATTATGCTTTTCTGGGTACAGACCCAACAAAACCAGTTTAGGATTCAATATGATTTGTTTTGAGATTATTTTTTCAATTGTTACCCTCACCTCTTCCCAAAACATTCTTATTAATCTACATTCCCATAAACAATGAAATAGGGTTCCTTTACTTTCCATGCATTTTGTGCATGTATCTGGTATATTTTTGTTATATCTATTTAACTCCTCCGGTGTAACATACATCCGCATTAACCATTTGAAATGTATCAATTTAAGGCGTGCATTTATTGATTTGGTTTGAGCTTCTGTACAAGCCAATTCCCATTGTTCCTCTGAAATTTCAATTTGCAGATCTTCTTTCCAGTAGTTTAATCTTTTCAGTGAATTTTCACTTGAAGATAGTGTCAATGAGTTATAAAACTCTGAAATAATACCCTTTCTTTTACTATCTTTCATCATCATTTTTTCCAAGGATGAATAAATAGGTCGAGTGAGAGCTTTATTTTGATTTGATCGAATAAAGTTTCTAAGTTGAAGATATTTAAAAAAATGTGTTCTATTGAGATTAAATTTGATCCTCAGCTCTTCAAAAGACATTATGTTGTCTGCACATGGCAAATATAAATCCTGAATCTTTTGTATCCCTTTTAAATTCCATACTTTAAATACAGCGTCCGCTCTCCCTGGTTTAAAATATTGATTACCCCATATTGGACTAAATTGTGACAATAACTGTGGTTCTTTTAAATAGTTTTTAGCTTCACACCATATTTTGATCATATGCTTTACAAATGGATTTTTAACTTGTTTTTGTAATTTTTTTGCCGAATCTGAGTATATGAATATGGGAAGAGGTAAAGGTAAATTGTATGATTCCATTTCAGTCCAGTGAGGGAGATCATTTGATGAAAAATAATATGTCATAGACCTCAGTTGTGCCGACCAATAATACAACATAAAATTTGGACATTTCAGACCTCCACGATCAAATGGTAAATATAATAAAGACAGACGTAATCTAGCCCTCCTGTTGTTCCATATAAATTCCACTAACTTTTTTTTTATTCTTGAGAATAGATCTAAAGGTGGTGATAAGGGAATGTATTGAAATAAATAAAGTATTTTAGGTAAAATATTACTTTTAAGTATATTGATTCTCCCGATCATCGACATTGGTAGTGACATCCATCTCTGAGTTAACTCACTGATATCTGACATTAAGGCTTCATAGTTGACACTGGCGACTGATTCTAGCTTAGGCATAATTTGGATTCCTAAATATTTAAACTGATTTACAACATTGAATTGATTTACCTCAGGGGCTGGGTAATTTCTCTGGGTCTCATTTAGCATTAATATTGAAGATTTAGTTTTATTTATTTTATATCCTGATATTTCCCCAAAATTCTTTATTAAATTCAACAAGGTTGGAATTGATTTTTTTAGATTCGACATAAACAAAATTATATCATCGGCGTACAGGGAGATTTTATGTTCTGTTGGTCCAACTTTAATTCCATATATTTGTGAATGTAAACGTATCGCTATCGCTAAAGGTTCAATTGCCATAGTAAACAGTAAAGGTGAGAGTGGACAGCCTTGTCGACATCCTCTATTGATTTTTATTGGTTTTGAAATATTGTTATTTGTTAGGATTTCTGCTGTAGCATTATTGTATATTATTTGAACCCATTTTATGAAATTATTTCCAAGTCCAAACCTTTGTAGGACTTCAAAAAGAAAGGGCCATTCAACTCTATCAAAGGCCTTTTCGGCGTCCAATGATAGGAGAGCTGTATCCGGTGCTTCTTTATTAAAATAGATAATATTAAATAGTCTTCTTACATTATGGAAGCCTTGTCTACCCTTTATAAAGCCATTCTGATCTCGATTAATAATATTTGGTAAAATTTCTTGTATTCGTCTTGCTAAAATTTTACAGATTATCTTAAGGTCGGCGTTTAATAGGCTTATTGGTCTCATATTTTCACATTTATTAGAGGGCTTACCTGGTTTTGGCAGCAGTATAATTAAGGCATTATTTATGTATGATGGTAAATTATTATTTTGAAATGCTTCTAAAACCATTTCCAAAAAAGGTTTTATTAATTTATTCTTAAATTTTTTATAAAGGTCAACTGGAAGACCATCTGGTCCTGCACTTTTTCCTGATTTCATATTATCAATGGCTAGCCCAACTTCTTCTTGACTAATTTTAGACTCCAATATCTCCCTGTTTTCATTTGGAATACACGGTATAGATAGTTCGTTCAAAAACCCATTTAGTTTTGTTAAATCAGGTTCATTTTTGGTATCATATAATTTTTCATAGTAATCTCTAAAGGCTCTATTAATTTCTAAAGGATCTATAACTACCTGTCCGTTACTTATAATACTGGTAATTGGTGTTTTAATTTCCAATTGTTTAATCTGCCATGCTAATAATTTTCCTGATTTTTCACCTTGTTCATAAAAAGATTGTTTCAATCTTAGAAGACTCGAGGCAGCTCTATTCGCTGATTTTTTGTCGTATTCAGCTCTCAAAATCAGTAATTCATTCTCCAACCTTGGGTCACTTCCTGCATACACTTTTTCCTGAAGATTTTTTATTTTATGTTCCAATTTAGCTCTCTCCTCTCGAGTCTTCTTAGATTTTGATCCTGTATAACTAATAATATGCCCCCTAATAAAAGCTTTGAAAGCCTCCCACTTTACACCTGCTGATGTTTGTGTAGTATTGATGTCAAAGAACTCGTCTATCTGTTTTTCTATATACTTGACAAATTCCTCATCCTGAAGCCATTTATGCTGAAATTGCCATCTACCTGATTCCTTTGTCAATTTTTTATCTACATATATTAGACAACAGGGTGCATGATCAGAGATCACGATGTTATCATAAAAGCAGTTTTGAATCTTGGACCTTAATTCTGTGGAAATCAAAAAATAATCAATACGTGAGAATGTCTTGTAGGTACTGGAATAACAAGAATAGGCTTTAACTTGTGGTTTCATTTCTCTCCATATATCTAACAATCTCAATTCTTTCATAAAATGATTAATAGTCATCCTACATCCAATGTGCGTACAATCCAGTCCTGTTGATCTATCCACACCTGGATTCAATGTACAATTAAAATCCCCTGCTATTATATGTTGCCCTGTAAGTGATGATAAGATGAGAAATAAATTAGCAAAGAACTTCTGATCATCTATATTGGGACCATATAAGTTCACAAGATTTATATTTTCTAATAGCAAAGAACCTTGAATGATTACATATCTTCCAAATTTGTCTCCAATTACATTTTTCACTTGAAAAGGAACTGATTTATGTATGAGAGTCATAACTCCCCTGGCTCGGGATGAAAATGAAGAGGTGAATACACTTCCCTGCCATCTACTCCTAATTCTTTTAACATCCTCCTCTATCAGATGAGTTTCTTGTAAAAACACAATTCTTGAACCCATGTCCTTTATTTTATTCATAACTTGTTTAAGTTTTTTTAAATTTTGTAGACCTCTGCAATTCCATGAAGTTAAATTAAGATTAACACTTTGGTCCATGATCAATAGAGAGTTTGGGATTACCTTGCAGTGTAAACATGCTCATACAGAGAAGCAAAAACATGAGTGGTTGAACATTCATCCTACAAACTACACACAAACAAATTTCCCCTTCCCACACTTGTGGCAAACCCCCCAAAATCAAAAGAAAAATTCTGTCTCCCGATATAGCCATCGACCGTTCCACACCCACGGGGAACAGCCTAAGCCACTCCTTCTTCATCCTCCCAATCACCCTAACTCTACTGCTTTTAATGACGTAACATTAACTCTCCTCTGTAGTTTTCCAACTTAACTCCAAAATTTTTAACAACTTTGTACATCATAGTTTTGTTTTTTTTTGTTTGTTTGTTTTGTTTTGTTTTTTTAATATATAATACAATCTATATTTTGTAAACTTACTATTTACTTCAAGTCAGTCAGATGCCTGTGCAAATGCTTAATTATTCTACCTTATATTTTGTTCATGCTTAGCTCCCACCAGTCTCTTCTTCTTCTTTGATCTTCTTGATGAACTCCTGCGCCTCCTCTGGGGTCTTGAAGATGTGGGTTCTGCCCTCATACGTGGTCAGCAGTCTCGCAGGATAGATTACACCATGACGAATCCCAAGGTTGCGCAGCTCCTTACGTACGGGATCAAACTGCTTCCTCAATTGCTGGATTCCTGTGGCCAAATCTGGGTAGAACCGCACCTGCTGGTCCTGGTGTTTAATCTCTCCTTTTTTAGCTCGTGCAGCGTTGAAGATCTTCATCCTGTCTCTGTTGTTAAGAAACTTCATAATTAAGGTCCTCGGCGGTCCCTTATCTCTCCGTGGGCCAATGCGATGTGCTTTTTCCAGAACCACTGCTGATTGCAACTCCTCGCTGCCCAGCACCTCCGGAATCCACTTTTCCAGAAAGGAACATACGTCCCGACCTTCTGATTCCTCTGGAAGACCCACCAGCCTCAAATTATTCTGTCTCGACCGAGATTCCAAATCCAAAATATTATCTTCCAGAGATTTATTTTTTTTTTCCAAAGTGCGCACCTTTAATTGAAGACGGGTGACGTCATCTTCAGCACTAGCGAGACGGAGCTCCATCTGCGCCGTTCGTTCTACACAGTCACCCAATTCCTTTCTTATTCCTTCCAACGCTGTCATAATCCCATCAAATCTAGAGGAAAAGTCCGCTCTCATTGAACTCATGGCAGCCATCAGCGCATCTGCGCCATTCCCCGCAGAAATCGCAGCGTTGCCAGCCTCCTCCGCCATATATGGAGCCCTGTTTGCTGCGTCACAGACCTGAAAGTCCGTTAATTTGGACTGTTTCGGCGGCTCGCTTTTTCCTTTTCCTGGTTTTCCAGCCTTAGGCTTCGCCGACATATCCTCGCCCAAACGCTGGGATACGTTCTGTCCCAAATGAGAGAGTTATTTGCCGATTTTTTTTCTCCAGGAGCAGAGCAGAGCGAGACACGTCCGTCCTACGTGGCAGCCATAACCGGAAGTCTAAAGATGGACTCTTGCTTCCATCCCTACCAACTCCGTTTGTGCTTTGCAGCGGCATGGACGAGAACAGAGTTTGAAATACAAGATCATGCGAGAATTGTACAAAATAATGCGAGATCTCGAGAAAGACCCAAAAGTGACCGGGATGATGTAGGAAATGTAATGTAGTGGCTCCCCATCTAGATTTTTGGGCTCTAAATAAAACGTAGGTAGCCCGTTAATTTTAATTCTATGAAACATTTGTATGTTAAATCAAGTTTTTACCTTCTCTAACATCGTGGTGGAGGAGTAGACCTCAGGAAATAACAGACGATCCTTAAATCGTCTTTAATGATCAAACGGCCATCAAATAACGTGGGATTTCCTTGCGGACTGTTTTTAGCATTTGCGGTTTATTAATTAGAATGAGATGGTGTTAACGTGACTTAGCTGCAATTAAAACAGGGTCAGAAGACTATCCTCTCTGACACAGCACGGTGAAAAACAGTCCAACATCCCTGAAACACAGAAGCAGCGGCTATCTGACCAAACCATTAGTTTCGAGCTAGCTGCTGTGCTAATCACCAGAATGAAGCCTAGTCACTCACCCACACAGCTGTTCTGCTGCACGCACTGGGGAGAGGGGGGGGGGCACTGACTAGTAGCGTGTGAGGAGTTTTGCTGAAGAAATGGAATATTGTGGGAATCCACCTAAGTATATTAACACTCAGACAGAAGAGAATCGTAATAGGGGGTTTGTGTGTGCATGCAGGGGGTTGGGGTGTTAATGTAAACAGTGTCAAAGAGAATGGGAATTACAAAGGCTTTGATGTTAATGCAGCAGACAGAAGGCTGATCTAGTGAGGGGATATAAGAACAGAGGTGCCTGAGATCTGTTACTCTTTTGTTGCTTGTGTTTCTAGGAAAATGTGAGAGAGAGTTTAATAAAGCTTGATATAATCTGGAACTCTCTGCCTGGTTATTCCTCTCTCCACACTGGTGACCCTTGACGCACAATGGAATGCGAGGCGAACACCCCGGAGATGACCCGGACGGGAAGTACCAGCAACACGTGCGCCGTTTCGGTCAAACTCCCTGACTTTTGGCTACATGACCCGAAGTCTTGGTTCCTTCACACCGAGGCCCAGTTCATGCTCCAGGGAATAACGGAAGATGACACCAGATATTACTACGTGGTCGCAGCGCTGGACGCTCGCACGACTCAGCAGGTGGCAAGCCTGCTTCAACAGCCCCCAGCCCGCGACAAACAGGGTGCTCTAAAAACCGCGCTAACCCGGCGCTACACGCTCTCAGACTGCTAGAGGGCGGAGAGGCTCCTGACGCGCTCCGAGTTAGGAGACGGGTCGGCAGTCGAATTGATGGAGAAGATGTTGGCGTTGATGGGCACAGAAAACTAGCATTTTCTCTTTGCCCACCTTTTCCTCCGGAACCTCCCAACGGCGGCCAGAGCAGTCCTTGCCAATTCGCCGCTGCTGGCCGCGCATGACTACTGGGCGCTAGCCCAGGAAGCAGATCGGATTATCCTCACTACTAGAGCCCTCACAGTGAACGCAGCGGTGTCGGAACCCAGCAAGACGGCCAGCGGAGGCGAGGAGCCAGCGATGGTGGCCGCACCGGGGGCCAGGAAGCGCCAGAGACACACTCTGCTTCTCGTCAGCCTCCGTCGGTCTATGATGACCATGGAAAAGAATCCCAAACGTCTACTCTGCTGGAACAGCACCGCCTGTGGCTGAACAGGCCGATGCGCACCAGTGTTCTACCTTCCAGCGTTGGGCGTTGGTAGGATTCAAGCCTGGGCAGGAAGATATGGAGGACAACATGTTACCCATGCAGCATGTCCCCCCTCTCCACGTCACTGATGAATCCAAAGGAACAGCAGGGCTGCTACAGTTTGGCACCAGCGCCGTCGCAGGAGCTGCCAGAACAATGTTGAGCACAACAGAGAACTGCCTTAGAGCAGGGGTCACCAACGCGGTGCCCGCGGGCACCATGTCGCCCGCAGGGACCACATGTGTCGCCCGCAGGCCTGTTCTAAAAATAGCACAACTCGCAAGTGAGCTGCAGATGTAATTTTTTCTGCCGCTATTTTTTATTTTATATTTTTTATATTTTTTAAAATCACACTTGCATTCTTTAAAATGACAATGTCTTAAAAATAAAAAAAAGAAAATATGTTTATTATACGTAAAGTTAAGGTGAACTCTGACCTAGTTCAAAGGTCAGTATTGTGCGCATGACAAAACCTTCGCGCTTGTGGAGCGTAAGCTTAGCTAGCGGGCAGTTAAGATGGTGGGCGCAGTGCGGTTTCCAAGCCCAAAAACATGGCAAAAAAAAGACAGAAAATTTATCATTTTCAAAGTGAGCGGGAGGAAGAGTTCTTTTTTACTACCGTGAAAGGAAGCTGCGTGTATTTCATTTGCGGGGCGATGGCGAAGCGCCACTTCACTACCCACTCTTTTTTTTTTTTTTTTGGGACTTATCTTGTACCCGTAGGTAGATTTGTTCTGCAGTCCGGTAACAAGCCACCAGCCGCTGCGTGCGCAAGCGCCCCTTAACTCCCTAACCTGCATGTTTATGCATGAAAAACGAGAACATGCACCACCCGGCCGAGGGTAAACTGCTGCCGCGGTGCTAACCACTGTGCCACCGTGCATATAAGCACTCTCAGTGCTTGTTTAGTTTCTTCTCATGAAAAGACAGTGCTGGTTGCTCAAGCATGATTCTTGGCAGGAACTGTATGGATATAATTCCAGTGAAGAAGAACACACAAAAGTGTGTTTATTAAATGTAACAGATTTTGAGCAGAATTGCAGCAGATTTGTTCAGTTAAAAATGTGATAAGATTTATTTAATATGAAAGTTGATTTTTCTTAAATGTTGCATAACTTTTTCAAACATGGTTCAACATAGTTCGTGAATTAAAAGGGTTTAGTTTTTTATGGTTAAAAGGGACTGGTGAAAACTGGACATTTTTTTATGAAATGTAGAAGGGATCATCTGAACAATTGCTGAGATTAATAAAAATAAAGTGTTGAATATTGATCTTGTCTGTTACCCACTCTGTTATTGATAATTATTTATTTATGTGTGTGTGTGTGTATATATACAGTATATATATATATATATATATATATATATATATACTGTATATATATACTGTATATATATATATATATATATATATATATATATATATATATATATATATATACACACACTGTATATATATATATATATATATATATATATATATATATATATATATATATATATATACACACACACACAATTTGTTATTTTAGAGGAGTGTGTCAAGCTGGTGCCCTTCACATGACTCGATACCCATGAAGTAGCTCTTGGTTTCAAAAAGGTTGGTGACCCCTGCCTTAGAGGCTCTGACTCCGGATTTTTCCTCAGGGTTGACTCCCGAAGCCTTTCCCGTGACCGGGTGTGCCGCAAGGCAGCAGAGGTTTGAAATCAGGGTTTACCTTCCCCTAGATGGGCTACCTTCCCAGGTTGACGAGCCACCATCTACCTGAAGCATCTGGTTTTAAGGCGCCAGAGATTCGCCCTCGCCCCTTCTCCTATTAGTAAAAGCAGTTCCGCCGGGCTTAGAGACTAAACCACACGGGCAGGCTAGGAGTTGGACTTAGTTGTCAGAGGCTTTTCGAGACGCACGCCGTAAGGAGCATTTTATGAGCACTGGGAGCTTAACCCCAGTGCCGCTCCTGGCTATGACAACCTTGGAACCAAGGTTGCCATAGCTTGCCACTCTGCTTCTACCACCACCGTTATGGAGAGGACGCACGCTGATGCGTGTCACCGTGCCAATTCAAGCATTCGGGAAACGCCAGGACCGGCAGTCAGTAGCAGCTGCAACCGTCGGTGAAGCAAGCAAGCTGCTCTATGTGACAGACTCACGCTCGGGGAGACGGTTCCTCGTGGACTCCAGCTCCCAAAAGTGCCTCATCCTGCCGTCCTACGCAGACTGGCTGGCGAGAATTAACGGCCCCGAGCTGACGGCCGCAAACGGCTCAGACATTAAGACTTTTGGTGAGAGGACACTGACTGTATCCTTGCACAGCCGTACGTACCAATGGACATTCGTCATGGCGGCATGCAGCTTCCCAATCTTAGGCACTGATTTTTTTGTGTGCACACGGACTACTAGTCGGGCCGCCCGTTTTCGCATGACCTCGGCGCCTGGATGCAGCTAAACCAGCCGTAGCGCGAGGAGTTTGCCAACTTGGAAAAGCTGGGCATCATCAGACGCTCAAACAGCCCATGGGCATCCCCACTACATATGGTTCCTAAAGCCGAGGGATCGTGGCGACCGTGCAGAGATTTCCGCACATTGAACAACGCCACAGCGCACGAAAGCTACCCGATCCCCCATATTCAGGATTTTTTCGTTCACCTCACCAGGGCACGCATTTTTTCCAAGATAGACCTGGTCCGCGGTTACCACCAGGTCCCGGTGCACGCTGATGACATACCTAAAACAGTAATAACCCTGTTTGGTCTTTTTGAGTTTTTACGCATGCCTTTCGGGTTAAAAGGCGCGGCGCAGACATTCCAACGCATGATGGATGCGATGTTGCGCGATCTGCCGTTTGTGTTTGTCTACCTGGACGACCTCCTGGTGGCCAGTGCGTCCGAGAACCAACACGTAGCCCAGCTCAGGACAGTTTTCCAGCTGTTGGAGGAGCACAGGTTAATAATCAAAATGGTGAAGTGCCAGTTCGGGGTGACGGGAATCAATTTTTTGGGCCACCGCATCTCACCGGAGGGCGCAATACCCTTACCGGACAAAGTGCGCGTGGTGGCAGATTTTCCCCTGGCCGCAGACGGTCAGAGCACTGCAGGAGTTTTTTGGGATGGTTAACTTGTATAACCGTTTCCTCCCCCATGCCAGCTCATGCAGCTGTTGTACGCCGCGCTTAAGAAACGGAGACTGGCAGACGGGGTCGACTGGACTCCTGAGCGGGAGCACGCGTTTTCCGAGGTTAAAACAGCTTTGGCAAACGCCGCACTGTTGGCGCACCCGGACCCGGCGGCTCGGATAGCGCTCACTACCGACGCCTCGGACGTGGCCATAGGGCCTGTCGTGGAGCAGCACATCGCCGGTTCTTGGCAGCCGCTCGCCTTTTTTAGCAGGTCTTTGTGCGACAGTGAGAGTAAATACACCGCGTTTGACAGAGAGTTACTAGCTCTCCACCTGGCCATACGTCACTTCCAGTTCTGGCTGGAAGGGCGCACCTTCACTGCGTTCGTGGACCACAAGCCGCTAACGTACGCGATGGCCAAGGTTTCGGAACCATAGTCGGGCCGGCAGCAGAGACAGATGGCCGCAATCTCGGAGTTTACGACCGACATTCAGCATGTGGCCAGTAAACTCAATGTGGTGGCGGACTGCCTCTCGCGGGCATTAGTGGCCCCAGTCTACGTGGGGATAAATTACACGGCCATGGCCACTGAGCAGATCGGCGATGCGGACATTTGCGGGCTCCAGTCTGCACCAACAGGGTTAAGGCTGGAGAGCAGAGTACTGCAGGATGGGGATCCCCCCCCCCCCCCAATCTGTGATATCTCCACGGGCTGCCTGTGCCCGTTGGTCCCACGCGCTTGGCGCCGCCGCGTTTTTGAGTTGGTTCACTCCCTAGTGCACCCAGGAATGCGTGCATCAGTCAAGATGGTGGGAGCAAAGTTCGTCTGGCTGAACCTGCTGAAACAGGTGAAACAGTGGGCTGCAGCCCACGTAGCGTGCAAACGAGCCAAAGTGCACAGGCACACAAAGGCCCCCTTGGAGCCGTTCCATATCCCGGCTAAGTGGTTCGACCACGTTCACGTGGACCTCGTTGGCCCCCTCCCGCCATCGCAGGGGTTCACGCACCTCCTGACAGTGGTGGACCGCACCACTCGCTAGCCCGAAGCAGTCCCACTAGCTTCCATCGCGTCCGCAGAAGTTGCATACGCTTTTTTGACGACATGAGCGGCACGTTTCTGCGCCTCTTCGGATGTCACGTCCAATGGGGGCCCGCAATTTGTTTCCAACCTCTGGTCCACCATGGCCCAGAGCCTGGGTGTCACAATTCATCGCACGACTGTGAACAACCCTAAGGCCAATGGGTTATGCAAGCACTACCATAGATGGCTTAAAGCAGCGCTCAGGGCTTCACTCACAGATGCAAATTGGGTGGACCGGTTTCTGTGGGTTCTATTAGGGTTGCGTTCAGCACCGAAGGAAGATTTGCCAGCCTCCCCAGCAGAGCTGGTTTTTTCCCCAGCCGCTGCGGCTCCCAGGGGAATTTTTGGCAGACAACCCCGCGCCGAACACCGATCCATACCTGCATTCACCGCGTAGCGCAGTGGCAGGGACGGTACCCGGTCCGGTCCACCACTGTTTTCCATGCGCTTTTGTGCCAAAGGCTTTGAAGGACGCGGCGTTCGTATTTGTCAGGCACGATGCCCACCGGACCCCCTTGCGCCCGCCTTACGATGGCCCGTTCAGAGTGCTGGAACCCGGGGAGAAATATTTTGCGTTAGACTTGGGGGGACGCAGAGAAACAGTCTGTATAGACAGGTTTAAGCCCGCTTTCGTGTTATCAGACGAGCAAGTGGCGTTGGCCCAAGCTCCTCGGCGCGGAAGACCCCCACTGAGAACTCCCCAGGTAAATGACTCGTCAGATCAATCACATTGGCCTGCAAATGATGTTTTCCCCCCTCCCAATGCCCCCCCACAGATGGACACACCCCCAACCTCGAAGTCGCAGACCCCACGTTAAGCCGCTTCGGACGTAGGCTGAAACCCAAAGGACATGAGTGTCCACGCTCAGTCTGAGTCTCGGTGGGGGGGGGGGGATCCACCTCAGTATATTAACACTCAGACAGAAGAGAATCGTAATAGGGGGTTTGTGTGTGCATGCAGGGGGTTGGGGTGTTAATGTAAACAGTGTCAAAGAGAATGGGAATTACAAAGGCTTTGATGTTAATGCAGCAGACAGAAGGCTGATCTAGTAAGGGGATATAACAACAGAGGTGCCTGAGATCTGTTACTCTTTTGTTGCTTGTGTTTCTAGGAAAATGTGAGAGAGTTTAATAAATGAGAGTTTAATAAAGCTTGATATAACCTGAAACTCTCTGCCTGGTTCTTGGCTCTCTCCACAATATATGCATTTTAAATCCTGACATAAACAATGATGTTATATTGTATCTGCTTCGTTTATTATTATTATTATTTTTCTTCCCAAATGATCGCATTTTTCACCCTCTGAACTAGGGATGGGCATAATTTACCGATTAACCGATAATTGATCATTAAGAATTTCACCGAGGAAGTTCATTTTCGTCGACAAACCGTTTTTTTTTTTAAACAATCCGAGGCCTAGTGTACGGCCGTCCTCAAACAATGCAATGGCAAAATTTGGGCACCAGGGGGCAACATTACACCATCGCCGTACCCTGGCGTGCCTCAGTTGATACACGCGGGCTTCCGTAGGGCAATCGCCAAATCATTAAGCGGTTACGGCGAAGTGTTGCGTGGGACCATTTCAATTTAAAAAATGACCAGGTGTACTGCAATCACTGCAATGCAGCATACAAATATACCTCATCGACAGGGTCCATGGAACACCCTTATTACGCAAAGAAACCGCCAACAGTGGTTGCGCGCTGAGTAATGGCGGTCGTGAAGATTCTTTTTTTTTTCAGAAACTTTATTGAGAAGGTCATGAAGATTCGGTGTACACACGTCGAGGGAAGCTGCAGGAGGCGGCGTAGTAGCTCGACGGGAAGACTATTTCGCACAAAATGGCACAAGAGAACAGCAAAAAGTTCTGCGCGGCTAGACTAAGTAACACGAGCGATAGAGCAATGAATGCGGTCTTCGTTTGTTGGGTGGCCGCTCGGCAGGGAGACAAGGTGGGTAAAACGTCTCGGCCAATCAGCTTGCGGGGTGAAACGTCTCGGCCAATCAGCTTGCGAGATTCCCGAGCCGAGCCAACACGAGAACAGAGAGAGGGCTCTCCGTGCACCTGATGTTATAATGTAGTCTACCTGCCTTGTTACGTACCTAAAAATGTTAATGATTAACCGATTATTAATCATTAATTCTCCCGACGATCGGTGAAGAAAATTTCACCGAATGCCCATCCCTACTCTGAACGTTAACCAAAACGCGATTTTTTTTGGCAAACCCCTCCGACCCGCCAAAAAATTCGATAAACTGGAAAAGATATGTTCCCCCCCACCCCTCATTTTTGTGGGTGGGGCCAAACGTACACACATTTTCAAGGTCTATGGAGACTGGAGACCATAAACTTGGAGTTTAGGCGGCGTGCAAGAAATATAAGACAGGATAATAAAGAGCGATGGCAAGAACCAAGCAGACCGCCCGCAAATCTACTGGAGGAAAAGTCCCCAGGAAGCAGCTGGCCACCAAGGCTGCTCGGAAAAGCGCTCCGGCCACCGGCAGAGTGAAGAAGCCTCACCGTTACAGGCCCGGTACCGTGGCTCTGAGAGAGATCCGTCGCTACCAGAAATCCACGGAGCTAATCATCCGTAAGCTGCCCTTCCAGCACCTGGTGAGGGAGATTGCTCAGGACTTCAAGACCGACCTGCGCTTCCAGAGCTCCGCCGTCATGGCTCTGCAGGAGGCCAGTGAGGCCTACCTGGTGGGTCTCTTCGAGGACACCAACCTGTGCGCCATCCACGCCAAGAGGGTCACCATCATGCCCAAAGACATCCAGCTGGCCCGCCGCATCCGCGGAGAGAGAGCTTAGACTTTCTGCTGCACATCCACCAACCACAATGCTCCGCACTGTGTGTCTATATATATATTTATTTATATTAATATGTACATATGTATACTAGCTGCTCTTGTTTTTTTTTTTTTTCTTGCCTTCTGATTGCTGCTCTGAGTGTTGCTATCCCTGTGCTGTTGCAATCCTGGAATTTCCCCATTGTGGGACTAATAAAGGCTTATCTTATCTTATCTTATCTTATCTTATCTTATCTTATGTTAGATGAAACGATAAGCGTTTTTATTTCGTCATCCGATATACAGTGGGGCAAAAAGTATTTAGTCAGCCACCAATTGTGCAAGTTCTCCCACTTAAAAGATGAGAGGGGTCTCCAATTTTCATCATAGGTATACCTCAACTATGAGAGACAAAATGAGAAAAAAAAAATCCAGAAAATCACATTGAAGGATTTTTAATGAATTAATTGGTAAATTCCTCTGTAAAATAAGTATTTGGTCACCAAAAAACAAGCAAGATTTCTGGCTCTCACAGACCTGTAACTTCTTCTTTAAGAGGCTCCTCTGTCCTCCACTCGTTATCTGTATTAATGGCACCTGTTTGAACTCGTTATCAGTATAAAAGACACCTGTCCACAACCTCAAACAGTCAGACTCAAAACTCCACTATGGCCAAGACCAAAGAGCTGTCAAAGGACACCAGAAACAAAATTGTAGACCTGCACCAGGCTGGGAAGACTGAATCTGCAATAGGTAAGCAGCTTGGTGTGAAGAAATCAACTGTGGGAGCAATTAATAGAAAATGGAAGACATACAAGACCACTGATAATCTCCCTCGATCTGGGGTTCCACGCAAGATCTCACCCTGTAGGGTCAAAATGATCACGAAAACGGTGAGCAAAAATCCCAGAACCACATGGGGGGACCTAGTGAATGACCTGCAGAGAGCTGGGACCAAAGTAACAAAGGCTACCATCAGAAACACACTACGCCGCCAGGGACTCAAATCCTGCAGTGCCAGACGTGTCCCCCTGCTTAAGCCAGTACACGTCCAGGCCCGTCTGAAGTTTGCTAGAGAGCATTTGGATGATCCAGAAGAGGATTGGGAGAATGTCATATGGTCAGATGAAACGCAAAATAGAACTTTTTGGTAAAAACTCAACTTGTCGTGTTTGGAGGAGAAAGAACACCATACCTACTGTGAAGCATGGAGGTGGAAACATCATGCTTTGGGGCTGTTTTCCTGCAAAGAGACCAGGACGACTGATCCGTGTAAAGGAAAGAATGAATGGGGCCATGTATCGTGAGATTTTGAGTGAAAACCTCCTTCCATCAGCAAGGGCATTGAAGATGAAACGTGGCTGGGTCTTTCAGCATGACAATGATCCCAAACACACAGCCCGGGCAATGAAGGAGTGGCTTCGTAAGAAGCATTTCAAGGTCCTGGAGTGGCCTAGCCAGTCTCCAGATCTCAACCCCATAGAAAATCTTTGGAGGGAGTTGAAAGTCCGTGTTGCCCAGCGATAACCCCAAAACATCACTGCTCTAGAGGAGATCTGCATGGAGGAATGGGCCAAAATACCAGCAACAGTGTGTGAAAACCTTGTGAAGACTTACAGAAAACGTATTGAGATGAACTTCTGTTATTGACCAAACACTTATTTTACCGAGGAATTTACCAATTAATTCATTAAAAATCCTTCATTGTGATTTTCTGGATTTTTTTTTTTTCTCATTTTGTCTCTCATAGTTGAGGTATACCTATGATGAAAATTGGAGACCTCTCTCGTCTTTTAAGTGAGAGAACTTGCACAATTGGTGGCTGACTAAATACTTTTTTACCCCACTGTATATCGTCATATTGTACAGCCCTATTACAGACTGTGAAAGATGACCAATACTGACAACCACCACAACAGAAACCTGACTGGTCTGCTCCTATAGGCAGTCCCTCCAGGATTTTGTGGGATGTTTTTATGACTGTTGAGGCCCAAAAAGCCTTAATTCGCAGGAGCTTTTTATAAAAAGTTACGATAAAAGTTGCGATGTTTTGAGAAGTTTTTTTTGCACTAAATTTGTGGGATGAATTAAAAATTTTAAAGCAGATGTTTTTTTCCAGCTTACTGCAGTGAAATTCTACATAACAATACAAGAAAAGCACAGGATTGTCAAACATTTCCTATTCCAGTGGTTTGTAAATTAAGCAGAAACTTCCGCTATGCAGAAAAACTCTTTTGTGCAACAGCAAATACAGACTTAAGCACAATATCCATTACAACAGCAAAATTGCACTGAATGCATATTAAAGAGTAGAGATTTGGAAATTATTTGCGCACCTTCATATGAAAACTCCCTACGGTCCCCAACCACTCTGTACCGAGTGGAGAGGAAATAAGAAATAATTTATTCTGTTAGTCTGTATTGTCTATTGGAGTCTGTTTTTCTGAAAAAAATTACAGACAATATTCTGTCTCTTTCCGTGTAACTCCTACCTATCTGTCTGCTGCGCGTCTTCACGCCACACACACACACACACACACACACACACACACACACACACACACACCCCTCTTTCAGTCGCCGGGGGGGGTATCCGTGTCCAAATGAGAGATTCACAGGTTTAAAGCTTATTGACAAGATGTAGTAATAATTTTACCTCTAAATATGTATGAAACGATCAAACACTGGCTATAGTACTAGATTTGCTTGTTTGTTTGTGAGTCTATGGACTCTCTCGTCACGTGCGCTCCCATGATGGGGTGCTTTTGGGGTAGGCGGACATCTTTCAACACAAACCCAGCACTTCGTACACACGGTCAGGATGGAGATGTGGCGAGACGTCCACCAGCAGGGTGGGGGAGACGGAGGAAGGGACGGTGTTGCAAACCTCGCAGGTGAGTGGGGTTTTTTTTTTAAATTGCACAGTTTTTTTCTGAAGTGTTCCTTTAATACTTACTGTAAACACAGAAGTGAATTCGGTGCATTGTGATGCATTTGATTGGTGAGACTGGGCATTTCAGAGACAAATTTGATTGGTGAAATTGGCGGAAGTTGACGAGGATTGGCCAAAATTGCGGGAAAGTTCCGGTGATTGGACAAAGTTGCAAGGTCATGCAACAGTTGCACTGACTGGCTGATTCCGCATGAACTGACGCGAACGCAACATTGCAAAATCCTGCAGGGACTGCAATAGGAAACTCTAGACAGAAAGGACCGATGTTAGCTGGTTAGCTGTGACTTAACTTTCAAAATAAGAATGAGGGTGCTGTCCAATATAAATTGGTTTGTTATTTGTTCAAAACATATTTGGCTGGCTGCTGTTAAACCTTGACAATGGGGCTGGGCAATAAATCTATTTTAAATAAAAATTCAAATTTTTTTGATTTGGACAATGTGAAAAAATTAATATCATGAAAATAGACTTTCCCATTTATGTGATTAAATATGGACCCTCCAGGTCTAACCTCCTCCCCCACCCTTAAAAGTTAATCTTATAAAAGTTAAGCTGGCAATTTATTATTCACAAACATGTGGATTCATCTTTGTTTGATCAAACCTTTATTACCTCCGCCAAGGAGGTTATGTGATCATCGGCGTTTGTTTGTTTGTTTGTTAGCAACATAACTCAAAAAGTTATGGTCGGATTTTCATGAAATTTTCACAGATTGTCACAAATGGGGTATCCTACAGATGATTAGATTTTGGTGGTGATCCGGATCACCGTCCAGAAGAAAACCGCCATTACGCAAAATGCGATTTTCGTGAATAACTACTGAACCACTAATCCTATCATTGTGAATCCAATTGCTAGTCATATGTTTTCATGATCAAGGAATCTGAAAACGTACACACAAACACTGTATGGGGCAGAACTGTGGCGCTTGGCAGAGGTCTGCGCTCTCCGAGTGCTTTTCTAGTTATTAAAAAAAAAGATTTGGTTTGGTGAAAGCCAGGTTTACACTTTATTCATTCATCTTTCATTCATTCATTGATCTACTGCTTAATCCTTTTCAGGTTGCAGGTGGGCTGGAGTCTATCCCAGCATCTTTGGGCGAGAGGCAGGGTACAATCTAGACAGACTGCCAGTCCATCACAGGCCAACACAGAGAGAAAAACAACCATTCACTCTTACATTTATAACTAATGACAATTTAGCCCCAGTTGATGCCAGTTACCCTAGTGTGCATGTCTTTGGAGTGCAGGAGGAAACTGGAGTACCCAGTGAAAACCCACGCAGACATGGGGAGAACATGCAAACTCCAAACAGAAAGGTCAGTGGTGGCCAGGGGTGGGATTGAACCCACAACCGTCTTGCTGTGCTGCCACACTGCTAACCACTGCCGCACCTAGCTGCCACCAAGTTACACTTCATTCCCAAAAGAGAGCCTTAAGCTGTGTTCACACCAAACGCAAACAGGCAGCGCGAATCCATAGAAAATCAATGGGAAGACACGAGTATGCGCAAATTTTCATCATCGCGCGTTTGCGTCCGCTAGCTAGCTATGCCAGCAGCTAGCTAGCTAGCAGACGTAGTAAAATTATCACCGTTGCAGAGTAAACTAGTTAGAAAATGAAACTCATGGGGAGACAAACAAACCGGGAACTCTTCAGCTGAATCGGGTTTTTGGAGTTGTTTATCCACAGTTTCCGGCCACGGACGTCCTAGCAAGCTAGCTAGCAACGTAAATACGGGATCACCTGTGAAGTCTTGGAGGCTTGAGACATAATTTTCAGGTGAGCGCCCAGTTGGATAATGTAAACATAAGCATGATGTTATTCTGGGAATTTCCACAGCAGGTTGAACACAGCTACAGAAGTTTTAAAGACAACTTTGCCTCGTCTGCATCTCACTATTTATGTCTGTTGGCGTGTTTACATTGAGTTATAATGTAATTGTGCGGCACAAAAAATTTGCCTGTTCGTTTTTGATGTGAATGCACCTTTAGTCATGCACCTTCTACTTTCGCATATGGGAATGTCAAGAGAGAAATTATCTTTCGAGCCTTTGGATCAGCTGCAGTTCTCAAAATACAACACATTTGTGCTGTTCTTCCTCCTCTTTGGATGCTTCTTTTATGAGGTAAGCTTTGAGGGGGGAAGCCACCATAATCGTGTTTGGTGATGTGTATCATCCAAGACAAGGAGATGTAATCACCTAAGCAGTTTTTTTAAAAAAACTAAATATTTCTTTTTTATTCTAAAACATACAACTTTAATTATGTGGAAAATCATCTTTTAAACTGATAAACATCATATGTGTAACTCGTGGCAAAATTGAAACTCAAATATGGCATTATTTCACACGTGAACAGCTGATTGCGCTGAGGAGGCCGGAGCCTGGAGCGCTGCAGCCGGCAGTGAAGCCCCTCATCCCGGACGAGCTGAAGAGGAGACACCGTGGGCGAAGGGCTGGAGCGAAGGTTAGAAGGAGGAGGAGGAAGCATAAGCTGGCTGTACCGATGATCATCACCGGGAACGTGCGTTCCCTGGGAAACAAGACAGATGAGATCACAGCGCTGGTCAGGACACAAAAGGAGTATCGTGAGTGTAGTCTCATGTGTTTTACAGAGACGTGGTTATACTCACAGATCCCGGATGTAAACGTAGAGATACCTGGCTTCAGGACTATAAGGGGAGAAAGGGACGTGGAAAGCAGCAGGAAAAAGCGAGGAGGAGGAGTGGCATTTCTTGTTAATGAGCGGTGGTGTCACCCCAGGCACATTTATGTGAAGGAAAAGTGCTGCAGCCCGGACACTGAACTGCTGGCTGTCAGTATGAGACCTTATTATATGCGTAATAGCGCTGCACCATTGGCGGCACCCATCCTTCCTGGTACAGGGGGTGCTGCTTGGCACAGTCCAAGCCCGGAAGGTCATCACCACAGATGTGAGCTTGACGGGCTGAGGCGGAATTCACGAGGGTCGTGCTGCAAGGGGTTTCTGAAGGGACGCCCTGCAGCAAGCGCACATAAATTATGTGGCACTTTAGGCGATGTTTCTCATGCTGAAGCACTTCCTCTCTTCCTCTGCGGACATCATGTCTTAGTCAGGATGGACAACATGACCACGGTATCTTATATCAACCGTCAGGGGGGTCTACGGTCCAGACGGTTGCACATGTTAGCATGCAGACTGATCCTGTAGAGCAGCGACCAATTCCTGTCTCTCAGGGCCACACACATCTTGGGTGTCCTGAATCGCGGAGTGGATCTCCTTTCCAGGGGTGCTCATATATTCAGAGAGTGGGGGCTCCACCCCATGATAGTGGACCAGATTTGGAAAAGGTTCGGCCGGGCCGAGGTGGACCTGTTCATGTCAGAAGAAAATGTGCAGTGTTCACTCTTCTTCTCCATACGCGATCAGAGTGTGCCTCTTGAGGTAGACGCTCTTGCGTATGTATGGCCCCCCGTTCTTCTTTATGCTTTTCCGCCCTGGCCTTGACTTCCCTAACCCTGGCCAGGGTGAGGAAGCACTGTCACAGGCTAATCCTGATAGCTCCTGAATGGCCAGCAATGCACTCGCTAGCGGAGATTTATCAGCTTCTCCATGGACAGCCATGGCAGCTTCCAGTCCACAGAGACATGCTGTCACAGGCGGGGAGAACAACATTTCACCCACATCCAGAGCGCCTGGCATTGTGGGCTGGGCCCATGAGTGGGACACCTTGAGAGTGACGGGTCTTCCTCAGGGTGTGATTAAGACCATTTAGAGCGCTAGAGCATCCTCTACTAGGTCTCTTTATGACTGCAAGTGGAGGGTGTTTGCAAAGTGGTGCCATGACAGAGGTCACATCTATTTTCAGTGTTCAGTAGCTGTGATCCTTTCATTCTTACAAGATATCATCGACAAGCAGAAAGCTTTTTCCACCATTAAGGTGTACTTAGCTGCTATTTCTGCTTGTCATGTAGGTTTTGGAGATAAGACAACGAGTCAGCATCCTCTGGTTTGTCGTTTTATGAAAGGCGCGCGAAGACTCCTCCCTGTTTCCCGGACCGTGGTCCCCCCTTGGGATTTAGCAGTAGTCCTGGATGGGCTGTCAGCAACCTCTGGGGGAGGTCAGCATGAAGCACCTGTCATTGAAAATGGTGCTATTACTGGCCTTAGCCTTGGCTAAACGCATCAGTGATATTCATGCCCTCTCAGTACACCCGTCGTGCACTCAGTTTACCCCGGGAGATGTTAGGGGGTCACTGTTGCCCAACCCCAGCATTTGTGCCTAAGGTGGTTGGCTCGTGTACACTCGTCATCTTGATGACATTTTCTTCTTCTTCCTCTTCTTCTGAAGAACAGCAGTCACGCTTATTATGCCCTGTCCGTGCCTTACGTGCTTATATGGACAGGACAAAGGGGCTCAGAAAGAGTAACCAGCTCTTCGTGTCCTGGGCCAAACCTCATACCGGTAGGCCAGTCACCAAGCAACGGCTCGCCCACTGGATTGTGGAGGCGATCGCTCTGGCATACTCGGCACAGGGCCTTCAGGCTCCAGTGTTCCTGAGGGCTCACTCCACTTGGGTCTTGGCGGCCTCGTGGGCTCTATTTAAGGGGGTTTCCTACGGGGACATTTGTGAGATGGCAAGCTGGTCCTCGCCTCTTACTTTTGTTTGGTTTTATAGGATGGATGTCTCTGTTTTGAGCGTGGCTCAGGCATTGCTCACTCCAGGACTGTTGGTCAGTGCTGATGATTGTCGAGGTAGGCTCGTCTGGCAATACTGGAGTCTCCATATCTCATAGTGAGACACTGAAACGAGTGCTATGAAAAAGAACTTAAGGATACGGCTGTATCCCCGGTTCTTCGAGTAGTATGATGTTGTATTCTGGTCATAGCTATGCTGCCACACTGCACCTTACAGACTAACTGGTACCTCACATCTTCACTCTGCTCCTGATAGTCCTTATTTGTGCAATGGGATGATTCATGTGTTTATACGGGTCATCATATATTAAGCTATGATGTATATAGGTTTTTTGTAGTCGTGTTAGTTTTACTTTCCATGGGTAATCCCTTTGTCTGTCATGTGTGTGTTTCTGTTGTTTGGTTGTCTACTGTCATGCTGCTGTTACACTGTAATTTCCCAGTTTGGGATCAATAACGTACATCTATCTATCTATCTATCTATCTATCTATCTATCTATCTATCTATCTATCTATCTATCTATCTATCTATCTATCTATCTATCTAGTATGAGTGAGAAGTCTCACCAGATAACCCTTCTTGCTGGGTGAAGCAAGAAGAGGTGCTTATCTTGAATAATGCTACGTCGTAGCATGGGCTTCTTATAAGAGGTGATTATGTGAGGCGTGGCATCGCAATCATCGGCCAATCAGGACTGGCGTAATGAGATAAATGCTTCTGAGGTATATGCAGGAGGGGCGTATCCCATAGTGAGACATCTCACTCCTACTACTCGAAGAACCGGGGATACAGCCGTATCCTTAAGTTTTGGCTAGGACGACATCTGGGAAAATATATGCATAAAATTTTCTACTTAAAACAATGACAAAAGCAAACACAAACACATATACCAATCTCATAACTCCTTGGGGCTGGTGCTTTAATTGATACAGCAAGTTACAGACAAGATACTGTCAAAGAGTATGCAATACCTCATGTATTCTGCAGCTTTTGTTGCTTTGCATCGTTTGTCAGGCTAGTCATGGGGTCCATCCATCCATTTCTATCTCTTATCCGAGGGTCCGGGTTGCAGAGGCAGCAGTCCAAGAAGAGAAGCCCAGTCTGCCGCCTGGTTCACATAGCACGTTGATCCCCTTGACCACCACCGGAGTGGTGGCCTAGTTGACAGAGCACCCGCCCCACAACCGGGAGGTCGTGGATTCAAGCCCAGGCTGGGTCATACCAGACACCATACAAAAATGGTACTTCCTGCCTTCTAGCTTGGCGCTCAGCATAATAGAATGGGTGAAGGAAAAAGTTGTTTGTGGCGGTGCCTTGTATGGCAGCAGCCCCTCTGATTCTAGATGTGACTTATGATGTGATTAACATTGTAGACAGGAGAAACGTAATTTCGTTCTACTGTACATGATTGGCTGTATGGATTGACCCTGATTGCTGGGGTCTTTCTGCAACTGTGGGGGTTCCCCCCTACAGTTGATAGTGCTATGAGATGACTGTTGTTGTGAAATGGCGCTATATAAATAAAGTTGAATTGAATTGAATTGAATTGAATTGAATTGAATGACAATAAAGTTGGCTTCTTCTTATCTTTCCTGCAGGCGGTAAGCCCACTGGAGGGTGGACTCATGTGGCTCCTTGAGTACACTGGGTCCTTGATGTAACTTTTTTCATTGGGATCCATGAGACCACTCTTGATCTTACCCAGGGGTGTCAAACTGATTCCATGGAGGTCCAAGACCCTGCATGTTTTACCTCCACCCAGTGTCTTCAACAGGTAAATTCACTGAATTTCTTCCCACTGATTGCTGATCACTGAAAACACCTGCTGAAGCCACTGGGTGGAGGTAAAACATGCAGGGTCCTGGCCTGACACCCCTGATCTTACCCTTCACCCAGGACCTGTTTGTTTGGGGAGACCTTACTGGGGCAAGTCGGCCCTGACAACATAGCTCCTGGGATCATTTAGACACACAAGCTCCTCCACCAAGATAAGGTGGTAATCCACAGATGGGTAGTCATGAGGTTTCCAAGAAAAAATGAATTAAGAGCTCTAACAAAGTTAGAGACGCTAATTACAGACTTGCACTCCCTGTCTGGTCATGGAAAAGCAAAGTACAAGAAATCAATTCTTTTGTACTCTGGCCACACTTATCAGAATGCTTTATATCACATAACTTAGGAGTCCAACAAAATATGATAGCATGACCAATACAGTTCCACTACATGAGCAGGTTCAGGCACCATGTGTTGACATAACAGTGTTGCTGTCAATTTGTCCTGCTGATCCACATTTGTCATCTCATTAAACCTCACAGGGTGATAAACAACATGTCAACAAGGACAGGGGACATGGAAAATGGAGTGTTTGAAAGTAAGTTTCATGTGAGCAAAAAGAGGACAAAGATAAAGACAGAAAACGAGCCAGTTAAGA
Source organism: Pholidichthys leucotaenia (assembly GCA_020510985.1). Classification (NCBI taxonomy): domain Eukaryota; kingdom Metazoa; phylum Chordata; class Actinopteri; order Cichliformes; family Pholidichthyidae; genus Pholidichthys; species Pholidichthys leucotaenia. Next base: position 360,521,633 of record CM035838.1, on the reverse strand, counting down.
AAACCCCAAGAAGTGAGAAGAGGGTGCATGAAGGAGATTACGAGGAGTTGCAGAGGTGATTACGGTGGGAAACAGGAGGAAGGAGTGGGTTCACAGCCAAATTAAGGAACAAGTAGCACCTTGGGGCTGATCTAAACAGGATTTACCTGTTGCTGTCCCGAGGAAACTCGCTTCACTCATTTCCTTAACACCACTGCAGGGCCTAAACTCCCAAAGACCTCGTTAATTAAGGTGCAGACATGCAAAGCATTCTCAGTGTGTGTGTGGGTGTGTAAAAACATACTCACTCTCGACCTCATTTTCCTTGTAAAATCTTTCCATTTTTACTAAACGAATTATGGTCATCTTCAATCAATGTTAACTACTATAAACACAAAGTTCATTTCTTAAACATTCACAAATGTGTATGTTACAGTTGTACACCAACAGAAGGGTCTCTATAACAGCAATCATCCCACACTGAAGCCATTTGCCTAACGAGGGCCACTTGGTATTCAATCAATTGGGTTTACTCAACTCCAGTCAGGAGAATAATCAGTTACAACCAACGATAAACAAATCAAGGTGTCATAAATCCTCAAAAGAAAACAGAAACATGACAAGAGAGAGGTGAAGGAATGAAAAAAGAAAAATAAATTCTTCCAATTTTTTTTTTTTTTTGTATTTTGTATAATTTATTAATCCCCAGATGGAAATTCAGGGCATCCACCTGAATGGATGAGGCAGCCACGGTACGGCGCCAATCCCTTCCCCATTCACACACACATTCACACCTAGGGCCATTTTACAGTCTCCAATTAACCTAACTTGCATGTTTTTGGCCTGTGGGAGGAAACCGGAGTACCCTGGGTAAACCCATGCAGACACTGGAAGAACATGCAAATGCCACACAGAAGGGTCATTGATGGTCAGGGGGTGGGATCGAACCCACGATGATCGGGGTGAAATTGATCCCATGACCTTCTTACTATGCTGCCACTGTGCAAACCACTGCCCTACTATTAAGCTCAACCCTAGGTAATCTTTCTAAATTTGAACATAACAGTCATTTACATATCTGGGTCATGCTGGGTTGTCACCGTGGAGTTACCAAACCTAGTACTCAAAAAAAAACAAAAAAAAAAACAATAACTGTTAACCACAACTGACAAAACTAGGAGCAAGGCTTGGGTCAGTTCAGCCTTTTAGTTTGTGCCTCTGCAAACAGAGACCAAAATGTCTTCTGCTTCCTTCACCTACACGTTTGCCAAAAAATTATTCCTATGTAACCCCTTTACTCAGGGGTTGTGTGTCAGGATGTTTTATATTCTAAAAACAAACAAGTGTACCATTGCCAAGCCAAGAGATGTGGATGTGGGTTTGGACAAGTTGGGAGGCAGCGGGAGGAGGGAGGCAGTAGGAGAGAAAAAATGAAGGGGGGGAGGGGGGTGGCACTGTGGAGCAGGAGAGTGAAAGTTGTCATAAAACAACAATAATAAGAGGTCTTGGTGCTACCCAGAGACCACATCAAGGCTTTGGTAATGACAGACTGTGCAGAACACATGTCCGCCTGAGTGAAGGAGTGTGTGTTTGTGCACCATTCAGTCAACACTAAAAAATGGCTTAGTTAATCAAGTTATATTTTTCTCAGCATGGATACATGCTCAGTACATTATACATACCACAAAGAGTTCCTCTGCAGAGCAGACAAGCAACTGTTAATTTAGACTGTGGAACATACTTGCTCATAGTCTGGATGTGTATGTGTATTTGACTTACAGTACAATAAGGGTCACAAGGTTTTTAAGCTGCGTCAAAGATTTAGGTGGTAATATTTCCAACTGTTTAGCCTGCTTTCAGACAACAATCAGACTTCCTGAAAATGTTTTACTGGAACCAGATCATCAATAATGGAGGAGCTCATTCTGGCCTTCACTGCTCACACCAAGAGACTTCTCTACCCATCTAGCTGAAGTTGCATGCATGTGTATATAGCCAAAATGGCATGTGATCATATCTTACAATGTTTGTCCCTGATCTCTTTTGCACACCCTGGATGTAGACCCACTGAAGGTTCATTGTGCACAGGTCTAGTGACCATTTAGGCAACAGTTTAAAAGGAGCCGCGATTCTTGCCACCTGCGGATGGATGAACAGACAGATAGATGCAGCGCTAGAGTATAACCTCATTTCACCTTGGAAAGAATGAGCTAAAGACTAATCTCTAAAGTGCATATACCAAACAGTGGCACAAAGGGCCTCATTCCAGTTGGCTGGTCTGATCTTGAATGCAGAGCAAGTTGCTTACAGAAAGTGGAATTATTATTACTTATAAAGCGTAAATGCAGCACTATGGAAAACAGGGAATGTGTGGCCTTGGAGCACATGAAATATAAATGTATATGGTGCATGTGAGACTCGCAGTTAAAAAGTGGTTGAGAAAAAGAAAGCCTTATGATAGAGGAGAATCACTGTTGGGGATTCCAAGCACAATTCCAAATATTCACAAAGACATTTCAGCTTAATTTCACTGCCTTCTGTGACAAACAATGTGTGCAAGATGAGGCTATTCAGCATTGCAGACCTGGATCAGGCAAGTCAGACACGCAGTGGTGGAGTGGTGAAGGGACCTGAGCCCAGGAGAGAAAAATCTGTTCTATTTCACAAACACCTTGAGGGGGAAAAGCTTGACCACAAAAGAGGCTCTGTGCTTGGGTCTATTTCAGTTAAGAGTTCTAGCCGGGACAGATCCACCGAGAGCTCTACTGAGATGGAAAAAGAGAGGGGAGCTTTATTTGGTTAACAACTTCCACAAATCAGCATGAGGGAAGATTGTGTGTAATTTGGCTCTGTTTGTTTTGCACTGGGATATCAAATATGTTAGGAATTACTTCATCACACATCTGAGGACCAATGAAAAACAGACTGGTAAGAGAATATTGGGGGGTACATACAGTATTTCAATCTGGGTAAAACCAAATGTCGCTTTCTGAATGGAGGACTGCAGCAATGCATAGACCAAAAATTTCTGTGAAATGTTATGGTAGCAAAAAGATGGCTTTCATTAACACCAGTCATTATCTTCTGGCCAAACAGTTTACAGTAACTTAACGCAGGGCAGTGGTTTCTACCCTCAAAATACTTTTCAGTAGATGAATTTAAATGCAGTACTTCACCACCTGTTACTACATGGCTGGGACCGTTTTCACCTTGGTAAAATATGGCCCTGGTAGGGCTGGGTGATAAACTGAAATAAAACCAAAACCACATTCAGGAGGTAAAACCAACGTAATCCTGCTCATGTCGTTTTTTTCGGTTTTTGCCTCTCCGTGTTTTGTGTATACTAGTGCATGCCCGTAGAAAGCAAGTATCCCTGTCTGAAACAGGAAGCTCAATAAGGCTTTACAGGCCCAAACATAGGCTGTGTTGGAAAGTGGAATACAGAGGTGTAGCCTGTATGTAGGCAATCACACATGTTAGACTTTGACAAATATGAAAGGAACTGAAGTGAGATTTGATTGTGATTATTTGATTGTGTGAATATTAATTACAGAATAATTGAAAATGAATGGGACATCCAATATTAGCCACTGTTTAAGAACCCTTGCTTATTTTTTTGTCAGATCAGTTATTTGTGTGATCTTTTATGAGTTATATTCATAAATGTTGTATGTTGTACTTTGGGGAATGGGAGTTGTTCAGTCACCATTATAATTTAGTTTATATGTGTAGTTTATAGTCTGTTGTCAATAAAGTCATGCAGTACTACAGTATAACAGGACAGACACATTCACAAATATTTGAGACCCATTGTAGTGCATCCTTTTATATTTTAGTAATATCATAAATACAAAACACCGAACATTATTATTATTATTTTGTATTTGTATCTTGTATACTTTATTGATCACCAGAGGGAAATTCAGGGCATCCACATACAGCCCTGATCCCTTCACCAGTCACACACACACACACACACACGCACACCACATACACAAGCACGCACACACACACACCCGTTTGGCTGCAAGTTTTGTATCATTGTTGCCTATTTGTAAATATTTAAATAAAATTGATTTGTTTTGTTATTTGGACATTTTTGCGCCTTGTTGTGGTTTAATCAAAGCATGTGTCCGCATGTAATATGCAGGTGATCTGGTCATTCTGCTCCACAATGAAGCGGCAGTCGGGACTTTCGTGTACCACTGACCAGGCAGGCTGAGCGTGCCTCCCCCCGAACGTTTGTAGAGCGCATGGTGGGACACCGGTGTTGACCGATTAATGGGAGTCTCGGCTGCTGCTTTCCCAGGCAGCGGGTCCCAGCAGCTCCCCCCCACCCCTCACCCACCCCCCGGGCACCTCGTGTTCTCTATGGCAAATATATTTATGGTATATATTTTGACTGAGTGGCTCCATACTCATGGATGCACAGGTCCCTGGCAGCGCCCCCCCCCCCCCCCGCGCTCTCTATGGCAAATTTATCCATGGTATATATTTTGACTGAGTGGCTCCATACTCATGGATGCAAACCCTGGTAACCTCAGCAGCAAAGTGCTTCTAAAATCTTTGTTTGCAAAGCGCTGTGGTGACTGACAGGTCATGATGCTGTGTTATCCAGTGAGCATGGTCGTGATGCCACTATTGTCCAATCAGCATGGCCGTGATGCAGCGTATTCTCCAATGAGCACGGAGTCAATCCGAAACCCCACCCACACTTCTTGAAGCCACGGGGTGAAGACATAGCACGGTGACACAGCGGTGGCTAAACTTTTATTGATAAAAATTACATACTTTGACCGAGCAACTCCATATACGGGGATGCACACCCTCGTAGCTTCAGCAAAGCACGTTTAAAATCTTAGGTCTGTGTGACCAATGGTTTGAGAGATATCTGAGGAACACACACACACACAGACATACAGACACACAAACAGACAGAGATGTCAGAGATTTTATAGCTAGATGTATATGAGAGGGTTCATGTCCTGTCCCTATAAAGTGTCTCCTGCATGTACTAGAACAGCTGAACTTTAGGGGTTAATCAGAGGCACTCTAAATGGTGGCAGGTGTGTGCTGACTCCCATTTAACATGAGTTTGAATGTGATTGGTTAATTCTGGACACAGCCACATTCCTAGTTATAACAGGGTGTGCATATTTATGCAACCGGGTTATTGTAAGTTTTTTATTTTTTATTTTTCCCCTTAAAAGATTTCAGGTTGTTTTTCAATTGGGCTGTACAGGTTACAGGTCACATTAATGGTGGGAAAAGTTTTGAAATAATTTATCTTGGTCTCATTTTTTTTACATCACAAAACCCTGGCATTTGAACAGGGGTGTGTAGACTTTTTTATATCCACTGTATGTGGTGACAACATAATCATGGGTAGGTAAAGGTCTCCCCCAACGCAACTAACAAGCTAATTAGCCATAGGGGGGAGCCACATGCCCCTCAAGATGTGTAAATATCAGACCTCTGCACTGGACAATATTTAATTTGGTTACATCTGTGTAAACTGACAATAATCCTGTTCTTTATTATATTATGTTGAACTGTCACAAAAAATAAAAACTATAATATATTATGCTCATTTACTACTGAATCGCCACAATGATATATTCATTGATACCAAACATATTACTTTAAATATTATGCACATAATATTGCTTACTTCCAAACCTCCTCAGTGAACTGTAAGGGAGAAAAAGGCATCAACAGAAAAAAACAAAACAAAACATGAAACCAACATAAAAAGCTCAATTACCTGTGATGCTGATTTAAGGTGCATTGGACTCAGACAGGCCCTGGTGCCACCTTCTGTCATGAGAAATATGGATATAGTATTGATAAAAACCGGAGTGGTGACCTAGAGGTAAAGCATCCGCCCCACAACAGGGAGGCCGGGGTTCAAGTCCCAGCCGGGTCATGCGAAAGACAATATAAAAATATAACTTCCTGCTGTCCAGCTCGGTGCTCAGTAAAAATGGAACAGAGGAGGGAAATGTGGCGGCAGTGGCTCAGGAGGTAGAGCGGGTTGTCTAATAACCAGAGGGATGATGGTTCGAATCCCGCTCTTCCCAGACATCCTGTCATTGTGTCCCTGGGCAAGACACTTGACCCATCTTGCCTCCAGTGTCTATGACTCTGGGTATGAATGTGTATAAATGTTCGGTAGTGGTCGGAGAGCCCATTGGCGCAGATTGGCAGCCACGTCTCTGTCAGTCTGTCCCAGGGCAGCTGTAGCTACAGTAGTAGCTTACCACTACCATTGTAGTAAGAGGTCTGTGGAGTGAATGAATAATGTATCCATTGTTGAGCCTCTTTGAGTGTCTATGAAAAAGCACTATATAAATCTGATGCATTATTATTATTAAGTTTGTGTATCTAGTGTTGTAGCTGAGACACTGTCAGGACCTGGACAAGACCAGAGTTTTCCAAGACCAAGACTACTGTGTATGTAGGGCTTGCTCTCAAGAGACTGGTGTCAGTCTGGTCTTGACTACAAAGCTACTATATGTGTATCTGAGCACTCCAGAATATCATGATTCAATGATAAAACTTGCCAGTGTGTAGGCAGCATTAAAATGGAAGCCAAGTTTGAAGCTCTGTGTGGTCTAAACCAGTGGTCCCCAACCATGTGCCATGGAGGGCCAAAACCCTGCAGGTTTTCTCTTCTACCCAGTCTCTTCAGCAGGTATTTTAATTGATCAGCAATCAGTGGGAAGAGAGTCAGTGAAATCACCTGTTGTAGACAGTGGTTAGAGATCAAACCAGCAGGGTCTTGGCACTCAATGGCACATGATTGGGGACCACAGGTCGAAACTATTAATACATTTGAAAAAGTAAAGAAATTTGGAGGGGAAAGTCTAGTCACACCTTGTCCCAAATATTAGCTACTGTATGCCTTGCTATGTATTACAACTTTGTGCATTTGGATTGCAAAGATTATGTGAGAAGATCACTCAGGGGAGCACCACTGTTGCACCTAAGCCCTTCCAGGTGATACAGGCATGGGATGAAGTCGCAGTGAGTGTATCCTTGTATGCCCTTGTATTCAGAACAACCAACATGCATTTACAAGTTTTTAAAATGCGCTACTTAAATATTTGTTAATAATGAACTCCTGACTTTAGATATGGTTTTTGTAGTTCAATGTCATTGCACTGCCATAAACAAGCAACATAGATTTTGTACCTAGCCACATCCCTTTTAAAACATTCCACAAGCACAAAACATGCACAAGGTCATTTGATATTTAGATACTGAGAACACGCAGTATGTAAATGGGCAATACAGCACCAGAAATGACCAACAACAGCACTGAAAGGTGCAAATTTGCACTTTAGATTGGCCTACTAGGACCCCAAATGTTTCATTCCATCAGAGTAGTGTGGGAAAAAATTACCATATTTTAAATACAGAGAACTTGGCCTTGGGATCATATCTGGATGCATTTGGGGGGTTTTAAAGATAGTGGGAGTCAGGTTAATTGACAGATTTGGTGCCTTTTAATGCAAAAGATATTTCTTTAAGTTTTTTTTTTAAATCCAGGTCAAAAAGAAACCTAAATTTTATTAAAAGAACAGAAAATTCAATAAAAGGCGGCAAAAAAAGAAAAAAAAAAAGATCTGCAATGCTCTCTGGGCCAAAACCGCAGATAAAAATCTAACCGCAGAATGAAGCCAGATTGCTCTAATTCATCGTCTTCCCAAGTACTTTTTTCTCCTTTGGATGGGAGGAGAACGGGACAGAGTGAGAGGCAGAAAACCCCCCGTCCTCCCTCCTTCACACCCACTCCTTTCCTCCTTTCACATTTACTGCTCTTAAATTGTTTGCCCTCTGCTTTTAATGGCCATCTCTAGATCATCAGCTCTTAAAATAAACACAGTGGCTTAGATTACGTTCCCTATCGCTATTTCACTGAAGCAAAGCCTGCACAGAGCACACACTGTGCCTCACTCTCCTCTCCCCTGCCTTTACGTTAATTCTCTCACTGCATGTGCTCCCCTGTATGTTTGGGTTTCTGGAGGAGAGCCTGACATTAAAGCTGAGCAGCAGAAGAATGGAAACTCAAGTGGAGCTCAGAAGCAGGGTGGTCTGAGTCTAATAATACACCAATCAAATGTTACCGCACAAATGGCAAATAACAGAGTAGATCAGCCCTATTGCTGTAGCGAGAGAGGATCACAAAACGAGCTTCTAAGTGTAAATGTAATATTCAGTGCCTTTAAATTGTTTGCAGATTGCTTCCCAGCAACTGGATTCTAATTCATTTTCAAGCTATCGGTTGCAGCTCTCCACTTTTGTGGTGACAGATTGTACCCCGTCAAAGACCAGTGAAGGAGATCAAGTCGGGGCCTGGTTTACCTCCACCCTTGAGCCCCGCACACCCCATTAAAAACAACAATCTAAATCCCAGTTCCAGCAGGGTCATATCAGTACATGTACTCTTTTTGTGCATGCTTGCTTGCAAATTGTGCTTGTTCCTCTTCATATGTACATACAAGGCCCAGAGGCATCAGGTGTGAAGGGGGTTCAGGTGCTGGGTGAATCCAGAGAGGACACTCATATGTTTGGCTGCAGACAGTGTTTGTTGTCACTCTGCCCACTTCTATGGAGCACATGAGCATATGCATGCAAGTGCACACGTTCTATTAGAGCAGAGAAACAAATAACACCTAAAAGCACACTTCACACGCTTCACTCCTATAGACTTGAAAAGAGGCCACCAGGGACGTGGGCTTAATGATTTAACATTAAAAATTACTCAATTTAAATAACAAAAAGGGAAGATCACATGTAGTGTGTCTCCTACTATAAAGATATACAGAGCATGTATACTATAATAGGCCTTTTTGCAAGGGTGACTCAGTAAAGGTAATGTAACAGTTTTAGTACAAAAGTACAGTATAATTCTTTTTTATGTAGAAAAAAATCCTAACATTCTCATGAAATGCATGCCATAAAGAGTAGGACACAGGGGACAATGGGCTATTGAGCTAACAATTTTGTTGATTTAATGGTGCATTCCTTTTCTGTTTCAGATCAGAAACCACCTGGTAAAATGACGTCACATTTTAGTCTACTGTGATCCATAACAACATTTCAGAAAACCAAGATAATTTACTGGTATTTCCAGGAAAATTCAACTGACAGTCACCAACTTGCTGATTTAACCCAACGTATAAAGGACTTTTAACTCTTATTTAAAGTTATTATTTCTTCTCTATATAATTTTCCTTCTCTTTTGTTCACTGTATGAGGTGGGGGAATCTGCCTGCTCTAGTTTGTAAGCTAGCCATTACTAGCCAGAGCAAATAAAAGCAATCCAGTATGTGGGAATTAGCATGTAAAAATACCATCACGACACATTTAGCGATAGAAATTGAGCAGTACTGTGTGTATGACCAACTACTGTAGAAGTAACATACAAAAAAGAAGTGCTAAGATATCGTAAATTTTACACTACTGTTTATGTGTGGTGCATGAGTCCAGCCATCTTGTATCTTCAAAAATTAGTCATGTAAAGGCTTACCCCATTATGAGTGAAAAATCAATATCTCGGCCAGAAGTACTAGCGGTGCACACCCCTAAATGTAACTTATGACATGTAAAAGAACACATGGTTATTGGGGGAGCTGTTTTTTCCCCTCAGTTAAATAGCTTATTGTTTGCTTAGTGCTAACTACTGTGATGGGCAGTGAAGCCCAATTGGTGGCATCGAAATAGGGGCTCAAACTCACAACCTCCCACACCAGGGTCCTCATGAATCCAGGGGCCTCATGTATAAAGGACTGTGAAGCTTTCATACTGAAAGATGGCATATTCATAAAATTTGAAAAGTACATGCGCACAGAAATTTTCAGATGTATAAACCTGTGCGCATGCCCGATTCTCCGCTCCTTTTCTTTATACATCCACCTCACTTTGAAAACCAGCGCATATGCACGCTCTCTTCACTCCACCTCCGTTCCTCCCACTAATGACTATGTAAATGAAGAAAAAATGCCCCTTCTCTTACTCTTCTGTCAAACAATGATCGTCAAGCCTGCAGGAAAGCACAATATAAAAAAATAATAACTTAACGGAGTGTGATGCTGAGGTGTTGATAACGGAGGTGGAGGTCAGAAAAAAATATTTTATTTTGTTCTGACCCTCCGGAATCAACAATAAATGTACTGTAAGTTTACCGAGTGAACTGTGTTACAATGACAATTCATTCATTAATTTTTAAAAATTTCTATCAGCTCATAACAAAATAAGAGAAAGGGAAAGAGAAAAAGACAACATATTTTGGACAGAAAGAGCGTAGGCTGAAGCAACAGCTTCTGTCTACTCCTCAGTTAATGCAGCTGGCTCAGACTGAAATAAAATAAATAAAGTGAAATAAAATGGTCTGACATTAAAGTTGAAGTCTATAGACGGATTACTACTCAATGACAGTGTGACGGGGGGGTGCTGACACACGGGTAAAAAATGCTATTAAAGAAAGCCCTCAGTAATCCGCATAGACAGACGTGATGTTACTAAGTACAATAAGTAAATAAAGTAAATAAACACCACTGGACTTCCGGTTATGGCTGCCACGTAGGACGGACGTGTCTCGCTCTGCTCTGCTCCTGGAGAAAAAAAAATCGGCAAATAACTCTCTCATTTGGGACAGAACGTATCCCAGCATTTGGGCGAGGATATGTCGGCGAAGCCTAAGGCTGGAAAACCAGGAAAAGGAAAAAGCGAGCCGCCGAAACAGTCCAAATTAACGGACTTTCAGGTCTGTGACGCAGCAAACAAAACTCCATATATGGCGGAGGAGGCTGGCAGCGGTGCGATATCTGCGGGGAATGGCGCAGATGTGCTGATGGCTGCCATGAGTTCAATGAGAGCGGACTTTTCCTCTAGATTTAGTAGTAGATTAGTTTATTTGACAGGGACAGTGCAATAAACATAGACAATTAATCAAAGACAATCAATCTGATGTGTTGCACATAGAGTGTATAGCTATTAGCTAATTTGCAACTCTTGTCCCTGGATGGGCTTCAGAAAAAAGAATCAAGATAAAAAATATACACAATAACCACATACATCAATGCAGAAAAATTATAAATACACAATTATAAATATTATAAATATTATAAATACACAAATATAACAGCCTGACTCACATTTAACATAAATATTATAAATATTATAAATACACAAATATAACAGCCTGACTCACATTTAACACATATAACATAACTCACATTTGCCTATTTCAGGCCTTCCTCCCTCCGTCACTCACTATAAACAAACACATTTATTCCTTCCCTTCATTCACTCTCACTTTGCAGACAAATAATTCATACATGAGTACATTCTTGTTTATTTTTCAGCCAGTTTTTAACATTTTTAGTGAATGTTTTAAAGTCCGTTATTATTTTAATTTCATTTGGCATTGTGTTCCAGATGTGACTGCCCTTTATAGAGAAAGCTGTTTGTCCAAATGTGGTTCTGCGGTGGAATATTTTACAGTTATTGTTAACAGAACTCCTGGTGGCTCTGCTGCTGTCCTGTCTTTGGACGAAACCAGCAAGTGGCTCGGGTGCTGATTTATGGAAACATTTGAACGTTAATTTCAGAAGACAGAGGTCAATGAAGCTCTCAAAACTCAATAGGTTGTATTTTTTTAAAACATTACAGTGATGCCACCTAATGGGCTTTTTGTCCAAGATTTTTAGGGTTTGATTATATAATGAACCTATATGTCTTATTGTGGAAGGGGCTGCTTGAGCCCAGACTGTCAAACAGTATGATATATGAGAAAAAACCATAGAATGCATATACAGTGCAGCTGCTTCGTAAGGTATGTAATATCTAATTAATTTAAAGCAGTTCAGATTTTTTTTTTACTGTTTTTGAAATTTTCTTTATATGAAGATTAAATTTGAGTTGAGGATCTAGTACAATGCCAAGGTATTTGAATTCTGTAGCTAAACTGATGTCATGATCATGTATATTAACTTTAAAATGTTGCAGGTTACATTTTTTGATTGAAAAGCACATTGAGACTGTTTTCTGAAGGTTCAGCAATAGATGGTTCTTGAGGAGCCACTCTTGGACATCAACCATACTTGTAGACAGTACATCTGCAGCCTGTGCTGGAGTCTTGGCAGCTGTGTAAATAACTGCATCATCTGCATAAAGTTGGCATGTTGCAGCTGAGCAGTGTAACGGCAAGTCATTAATAAATATGCTGAAAAGTAAAGGACCAAGAATGGACCCTTGTGGGATACCCATGCGGTTGTTTAAAAATGAGGATTTATCCTGGTGAACTTTTACACACTGTTCTCTATTCTGGAGATAAGATGCAAACCATTCTAATGTATTTGGGGAGAAGTTAAAAGATACCATTTTGGATAAAAGCAAACTGTGGTTTACAGTATCGAAAGCCTTTTTGAGATCTAGAAAAACAGCTCCTACCACATTACCCCTGTCCAAGGACTGTTTGACGTTTTCAATAAGGCAACAATTTGCTGTTTCTGTTGAGTATCCTGGTCTAAAACCAAATTGATGTGGATGAAGAAGTTGACTGTCTTGTAAGTAGTCTATCAGCTGTGTAGCTACAACTTTTTCAAGAACCTTAGATAGGACTGGTAAGATAGAGATTGGGCGGTAATTGCATATATCGTCTTTACTGCCTGATTTATGAACTGGTATGACGACAGCTTTTTTCCAGCCAGATGGAAATGTACTAGACCTAATGGAGAGATTAATGAGATGAGTCAGTGGTTTGATTAATATTTTGCTGTGCATTTTGAGAAAGGAGGTGCTCATATTGTAGATATCATTAGTTTTTGAGTTTGACAGTGTTTTAACAATACCAGCAATTAACTTCTCATTTACCTCATCGATGTGAAAAGTATCTGTTGGAAGTATGGAATTTGTGTTGTTGAGCACATTTGGCAGCACAAAAATTTTTGTTAAGTCTTCCACAGAGCCCACAAAGTGTGAATTAAATTCATTTGCCAAAGTAGCCTTGTCACTGACGGTCTTGCCATTGATTCTAAGTTCCTTTACCCCCTTCTGATCGTTTTTTTTATTAGTTAAGTTATTTAAATGCCTCCATAGGGAACTGTTGTTACCCTTTGCATGATCTATCAGTTTATTGTAATAAGATATTTTTGATTTTCGCAGCTCATGTACCACTTTATTTCTTAAACTTTTGTACACAAGGTGATCATTTTGTAGTTTGGAGGTTAGTGATGTTTTCAGTGCATAGTCTCGCCTCTTCATAAGTTTTCTTATTTCATTATTTAACCATGGTAGGCTAATCTTCTGTTGTCTACTTTTAATTTGCTTTGAAAATTTTTCTATAGACTTTGTGATTGTTGCAGTTATAAAATTACAACAATCATCTACTTCACATGTTGACATGAGCTGCTCCCAATTTTGATTCTCTAAGTAATGTTCAAACTCCTCATTTTTTGATTTGGGGATAATAAAATTTGATTTGTCAATATCGACTCCCCCAAAATACTGTAGTCGCTTTTTAGTAAGTTTCCTGACAGCAAGAACCATGTTATGATCTGAGAGACCAGTTACAAGATTATAGGTTCTGGTTATTCGTTCTGGTTTATTAGTAAATACCATGTCAATAAGTGTTCTGGATTGTTTGGTTATCCTGGTGGGTCCTTTGATCATTTGCTGGTAATTAAATTTAGTCATGAGGCTTTTCAGTTTTTGTTTGTCTTTTTTATCAGACCAGTTGATATTAAAGTCACCATGAATTATTGTTTCTCTGTTCTTCTCAAGTTGTTTAACCAGATCACTTAATTCATTATAAAAGGAAGAGTTGTGTGACGGTGGGTTGTACACTACTGCAATGTTGAAATTCATTACCGGAGAGAGACATACATTAACAGCTAAACATTCAAGTGAAGTATTCAAATCAACCAGTTGACATTTATATTTCTCTTTGATGTAAATTAAAACACCTCCTCCCCTCCCTACCTGCCTGTCTTTTCTAAAACACTGGTAGCCCACAATATCGATCATATTAGTGTCTATGTTACTGTGTAGCCAGCTTTCTGAGAGACAAAGGTAGTCCAGATTTGAGTCCAACAGCAACACCGAAATCTCATCTCTTTTGGGGATTATGCTCCGTATGTTTAAATGACCGCCGAGGATCCCCTTTGGTTTAGCCTTGGTGTCCCAAAGAACTCGTGCATGATTAACAGTTTGGAAAAATAAATGTTGTTTTTGCTTTTGTACAGCTCGGTTTTGTGCTAACCCAGTGGTCTGCTGTTTAATAGTGGCAGGTCCAGGGTTAAGGTGAATATCTCCTGCCAGAAGTAGCAGGACTAACAGAACTTTAGAAACTGCCATATTGTGCCATATGGCAGAAACTGCCATATTGTGATTTTTGCTTAACAGCCATGTTTGCCTTAATTTGGAAGTTTTTGCTCAGGGCTTTTAAAGACCACATAGAGTGTAGGGTGAGATGTCCAAGCCCAAATCCATACAGATAAAACTTTTTAACTTCACCTTTGGTTGAGTTTGTCGGAAAATCCTTCTTGTTGCAGGTCCAGACACACAAAGACAAAACGAAGAGGAAGTAGAGAAGTAGAGAAGGCTTATTAGTGGTGCCCAACAGCCCACTTTTTAATCCGGTGGCAGCCATCTTCAGTCTTTCTTGGAAAGAAGGAAAAGGAAAATCTGTGGATAGTAAAATAAATTCTGCTTATATTGCCAGAATCTGATCCGATCGTCCTCGAATCCAGCTGGGCCTCAGCTAGCCAACTAGCCCCTTCCGTTGCTGGTCTCGTTGCTCATAGTCGCCGTAACTGGTCTCCCGTCCCGCTCCTCCAACCGAGTCTCGTCACACACCGCCGCTGCCACCGAGCTCCGCTGAGGTCACGGTAAATCCTCCGCTAGGCACCGCCACCTACCGTCGTCTGCCTGGGTGAAATCTCTGCTGAGCCCCATCAACAAATAGCCGCTTGCCTGGTAGTATCTCCGCTGGGCCTCGCAGCTGGGCTTCGATTCAGGCTGGTGTAAGGTGGAATGACTGGCGCCAGCATTAAGCTAACTAGCGTTAGCTTAGCAATCGCTTCGGGTAGTCTCGTCGCACACCGCCGCTGCAGTCACGGTAAGTCCTCCGCTGGGCACCGCCGCCTACCGCCGTCTGCCTGGGTGAAATCTCTGCTGAGCCCCGTCAAACAAATAGCCGCCTGCCTGGTAGTATCTCCGCTGGGCCTCGCAGCTGGGCTTTGATTCAGGCTGGTGTTAGGTGGAATGGCTGGTGCCAGCATTAAGCTAACTAGCGTTAGCTTAGCAATCGCTTCAGGTAGGGCACATCAGTGAATCACAAGGAAGCGCTGGAATCGCTGGTCAGTTTACTCACAGTGGCCGGATAAAAGCGATCAAAGGGGTAATCCACCGGAGGTATATCCGATCGCTGTAGGTAGTTATTTAGAGACTGGCGCCAGCATTAAGCTAACTAGTGTTAGCTTAGCAATCGCTTCAGGTAGCATTAAGCTAACTAGTGTTAGCTGAGCAATCGCTTCAGGAAGGCGCAGGAAGTCGCTGGAGAAAGGCGATTAAAGGGCAATCCAACGGAGGTGGCAATTCAGCCCGTGCGTGTTCGCCACGAGCGCCGATCGCTGCAGGCCAGCCACTTTTAATGGCAAAATCAGTGACTTTGTCTCAGCACTGAAAAAGTGTGACCATCCCGGTCGCCATCTTGAGAATTTGATGGGATTATGACAGCGTTGGAAGGAATAAGAAAGGAATTGGGTGACTGTGTAGAACGAACGGCGCAGATGGAGCTCCGTCTCGCTAGTGCTGAAGATGACGTCACCCGTCTTCAATTAAAGGTGCGCACTTTGGAAAAAAAAAATAAATCTCTGGAAGATAATATTTTGGATTTGGAATCTCGGTCGAGACAGAATAATTTGAGGCTGGTGGGTCTTCCAGAGGAATCAGAAGGTCGGGACGTATGTTCCTTTCTGGAAAAGTGGATTCCGGAGGTGCTGGGCAGCGAGGAGTTGCAATCAGCAGTGGTTCTGGAAAAAGCACATCGTATTGGCCCACGGAGAGATAAGGGACCGCCGAGGACCTTAATTATGAAGTTTCTTAGCAACAGAGACAGGATGAAGATCTTCAATGCTGCACGTGCTAAAGGAGAGATTAAACACCAGGACCAGCAGGTGCGGTTCTACCCAGATTTGGCCACAGGAATCCAGCAATTGAGGAAGCAGTTTGATCCCGTACGTAAGGAGCTGCGCAACCTTGGGATTCGTCATGGTGTAATCTATCCTGCGAGACTGTTGACCACGTATGAGGGCAGAACCCACATCTTCAAGACCCCAGAGGAGGCGCAGGAGTTCATCAAGAAGATCAAAGAAGAAGAAGAGACTGGTGGGAGCTAAGCATGAACAAAATATAAGGTAGAATAATTAAGCATTTGCACAGGCATCTGACTGACTTGAAGTAAATAGTAAGTTTACAAAATATAGATTGTATTATATATCAAAAAACAAAACAAAAACAAAACAAACAAAAAAAAAACTATGATGTACAAAGTTGTTAAAAATTTTGGAGTTAAGTTGGAAAACTACAGAGGAGAGTTAATGTTATGTCATTAAAAGCAGTAGAGTTAGGGTGATTGGGAGGATGAAGAAGGAGTGGCTTAGGCTGTTCCCCGTGGGTGTGGAACGGTCGATGGCTATATCGGGAGACAGAATTTTTCTTTTGATTTTGGGGGGTTTGCCACAAGTGTGGGAAGGGGAAATTTGTTTGTGTGTAGTTTGTAGGATGAATGTTCAACCACTCATGTTTTTGCTTCTCTGTATGAGCATGTTTACACTGCAAGGTAATCCCAAACTCTCTATTGATCATGGACCAAAGTGTTAATCTTAATTTAACTTCATGGAATTGCAGAGGTCTACAAAATTTAAAAAAAACTTAAACAAGTTATGAATAAAATAAAGGACATGGGTTCAAGAATTGTGTTTTTACAAGAAACTCATCTGATAGAGGAGAATGTTAAAAGAATTAGGAGTAGATGGCAGGGAAGTGTATTCACCTCTTCATTTTCATCCCGAGCCAGGGGAGTTATGACTCTCATACATAAATCAGTTCCTTTTCAAGTGAAAAAGGTAATTGGAGACAAATTTGGAAGATATGTAATCATTCAAGGTTCTTTGCTATTAGAAAATATAAATCTTGTGAACTTATATGGTCCCAATATAGATGATCAGAAGTTCTTTGCTAATTTATTTCTCATCTTATCATCACTTACAGGGCAACATATAATAGCAGGGGATTTTAATTGTGCATTGAATCCAGGTGTGGATAGATCAACAGGACTGGATTGTACGCACATTGGATGTAGGATGACTATTAATCATTTTATGAAAGAATTGAGATTGTTAGATATATGGAGAGAAATGAAACCACAAGTAAAGCCTATTCTTGTTATTCCAGTACCTACAAGACATTCTCACGTATTGATTATTTTTTGATTTCCACAGAATTAAGGTCCAAGATTCAAAACTGCTTTTATGATAACATCGTGATCTCTGATCATGCACCCTGTTGTCTAATATATGTAGATAAAAAATTGACAAAGGAATCAGGTAGATGGCAATTTCAGCATAAATGGCTTCAGGATGAGGAATTTGTCAAGTATATAGAAAAACAGATAGACGAGTTCTTTGACATCAATACTACACAAACATCAGCATGTGTAAAGTGGGAGGCTTTCAAAGCTTTTATTAGGGGACATATTATTAGTTATACAGGATCAAAATCTAAGAAGACTCGAGAGGAGAGAGCTAAATTGGAACATAAAATAAAAAGTCTTCAGGAAAAAGTGTATGCAGGAAGTGACCCAAGGTTGGAGAATGAATTACTGATTTTGAGAGCTGAATACGACAAAAAATCAGCGAATAGAGCTGCCTCGAGTCTTCTAAGATTGAAACAATCTTTTTATGAACAAGGTGAAAAATCAGGAAAATTATTAGCATGGCAGATTAAACAATTGGAAATTAAAACACCAATTACCAGTATTATAAGTAAGGGACAGGTAGTTATAGATCCTTTAGAAATTAATAGAGCCTTTAGAGATTACTATGAAAAATTATATGATACCAAAAATGAACCTGATTTAACAAAACTAAATGGGTTTTTGAACGAACTATCTATACCGTGTATTCCAAATGAAAACAGGGAGATATTGGAGTCTAAAATTAGTCAAGAAGAAGTTGGGCTAGCCATTGATAATATGAAATCAGGAAAAAGTGCAGGACCAGATGGTCTTCCAGTTGACCTTTATAAAAAATTTAAGAATAAATTAATAAAACCTTTTTTGGAAATGGTTTTAGAAGCATTTCAAAATAATAATTTACCATCATACATAAATAATGCCTTAATTATACTGCTGCCAAAACCAGGTAAGCCCTCTAATAAATGTGAAAATATGAGACCAATAAGCCTATTAAACGCCGACCTTAAGATAATCTGTAAAATTTTAGCAAGACGAATACAAGAAATTTTACCAAATATTATTAATCGAGATCAGAATGGCTTTATAAAGGGTAGACAAGGCTTCCATAATGTAAGAAGACTATTTAATATTATCTATTTTAATAAAGAAGCACCGGATACAGCTCTCCTATCATTGGACGCCGAAAAGGCCTTTGATAGAGTTGAATGGCCCTTTCTTTTTGAAGTCCTACAAAGGTTTGGACTTGGAAATAATTTCATAAAATGGGTTCAAATAATATACAATAATGCTACAGCAGAAATCCTAACAAATAACAATATTTCAAAACCAATAAAAATCAATAGAGGATGTCGACAAGGCTGTCCACTCTCACCTTTACTGTTTACTATGGCAATTGAACCTTTAGCGATAGCGATACGTTTACATTCACAAATATATGGAATTAAAGTTGGACCAACAGAACATAAAATCTCCCTGTACGCCGATGATATAATTTTGTTTATGTCGAATCTAAAAAAATCAATTCCAACCTTGTTGAATTTAATAAAGAATTTTGGGGAAATATCAGGATATAAAATAAATAAAACTAAATCTTCAATATTAATGCTAAATGAGACCCAGAGAAATTACCCAGCCCCTGAGGTAAATCAATTCAATGTTGTAAATCAGTTTAAATATTTAGGAATCCAAATTATGCCTAAGCTAGAATCAGTCGCCAGTGTCAACTATGAAGCCTTAATGTCAGATATCAGTGAGTTAACTCAGAGATGGATGTCACTACCAATGTCGATGATCGGGAGAATCAATATACTTAAAAGTAATATTTTACCTAAAATACTTTATTTATTTCAATACATTCCCTTATCACCACCTTTAGATCTATTCTCAAGAATAAAAAAAAAGTTAGTGGAATTTATATGGAACAACAGGAGGGCTAGATTACGTCTGTCTTTATTATATTTACCATTTGATCGTGGAGGTCTGAAATGTCCAAATTTTATGTTGTATTATTGGTCGGCACAACTGAGGTCTATGACATATTATTTTTCATCAAATGATCTCCCTCACTGGACTGAAATGGAATCATACAATTTACCTTTACCTCTTCCCATATTCATATACTCAGATTCGGCAAAAAAATTACAAAAACAAGTTAAAAATCCATTTGTAAAGCATATGATCAAAATATGGTGTGAAGCTAAAAACTATTTAAAAGAACCACAGTTATTGTCACAATTTAGTCCAATATGGGGTAATCAATATTTTAAACCAGGGAGAGCGGACGCTGTATTTAAAGTATGGAATTTAAAAGGGATACAAAAGATTCAGGATTTATATTTGCCATGTGCAGACAACATAATGTCTTTTGAAGAGCTGAGGATCAAATTTAATCTCAATAGAACACATTTTTTTAAATATCTTCAACTTAGAAACTTTATTCGATCAAATCAAAATAAAGCTCTCACTCGACCTATTTATTCATCCTTGGAAAAAATGATGATGAAAGATAGTAAAAGAAAGGGTATTATTTCAGAGTTTTATAACTCATTGACACTATCTTCAAGTGAAAATTCACTGAAAAGATTAAACTACTGGAAAGAAGATCTGCAAATTGAAATTTCAGAGGAACAATGGGAATTGGCTTGTACAGAAGCTCAAACCAAATCAATAAATGCACGCCTTAAATTGATACATTTCAAATGGTTAATGCGGATGTATGTTACACCGGAGGAGTTAAATAGATATAACAAAAATATACCAGATACATGCACAAAATGCATGGAAAGTAAAGGAACCCTATTTCATTGTTTATGGGAATGTAGATTAATAAGAATGTTTTGGGAAGAGGTGAGGGTAACAATTGAAAAAATAATCTCAAAACAAATCATATTGAATCCTAAACTGGTTTTGTTGGGTCTGTACCCAGAAAAGCATAATTTCAATAAAAGTGAAAGAACATTCATAGACCTCAGTTTGCTTAATGCCAAAAAATGTATTGCACTATTATGGAAAAAGACTCATAGACCAGATGTGACTCAGTGGTTAAGACAGATGTTAACAAACCTTCCATTAGAAAGAATAACATATATACTGAAATCAAAGGAAATTGTGTTTGAGAATATATGGAGACCTTTTATTGATTATGTAAAAAATTTAAACATAACTCTTGAAGAAGAAGGTGAATGATGTGTGTGGACCTTGTAAATTCCAAACTGGTGAACATAATATGTATACTTATGTATTGGATTGTCTAGACTAAACAGAGGAGCATTGTTGAAGACTTGATTTTGTTGGTGGTTGTTGGTGTTTTTAGTGCATTTTTTTTTTTTTTTGTAGTACTTTAGTGTTAGTGTTTGATTGTTTGTATCATGTTTGTTAAAAAAAAAAAAAAGGTTCAATAAAGATATTGTGGAAAAAAAAATAAACACCACTGAATACTGAATACCACTCCAATCTTAGAGCTGAATTTATACTAATTAGAAACCAAATCTGTGTCAGAATCCAAATTATGCACAACAGCCAGGAAGAAGCCTTTTCTTTCCAGATTGTAATCTCCAAACAGAGATGTTTTAGACTATGGAAACATCTCATCACGCCGATACAGCTGCAAACGTCACCGCTGCAGCTACCAGGGTTCACCTGCAGGTGAACCCACTTCTCTGCCTCGGCACATATTGCACTGGAGCCGGGACTTGATGAGAGTGCATTTTGCCGAACAGAATTCCTCCCAGGAGTGATGGATTTGTGCACATTGCCTTATGAGTCAACTGAACAGTCTCCTGTAAATTTTATTAACTCTATGTCACATTTACAGAAACGGGATCCAGTTTACAGTGGCACTGGTTTTGGACCATGAGTGAGGCTGGTTATATTTGAGGGAAATTAGTTATTTATTATTCATCGGGGTTTCATCGGGGCTCAATAAGCAGAGTTATGGAGATTTTTTATTTTATTTGACCTTTATTTATACAGGGTAGTTCCACTGAGAGGCAACCTCTCTTTTTCAAGGATGCCTTGTTCACACTCACACAGTTACACATTCACACCTATAAGCTGCACAGTACAACCACAGACTGACCTGTGGCCACTGAGCAGCTCCACTGGAGCAGCTGGGGTTAAGGGCCTTGTTCAAAGGCACCACAGTGGGGTTAAGGAGGGTGGGGCAAACACTGCTATGTCATCTGTCCCAGCCAGATCTGATCCTTCTGGTCCTGGCATTGAACAGCGACCCTCTGCTCACCAGTCCACATCCCTAACCATTAGCCCACCACTGCTCCAAGTGATGGAGCAGTGGTGGCCAAGTAATGGCCCAAGAAAAATCACGTAATATAATAATCATGTTTTTCCACCACTAATTCTTAGACAAATCATTTTAACTGAAGTAGAAATGTTATATTAACACATTCTGTGAGTTTCAGCTGTTTTGTAGTTTAACAAACCCACCTGATAGAGTCAAACAGAATTTTGTGGCGAGCACAGCAGGTGAAAACTTCATGGCTTGGCCCGCAGATTCTCACGTCACGTTTGTTTTTATACATCCCACTGTGTGCGTAAAAATCAGTGTATGCCGTGTTTTTGTGCGTGCGCACCATTTTTACATGAGGCCCTAGCACTCTACTTGTGTCACCAATAGGTTTGACTAGGGCTGTACAATATGACGATATATACAGTATATATCGATGACATGATAAAAAATGTCTACCGTTTCATATGAAACTTTATTGTTTATATCGGGACACATACCCCGTTTCTACTTGTCATCGCCCCGCCTCTCCCCCGCAGTGCGCAAGGTGGAATCCGGTGGTTAGCGCCACAGCAGCTAACAGCAAGCTAATGTTTTGCCACTACTTCTGTGGAGCCGCTACTTCTACGCCAGGAATGTGGGACTTTTTCCCCACCATGCTGCGTCAGAGGGGACAGTCCTTTAACCTTGTTTTAATTGAAGGCAAGTAATGTTAACACCATCTCTCTCTAATTATAAAACGGCAAATGCTAAATGACGATGCTAACTTGTTGTTTATAGGAAACATGTATCATGTATCAGACCATCGTTCTGGTTTAAATCACTGCCGAGTTTCTTAATTTTGACTAAAAAAACATTACTAAAGCTGCAAAAGTGCGTAACAGCAGCCGCATACACACTAAATAAATAATAAATAAATTAACCTCTAACTGTCCCAGTCGCCGTTTGGCGACATAACCCCTAGTGGTCAAGAGTGGTAAAGATTTTTTGTCAATAAAATAGTTCAGATTTCCAAGGCTATAACTTGAAAGCTGCAAGAGACAATGGCTTACTGTCAATTAGAAAGATGTAGAATATGATCCAAAGTTTTAGATAGGAATAAATTTATGCATCAATTTGCATAATGTCACGGCAGCTATAATAATTACATAACTCAGTCAAAAGTGGACTTTGGACATATTTACACATAAAATGGTTTGTTTTTTTGACACCATTGTTTCTTCAGGGGCATTTTGTTATCTTATCTTCAAAGTATATGAACCACAAAATCAGTACAGTGTAAAGAAACAAAGAAATTCGTCTTACTGTTGGCGAAGGGGGGGCTCGCTGGCCGGCGTGATCGCTGCGTTTTCGTCCATCGTGGTTGTTATTTTGCGTTCTGTCGGTCATTTACGCTCTCTACCATATCTACAAAGTCTTGTGATTATCTCACGTAAATTTCCCTTGTATCCCGCGGCTATTTTCCATGTAGGAAGCCACTTATGTGATGGAGCATGACGATGCATGGTGGCCATATTGGTCTTGTGAGCTCAGAGAAGGGAAAAGGAAGAAGAATAATGATGATTTCTTCTTCTTTGGTGTATTCCGTGTCAGCCATGATTCCTCCAATGCGTGCCTGCCACCTTCTGAACCGGCAGATCAGTACAAATCAGTAGAAATCCTCAATACAGCCGGAGACGTCAGTCAGTTGACAGGCGCGGTTGCTACACTGTGCCACTGGGGGCGCGTGACCTGTCCATGAAATATGGCCAGTTCATAGGTTAAAATGTGTTGGAGGAACAAACTGGCTCTTAATGTAACTTGATTTTTAATAATTTTTAATTCGTCAAGTAGTGATAATGAATAAAGTTGAAGTCATCTCAAATGCACATTAAAAAAACAATTTTATAACACTGCAAAATTAAGAGGGAAAAAGTGCATAAAATTAATGACAGATGAATTTGTACAAATGATTTTTTTCAGTAAAATGTAGAAAAAGAGATTGTCCTTTTATTGGTTGTTGTATATAAACTACAGAATTTACTGGAAATGTATATCGTGATATATATTGTGATCGTCAACTAAGATTACTTATATCGTGATATGAAATTCTGGTCATACTGTACAGCCCTAGGTTTGACCCACTTGGTAAGCCAAGTAGGAATGCTTTTATTTACTCTATCAAACTATGTTAATGCCCTGTGATGGACTGGCGATGTGTCTTGGGAGTGCCCTGCCTCTCTCCCAAAGATGCTGCTATAGGCTTCAGCACCCCACCACGACCCGAAAAGGATTAAGCGGTAGAAGATGGATGGATGGAAACTATGTTAATGTATATGTGACCTAAAGATGGTAGTGGCAATAGCAGTGATTACTTCTATCAAAATATCAATATCAGAATTGAATAAATGATTCTATTTGATTTTCTTTGTTGATTTTTGGGTATGACCTAACAGGGTAGGCACTATTTAAGCACTAGCTTATATAGTGCCTTTCGGTTGTTCTTTTATGTGTCATACATAATTTTTATTGGTTTTATTTTATGTTCATTACCAAATAAAATTCACATTCATTCAAGATACAGCAGGGAAAATAAGTATTGAACACGTCAACATTTTTCTCATTAAACATATTTCTGATGGAGCCATTGACCTGAGATCTTCACCAGATATCAGTAACAACCCAAATAATCTATACATGCAAAGAAATCAAGGCAACTGTGTTCACAAGTTATATTTAATAAAGTGAAATGATACAGGGAATAAGTACTGAACATGCTTGGTGAAATTCATTTAATATTTAGTAGAAAAGCCTTGCTCATAATAACGGCTTACAGACACCTCCTGTATGGAGAAACTAGGTGCAGGCATTGCTCAGGAGTGATTTTAGCCCATTCCTCCACACAAACTGTCTTCAAATCTTGAAGGTTCCATGGATGTCTTCTATGAACTCTGATCTTTAGATCATTCCATAGATTTTCAATTGGATTCAAGTCAGGTGACTGACTGGGCCATTCTAACAGCTTTATTTTCCTTCTCTGGAGCCAGTTGAGAGTTTCCTTGGCTGTGTGTTTGGGATCACTGTCTTGATGAAATGTCCACCCTCATCTCATCTTCAGCATCTTGGCAAATGGCAACAGATTCTTATCAAGGATGTCTCTGTACATTTGTCCATTCATCTTTCCTTCAATTACATGAAGTCTCTCTGTACCATATGCTGAAAAACACCCTCACATCATGATACTCCCACTTCCAAACTTCACTGTTGGTGTGGTGTTTTTGGGCTGATGTGCAGTGCCATTCCTACTCCAAACATGGTGTGTGTTGTGGCATCCAAAAAGCTGAATTTTGGTCTCATCTGACCAGACTATATTCTCCCAGTATTTTACTGGCTTGTCCAAATACTGTGCAGTAAATTTCAAGTGAGCTTCAACATGCTTCTTCTTCAGCAATGGAGTCTTGCGAGGTGAGCGGGCATACAGCCCATGCCGGTTGAGTGCATTACTTATTGTTTTCTTTTAAACAGCAGCACCTGCTAACTCCAGGTCTTTTGGGAGCTCTCCACGAGTGGTGTTTTGCTCTTGGATAACGCTTCTGATAATTTTTTTAACTCCTTTCTCAGAAATCTTGTTAATTTATGGTAAAATTATGTTTTTTCCACTTACGAATGATGGCTCTAACAGTGCTCACTGGAACATTCAGTAGTTTAGAAATGTGCCTGTAATCAATGCCATCATTATGTTTTGCAACGATAAGGTTGTGAAGGTCTAGAGAGAGCTCTTTTCTTCTAACCATCATGAATTTTTTGTGGTGTGACAATCTGAAATTCACAGATCTTTTTAAAGGCTATCAGTCAAGAACTTAACCAGCTGAAATTAATTTGCACTGATGGGGGATGGGATGGCTTAATAAATTCTAATGGATTTCAGCTGGTTTCTTGGCTTTCTATGCCTTTTTACACCTCTTTTTCTTCATGTGTTCAATACCTATTCCCTGTGTCATTCCACTTTATTAAATACAGTTAGGCCCAGAAATATTTGGACAGTGACACAATCTTCATGATTTGGGCTCTGCATGCCACCACATTGGATTTGAAATGAAACAACTACAACGAAATTGAAGTGCAGACTTTAAGGTTTAATTCAAGGGGTTGAACAAAAATATATGATTAAACATGTAGGAATTGTAGCTATTTTTATACAAACACTCCTCATTTCAGGGGCTCAAAAGTAATTGGACAAATAAACATAACCCTAAGTAAAATGTTACTTTTCAATATTTTGTTGAGAATCCTTTGCAGGCAATGACTGCCTGAAGTCTGGAACCCATGGACATCACCAAATGCTGGGTTTCCTCCTTTGTGATGCTTTGCCAGGCCTTTACTGCAGCTGTCTTCAGTTGTTGCTTGTTTGTGGGTCTTTCTGCCTTAAGTTTTGTCTTGAGCAAGTGAAATGCATGCTCGATTGGGTTGAGATCTGGTGATTGACTCGGCCATTGCAGAATATTCCACTTCTTTGCTTTAAAAAACTCCTGGGTTGCTTTTGCAGTATGTTTTGGTTCATTGTCCATCTGTACTGTGAAGCGCCATCCAATCAGCTTTGCTGTATCTGGCTGAATCTGAGCAGAAAGTATATCCCTATACACCTCAGAATCCATCCGGCTGCTTCTGTCTTTTGTCATATCATCAATAAACACAAGTGACCCAGTGCCATTGGAAGCCATGCATGCCCATGCCATCACACTGCCTCCACCATGTTTTACAGAAGATGTGGTGTGCTTTGGATCATGAGCTGTTCCAATTCTTCTCCAAACTTTCTTCTTCCCATCATTCTGGTGCAGGTTGATCTTAGTCTCATCTGTCCAAAGAATGCTGTTCCAGAACTGGGCTGGCTTCTCCGGGTGTTTTTTGGCAAAGTCAATTCTGGCCTTTCTAGTTTTGAGGCTGATTCATGGTTTGCACCTTGTGGTGAATCCTTTGTATTTACTCTCATGAAGTCTTCTCTTTATGGTAGACTTAGATACTGATACACCTACTTCCTGGAGAATGTTCTTCACTTGAGTGGATGTTGTGAAGGGATTCTGCGATCATCCACCACTGCTGTCTTCCGTGGACGTCCAGGCCTTTTTGAGTTCCCAAGCTCACCAGTGCACTCTTTTTTCTCAGAATGTACCAAAC
This sequence comes from Pholidichthys leucotaenia, assembly GCA_020510985.1. NCBI lineage: Eukaryota > Metazoa > Chordata > Actinopteri > Cichliformes > Pholidichthyidae > Pholidichthys > Pholidichthys leucotaenia. Next base: position 360,494,769 of record CM035838.1, on the reverse strand, counting down.
TGTTGATTTGGCCACTCTTAACATTTCTGCTATCTCTCTGATGGATTTCTTCTTTTTTTTCAGCCTCAGGATGGTCCGTTTCACCTCCATTGAGAGCTCCTTTGACCGCATGTTGTGTGTTCACAGCAACAGCTTCCAAATGCAAACGCCACACCTGGAATCAACTCCAGACCTTTTAACTGCTTAACTGATGACAGGTTAATGAAGGAAGAGCCCATGCAGCCTTGTTATAATTTTTTTTTTCACAGCCTTTTGAGTCGATTGTCCAATTACTTTTGGTCCCTTGAAAAAGAGGCGGCTACATATTAAAGAGCTGTAATTCCTAAACCTTTGCTCCAATTTGGATGTGAATACTCTCAAATTACAGCTGAGAGTCTGCACTTTAAGCCCATATTGATTATATAATTGTATCCTGAATATGTTTTCGTAAACAGCTAAACTAAGAAAACTTGTGTCACTGTCCAAATATTTCTGGGCCTAACTGTATAACCCGTTTTGTGAACACAGTTGCTTGTTTTGGGGTTTTTTTGTATGTATGGATTACTTAGGTTGTTACTGATATCCAGTGAAAATCTCAGGTCAGTGGCTCCATCGGAAATACAGTGGTGTGAGAAAGTGTTTGCCCCCTTCCTGATTTCTCTTTTTTTTTGTATGTTTGCCACACTTAAATGTTTCAGATCATCAAACAAATTTACATATTAGACAAAGATAACACAAGTAAACACAAAATGCAGTTTTTAAATGAAGGTGTTTATTATTAAGGGGAAAAAATATCCAAACATACATGGCCCTGTGTGAAAAAGTGATTGCCCCCTAAACCTAATAACTGGTTGGGCAACCCTTAACAGCAACAACTGCAATCAAGTGTTTGCAATAACTAGCAATGAGTCTTTTACAGTGCTGTGGAGGAATTTTGGCCCACTCATCTTTGCAGAATTGTTGTAACTCAGCCACATTGGAGGGTTTTCGAGCATGAACCACCTTTTTAAGGTCATGCCACAGCATCTCAATTGGATTCAGGCCAGGACTTTGACTAGGCCACTCTAAAGTCTTCATTTTGTTTTTCTTAAACCATTCAGAGGTGGACTTTCTGGTGTGTTATGGATCATTATCCTGCTGTCGAACCCAAGTGCGCTTCAGCCTGAGGTCACAAACACATGGCCGGACATTCTCCTTCATGATTTTTTGGTAGACAGCAGAATTAATGCTTCCATTTACCACAGCAAGTCTTCCAGGTCCTGAAGCAGCAAAACAGCCCCAGACCATCACACTACCACCACCATATTTTACTGATGGTATGATGTTCCTTTTCTCAAATGCTGTGGTACTTTTACCCCAGATGTAATGGGACACACACCTTCCCAAAAGTTCAACTTGTCTCATCAGTCCACAGAGTATTTTCCCAAAAGTCTTGGGGATCATCAAGATGTTTTCTGGCAAAACTGAGACAAGCCTTTATGTTCGTTTTGCTCAGCAGAGGTTTTTGTCTTGGAACTCTGCCATGCAGGCCATTTTTGCACAGTTTCTTTCGTATGGTGGAGTCATGAACATTGACCTTAACTAAGGCTAGTGAGGCCTGTAGTTCTTTGGATGTTGTTGTGGGGTCTTTTGTGACCTCTTGGATGAGTCGTCGTTGCACTCTTGGGGTAATTTTGGTCAGCCGGCCACTCCTGAGAAGGTTCACCATTGTTCCATATTTTCACCATTTGTGGATAATGGCTCTCACTGTGGTTCACTGGAGTCCCAAAGCTTTAAAAATGGCTTTATAACCTTTTCCAGACTGATAGATCTCAGTTATTTTGTTTCTCATTTGTTCCTGAATTTCTTTGGATCACAGCATGATGTCTAGCTTTTGAAGATCTTTTGGTCTACTTCAGCTTGTCAGGCAGGTCCTATTTAAGTGATTTCTTGACTGAGAACAGGTGTGGCAGTAATCGGGCCTGGGTGTGGCTTGAGAAATTGAACTCAGCTTTGCAAAGATGTGATAAACTACACTTAATTTATGTTTTAACGGGGGGGGGGCAATCACTTATTCAAACAGAGCCATGTAGGTTTGGACTTTTTTACCCTTAATAATAAACACCTTCATTTAAAAACACATTTTGTGTTTACTTGTGTTATCTTTGGCTAATATTTAAACTTGTTTGATGATCTGAAACATTTAAGTTTGACAAACATACAACAAAAAAATGAGAAATCAGGAAGGGGGCACTTTCAGGAAGGGGGCACTTTTTCACATCTCTGTACATTTAATGAGAAAAATGTTGACGTGTTCAATACTTAATTTCCCCGTTGTATATAACCTGACATCTAACATCTGACATCTGCTCACCAGCGCCAATTGTGACCAAGGGGACGGGCAGTTAAGCCTCATCTGGTGGTGTCCGACCGGGGGTTCGAACCCACAACCTCTGGCTCCACAGTCCAGCACTCTACCTGTGTCACCAAGAGGGTCAACCTGACATCGTCCCAATGTCAGAGGTGCATTTAAGCTTTAAGGATGGCCGCCTTCTGACACTAGCAGTATCTGGAGAATGGAACTAATACACCACCAGTAAATCCAGCCACTACCCAGCCACTGTGGGAACACTAGCCAGTGAACTCTTTGTGCTGGTCTCAAACCCAGGTCAGGCATTGGTTTGCTTGCTACCGGATAACCATGAAAACCAGTACTACCTGTCTCATGGGTCAGGCTGTCGGCGACTCAACCGGCAACCCCGCACTTCCGAGGGTATGGAGGGTGAAACTGGGCATCCTGGCAGAACTAAAGACAATATCTGTCACAGGTCTGTGGTGGACCACTCACAGTTACACGTGGACATCCTGGCAGATAAGCACATCTATCGCAAGGTCTGTGGTGGACTTTTGCCAGTCGGTGCCTTGTGACATGCACTACACAAAGAGCAGAGATAAACAAACCTACCATCTGGTCAGTCACTGCAACAGATACTGGAGTTAGTTTGTCTTGACCTGTCCTTGCCACTGATAACACCTCTATCTGCCAAGAATGTGCTGCTAGTCCAGCAAAAGCTAGCGGTACTCAAATACTTTGCAAGCAGTTTCATGAAATGGTCAGTCAGAAAGCAACTCATACCGGCTCAGACATCACCTGGGTTATCAAGGTCAGGAACTCCTGGCAGCAGAAGGCGAAAGACAGAGCTGTGTGGAGGAATCTGATCAGACCTAAATGAAACAGTCATTGTCGCCCCCGACAGACTGCTATGATGTGATGATGATGTATATAACCAGAGTGGTGGATAACTGGTACAGCATCCAGCCCACAGCCAGCAAGTTGTGGGTTCAAGCTCCAGCTGAGTCATACCAAAGACCAAGAAAATGGTACTTTCCACCTTATAGCTTGGTGCTCATCATAACAGAATGGGGAAAAGGAAAGTTGGTTACCCAGCCACTGTGGGAACACTAGCCAGTGAACTCTTTGTGCTGGTCCCAAACCCAGGTAAATGGAGAGGGTTGCATCAGGAAGGGCAACCGGCATAAAATCCTTGCCAGTTCAACAAGTCAAATATGCAGACCCATGATCTGCTGTGGCGACCCCGAAAAAGGGAGCAGTCGAAAGAAGGAGAAAATTTCTATGAAAATATTATCAGGGACTCAATGTCGATAAAGATGGACTCAAATGCAGGCAGTCCTCTAGTTTAACATGATTTATTAACAACAAAATAAATACAGCACGGGGGCTGCAAACATAACGAGAGCCGGCAAGGCTACGAACACTCACAAGATAATGAGAGTACATTCAAAACGTGATGAGGAACCAGAGGGTGAATCCTGATATGTTGCCACGAGGTAATTAACTAACGCAGGACAGCTGAGCATGATTATGAAACTGAAAGTAAAACAGAAAATTATAATGGTAAACAGGAAATGAGAAACTAACAACAGACTAAGCAGAGACATTAACCAGGAAATACTTCAAAATAAGAGCAAACCTAGGAACTAAGAATAAACAAGGAATAATCAGAAACACTACTAAATAAACCAAGGACACAAGAATACTTGGGATGACAAAATGACAATAATAATATGACAAGAAGTCCTAAAATAACAGAGCGTGGACATGGCAGATCATGACAAATATAAAGCATGCACGCAAAATAAATGAAATAATCTTAGTGGTCAAGCTCACATACCCCATGCATCCCCATATCAGGGAACCCTAATCAGTCCCTCCAGGACTTTACAGGATTTTTTTTTCTTTGAGTGTTATGGTAAGTTGCAAGGCTCTCTTTGGGGATTTGCCTGAATCACGCACTGGCCTGTGTCCAGACCGGAGATTCACAGCTTTAAAACTCATTGACAAGATGTAGTAGTGACTTTTACCTCTAAAGATGAATAAAATGTTACAACACTTTTTAAATCACACACTCTTTTCTTTGCTAATGTGTTCTGTATATACTCAATGTAAACACAGAAGTGAGCGTGGTACAGCGCCGCATTTGATTGGTCAGACTGGTGATGTACACGTTTGCACGCTACTCAGGGACAAATTTGATTGGCAGAAGTTGACGACAATTGGCCAAAATTGCGGGAAAGCTGCAGTGATTGGACAAAATTAAAATTATGCAGGACCTGGTGAATTCGTGGGAATTGGTACAATTGCAACATCGCGAAATCCTGGAGGGACTGCCTAATGAGAACATAAAATGGACTGGAAAAATCTAAGTATCCTTCCCCAAAAGTGAAACCCCTCATTTGAGTTAAAGCTTCTATAAAAATCAGAAGTCTAGAAGCTATTGCAGCAACAGCATAAAAATTGGAAAAAACCCAAGTACACCCCCCCTAAAAAAAAAGTAATCCCTCATTAGATTTATCGCCAAATCAAACTTATTCATGTATTGATGGGATAAAGCTTCTGTATAGGTCTGAAGTCAACCCAATCAGAAATATAGAAGCTATACTGGTGACAACAGAAAATGTCGAACACACAGACGGACAGACGAGTCAAAAACATTATCCCCTCCGCAACTTTGATGTGTGGTTTATAATTAACTAATAGTGGGCAACAATATTAGCTGCAAACATGATATAAAAAACTACACAGAGTTCTTACTTATAAGAAACAGATTTATTAAACTTTAGGTCGTGCAACCCCAATTCCGGTAAAGCTGGGACATTATGTAAAACATAAATAAAAACAAAATACAATGATTTAAAAATCCTTTTCAACCTATATTCAATTGAGTACCCTACAAAGACAAGATATTTAATCTTCCAACTGACTCTTTTGGTGCAAACACGCACTCATTTTGAGTTTGATGCCTGCAACACGTTCAAAAAAGGATTTTTCAAACATTGTATTTTGTTTTTATTTATGTTTTACACAATGTCCCAACTTCACTGGAACTGGGGTTGTAGGTATATACAATAATTGACATTGGTTATAACATTGATATTTTATTGGTCGAGTGCCATTCCTTAGCAAAACCATCCAAATGACATTGTCTTTAATTATATTGGTAACACCTTTCTAGACATCAAAATCCCCCATTATATCTCTGTACATGATTTTCTTTCAACTGAATACAAGTAGTTTTATAATAATGCAACAAAACAACAAACGTGATACCTAATGCTATGACATTTTTCATTTTGAGCAGCGGGGCTAGTGATATTCCATACAAAGGGATACGAAAGCCAATGTCAAAGCACAGGTGGTGAAAGCTTCTATGTTTTCCTGCAAGCAAGTCTTTAATATCACAGACTCTCCTGGTTATGTAATTAAATTATATCTTAGCTGCCATCACAAAATTTACTTACAGCTTCTCAGAAGATATCCTCCCTGGACTGACTTAAGCCCAAAAAAATGTATGAATAACATTAGGGGAGAAAAATATTCTAAAATGGAATGAAAGTTTCATGTCTCACTTGATCAATGTCCACAGACAAATGTTTAAGACCTACAGTAGCAGTATATAATCCCAAGAAAATCTAATACATCTGTTTTCTCCAAGGAGGACAAATTACCCAGAATCTAACATAAGCTGCAGCTACCATGCTGTGACGTTGCCGAGGCAGATATATATATGCATCTGCTTATTAATTTGCATGAATGCAGGGGATGCCCTTATAGAGTGAAAGTGATCTGAGTGGATTCCTCTGGCAGAGCTCCGCACATTGGTTGCCCACAAAGACGCAGCTAAACACCATGTGGACACTCGACATGCCAACCAGGCCAGTGGCTGACACTCCTTGGACATCATCCAGAAAAGGTGCACTGAGGAAAACTTCCATTCATCTACCGTTCTCACCCAAATGCAAAAGGTGCAGTACGGCAACAAGGATGACAGTCAAAAGGGAGTGTTATGCATTTTCTCTTTCTGGCCGGTGTTATCGTCATTTTATCTAGATTACTTTAGTACTGAAAAATCAGCTTTACAGTATCAGCTGTAGAGTTGTCATCATTCTTTCCTCTTGGTGTTAAAAGGCCCATAATAACAAAATTTAACAATGCTTCTAGCAAAAAGATGAGTTGCAGAGCTGGCGTGTCACAATTGGAGTGAACATGATTCTATATTGTTACAGAGCCTCCTGCCCAGTGGAGATGTAGTGGCAAGATAAAATACCTTCTTTAAGAGGGGTTGTGATTTTTTTTAAAGTAATTCTGTCAGGATTTTTGGAAAGGCACACTGCTAAGTTTTTCCAAATGCATTTCTTTGAGAACTACAAAGCAAGTGCCCTTCTGTTTAAAATACATCAACTTATGCCAAAAACAGTCTAATCTGGTCACACACTAGACAATTTTCTATCCAAAATTGACAATTTTGACAATTTTTCATGACTTTTTGCTGCCAATTATTTATCAAAATCTTCAATGTGTTCAATGTCAATATGATTATGTTACTACTTCTGATCAAGACAAAGTAGCCCTCATCTTGAAACTTAAATATCCAACATTTTTGACACTTACAATTCCTGCCTTTGGTGAAATGTCTGCAAAGCCACTAAGAGCGAGTAGACCAGGGAGCATCACCAGCCACACGTTGCATACTGATCTTCAGCTTGAACAGTAAAGTGTAAAAGCACCTGCCTCTGCCTTCTCAGCCGTGATTTCACCCAGATTCTTCTCTTTTTTTGTTTTTCACCCCAAAACAGAATGGCGAGTGATGATAGTTGATAGTCCTCAAACTCTTGATCATGCGAGTTTCTGAGAGTGAAATCACACCTACAAATGTCAAATGGTCTGTGGTCTCCCACATTTTAAAAATTGCTTGAAATGTGAAAATCATCTAGTGTGTGGCCAGCCTTCAACTGATAAACAGCACAGAATGCATGGAGGGAAAATAAGTACCTCTGATTTTGGGGTGAACTGCACCGTTAAGAAGGTTTTGTTGGGCTTAAGTCCATACATATTTTTTTTAATTGAAAATGATGCAAAATTATAACATCTATTAAAGTACAACATGATATTGGACATGTTTTCATTATGAATAAATCCAAACAAACAAAACCATTTTTAAATTTCCTTCCTCCCTAATCTCTCCCATATTTTATCACTCACCAGGGAGAGAGATGGAGGAAAAAAAAAATTGTTTTGCTTTCCTGTCTTTAAATGCATAAATTTATTCATCTAAGCTGCCAATAAGAATTCAAATGAGTCTGAAATTATAGACGTGACGCTGTCGAGCACTGACAGTTGACGAGTATAATGAGAATGTTACAGTCCAAAAATTATGCCCGTGAAACCGAGTTGGCCATCCAAATGAAAGGCAAACAGAAGAAAGTGAGAGAATACATCAGGTGCTTTTCTGTTTCCCTTTTTTTTGAACAGGAGCCTGTAGTAGGACAGATCCCTGGCCTGAAGAGTGTCTTCAGAGGAGTTAAAACTCAATGCTTCAAATATCAGGGCATACAAAGAAATATGAGACTGAGATAAGAGAAGGCATAAACATGAAAAAAGTCAGTTTTTTCTGACAAAGTTTCTATGTCTATCATGTGCAAAAAGGGAAACCGAACTTGGATCAAGGATTTAAGTGGAACCTTTCAGCTCTGCGTTTTAACTCTTGAAATTTAAATGTACTTAATGAATATTTATCTAAAACTGGGCTTTGGTGTAGCCGTTTAACTCTTCTTCTCCCCTTAAAGTAACTCTTCTCTTTTTTCTGATAGGCTTCCTCTGAAAATCAGAAGGTTTAAACAGACTGTGGATAAGATAATAAACATTTAGCACAGTTTAATCCTGCGTTTTTGACTCCTGAGGATAACTTGTATATTTACTGACTTCATTATTGGAAACTTTGGCCATGTTTGACATGAACATCTGCCATTCAAACAGCAGAAAGACAAGCGGAGTGGAAGTCCTGCAAGTGTAACCATTAAAACAACTAAAACCAACAGTGTTATAGATATTATTAATGTCAAATCCTTCTATTCTGAGAGCAGCAGAGAGCTTGGATGTGAAGAAGAAGAAAAGAGAAAATACAGCTTCCTTTAGTCTCTCTAACGGCTTGTTCAAAGTGTAAATCCCTCTCTTCATTTCTTTGTCCCCCCCGTCTGAGTGCCGCATTTTGTTGTTCAGTTGCTCAGAGACACTGCGAGTGTATTTATTTATCCATTTCCCCGTTAATTAGAACGTTTGCACTGAGAAACAAGAAAGTAGTCGCATTAGCGCCTAGTTTACACCCACCTTCTCCCAGACTGCCGGCTCTCAGGACGGAGAAGTCTGAGAGAGAGAAGAAAACAAGCGCTGGGGGTTTTAAGTGACGATAGTGGAGAAGAGACACCCAGGTGCACTTGTAGATGCCAGACGGGGAAAAAAGAAAGAAAAACACTTTTCAAATCATGCTGCCAGAATTTCTGAACTCAACGACACCAACTTATTTAAATACATCAGACAGTTAATTACACTGAATAAGGCTGAATATAAAAAAGGGAAACATGGAAAAATGCCAGGAAAGTGAAATTTGCCTGTGAAATAAATACACACGCAAAAAACTGAAAGTAAAAGATGTACAGTTGGGAGATTACCCATACTGTGCTTACCACAAAGAGCAGACCCCCCCCCCCCCGCCAACCACCACCACCACCTCATCGACCCCCATATATTCACTCAGTTATTTCAGAGAACAAAAGCGTGGCACTCGAAGCCATGGGTGGATCCACAAACGGAAGAAAGGAGTCCTGCTCCTGGTCCTGCCTGAATAGGGGCCTTTCACACTTAGAGAGGCCTGTTTACTCTCCCTCAATAATGGCTCTAATTTTCTGATCATTATTGAGTAATTCCATCCAACCCCTATATACCCGATGTTTAACGCTTTCTTCCATGGCGACTTGGCCCCGGGTCTCTGTCCAGAATGATGGGTAAGACACCACGTCCTTCATTTCCTCTCTCAGCTTCATCCTGACTACCCTTTCCTGCTCTGTTTATGGAGACATGAAAAAGCAAAGAGAAAAATTTAGGCGGAATCATTCAGAATAGCTTATGTGCCAGTCTTTTTGTTTTTTTTTAATCGTGCTCTGCTCTGATTGGAGACGAGCTGTGCTTCATCCTCCATTTTGTTTTGGACCTGAATCCACACGAGCACCATCACACCGAGTAACAATATTCGTCCTGCTAAAAAAAGCTGGTGGAAAGTATTTTCCGAAAAAAAAAAACCCCAACAAAAAACAAAAAAGGAACGGGCCTGGTAACGCGATAGCCGTTTCATTCAACGCGGCGACATCTCGCGAAAATAAGACCTAAGTTTAAATGGTTTCTGGCAACCCCGCTGTGAGAAAGCCGCCACAGGAGCGGCGGCAGGGGCGTGAGGGGACGCACAGAGGGGAAGAAGTGTTAAGCGAAAAACAAGGATAAGGGGGGAAAATGTTAAAATGGGAGAGAAAAAGCAAAGGATCAGAAGGAGAGAAGTTGGCAGGGACTGTGTGTCGGTTTGAAAAGCTGGCACCTCCTAAACAGAGCTGCAGCTTTGGGTGCCAAACGCTGCCAACCAGCCCCACTAGCCTGAATATGTGCCCTCCCTCTCCCTTTGTTTTCAGCATGGCATTCTGCATCATCTTTATTCTTCGCTTTTCTTTTTACTTCATATCAGCGCTCACCATCACTAACAGCAGTGACTGACATTTATTAACATTAAATACACAAAGGGGGGAACATATTCATGGAGGATATTTATTCACTTACTTAATATTGGCGCCGTTTTCCAGGAACTAATTTATTCGGCTTATTAATTTAAAATGATTTGGCTTGCTTATTTTTGATTTCTAACTTTTAAAAAACACAAATCGAGATGGGGATCTGTATTTGTGCTCCACTGCCGTTTTTCCGTATGGAAAGTGCTGTCCCAATTACAGGGCAGGTCTCGGTGTGTGAGCTCTGCTCCACTGGACCGCGGGAACAAGGCGCGAGGCGGACTGATCAGAATCTGGCTGCTGGGAAATGGCCCAGAAAAGACGGTCTGCTCTCCTCTCCCTTTCTTTCCTCTCTGCTCCTGTGCTGTCCTCACCTCTCCTCTCGCTCTTTTGCCCGTCGGCTCAGCCAGCTCAGAAGCCAAGCCGCCCCTCCTGCGCGAGGATACGTATGTTTTTAGCGGACAGACAGATTTCAGCCCTGGCGCCTGTACAGAGAGAGGAGAGGACTAGTCAGACCAAAGATAACACAGAGGAAAATAGAGGGGGGAAATGTGCAAATTTTGTGTTTATGTAAAGTGGAGCGCCCTGTTTGTTTTATTGCATTTGTTTAATATATTCATTAATGTGTTTTATGAGGAAATTTAATTTAGAGAAATAAAAAAAAATCATTAAATGAAAAAAATGTGAACTGAGCTAAGACAGCTATTTATTAAGCTAATTACACTAATAATTAAAAACCAGTGTACAGTGAAATTACCAAATAAAGCTTTTCAGTGTTCCCCACACTGAGCACTTTTTGCCTCAAGGATTTTTTCTATTTGCAAAGCTAAAACCTGACCTTCCTTTGAAAATTAGACATAATTCAATCATACACTCAGCCTATTGTGCATCTTTTGCAGTATTACTCACTAAACTGGATAATTACCGTGAACATGAAGCAGGCTGGCCTGAAACCAAGCCCACAGAGCTGCTATAGGAAGGCTGTAAGAGAGACGGTTGATGGAGGTCAGATGGAACGTCACCATCTTTTCACCAGTTCATTTGAGATAATCCATTTACCAGTGATCCCTTCCACTCACCGTATTCCACTCTACTTTCCACTCCATCTACGATGTGAAAGAAACTGGGGAAATTGGGGAATCTAAAAATGGGCCAACGTGCAGCGCCCATAACTCTGCGTCTCCAATGCTGTCCTGTCATGAGAAGGGCTCGCAGATGCTCAGACTTTCTTCAGCACAATATTTTAGGGACAACAGTGTGCAAAGAAGTTTCCGTTCAATGTGTTTCTCACACCAGATGAACGTGGTGCCGATGCTCTCTGTTCCTCCGTCGGGATGGGCTACAGACCGGTGCCAGAACACTGGAGCGCAATTCTGCTCTCAGTCCAGAAATCTCTGCTCTGCACACCCAGCCATGGAAAAATAAGAGACAGAGTAATGCTTTCTTTATTTCTTTTATTCACTGTGTCTCGCTCTTTTCTTCTTCTTCAGCAAATAGCCAACCTAACCTGGGTGTAATATGCTGCTTTTAGTGAACATATTTGGCTTAAAAAAAAAAATCACACTCTGTCCTGTTTGGTTTCTTCTTCATTATATAACCGCATCTGATTACCTCCTTTTCAAAGTCAGGATATTGGGCAGAGCAGATAAGACGCCTTTGACAGATTAGTTCAATGTGAAAGCGTTAAGTCTCAGTCTGTCTCGAAGGCTTTGTTTGTCTCCATTAAAAAAAGATTCTATTGGTCATTTGTAACAGCACAACTAACACTCAAAGACACATTGATGGGTAAATGAACATCTTAGGTCTGTTGTCGCACCATGGCAGCATGAAGATACGCCGTTGTCTGGCACACACAGTTGGCTTTCAGGACCTGGCCCCGGCACCTTCCCTAGTCCGTCTGTCTCTGCCGCAGAGACTTGATGTGGAGGCTGTGCTCTCAGAAACATCTTTTTATCATAACAGCACAAGTAATGAAATCCGTATGGGGTGGCTCGAGGACTAAACGTGACTAATGCTGCCGGACCAGCGCAGCTTCGTCAAAAGAACAAATACGGAATGTTTGGAAAAAAAAAAATGACCTAAGCCGAAGGTTGCAAGGTGAAGGAAGGTCCTGCAGCGCCCAAATGGCAAGCCAGACTTTTGGTTTTCAGCAGACAAGTGATCAAAGATGAGATGAGGTCTGCACTCGCTGCTTCATCTCCCTCACTTCCTCCACATCCCTGAACCATTATTGCCATCATCATCAAATGGAGCAGAATCAGTGAAAAGAAAATGAATCGGCAATTATAACCTACTTCGAGTGTGTGTGTGTGTGTGTGTGTGTGTGAGAGAGAGAGAGAGAGAGAGAGAGAGAAGCCAGGTACTTGTCAAGAAAGAAAATGATCAGGCTCATTTTTTTGTTATTAGTGTGACCATGCTGTGCAGCTGTGGTGCAGATCAGAGTGCATATGCTTTGATCTGACCCTGCTCTCTGCAAGGGCCAAAAGTCTATAATTGGACAAAAGCAGACACCTCGTGTACTGTAGGCAAGCAGAAAGAGAGGAGGGGGTTACTGTGACCGTGTGTGTGTGTGTGTGTGTGTGTGTCAATCACACTGCTGAAGAGCAGGGACCCCCACCACCACCACCACCAGCACCCCACCCCTGCAGCTGGCGACAGTGACATCAGTGGGTGCAAGAGCAGTGAAAACATCACGGCGGGGACAGGCGGGTGGCAGTCCAATCACCAGGCCTGGCAACTGATAGCTTCCGCAAGACACAGACACCCTGGAATGAGGAGCTAAGAATAAACTGTAACGCTGCCACCCCAAAGGTTAGAATGGAGCCACTGTCTGCCTGTCCTCTGCATAACCCCTGCCCATTTTCCTGTCAAATTTATACTTACATATGTGTATCTTCTTCAGTTTGTTTTAGAAAATTTGCCGTTTCTGTGGGTACTGTGGAGAAGCTGAGCAAGATAAAGGGACCGGACCTTGCTTTAAACCAAAATGAAGAATGCTACTTTCAGACATGTTTTAAGGTTGTGTTCAGTAAAGGAAAATTGGCATGCTCATATACGTAAAATGTGTAGCAGAAACAGGGCGACTAGTGAATTCTTTTGTTAAGCGGGGTTGCTGATGGTTGGGGCAAAAAGCCCTTTACACGGCAAAGCACCAGGCTGCGCTGGGAGCTAATCTGAGCTGCAGTATGCCTCTTCCTTTTCCATTGAGGAAAAGGAAGAGGCGCTTGTGGAGGCCTCCACAAACTCAAGCAGAGTTACACACTGAGCTGAAAGGAGCCTAGCATGGGGGACTCTGTCACGGAGGAACGCCGCACCTCCCTGCCAAAGAGAAGAATTAAGGCCGTGTAACTGTACGCGGATCAGACAGAGACACGAGACAATGAGCGTAACTGTGAACACACACATACAGTCACTAAGGAGGGTGTAACTGTGAACCTTTGTTACACCTGATCCTGCCTACAAACAGCACACAGAAACTTTAAAGTAGCAGTAAAGTGAGGGGACAAAACACATAATAAATGTCATTATTGCAGAAATTACACACCTAATGATATCAGAGTTGGACTTCAGCTATTCAATTTAACAGCACCCACTTTAACAGAAAACTACAGTGGAACAGGTGCTACTAATCACATTAATTAAGGCTATGCCTAAAAACAAACACCATTAATGCGATTCGTAACACCTGTGCTTACCTAATATTTTATTTCAAAGTGGCTCCTGTCAAACAAGTCTGATGTGAATATATTAGCTCAAATTGCACTATACAGTGAACACCGTTTACAAAATCAAATGCTGTTCAACACAGATGAGCCAACACTGTTACTTCTTAAAATTCTTACAGGTTTTTTTTAACTGTGACTTGTACATATAGGAGAAAGCTCCTCAGATCCAAATTTGTTGTCAGTATTAAATATAGAATTACATTTTTTTGTTGTTTCTTCTTTACAAAAGTAACTTATTAATTAGTGACTGTTTGCATTGTGGGAATATGTAACATTTTAGCATCATTTTGTAAGAAAAAAAATATTTTGATGATTTTAAATACATATGAACTAAGATTTATCTAAATGACAAGTGTAATTTTTTAAAGTGTAATAACAGTATTTTTAAAACATACAGTGGGGTTTGTAGACACAGTATACCAAAATATTTTCACCACATCTAGCTCTCAGCAGAGAACACGAATGGTAAATATGGAAAAATAAAATGTCGCTCTGCCGGAAATGCAAACGACTCGGCTCGTGTGTGTGCGTGTGTGGTCAGATTAACAACAAACGAGGCAGCCTGGGTGTTTGACGGAGAGCTCCTGTGCGCCTGTGTCCACTTGTGTGTATGCAGCGTGGCGTTAGGGCAGCAGACAGGCTGACGCTCCCGTCGCTCCTAAACTACCTGGGACAGAGCCAGCTGTCACCGCGCTCTCCAGACCATCACGCACGCACATACAAAAGAAGCACACAGACACTGCGACTGACACACACCGATCTCACAACACACATGGATTATGGACACATGACAAACCGTCTCTCACACATGTGCACATGCGTGCACATGCAGATAAACAGGTTTGCAGATGCTTTTGTTTACACGTCAGCGGAAAACAAGCACATTTGGATTTAGACAAATTTGCGCACAAATACTTGAACAAATGTACCAATGCAAACATATCTCTAGGTAAACACAGGTTTTAAGCCTGACTGTCAAATTCTGAGGATCACTTTAAACCAGATTAAAACATTGAGTGGAGAGGTTTCCCCCCCAGGATTATACTGCATAGACTGTCTCTTTAAATGTCAAGACGTAGTTTTTATCTCAGTCCTGACTGAGTTTAACAGAGTCTGGCTTTGGTTCAGTTAGGTACACAGTGGAGGGCAGGGATTAATCTGCAACTCTTATAACAAACCGTGTGTGTCTGTGTGTGATGATGTATGCGTATGAGGGGAAATTCAAAAAAAAAAAAAAAAGGCACATTGGGTGATCTATAGGTATGACATACCTGGCGTCTGGACGAAGTATGCCAGGTACAGATCCAGCTCCTTAACCGCCACCCCGATATGGTGCGGCTGGACACACAGGCCGTGGTTGGAGCACTGGGGCGACTTGACCAGCCGCTCGCCATCCGTACTCTCCAGGGGACTGCCCTTAAACAGGATGACCATGACCAGGTCCAGCCTCCACACCTTGTCGGCTTGGCGGAGGCAGTCGATGCGGCGCATCTTGCCCTTCTGGTCGGGGTTGGACAGCACGCAGCAGGGGGGCTTCTTGCCCGTGATGGAGAGCACAAAGTCCTCGCGGAACTCCGGCCGGATGTCTTTGCGGAGCTTGGCCAGCAGGCGCGAGGCCCACTTCTGTTTGATCTCCGCCTTCTCCCCGAGCAGTTCGTCCTTCACCGCGCGCTCCTCGTCCTTGGACATCCTCTTTTCATGCTTCTTGAAGTACTTGCGCTTGCGGGCCTGCAGGTTGAACCAGGTGTAGGAGAAGGCACGGACATGGGGGAGGAGGGCTTCAATGAAGGGATGAAATTCATCCTGATGGGAGAAAGAGAAAAAAAAGACTGGGTATTAGGAGGCTTAAATAAGGCTTTTAATTTGAAGGAGAGCATGCAACTTCATGGAAAAATAATTTTGACAATTTTCAATAAAAATATGCTTAAGAATGTGAAATGTGAAAATATAAGAAAGAGACAAAACATGTTATTTTTTGGTATAATTAAAATTGCTACAGTTGCATTTTAATATTAAAAGTATTTCAATTTAATAACAGACAAAATGAAGATTCATCTGTTATTTTCTAGATTTTAATTTTCAGATTTAATGCTTACAACCATGCAAGCATGCAGCAACAACAGCGAAAACCATTTTAACTGTAATACAAGAGGCAAAACATCAAGAAAAAAAAGCAAGAAATAAGGCATGCATTCACATCTAAAAACACAGACAAAAAACCAAAAGAGCCAAGTTGTGCTCCCGCTCTCCTACTGTAAAAGCACAAGTTGTTCTGCTGTCCCATAATACCTTTACTACATATCTCTGGGCAACAAAGCCCAGATCTCGCCACAGCGTTCCTGTGCCAGGGTTGCCACACACCGGTCGCTCACCACCGCCAAGCTTTGCCGCCACTAGCCCACTGTTGAAATGTGCTGCTAAGAGATCAGCCATACCATTTCCTGCTTATCTCTCTGCTACCAAGGCAAAGGGAGCTCCAACCCGACTCACATTTCCACAACAAACTGAAAGCATACAGAAATCACCACAGAAAACCACACTGCAAGAGGAAGACAGACGGCCTGGTAGTTACCATTTTGCACTCTCATCATAAATTTGGCACAGTGTTTAAAGTGAAAAAAAATCTCCTGCACCAGTTTTTTCTTTTTTCCTTTTCCTCCCGCGCTCCCCAATGTAAAGCAAGTGCTGCTTTGGCAGGGTGTGGAGAATTAGCAGATGAAAAAAAAAAAAAAAACTCGGGTGGGTGGTGTGGGGTTGTAATTGAAAAAAAATACAGAGTATATTACTGCTTTTTTAAAAAAAAGTGGGTTAAAGTTTAAAAGCAGAACTCAAAGCCAGCAGCACGTTAGACAAAAACAATTTTTTCAAAATAAAATTTTAAAACCAAAAAAGTGCTGTAATATTATGTGATAATAAAGAAGATAAAAAAATGGAAAGTATTAAAGAAAAAAAGTCTTCAACTACAAGAATAGATGCACTTGAAATAAACAGTCCTTTGTGATTTCCAAAAATTAAAAAAAAAATGAACCTTGGAGTAAAAAAAAAAAAAAATCCTTGGCAAAGTGTAATTGGTAGTGTTCTGATCCCTGCCCGGCTCTCACACACACACAAGCGCGCGCACACACACACACACACACACACACACAGATGGGGGGGGGGAGCAGAGCACAGAATAGGGGGGAAAAAATAGAGAGAGCCGAATCAATGTTGGATGAGCGCATACGACCGCTGGCAAAGCCGAGTGCCGCTTCTTTTTTCCCCTTTTCTCTCCAACTCTCTCTCTTTCTCTTTCTCGCTCGCCGTCTCTCGTCCTCTCCGCGTTCTTTTCCTAACCATTGCTTGAGCCTTTGCCAACGCGAGTAGGGCCCACCTATTTGGCAACAAGATGCCTGTAGCCCAGCCAATGCGTTAGCTTCAAGAGCTGAAAGGGAGGGAAAAGAGAAAGCGGAGAGGGGTGGGGAGGGGTGCAGTTTCAGTGAGAGGGAGACGGGGGGGGGGAGCAGGTGGATGAGTAAGAGAGATCGCGCAGCCCTGTCCGACACTGTGCAATCTGCCAAATCGACAAGTTCCACTCTGACACGAAAGGCAAAGTTCAGGGGAGCACGTCTTCTCCTGCACCAATCCCTACAGCCCTGCGCCTGCCTCCATCTTTACGATGGCCGCCATCGCTTTCGCCTCCCTCACCCACCTACCCGCCTCTCCTCTGCCTCTCTCTCTCTCTCTCTCTCTCTCTCTACCCCTTTCTCTGCTTGCATAATGCCACCTTGGCAGAGGATGGCAAAGGGAGAGGACACACAGCTCCAGAATCCCTCCAGACCCCACCACCGGCAGCTGCTCGTGGGTTTACCACAGCAAACAAAGAGGGAGAAACAAACCCGGGCTGCCACGCTCCCCTCACCACAGACACACAAGAAATGAATGACAAGATGATTTAGAGGCACAAATACAGAAATGGTAACAGAATTTTAAAGCGGGGTGGGGGTGGGGGGGGGGGGGCAGAGGAAATGCAAGTCGCCTCAGCTGTTTTTCAAAACGCTGAGGAAGAGTACTAATGTCTCCTGTGAAATCCCAGATCCTGAATTGGCTTTGCACTTCCTCTTGAACCTCAGGAGGTTTTTCGGGGTACAGCATGGGAACAGGAAAGACCGTCATGTAGCCTCACACTGAAGGATGTCATTCAGGGTTGGAGCTCCTCTGGAGAGATATAGGGTGCCGCTATCCCTTTGCTGCTGCAATCCTGTAATTTCCCCATTGTGGAACTAATAAAGGCTTATCTTGTCTTCAAGCTATAGAAAAATATCTGGAGACTAGTCTATGCAAACAGATTCTGTGTGCAAATACGCAACATCTATAGATCAAGGGAATATTTCTTCCTGTAGACTCTGCTGCTGATTGTTTATTCGCAATTAAGGAAGGAAATAGTATTTGTTGAGATACTGGAGACAGATAGGTTTTTATGAGCGTTTTAAAAAACGACTAAAGATGACTGCTGGACCTGATATCCACTGGCTACACTGGAATTCCTCTAAAATTGCTCATCAGGCACCAGATCAGCAGTAGAAAATCAATATTAGCTCATACTGACCTTGTTAATGGATAATGATACAATAAAAAGCTGAAAGACGTTATAAAGCCATTATCAAATCATAGTTTTTTTAATAAAAGGATTTCTCTGATATTGTTTTCTCAGCTAAAATGAGAAAAATAAATTTAAAAAAGGAAAAGATTGATAAAATATTGGTCAGTATCAGACATGAATTTCTCAATCATTTTGCATCCCTGGTCAGCAGAAGAGCTAATTGGTTCCCGAGCTAACAACACACTGGTTTCTTTTTTCTTCCCAAACTTCACTGAATTATGGTAAATTCAAATAAGAAGAATGTGTAGGCAAATATATATAAAACGTAATCGCGCTTAGTCATTTCAGTTGTTTAATGGGGGGGGGGCAAACATTTGCAGCCTTCAGCTTCTAAAACAATGAGAATAATAAAAGGTTTATAACTTTTCTATCAAAATTGTAAAATAATACCTATTCCAATAAGGTGATGAAGTATGACCAATTCCAAAACTGTCACAAATTTTTTCTGGAATATAAAATAATAAAAAATAGATGATGATTATAGTAGCTTAGTTTGTTAGTGTATTTCTATTGCTGTGTAAAACAAAAAAAAATGGCAGTGTTTAATTAGAGAAGCTTATCATTATCCTAAATAGTGGTGAAAATGTTTTGCTTTTTGTACACTAATTTTTGCAAACTCTCGGTACTTCCATTTAAGTTTGAATCATTTGGAATTTGGCCAATAGCAATAATACTAAGATGGTAAAAAAAAAATCCTAGAAACATCCTTTGCAGGAATGCCTTTGACCATAATATTTAATAACATGTTCTCTCCATTCCAGTGTGAAAAGCGCAGAGAGAGAGAGAGAGAGACGCCGTCACGAGAAACGCGCGTGCAAAACAAAAGGCGCACAAGCTGCCAAAGGCGCGCCACCGTCACCTCAGGTGGAGGACGGCGCGCCTCCACGCTCACGCTCACACCGCCTCAAGGTCTGACGCGCGGCTAGAACAAAAGCAGAGTGAAGGCATGACGGTGAGCTACATCCGCACCCGCGAACTCACCACGGCGGCGCGACATAACTGGCATCTCCTTTCACCGCCAGTTAAAGCTTTGCGGGTGACCCTGCCAGAAATGCAAATAGGCCGCCATTCAAGTGTCAGAGGAATTTGACTACGAGGGCCGTTAAAAGTCAGTTTCCTTAGCTATGCTGCTCGCTGAGAAAGTCACATATTTATCTGTTGCTCCCAAGGAAGCGAGCGTCGACGCGGCCGCTTTACCGCAGGCCGATCTGGAGATGGGGACGGGTGGGGGGGGGGGATTAAAGACAACTCTCGGCGGGTGACATACACCCTGCTGTAGCTGTGTGTGCCTGCTGCCACGCTGGGCCTTTATTGTGGACTAATGCTCGTCGTGCTGTGTGGAAATAAAGCCTGTTTTAGGCTATCGGAGCGGCACAAACCCACCGCAGAAGGAGCCCCCGGGTCACCTCACCTGCTTATTGAATTAACGCACGTGACCTCTGCCTCAACAGTAACCGTTAGCTAGCATTTTGCTTTCCTGCCGTCGCTTATTCACAACCTTAAAAATACACATTTAAAGAAAAAAAAAAAAGGTTCACCTTTACACTGGAAGCTGAAGGCGACTTTCAACTGTTTAATCTGTGTGTGTGGCGTCGGAGTTCACGTCGTCCAGGGATGCAGAAACAGGTGACGAGCGCTACCAAATGACTGGAAGTATCCTTCCGCCAGTTGAATAGTCCCAAATCAAAACTAAAGAACCTTGTTAATAAGGCCAAAAGCACTCAGCCAAAACTATTCAAAATGCATCATCTTCCCGTTTTTCTTTTCCTCTGTTATTCACTTAAAACATGAGCGCTTGGAAAAAAGAAAAAAACGAGCGCATTGCTACTCTGCCAGGAATAACGGGAGGAAAAGCTCGACATTCCCGCGAGCGACACATTTATGCTACGCCGTTACTACAAACGCCGACGTCAATTAATACCGACACGGGAGACCCCGACGCACATGCAAATATGCTGATTTTTTTTTAGGGAAAAAAAAATATACCGGTACAGAAGCAAGAGCAGTGCCAGCAAGGCTCCCAATGACCCGAGAGCAGCTCCTCATATGGGAATTCAATCAATATTTAACTGCATTATAGCCTTTTCGTCCAGTTTGGGCTGTATGCATTAACTGGGCTAAAAGAGCGGTCCTTAACAATCTTAAATAATCAAAAGCGTGTAGCAGATTTATTGCATTTTTTTTTTTTTAAACCAAAGACTGGAAACACAACTTAAACCTGCAGCTGGGCACAGTCCATTAAGACAAAAGGAATTATTTTTAAGGCCTTTGCCTTTCCATTCTCAGCACGTCTGACGGAGACTGAGAGGAGTTGGCTGCCAACTTCAGATTAACTCTTTCAGGCAGCAGAGAAAAGACGCTTCACTGCCAGCCAAACAAATCTCATCCATTAACGGGCCTCTTTAAAGCTGCAATGGAATAATCAAAGAAGAGATGCTATTTACGATAAATTACAGGCCTATTCGATTGGGGAAAAAAAAATAGTTTACTTAGCATGAATAAAGCCTGTATAAGGATCCTTACTGTATTGTGTTAAATTCTTTCAGGCTATTTTAGAGCAGAGTAAAAGATCCACAAACAATATTTAAATTCTATCTAATTTGACCTGTTTAATCAGAATAAGGTTTGTCTTTCAGGCACTGTCGGCCCGTGAATTATCAACAAATGAATCCTTTCCTTTAACATGGAATTTCAAAATCTTGCAAAATAACAAACGCGGACTCAGTGGAAAAGGTAACAGGAGGCCTTTCTGTCTGCTTACATGTTTACATATCCTTAAGCAAGAACAGGTGGAATGTATGCATAGCAATTAGAAGTATTGCATTTAGGTTGAAGTCAGGAAACCTCGCTTGACTTTCCAAGAAATGATGGAGGCAAAAGTGAGCTTCCAAGCCATCCTCGAGCCAAATAATCAAGAGTCTGGCACAACGGAATCCCCCTTTTTTTAAATAATAAATCCCTGGCTGGATTTTTTTGTTTAACAAACATTGAAATGTTTCATTTAAACAATATTAAGTTTTTCAATGCCCAGAATATGAGTCTGACTCGTCCACCACAAGCCGCTAAGCAGCAGTTCACCCCAAAATAAAAAAGATGCAAAGTTTTCCTGTTCTAGTCTATCCGCTCTCTTTTGGTCTTGTAGACATATGCACCGTAGGGATGTATGTCTTCAATTATATATATATAAAATGGAATTAAATGAAACTTATGTTGTGAGAGTCAACAGTTTCTCTACCCCAGAAAGAAAGAAAAGCAAAATATCACTTCCTACAACTGTGATTGTAGCAAACGTAATAGATCCTACATTTTGTCTTTTTCCCCAGTGACCAGATACAGAATTTTGACTGATCATGTGCCTAATTTAACTGGCATTTATTTCAAAATATATTTTCAAAGCTAAGCAACATGCACAAAAAAAGTCCAGGATTGATAAATAGCACTGCAGACAGTAGCGATACCATATACAGTACGTTTGATTTTGGGGTGAACTGCCCCTTCCAAACTAACAAATTGAAAGATTGTAGGTGTGTGTGTGTGTGGGGGGGGGGGGGGGGCATCTTTCTGAGCCAGCAGTAGGCCTCTCCATCCTGCTGTACCTGACCTCAGCGAGGCTGCACTGCATCTCATTAGGCCAATTAAGCCAATGGTGCGCACAACCCCAGGGCCTTCCAGCTGCCCGGACCTTCATTAGAGCAGCTCTGTGCTGGCGGGGCCCGCCCGCATCCTCTCCTACCCACCTGAGCGTCCCTGACCCCATACAAACCCTGATGCTGGCTCGCCGTGACCTCGGCTGACAGCAGGCCAGGGCGCAGAGAAGGTGACAGAGGAGAAAGCCGTACAGGAGATTCAATCATTTTACTTTAGCCAGTAAACCTTTAAAGCTCCCGTATTGTGGATTTTCCCAGCGATCAGTTTTAAGCTTTGACTTCTTCAAGGTCACACATATGTGTGGTTTTAGAGACATTTGTTGTTTTACAGCTCACCAAAAAAGCGGTCTGTACAGTTCTGTGTAAAACGGTCAGTTTTCAGCCTGGTCGTTAATATTAATGAGCTAGAGTATTTATCTGTTGGGTAATGGTTTTCTGGGTGGGCCAGTCACAATTAAGCAGACGGTCAGAATGGGCTTGTGTCACTAACTTGGAGAAGTGGAGGCAGGGCTTGTTAGTCTGTGACATCATTAAATAAACAGAATGTGCAATTCGCTCATTTCTTTAAGCGCTCAACAAAGGCAGTGTGTATTTTTTTGTGTGAAATAAGCATTTTAATGTTTTAACTGTATATATATATGTACCAAGGCAGTATTTTATATGGTTAACCCTCCACGAAAACACCATTTTGTACAATACGGGACCTTTAAAAGAAAGCAGCAGGATTACTTTTTAACTCTGTAAACAGAGAAGCCATCCATCCATCCATCTTCTTCTGCTTAATCCTTTTAGGGTCGCGGGGGGGCCGGAGCCTATCCCAGCATCTTTGGGCGAGAATTTACTAAATATGAAGCCAACGTTAAAGGGACAAAAACTGCAATTCCTAGAATGGCCACTTGAGACTAGCGGCAAAAGTGAGTCAATAGCCTCAAACGCTCATGATAAAATGACAAACTTCACAGCAGAAATAAGCAAGTCCAGTTTAATCTTTTGTAGCCAAAGTACAGGCCTCTTTGACCGGCAGGT
Source organism: Pholidichthys leucotaenia (assembly GCA_020510985.1). Classification (NCBI taxonomy): domain Eukaryota; kingdom Metazoa; phylum Chordata; class Actinopteri; order Cichliformes; family Pholidichthyidae; genus Pholidichthys; species Pholidichthys leucotaenia. The sequence goes on along the minus strand of CM035838.1, from coordinate 360,471,646 downwards.
GAGACAACAAATGCAACCGTACCTGTGATAAAATCAAGTCAGTGGTCTGGACTTCTTAATCATGCGTCCAGTGCTGTTGCCATTTCAACAGTATTTACGAAATTATTGAACAAATAATGCGTCATTGTCAAATGTGTCTGTGCTTCAGTTTTGGTGAGGGCATTTTATGCATTTAATACTTAAGCATTAATTACACCTGCATAACATTGATAACCTACTATTTTACTTTCTCTGTACTGTAAATCTGACGCCGACAACAATCAAATGTTAGGCTTCAAAATGCTTGTATAACCATATTTTAAATGTATGTACAATCATATTTATACTCCTTAAAATAGCACAAAGATGCATATCTATCCGGCTGTTACTCTGTATTGTAATCACAACAGGTTTACAGTATACTGACCCTCCACCATTATCACTCACCATAATAATCATTCCTGTTAATCATTAAAAACAGCTGAGGCAGGGTGAGGGCATGAGATTACATTTTCAAAAAGGGGGGGGGGGGGGTCTCTCTGCTATACTGTGGCAAGCAAGTGATGCGTAAACATCCGTGGAGCTCAGCGCCCCTGCGTTGGTTGCACTTATCTGAGTTTACAAACCGGCACGTTACTATGTGTGAAAAATCTGCAAGCAATTTGCGGTGGCTGCGTGCTAACGTGCCCATGGTGGGCTGAGTGTGTGTGGGGGTGGGGGTGGGGGGCAGACGAAGAAGAGGCACGCACGGCACATTCCAGTCCCCACAAAGCTGCTCCGCTTGCCTGGCTGCACTGCACTGATCCGTGCACTTCGAAAACCTCCGAAGCAAGCAGCCCTCGATTTTCCGTCCTAACAGCATCAATGTAGAAAAGTAGAATGTGGAAAGACGAGAAATTACGCAAACACAGACACGCACGCAAAAAAGAGCACAGGGTGTTTGTCTCATCTGTGAACTCTGAACTAGATGACTTGAGGCTGTTTTGGTTTTTTTTTTTAAATTGTCAGTGGAGATTTTATAGAACACTATTCTGCTCCTTGTCGAGGATGTGCAACGCATGTAGGGACGTGCAGATAAAGTTCCTGGACGAAGATGATGAGCAAACAGGAAGGATTGTGGGACATCGCTGATATACTGTATTATGCCTCAACTTAAACACTTACTGCCCGTGGCACCATGAAATAATTTACAAAACCTTCTGGTTACACGACTTGCGCAGTGAACAAAAACACATGCGCGCTCCGAACGCCTCTTCCCTCACTCCCAGCTGCACGTCTAGAAAGAATGTGCTGCTGGATGAAGGAGCCGCCCTGCGTCTCCCTAACACGTGTGTTTGTGAGTGGCTGGCCATGCCGGGACAGGCCGACTCAGCAGCGCAACAGCCACGGCTGAGTGTTTTCTCACTGTGCCAGCCAACGGCACACTGGTGCTCACGCTGCTGCCAGCGACGGTGATACTACCAACCAGACTGAGACGTTCTGCCTTTTTCTGATTGTTTTTGCCTCACTTCTGATTGATTTAAACATTGTAAAAAATAAATAAATCAGCATTTTCTCCCAATTTAACAAAGATCTAAATAGAAAAGCTGCCAAAATTCCTGCTAGACAAACTAAAAAAAAAAAAAACGCAGCCAGCTTCTAGCAACATTTGGCTGGTGGTGAGTGTTAATTTCCTACCCTGGTAAAAACCAGCTCTGTAATCGGTAGACACGTCGTGCCTGGCCTGCAACAAAGAAATGCATTTAGCAAATTCATTCTCTTTGATCCTAGACTCCTATTTCAGTTTGATGGAAGGCGATGCATTTTTGATGAGCAGACCAGAAGTGAGATATCGTATCATTTGAACAGCATATAACCAGCCAGGAGCGGGTATACGCACACAGTCACCTTTGATCCGGACAGAGCGGTTGACGTTCATCACAGAGAATTGCAAGCACGCTGATTTATCAATAGGCTGAATGCAGAGGGGACGTTGCACTGTAACCCCTCTCATGAATAGATCTCTTTTGCGTTTGGAATTAAAATTTCAACATGGCCCAAAATGAAAAGGATCTTCAGGTTCATGTGTTAACTTGCCGCTTAGCAAAGCTGTAGGGCTTTACTCCTGTTTTCAAAGAGACGAGTGTGAAATGCCAGAGTCAGCCTTTCACACACTGCAGGCAGAAGAAAGTAAGCTGGAACAACACGGTTGTGCTTTCAAACCCAAGACGCCGCCGTTTCGTTGCCCGTTTGAAGGGGGGACCCGACTGCAAACGGCAGCGTTCTAACATCAGAAGAGATTTAAAACATCTTCTGGATTGTCTGAAACCTACACCACGAATAATTCCCAACTTTGCCATTTCAGTGTGGAGAAAAATGCTCTTGTAGAGCTGGAGCTCCTCCCTGATCATCTGGGTTAAGGAGAGGGCACAAGCGGCTGATGTCTTTGATATATCTGAATATATGGTCTGAAAGCAACTTCAATCAGTTTTCATTCTGACTGATGAAAAAAAAAACTTCATAGGAGCCACTTTGACATACAATGGTAGATAACCAAAGATGGTACTAGTGGCACCATGTTGGTAACACCTACTGTTTCTGCTGTATGCTCACTGGAAAATATTTTAATAACTATCCTAACTTCCCCCAATCACTCAATGACAAAAAGACGAGACAGTAGAGGGAAATAAAGAGAATGAACTACAATTTTCAAGAAAGTGCCAAATTAAAGGTTCCTCAGAAAATACCTCATTGATGAGCCGCTAAGCTCTAATCACAAGGAGCCATTTTGTACAAAAAAGATGTACTTATTGTGTAGTAGAGGTGATGTGATAACACTGGTACTGACGATAACAGCAACATTATTAAAAAATGATGCATGTCAGTTTTCTGGCTGCTTTTGTACCATCAGTCAAGAATAATTGTTTGTTTTGTACAATTTCCTACAGTTATACATGCTGAACAGCATTTACAACAAACACAAAATTTGACTGATAGGATTATATTTGATTATTATTCATATTTTACATAGATACAGCAATAATATCATTATTGGCACATTATGGCCATGATAATCTATTGCATCTACTGTGTAGCAATTAGATATCCAATTTAAAGCAAAAATTATACAAAATTAAGCTATTTTTGTCAATGTTTTATTATTCATATAAAAACTGTCATGCAGTAATTCTGTAAAAGTCATATTACTCTTGGAATGGACCAAGGCATAATACTGTATGTGCATGGTTAAAAAATAATAAAGGAGCATTGCATAAAAAATATGGCAGCTGACTGGCTTGAACAGACTAGTTAGAGGAGACCTAGATTCATATGTTAGATTAACTTATTTACAGTGCGTGTACACCCTGTAAAAGTCCCATTCACTGAAAAATTGTGTTTTACACTGTAGGTTTTAACCTTCTGAAATGCATTTATTGGTCATATCATAATCAAAAAAAAATTAAAATGCTCACTTTTCTTACAAAAAAAAAAAAAAACCCCACAGCCTTTACATCGATTCTGGCTTTGACCAGCCAGTGTCACTCTTCTAGGTTTTTTCCTGTACATCAAGAAATGGAAAACTCAGCCTGACCCAGCCATAACTGACGATCTGCTATTTTCTATGTGTTTTTCAACCAGCTGTACCCTGGTACGTTCAGGTTTTTGTTGGAAATAAACTAATTTCAATTGTTAATTGGTCCCAAAAAATGCAAATAACTTGCCACTGTTGTGCATAGGTGTCTACAGAACCCATACACAACAACGCCAAATTATTTGCATTTTTTGGACCAATTAACAAGTGAAATTAGTTTCTTTCCAACAAGAACCTGAACATACCAGAGCTCCCCTGGTTGAAAAACCCTCTTCTATAGTCTATTCACATTTACTGGAACCCTTGTTCATTGACAACATTTGACCATATACGTCATTCTTAGACATTATTTTAGTTTATAGTTTATCTTCTGTAACCAACACTCAAGGCAGTTAGCTGAAGCTAGCAACTCATTCACAAATGTTTCTGTGCTTATTGTATTCCAGGGACCGGTCATATCCTATTGACCACTGGAACCATGCATTATTTCATCCATTCTTTAAGACACATTTACATTAGTTGGCTCAGGCTCATTCTGACATAGTGTCATAAGAGAGAGGGTGGACATACAGTAAATACAGTCTCAGGGATTAAAAGAGACATGTACTGAAAGAGCCATTCTGAGAAAGGCTGCAAAAGATGATGCACAATGATGCTGAAAAAATTAAATAATTTAAAGCAGTTTGACTAAAATATGGCAGAAGCATTTCATTAAGACCTGTGGGAGCTGTCAAAATGCGGGAAAAGGGCAGTGAATGGGATCTTTAAAAGAAAAAGTACAAGTTAGATGTGTCACCAACTTGGTATATTATGTTTCCACAGCAGATAAGCTCCAGATAATCTTAATGTTAAATGCACTTCATATATTTTAATAAAGCTAACGTAAAAATGTGTTGTTCTTTTTTTAAATCTATCTACTCAATTTATTCAGAAAAGTAACGTGTACTTTCTGATACAAAATGTGAACACAGCATTTTTTGTGTTACTCTTATGCTCTATACATTAAAGGTACAGTGTGCAAAATTTTGGGAATATCTAAATTCTGAAATTTAATGCAGCATAAAATTTTAACTTTGTTTTCATTATTATATACTCACTTGTTTGTAAAAGTTGTTTCATTTTCTGAACCTTAATATAAGTTTTTTATACACAGGAGCAGTGTCACGAATTGCCCCTCGGGGCAGGGAGGAGAGACCCACGCGCTGAACTGCAGTTTGTGAAATTTATTGGCAAAAATGAAAAAGCCAAACAGTGTACAAACACAAAAATCCAAAAAGTGCACAAAGCAAAACTTACAAGCAACAGAGAGAAGGCAGGATACAAACGAATACAAATGTCTGAACAAGGACAGGGTTCTGACATAAATCCTTCTTCAAGACACCAGCAAAGAGAAAAGAGAAAACTGCCCTTAAATGGGGCCAAAAATAATTAAACACAAATAGTAACTGGTGTAAATCACATGAGCGGGCTGAGGAGAAGATGACAATCAACTGTGGGTCATGAGGAGAGGAGACGGGGCTGACAGCAGGGGCACCACCCACAGCCAGGGAAAAACCTGGAAGTGCCCCTGACCGCTGCAACCCCAGAGAGAGAAAGAAAGAGAAGACAACCAGCAAATACAATGTGGTAACAAATAAAGACAAATAAACCCAAATAGGTAAATAACAAAACTACAGTGAACGTAAACAGGAAAATAAATCATACTTAGAAACAATACAGAATATGTGAAAACAAACCAGAGATAACATAACAGAAGTAGAACTCAAAAATACAACATTATACAAATAAGGGGGAAAAAAAGGCAAAGAGACAGAGCATGGTGGGATCCCCCCACGCTCAGATCGTGACAAGCAGGGTCCTTCTCCATGCAGGAAGCCATCTTGGGCCACACAATATTTCTGGTTTTAATTTTTATGTCAAACTAACTACATAAATGTCTTTTACAAGTTTTCCTACATGCTTTGGAAGAAGGTGATGACAGATTTGATGTGATTTAGTTGTATTTTGAAATCTGATCGCTAGATTGCACTGAATATTACACACTGTCCCTTTAACACCTTTGAAACACAGCAGAAACCCTGAAAATAAAGAGCAGCTGAAAAATCATTCATTGTCACATGGCTTTGATTTAAATTACTGATTTTAACTTAACAACCGCCAGGCCCATGGGTCTGCTCTTTAACAAACCAAGTGGTATACAGGTGAAAGAAGACAAAAAAATATTAAAATGTTAGTATTACTTAAGCTGAGTAATATACAGCGGGGAAAATAAGTAATGAACACGTCAACAGTTTTCTCATTAAACATATTTCTGATGGAGCCACTGACCTGAGATTTTCGCCAGATATCAGTAACAACCTAAGTATTCCATACGTACAAAGAAATCAAAGCAACTGTGTTCACAGAACAAGTTATATTTAACAAAGTGGAACAACACATGATATAAGTATTGAACACATGAAGAAAAAGAGGTGTAAAAAGGCATAGAAAGCCAAGAAACCAGCTGAAATCCATCAGAATTTCAGAAGCCATCCCATCCCCCATCAGTGCAAATTAATTTCAGCTGGTTAAGCCCCAACTGATAGCCTTTAAAAAGGTCTGTGAATATCAGATTGTCACACCACAAAGAACTCATGATGGGTAGAAGCAAAGAGCTCTCTCTAGACCTTTGTAACCTTACTGTTACAAAACATAATGATGACACTGGTTACAGGTGCATTTCTAAACTGCTGAATGTTCCAGTGAGCACTGTTGGAGCAATCATTCAGTAGTGGAAAGAACATCATTTTACCATAAACCAGCCACAACCAGGAGCTCCACAGAGGAGTCAAAAGAATCACCAGAAGAGTTATCCAAGAGCCAAAGACCAATCGTGGAGTGCTCCAGAAAGATCTGGAGTTAGCAGATACTGCTATTTCCAAGAAAACAATAAGTATTGCACTCAACCAACACAGGCTCTATGCCAGCTCACCTCGCAAGACTCCACTGCTGAAGAAAAAGCATGGTGTAGCGCATTTAAAGTTGGCTGCAAAACATTTGGGCAAGCAAATGGTCAGATGAGACCAAAATTTGAATTTTTGGATGCCACAATACACAGCATGTTTGAAGGAGAAATGACACTACACATCAATCCAAAAACACCATGCCAACAGTGAAGTTTGGAAGTGGGAGCATCATGGTATTTACTTATTTATTTATTTATTTATTTACTGATTGATTGATTGATTGATTTGAACATCAAGACAAAAAAAATTAAAAACAAGGAATCAAAACCAAAAAAATAAACATAACAAAAAAATGCCTTGTTCAAAAGGAGTGGGAAGAAGCCATCACTTATATAGTCCCACCCTTTCTCCATACCCAATAAATTATAATATCATTCTAGTCATTATCCATCCCATAATTACATTCATTATACAATACCATAATATATAATGCATCTTATAATTAAATTATGCAATAGAAATAATACAGCAATGATAGTTTATAGTGACAATAATACCAACATCTAACAATAATTGTAATAATAATAAGTAAATACTTCTGGTATGTTTAATGTCATAATCACCATATATACCACAATATACCCCCATATGGCTTACAATACCTTGGTGCAATAAGTAACCATATAATAATAACCATAATAATAGGTAGCCATATGGTAGTTACAATAACAACAATAATAATAATAATACCACCTGGCTTATATAATACTTTAAATAATTCCATCCTAAACAACAATCATAATACTATAATACCGTTGTAATATTCTAGTAATAATGATATCAATAATAATAGTACGCAGCATATATATTCAACAATAACTCAGCATATATATATATATATATATATATATATATATTCAACAGTAACAACAATAACAACTTTTCTTCATTAAAGACACACTGTAATATTACTGTCCTTTATTTTTATATTATTCAAAAATCATTTTTTTATATGTTGATTTAAATATATGGATGTTTGGACATTGCCTGTGTTTCTCCCCCAACTCATTCCACAATTTTACCCCACACACAGATACACAAAAACTTTTCCTAGTAGTGCTTACTAGGTACATTTTAAATTTTGTATTCCCCCGTAAATTCTATTTCCCTTCTTTCTGACTAAAAAGATTTTGTATATTGTGTGGCAAAAATTTTTTACTGACTTTAAACATTAACTGTGCTGTATAATAATCAAGCAGATCCTGTAATTTCAATCATTTTGAATGTAAAAACAATAAATTAGTATGTTCAAGATACCCGACTTTGTGTATAACACGGACTGCCTTTTTTGTATTAGCAATGAATTAGCAATTAAGTGTAATTTTATAATTGTCACCCCAGACCTCTAAACAATAGGTCAAGTATGGAAGTACTAATGAGCAATACAAGATATGAAGCGATTTGTAATCTAGGACTTGCTTAATTTTATTTATAATTGCAATATTTTTTGCCACTTTGTTTTGTATGTATCTGATGTGTGGTTTCCAACTAATTTTACCATCTAGTATTACACCCAAAAATTTGATCTCCTTAATATTTAAAATAATTACATTATCTATATGACTATGTATAATATACATAGTCATATAGATAATGTAATTATTTAATGTAATTGTATATCTTCTTTATTTTTACAATTACCAAATATCATTCCCTTAGTTTTATCCATTCATTCATTCATTTTCTTCCGCTTAATCCTTTTCGGGTTGCGGGGGCGCTGGAGACTATCCCAGCATCTTTGGGCGAGAGGCAGGGTACACCCTGGACAGATCGCCAGTCCATCACAGGGCCAACACAGAGAGACAGACAACCATTCACTCTCACAGTCATACCTAAGGACAATTTAGAATACCCAGTTTTTGATGCCAATTATATTTAGTGATAATTTATTACTATCTGTCATGAATCGCCCCTCGGGGTAGAAAGAAAGACCCACACGCTGGACTGTGAGTTTGTGGTAATTTATTTACGAACATAAAGTGCATAATATAACACAAAAGCCAGTGAGAGATAAACCCGAAGACAAGGAGAAAACGCAGAGCGTAAAACTTTCTTTAGAGAGTTCTGACATTCGTCAAGACTGCTGCGAGGAATACAAAAGGCAGCGGTCTTAAATAAGGCATCAAACAATAGAACACAGGTGTGGGTACCAGAGTGGGCAGGAGAAAACAATGATTAACAATCTGGATCAGCTGGAAGCAATGAGAGAGGAGCGACTGGACTTGACAGCTGACAGGGCGACGCCCACACTGAGCAAAAAAACGGAAACGCCACTTGACAGCTGTCAACCCCAAGAAAGAACACCACAGTAAGAATATAAAGAATAAAACATTACCAAATGCAGACTGATAAATAATTACAAATTAACACAAAAAATGAGTGTAACAAAACTAAAACATAAACAAGAAAATAGAAAACAGTACGAGAATAACAGAACCCAAAAAGCACAAAGTAATACAAATATATAAATGTAGAGAAAAAGCCATGAGACTGAGCGTGGCAGAAACCTCCAGTGCTCAGCTCATAACAGAGCTCCTCTCTCAAGGGGTGGAAACCAGACACCCCAGGGTAACATCCAAAGAAAAAGGAAAGACCCCACCCCCCCAATAGGAACACAACAATAACCCACCCCGGGTGGGTGGGGGGGGCCGGCTAGGAGGGAACAAAAACAAAACCCCACTCAGGACCCACACCAGGCAACTCTCCAACCTCCTAAGCCCCCTGGACTGAGGAGCTGGACAGTTCAGGTGGGCGGCCAAAGTCCCAGACCTGGCAGATGGCATGATGGAAAGAGTCGGGTGGCCTACCAGAGAACGTAGGCCACCCAACCCTACGACACAATCCGTCGGGTGGTCTACCAGAGTTCTTGAGCCACCTGAACAGAAAGGGTGGTCCAGGAGGCGGCTGCCCAACAGGAAGAACTAATTGTGGGCACAATAGAGGAGTCGGGGGAACCAAGATGATGTCAGGTGGAGGAGAGGGAACCACAACAGCATCTGGCAGAGCAGGTGGAACCATGATGGCGTCAGGCAAAGGAGGGGGGACCACGATGCTCTCGGACTGGCCTGTAGCACCCTCGGTGGTCCTGGACTGGGACATTGCAGCACCCACAGTGGCTCTGGGCTGGAGCGCAACTGCACCCTCGGTGGCTCCGGGCTGGAGTGGAGCTGCACCCACGGTGGGCCCGGACTGGGCCATAGCTCCACCCCCAATGGGCCCGGACTGGACCATAGCTGCATCCACAGTGGGCCCGAGGCTGGAGTAAAACGCCCACAGTGGGCCCACACTGGAGCGCAGCACCCAAGTTAGTTTTAAGCTGGGACACAGCACCCACGACGGCTCCCGACTGGGACACAGCACCCACGGAGACCTGGACTGAGGAGGAGCTGCACCTACGGAAGTCCCAGGCTGGGACGGAGCACCTGCGATGACCTCAGCCAACGGGGAAGAGGCAACCTCGGAGGTCCCGGGCTGGGACAGAGCACCCGCGAAGACGTCATCCGGAGGGGGAGCAGCACCCATGGAGGTCTCAGGCTGGAACGGAGCACCCGGGACAACTTCAGCAGGAGGAGCTGACCTATGGGGACCTCGGGCAGCGAGGTGGGACCCACGGAGGCTTCTGGCAGAGCTGGACGATCCTCGATGACCCTGGGGAAAAGCTCAGGCAAGAGAGGCAAAGAAACAGGGTCAGGGTCACCGGTGGCAGTGGAGCCCGGCGAGGTGAGCTCAGGTGCAGCTGACAGCTGCACTTGGTTTTCCCCACCAAGAGCCCGACAAGATCTCTGCAAAACTGAAACAATGAAAACAAAGGAGAGCACTTGCCTGAGCTCGAGCTCCACTGCTGTCCAGGACTCCGTCGATCCAGGTGATGATTCCTCGGGCCTGGCGCTCTGGCGGTCCAACTCCGGCTCTGCTGCGGCGGCCCCTGCAGCAGGCATGGTAGTGGATGCAGTCCTGGGATCCCCCAGTGAGGTGACCCACGCCGGTGGCTTGTCCAGTGTGGATTCAGGAGGTCAATTTCCTGCCGGCGCTGGATTCTGCTTAGCTGAGGCCCGGGGATGCTCCTTTGTCAGGGCAGATGTCAGCTTGGTCTCAGCATTCTCCCTCCGTCCAGAGCGTGGCTGTGGGGATGGAACCAGGTCCTCCAGGACCACAGGCTCCTCCAACATCCAGCGGCACAATCCTGGGGCCGGTGGACACTCAGGGAGAGTAGGAGGAGACACGGAGAGGGCAGGTGAGAAATTGATGGCTGCAGCAGGCGGTGAGGGCTCAGGGGACTACAAAAACTGAGCCTCACCAACGGGAATCAGGCAAGGCACATAATCATAAAATGTTGAAAAATAAAAAGACACTTGTCTCTTTTCCCGGAGTACAATGTTTCCTGCTGCAGATGGTCTGAAGTCACCCCTCTCCGTGGCTACGGTGGACATGGGCTCCTCAGTGGATCGTGGAGGAGCCGCCCCTGCCAACACAGAGACGGGCGGAGCCAGAAAGGACACAGCGGGCCTCTCAGCAGTGGGAGGAATTACCAAGGGGAAGCAGGGAATGGCAGCTGTGGAGAGGGAGGAAGCTGACGATACAGCCGGAGAAGAAAAGCGAAGAGAGCACACTGCTGTGGAAGTCTTCTGCCTCGGTGAAGGAGAAACTGCCTGAGAGGTGGAGGTGTTCCTCCGGCTAGATTTCTCTGGATGGTGGCGTTCTGGCTGGAGCAGGTGGAGCGGAAGCGGGAACAGGCTGATGAAGCACCAATACTACAGAGGCCCGGGAGCACCTCCCCTTCGGCGTGGGCCCAGGTCTCTTCGAGGAATTCCTCACCATCCCACTGTTCTCTCGTTGCAGCTCCGCCACCAGAGAAATCCTCTCCACCCCCTCAGCATGCTTCCGAACCTGAGGGCACTGGTGAGCAGCTGCCTCCGTGAGGCCCAGGTACCATAACGCATCTCTCGGGGTAGGGCCGATGCGCGCTGTGGAGATTAGCCCATCCATCTCCATGAGGGCTCTGCAGCACTCCCATCCCAGGCTCATTGGGTAACTGCGCTCACCTGCAGAGTTCAACATGCTTTGCTCCAGAGAAACAGGTGAGTGGGAAAAAAAACAAACAAAAATGGCCAAAAATCCATAAACTCACAGCAGCTGGGTCTCTTACTGGCGGCAGTCTTCTGTCATAAATCACTCCTCGGGGTAGAGAGAAAGACCCACACACTGGACTGTGAGTTTGTGGTAATTTATTACGAACATAAAGTGCATAACATAACACAAAAGCCAGAGAGAGATAAACCCAAAGACAAGGAGAAAACGCAGAGCGTAAAACTTTCTTTAGAGAGTTCTGACATTCGACAAGACTGCCACGAGGAATACAAAAGGCAGCAGTCTTGAATAAGGCATCAAACTGTAGAACATAGGTGTGGGTACCAGAGCGGGCAGGAGAAAACAATGATTAACAATCTGGATCAGCTGGAAGCAATGAGAGAGGAGCGACTGGATTTGACAGCTGACAGGGCGACGCCCACACTGAGCACAAAACCGGAAATACCACTTGACAGCTGTCACCCCCGAGAAAGAACACCACAGTAAGAATATAAAGAAAAAAACATCACCAAATGCAGACTGATAAAAAATTACAAATTAATACAAAAAATGAGCGTAACTAAACTAAATAAAACATAAACAAGAAAATACAAAACAGTACGAGAATAACAGAACCCAAAAAGCACAAAATAATACAAATATATACTGTAAATGTAGAGAAAAAGCCATGAGACTGAGCGTGGCGGAAATCTCTAGCACTCAGCTCATGACACTATCCATCCATTTTTTAAGCTTATTTAATAAATCCCTGATCCTACCGAGTGGGGTCCGATCGGACCCCACACATATATTCTTATGCACAACACGGACATATTATCGATCACAGCTATCATGCTTTCTGACTTTGTTTGTCATCATCTGTGAATCACAAAAAATAAATCTGATTTAAAATACAGTTTTCTTCTGTACTGTCAGTTCAGATTTTTCAGGTCCGATTGGACCCCAGGGAAAAATATGATGTTAATGATATTAAATGTATGAATTTTGTGTTATATTTCAGTGAATGATGGCTCAACAAGGTAGACTTTGGTCAGAGAAAGAAGGAAGACCTATCTTTAGTGCCACCATGTCGCGAACTAGGTTCACCACCATTTTTTCAACCAGTGTGCCCTGGTGCGTTCAGGTTTTTGAGGGAAATTATCTAATTTCACTTCTTAATTGGTACAAGAAATGCAAATACTTTGCCATTGTTGTGCATGTGTTCAGAACACATGCACAACAATGGCAAAGTATTTGCCATTGTTGTGCATGTGCATTGTTGTGCATTGTTGTGCAAAGTATTTGCCATATTTCACTGTTGATGTCATGCTGTCCACTTTTTTACTTTTTAAATTTCTATCAACATACAGTCCTACCCCGCCCCCCCTCATTTTTACATTTCCTGTTTTGTGTACACATCTCATATCCATGTAATTCAAAATTTACATCTTTTTCTTCATTAATCCATGTTTCAGTTATTGCTATAATCCTAAATGGGGTCTTAAATTGATTTAAAACTCCTTAATACTATCAAAGTCGGCATAGAGACTCCTACTATTAATATGTATCATTGTCAACGTCTGGTCCGAGTTCATAATTCCATTTAATTGTTGTTCATCATAATAAGTACACTTATTGTTAATATGTAAGTATTTATTATCTGGGTCAATATCACCTAAAATATCTTGCGGTTGCTGTTCAGTATTTACAAAGGTTTCAGCTTCAATTTGACCTAATATACTTCCATTATTAAATGAGGAAGGATGATTGGTTGAAGTGCTGATCCTAAGTTGTGTCAACAATGTACACCAAAAAGAAAAAAAGGGGGAAAAAAAAACAAGAAAAAAAACCACAAAAATTACTACTCATAATCTAACTGCACTGTCACTCGTACATACAGTGGGGCAAAAAAGTATTTAGTCAGCCACTAATTGTGCAAGTTCTCCCACTTAAAAGATGAGAGAGGTCTCCAATTTTCATCATAGGTATATCTCAACTATGAGAGACAAAATGAGAAAAAAAAAATCCAGAAAATCACATTGAAGGATTTTTAATGAATTAATTGGTAAATTCCTCGGTAAAATAAGTATTTGGTCAATAACAAAAGTTCATCTCAATACTTTGTTATATACTCTTTGTCGGCAATGACAGAGGTCAAACATTTTCTGTAAGTCTTCACAAGGTTTTCACACACTGTTGCTGGTATTTTGGCCCATTCCTCCATGCAGATCTCCTCTAGAGCAGTGATGTTTTGGGGCTGTCGCTGGGCAACACGGACTTTCAACTCCCTCCAAAGATTTTCTATGGGGTTGAGATCTGGAGACTGGCTAGGCCACTCCAGGACCTTGAAATGCTTCTTACGAAGCCACTCCTTCATTGCCCGGGCGGTGTGTTTGGGATCATTGTCATGCTGAAAGACCCAGCCACGTTTCATCTTCAATGCCCTTGCTGATGGAAGGAGGTTTTCACTCAAAATCTCACGATACATGGCCCCATTCATTCTTTCCTTTACACGGATCAGTCGTCCTGGTCCCTTTGCAGAAAAACAGCCCCAAAGCATGATGTTTCCACCCCCATGCTTCACAGTAGGTGTGGTGTTCTTTGGATGCAACTCAGCATTCTTTCTCCTCCAAACACGACAAGTTGAGTTTTTACCAAAAAGTTCTATTTTGGTTTCATCTGACCATATAACATTCTCCCAATCCTCTTCTGGATCATCCAAATGCTCTCTAGCAAACTTCAGACGGGCCTGGACATGTACTGGCTTAAGCAGGGGGACACGTCTGGCACTGCAGGATTTGAGTCCCTGGCGGCGTAGTGTGTAACTGATGGTAGCCTTTGTTACTTTGGTCCCAGCTCTCTGCAGGTCATTCACTATGTCCCCCCGTGTGGTTCTGGGATTTTTGCTCACCATTCTCGTGATCATTTTGACCCCACGGGGTGAGATCTTGCGTGGAGCCCCAGATCGAGGGAGATTATCAGTGGTCTTGTATGTCTTCCATTTTCTAATAATTGCTCCCACAGTTGATTTCTTCACACCAAGCTGCTTACCTATTGCAGATTCAGTCTTCCCAGCCTGGTGCAGGTCTACAATTTTGTTTCTGGTGTCCTTTGACAGCTCTTTGGTCTTGGCCATAGTGAAGTTTTGAGTCTGACTGTTTGAGGTTGTGGACAGGTGTCTTTTATACTGATAACGAGTTCAAACAGGTGCCATTAATACAGGTAACGAGTGGAGGACAGAGGAGCCTCTTAAAGAAGTTGTTACAGGTCTGTGAGAGCCAGAAATCTTGCTTGTTTGTAGGTGACCAAATACTTATTTTACCAAGGAATTTACCAATTAATTCGTTAAAAATCCTTTAATGTGATTTTCTGGATTTTTTTTCTCATTTTGTCTCTCGTAGTTGAGGTATACAGTACCTATGATGAAAATTGGAGACCTCTCTCATCTTTTAAGTGGGAGAACTTGCACAATTGGTGGCTGACTAAATACTTTTTTGCCCCACTGTAAGAGCTAAGGTTTAAATTTGTCTAATTACCCCATATCTCTAATCATTATTACTTTAGTTTCTTCTGGAGTGCCAAGCAGTTTTATCCACACCTTACAGTTCTTTGTCCATGTTGATTGTATTTTTCCCTGTTTTCTGAGAGCACCGGCTTGACTAGCTATTTCAGAGTTCTTTTTTGTTAAATGTTCGTTTACATAGACAGCCGCTCCTCTCAGTTTTCTTGCTTGTCACAGAAGATCAGTTTTTGCTTTTCTGTTGACAAATCGGATGATAATCGCTAGTTTTCCTTTACTGCCTTTTCTAGGTAACGTGTGGCAAGCCGAAATAGTCTTATTGTCCACAACAATGTTTTTAGAGTTGAAAAAAAGTTAACACCTGCTACTCAAAAGTGTGTGATTCTCCCAAAGTCTCATCCTCCCCATCCCGGTTATCAACTCCAGCTATCACACATGCATAGGACCGTTGTCTGGTGTTAAGACAACGGTCTGGTGTTTCTGATATCTGGTGAAAATCAGGTCATTGGCTCCATCAGAAATATGTTTCATGTGAAAAATGTTAACGTATTCAATACTTACTTTCTCCACTGTAAATTAATAGCAGTGCAGTTTGAACAGGATGACATTGTTTGCATTAAGAGTGTATTGTTGGTAAATGAATGTATAAACGTGTTGAAACAAGTATGAAAAAAGCACACTCATGGTTTTTCCACAGCCAGTATGTGAACCTTTTTTAATTCACATAGCTTGAAAGTAAACAGTACAACAATTAAATAAAATAGCATTGCATAAATGCTTTTCTAGGTTTCTTTTCTTAATATTTAATAAGAAGATAATATGCAATTATGGAGGGAAATAGCCACAATGTAATTTCAGGAGAGATGTTATGTATGAAAACTCCTAACGAATAAATCAGAATCTGTTCACAAACTTCTTGTCAAGTAAAGGAACTGAAGTCATTTGGAAAAGTAATCCAATACTTTTCACTACTAAACCACAGTTACTTTTAGGATTTAATGAGAACCCCTTCCCCCCTCCCCATGTAGTTGGCCCCTTCATCACAAACAATGAAGAGGCCAACTACAGAAATGAGGTGAGCAAACTGGTCCAGTGGTCTAGACCAATGTTTCTCAAAGTGCGGCCCCCGTGCCAATGGCGGCCCGCGAAAACATTTCTGGCGGCCCGCGGCCAATCTGTTAACGTCTTAACCAATATATGATCTGAACTAATTGCTTTAGAAAAATTCCGATACACATCTACGTTTAGTGGTCTTTGGCGCCATCTGTAGGCACAAGCCGTAATTACATGTGTTGTCGACCTTGCGATCACTTCATTGCAGCAGCTAGTCCAATTGTATTATGGGAGATGGAACGTTCAGCGCACAGTGCAGAAGTGTTGGTTGGCAACGGTTTCGGAGCACCATTTTGAGTCAGAAGAAGAATAAGAAATAAATATTCGTGCTTGTGGAAGTTGAAGTGTGGAAATAAAGATGGATCAGCGAGAGAAAGAGGCAGAGATGGAGACCGCTCACTCGAGGAAACCGAGAACTGTCAGCGAGGAAAAAAAGCAGTTTCAGGGAAAATGGACTTTGGACTACTTCGTTGAACCTCACGGGTCAGATAAAGTTGTATGCCTCATCTGCAGACAGGTAATCGCAGTGCGAAAAGACTTTAACATCAGGCGCCATTACGAAACAAAACACAAAAATTATGAAAAATTCAGTGGCAAGGATCGCACCACAAAGATGGAACAACTTAAAAGGGGCTACACAGCACAACAGTCAGTCTTCACGCAATTTTCAAAAACCAGCGAAGCAGTAACAGAGGCTAGCTATGTGGTAGCTCATGAAATAGCTAAACGGGGCAAGCCGTTTGGTGACGGAGAATTTGTTCGAGACTGTATGCTAAAAGTGGCAGAGCGTGTATGCCCAGACCAAAAAACAAAGTTCCGTGACGTAAGTTTGTCGAATGACACAGTCACAAGACGAATCGAAGATCTGGCAAATGATTTGAAGGACCAACTGGCGATACGTGTGGAGGGGCTAGAAAAGGGAGCGTTTTCCATCGCACTGGATGAAAGCACGGATATTTCCGACACTGCCCAACTGTTGATTTTCATCCGAACTGTCACTGAGAATTTTGACGTCGGCGAGGAGCTACTGAGTATGGAGAGTATGAAAGACACAACGAAGGGAGTGGATATTTGCGAAGCAGTGTATCGCAGTCTGGACACACACAATGTTAACCTGGCATCCTTGGTCGGTGTCACGACAGACGGAGCACCAGCAATGATTGGGAGTAGGACAGGTGCAGTGTCGCTGCTGGCTGAGAAAGTGGTGAACAGCGGTGGTAAGAAACCAGTCAGCTACCACTGCATAATTCACCAAGAAGCCCTCGCTGCTCAGACGCTAGAAATGAAACACGTCATGGCCGTAGTTGTGAAGACAGTTAATTACCTGAAGTCCAGAGGTCTGAACCATCGCCAATTTAAAACCTTTTTGGCGCAGTCAGAGGCAGATTTTGGAGACGTCATTTACTTCACTGCCGTCCGGTGGCTGAGCAGAGGTGCCACACTGAAACGTTTTTTTAACCTGAGAAAAGAAATTTGCGAGTTCATGCAGGCAAAAGGACAAGACGTGACTGAGTTAACGGACAGCAAATGGCTCTGTGACCTAGCCTTCCTCGCCGACCTGAATAATTGTCTGAGCGATCTCAATCTGAAGCTGCAAGGCCATGGAAAACTCATTTCCACACTTTTTGACAACGTGAAAGCTTTCCAGCGAAAACTCCAACTGCTCCAGGGACAGCTCAGAGAAGGAGATCTCGCTCATTTCCCTGCCTGCAGGGCGCTGGTAGATGACCCAGACACGGACGGGAGTGAAGTTTTGCGTCACCTGCGTTCAGAGAAGAACCATGGCCTCATCGAAAAGCTTCGAGACGAGTTCGACCACCGATTCTCTGACTTCAGGGACCACGAGGGTGATTTCAACCTTTTCCAAAATCCCTTCTCATGTGTGCCCGAGGCAGTGCCTGCAGACATGCAGTTTGAGCTCATCGACCTACAGGAAAGCTCCGAGGCCAGAGCTGCATATCGTGACAAGAGTCTGATCGAGTTCTACAAAGGACTTTCCCCATCCACATTCCCTGCTCTTCGTCAACATGCTGTCAGAATGGCGTCTTTATTCGGAAGCACCTACATCTGTGAAAAGACCTTCTCCACCATGGCCATCAACAAATCCAAGCTGAGATCCAGGATGACAGATGCCCACCTACATGCAGTCCTTCGCATCGCGACGACAGAGATGGAGCCAGACTTCAGAGGACTCGTGGCCAACCAAAAACAGCACCACAAATCACACTGCAGTTAAAAGGTATGTTGACACTAAAATTGTATTTTCATCAGTCCCAATTTCTTACTGTTAATATGACTTTACCCAAACTAATTAAATCTGATAATTAAAAGGATTACAAATGGAATTGAATTTTCAGTCTTTTTTTTTTTTTTTGCCTCCGTCCCTTTGGTGGCCCTCGGTTCAACTTTGGATTCCCAAATTGGCCCTCACCCATCAAAACTTTGAGAACCCCTGGTCTAGACAATAATCTCTTCCTCAATGTGGGAAAAACGAAGGAGACTGTGGTTGACTTTAGGAGAGGACACACACAACATTCCCCTCTGATCATCAATGGAGCAACTGTGGAGAAGGTGAGCAGCACCAAGTTCCTGGGGATGCACATCTCCAAGGACCTCTCCTGGTCTAACAACACATTACTGGCCAAGAAGGCTCAAATTCGCCTCTATTTCCTCCACAAACTGAAGAGAGTACAAGTCCCACCCCCCATCATGTGCTCATTCTACCGCTGCTGTATGCCTTGCACCTTACTGCAACTATTTGCGCAAATGCCATACCTGCTGCTGTTTGTCATTGCAATACTGATCATGCGCAGACCAATCTGTCACGGTCTGCACCCCCGCTACCGCAATGAACTTGTAATCTACCAGTATTACAGTTTACTGTACATAAGATTGGTGTGTTTTTACCTTTATTTGCACTACGGGTAGCATTACTGTACATAGATTGTTGTTTTCCATCCTTATTCCTTCTTGTCTCATGTATTGTGCACACAACTAAGAGAGAGAGAGAAATGGCATCTCTGTTCTACTGTATGCCCTGTACATAGAAGTATTGACAAATAAAAATCTTTGAATCTCTGAATTGAATCAATAATACACCATAGTTGTTTCTTCAGTCCAGCTGTGAACAATAATAACTTCTCAGTAATGTATGTAATAATTTATTCTTTGGTAAGTAGACTCTTTTTAAATGTTGAATTTCTTAGTTTGCTGTATCGGCACAGTTTATTCTGTATCACCTTTTTTACATTGATCAGTGAAGTTATGGTTATATTGAGAATTATTTGAATACTCTGATTTATACAACAGTTAGTTCCAACCGAGCAATTTAATTGGACAACAGGGATTCCAGGCGTTACTATATTTCACGATAATTGCACTCCAACATTTCACTGGATATGTATCACTCCGCTTCAAAGGTGTTCTAGTAACCGTTAATTACTAACAGTAATTTACTGTCAACTCTCAGTGAGAATTGCAATACTGTGTTGGATACCTTAATTTCCACAGTGAGGCAGTGTTTAAAAAGAAATCTTACCTGACCCAGAAGTCCTATCCTTCTGAAAAAATTATATTCAGTTTACAAAGTCTACCCTTGTATAAACACCACCATTAAGCTATTTCACATCTGTTTAAAAAAAAATAGGCAGTGCTAGAGTTGGATTTATTGTCTCAATTAACAAACCTCAATACCTTTGTGGTGATGGACTCTTTGTTTCATCTGAAAATGCCAAGAAAAGCGAGTAAAGTGTGCCGAAGCCAAATCGCTAACATGCTAACTAGCCACCGGCACTGGCAATGTTTTGATCTCGGCCCTTCTGCGGTACTGACTCAACAGGTGACCGGTATGTACAGTATGTTTTATAAACACTGACTTTTGCACTTGACAATATTTAATTTGTGTGTGAAATGGCAATAGACATCTTCATGGTGATTAAGATGTTTAGCAACAGTTACTGGCTACATTTATAAGGGACTATTTTTTTTCTCAGCCTCACCAAATAACTGGTTAAACAGACAAATTATAATATTTTGTCCAGTACTGCTGTCATTTAATAAAATGTGCTTGAAAAACTGTTGTATAAAACCAATATTACACTCGAGGGAGTACGGTATCAATGACCGGCACATAATGTAGGGCATTAGACGTATCGCACCCCGTATCACACCCACAGTTACTATATTCATTGATACCATACTCCCTCTAGTGTAATATTGCTTAAATATAATATCTAAACTGTCACTGAGTACTTTTACAAAAGATCAGGCTTCTGTAATAAATTTCTTAATTTGACAGAAGCCACAAATAGTTTATTAAGGTGTTGTTATGAAGTACAGTACTATATACAGTGCTGTGAAAAAGTTTTTCCCCCCCTTCCTGATTTTTTTTTATATTTTTGCATATTTGTCGCACTTAAATGTTTCGGATCATCAAATGAATTTTAATATTGAACCCAATTAATCAATTAACCCAAGTAAATACAAAATGCAGTTTTTAAATGATGATTTCATTTTTTTTTTCCACAATATCTTTATTGAACCTTTTTTTTTTTTAACAAACATGATACAAACAATCAAACACTAACACTAAAGTACTACAAAAAAAAAAAATGCACTAAAAACACCAACAATCACCAACAAAATCAAGTCTTCAACAATGCTCCTCTGTTTAGTCTAGACAATCCAATACATAAGTATACATATTATGTTCACCAGTTTGGAATTTACAAGGTCCACACACATCATTCACCTTCTTCTTCAAGAGTTATGTTTAAATTTTTTACATAATCAATAAAAGGTCTCCATATATTCTCAAACACAATTTCCTTTGATTTTAGTATATATGTTATTCTTTCTAATGGAAGGTTTGTTAACATCTGTCTTAACCACTGAGTCACATCTGGTCTATGAGTCTTTTTCCATAATAGTGCAATACATTTTTTGGCATTAAGCAAACTGAGGTCTATGAATGTTCTTTCACTTTTATTAAAATTATGCTTTTCTGGGTACAGACCCAACAAAAACAGTTTAGGATTCAATATGATTTGTTTTGAGATTATTTTTTCAATTGTTACCCTCACCTCTTCCCAAAACATTCTTATTAATCTACATTCCCATAAACAATGAAATAGGGTTCCTTTACTTTCCATGCATTTTGTGCATGTATCTGGTATATTTTTGTTATATCTATTTAACTCCTCCGGTGTAACATACATCCGCATTAACCATTTGAAATGTATCAATTTAAGGCGTGCATTTATTGATTTGGTTTGAGCTTCTGTACAAGCCAATTCCCATTGTTCCTCTGAAATTTCAATTTGCAGATCTTCTTTCCAGTAGTTTAATCTTTTCAGTGAATTTTCACTTGAAGATAGTGTCAATGAGTTATAAAACTCTGAAATAATACCCTTTCTTTTACTATCTTTCATCAACATTTTTTCCAAGGATGAATAAATAGGTCAAGTGAGAGCTTTATTTTGATTTGATCGAATAAAGTTTCTAAGTTGAAGATATTTAAAAAAATGTGTTCTATTGAGATTAAATTTGATCCTCAGCTCTTCAAAAGACATTATGTTGTCTGCACATGGCAAATATAAATCCTGAATCTTTTGTATCCCTTTTAAATTCCATACTTTAAATACAGCGTCCGCTCTCCCTGGTTTAAAATATTGATTACCCCATATTGGACTAAATTGTGACAATAACTGTGGTTCTTTTAAATAGTTTTTAGCTTCACACCATATTTTGATCATATGCTTTACAAATGGATTTTTAACTTGTTTTTGTAATTTTTTTGCCGAATCTGAGTATATGAATATGGGAAGAGGTAAAGGTAAATTGTATGATTCCATTTCAGTCCAGTGAGGGAGATCATTTGATGAAAAATAATATGTCATAGACCTCAGTTGTGCCGACCAATAATACAACATAAAATTTGGACATTTCAGACCTCCACGATCAAATGGTAAATATAATAAAGACAAACGTAATCTAGCCCTCCTGTTGTTCCATATAAATTCCACTAACTTTTTTTTTATTCTTGAGAATAGATCTAAAGGTGGTGATAAGGGAATGTATTGAAATAAATAAAGTATTTTAGGTAAAATATTACTTTTAAGTATATTGATTCTCCCGATCATCGACATTGGTAGTGACATCCATCTCTGAGTTAACTCACTGATATCTGACATTAAGGCTTCATAGTTGACACTGGCGACTGATTCTAGCTTAGGCATAATTTGGATTCCTAAATATTTAAACTGATTTACAACATTGAATTGATTTACCTCAGGGGCTGGGTAATTTCTCTGGGTCTCATTTAGCATTAATATTGAAGATTTAGTTTTATTTATTTTATATCCTGATATTTCCCCAAAATTCTTTATTAAATTCAACAAGGTTGGAATTGATTTTTTTAGATTCGACATAAACAAAATTATATCATCGGCGTACAGGGAGATTTTATGTTCTGTTGGTCCAACTTTAATTCCATATATTTGTGAATGTAAACGTATCGCTATCGCTAAAGGTTCAATTGCCATAGTAAACAGTAAAGGTGAAAGTGGACAGCCTTGTCGACATCCTCTATTGATTTTTATTGGTTTTGAAATATTGTTATTTGTTAGGATTTCTGCTGTAGCATTATTGTATATTATTTGAACCCATTTTATGAAATTATTTCCAAGTCCAAACCTTTGTAGGACTTCAAAAAGAAAGGGCCATTCAACTCTATCAAAGGCCTTTTTGGTGTCCAATGATAAGATAAGATAAGATAAGATAAGCCTTTATTAGTCCCACAACGGGGAAATTCCAGGATTGCAACAGCACAGGGATAGCAACACTCAGAGCAACAATCAGAAGGCAAGAAAAAAACAAGCAAGCAAGAGCAGCTAATATACATATGTACGTATTACTATAAAATATATATATATACACACACACACAGACACACAGTGCAGAGCATTGTAGCTGGATGGAATAAATATATGAATATATGAACACACAGTGCAGAGCATTGTAGCTAGATGGAATAAATATGTAAATATATAAACACCCACAGTACGGAGCATTGCAGCTAGGTGGAATAAATATGCAAGTATATAAACACACACAGTGCGGAGCAATGTAGCTAGATGGAATAATATGTAGATATATAAATATATAAACACACCCAGTGCTGAGCATTGTAGCTAGATGGAATAAATATGTAAATATATAAACACACACAGTGCAGAGCATTGTTGCTAGATGGAATGAAACAGCATAACCGTCTACTTAGTTATCCTACATGGTATGATTATGTGCCCATACATATTCTCACCCTCCATAGCGACCGGTAAGTTCCTAGTTGTATGCCGGAGGGGACCATTGTGTAAGTCTATTGCATCTTTTGCATTCAAAAAACTATTAGTTTGTTACTTCTTTTTGCTATCTCTGCGAGCAGCCCTGCTTAGGTTGTACAGTCTGACAGCCGTTGGTAGGAAGGACCTACGAAACCTCTCGGTTGTGCACCTGGGATGATGATAGGAGAGCTGTATCCGGTGCTTCTTTATTAAAATAAATAATATTAAATAGTCTTCTTACATTATGGAAGCCTTGTCTACCCTTTATAAAGCCATTCTGATCTCGATTAATAATATTTGGTAAAATTTCTTGTATTCGTCTTGCTAAAATTTTACAGATTATCTTAAGGTCGGCGTTTAATAGGCTTATTGGTCTCATATTTTCACATTTATTAGAGGGCTTACCTGGTTTTGGCAGCAGTATAATTAAGGCATTATTTATGTATGATGGTAAATTATTATTTTGAAATGCTTCTAAAACCATTTCCAAAAAAGGTTTTATTAATTTATTCTTAAATTTTTTATAAAGGTCAACTGGAAGACCATCTGGTCCTGCACTTTTTCCTGATTTCATATTATCAATGGCTAGCCCAACTTCTTCTTGACTAATTTTAGACTCCAATATCTCCCTGTTTTCATTTGGAATACACGGTATAGATAGTTCGTTCAAAAACCCATTTAGTTTTGTTAAATCAGGTTCATTTTTGGTATCATATAATTTTTCATAGTAATCTCTAAAGGCTCTATTAATTTCTAAAGGATCTATAACTAACTGTCCATTACTTATAATACTGGTAATTGGTGTTTTAATTTCCAATTGTTTAATCTGCCATGCTAATAATTTTCCTGATTTTTCACCTTGTTCATAAAAAGATTGTTTCAATCTTAGAAGACTCGAGGCAGCTCTATTCGCTGATTTTTTGTCGTATTCAGCTCTCAAAATCAGTAATTCATTCTCCAACCTTGGGTCACTTCCTGCATACACTTTTTCCTGAAGATTTTTTATTTTATGTTCCAATTTAGCTCTCTCCTCTCGAGTCTTCTTAGATTTTGATCCTGTATAACTAATAATATGTCCCCTAATAAAAGCTTTGAAAGCCTCCCACTTTACACATGCTGATGTTTGTGTAGTATTGATGTCAAAGAACTCGTCTATCTGTTTTTCTATATACTTGACAAATTCCTCATCCTGAAGCCATTTATGCTGAAATTGCCATCTACCTGATTCCTTTGTCAATTTTTTATCTACATATATTAGACAACAGGGTGCATGATCAGAGATCACGATGTTATCATAAAAGCAGTTTTGAATCTTGGACCTTAATTCTGTGGAAATCAAAAAATAATCAATACGTGAGAATGTCTTGTAGGTACTGGAATAACAAGAATAGGCTTTAACTTGTGGTTTCATTTCTCTCCATATATCTAACAATCTCAATTCTTTCATAAAATGATTAATAGTCATCCTACATCCAATGTGCGTACAATCCAGTCCTGTTGATCTATCCACACCTGGATTCAATGTACAATTAAAATCCCCTGCTATTATATGTTGCCCTGTAAGTGATGATAAGATGAGAAATAAATTAGCAAAGAACTTCTGATCATCTATATTGGGACCATATAAGTTCACAAGATTTATATTTTCTAATAGCAAAGAACCTTGAATGATTACATATCTTCCAAATTTGTCTCCAATTACATTTTTCACTTGAAAAGGAACTGATTTATGTATGAGAGTCATAACTCCCCTGGCTCGGGATGAAAATGAAGAGGTGAATACACTTCCCTGCCATCTACTCCTAATTCTTTTAACATCCTCCTCTATCAGATGAGTTTCTTGTAAAAACACAATTCTTGAACCCATGTCCTTTATTTTATTCATAACTTGTTTAAGTTTTTTTAAATTTTGTAGACCTCTGCAATTCCATGAAGTTAAATTAAGATTAACACTTTGGTCCATGATCAATAGAGAGTTTGGGATTACCTTGCAGTGTAAACATGCTCATACAGAGAAGCAAAAACATGAGTGGTTGAACATTCATCCTACAAACTACACACAAACAAATTTCCCCTTCCCACACTTGTGGCAAACCCCCCAAAATCAAAAGAAAAATTCTGTCTCCCGATATAGCCATCGACCGTTCCACACCCACGGGGAACAGCCTAAGCCACTCCTTCTTCATCCTCCCAATCACCCTAACTCTACTGCTTTTAATGACGTAACATTAACTCTCCTCTGTAGTTTTCCAACTTAACTCCAAAATTTTTAACAACTTTGTACATCATAGTTTGTTTTTTTTTTGGTTTGTTTTGTTTTTGTTTTGTTTTTTTAATATATAATACAATCTATATTTTGTAAACTTACTATTTACTTCAAGTCAGTCAGATGCCTGTGCAAATGCTTAATTATTCTACCTTATATTTTGTTCATGCTTAGCTCCCACCAGTCTCTTCTTCTTCTTTGATCTTCTTGATGAACTCCTGCGCCTCCTCTGGGGTCTTGAAGATGTGGGTTCTGCCCTCATACGTGGTCAGCAGTCTCGCAGGATAGATTACACCATGACGAATCCCAAGGTTGCGCAGCTCCTTACGTACGGGATCAAACTGCTTCCTCAATTGCTGGATTCCTGTGGCCAAATCTGGGTAGAACCGCACCTGCTGGTCCTGGTGTTTAATCTCTCCTTTAGCACGTGCAGCGTTGAAGATCTTCATCCTGTCTCTGTTGCTAAGAAACTTCATAATTAAGGTCCTCGGCAGTCCCTTATCTCTCCGTGGGCCAATACGATGTGCTTTTTCCAGAATCACTGCTGATTGCAACTCCTCGCTGCCCAGCACCTCCGGAATCCACTTTTCCAGAAAGGAACATACGTCCCGACCTTCTGATTCCTCTGGAAGACCCACCAGCCTCAAATTATTCTGTCTCGACCGAGATTCCAAATCCAAAATATTATCTTCCAGAGATTTATTTTTTTTTTCCAAAGTGCGCACCTTTAATTGAAGACGGGTGACGTCATCTTCAGCACTAGCGAGATGGAGCTCCATCTGCGCCGTTCGTTCTACACAGTCACCCAATTCCTTTCTTATTCCTTCCAACGCTGTCATAATCCCATCAAATCTAGAGGAAAAGTCCGCTCTCATTGAACTCATGGCAGCCATCAGCGCATCTGCGCCATTCCCCGCAGAAATCGCACCGTTGCCAGCCTCCTCCGCCATATATGGAGTTTTGTTTGCTGCGTCACAGACCTGAAAGTCCGTTAATTTGGACTGTTTCGGCGGCTCGCTTTTTCCTTTTCCTGGTTTTCCAGCCTTAGGCTTCGCCGACATATCCTCGCCCAAATGCTGGGATACGTTCTGTCCCAAATGAGAGAGTTATTTGCCGATTTTTTTCTCCAGGAGCAGAGCAGAGCGAGACACGTCCGTCCTACGTGGCAGCCATAACCGGAAGCGATGATTTCATTTTTAAGGGGAAAAAAAGCTATCCAATCCTACCTGACTCTATGTGAAAAGGTAACTGTCTCCCCTTGCTACATCATGAATTAACTGTAACCACATTTTTTGGAAAGCTGAATTCAATTTCACTAGCCACACCTGATTACTGTCAGACCTGTTGAATCAAAAAATCACTTGAATAGAATCTGTCTGACAAAGTGAAGTAGGCTAAAAGATCTCACATCATGCCACGATCTAAATAAATTCAAGAACAGATGAGAAACAAAAACCCAGAACAACATCTACAGAACTACAGGCCTCACATGCGTCAGATAAAAGAGAGACTGGGTAAAAATGGCATCCATGGGAGAGTTCCAAGGTGGAAACCACTGCTGACCAAAAAGAACACAAAAGTTCATGTCACACTTGCCAAAAAAAAAAATAAATAAAATTCTGATGATCCCCAAGACTTTTGGGGAAATGTTCTCTGGACTAACGAGACAAAAGCTGAACTTTTTGGAAGGAATGCATCCCATTACATCTGGTGTAAACTAAGACAGCATTTCATAAAAAGAACATCATACCAACAGTCAAACATTGTAGTAGTAGTGTGATGGTCTTGGGCTGCTTTTCTGCTTCAGGACCTGGACAAGTTGCCGTAATTGATGGAACCATGAATTCTGCTCTCTAGCAGAAAATGCTGAAGGAGACTGTCCAGCCAGCAGTTAATGACCTGAATTAAAACAATTCTGCAAAAAAGAGTGGGCCAAAATTCCTCAGCAGTGATGGGAAAGACTCATTGCCAGTTACTGCAAACACCTGATTGCAGTTGTTGCCACCAAGGGTGCCACAACCAGTTATTGGAGGTAATTACTTTCTCATGCAGGACCAGGCAGGTTTGGATAGCTTTTTCCTTTAATAAATGGTATCATCATTTAAAAGCTGTAATGTGTATATACTCGGGTTATCTTTGTCTAATATTAAAATTTGATCTGAAACATGTACAGTAAATGTGACAAATACGCAAAAATATAAGAAATCAGGAATGGGGCAAATAGTTTTTCACAGTATTTTATCATGTAAACTACAATACAAAGGCTTTATTTTGTGACATAAACAACACATGTAATTTCACATCAACACGAATTACATTAACCCATTTGCTGCAGTTGTAAGAATACATATTGAATTTTGAGTGCAATGACAATACAGGCTATCTATCTACTTTTAAGATAAGATAAGATAAGCCTTTATTAGTCCCACAATGGGGAAATTCCAGGATTGCAACAGCACAGGGATAGCAACACTCAGAGCAACAATCAGAAGGCAAGAAAAAAAAAAAAAGCAAGCAAGCAAGAGCAGCTAATATACATATGTACATATTACTATAAATATATATATATATACACACAGACACACAGTGTAGAGCATTGTAGCTCGATTGGATAAATATATGAGTATATAAACACACAGTACGGAGCACTGCAGCTAGATGGAATAAATATGTAAATATATAAACACAGTGCGGAGCAATGTAGCTAGATGGAATAATATGTAGATATATAAACACACAGTACGGAGCATTGCAGCTAGGTGGAAAAAATATGTAAATATATAAACACACAGTGCGGAGCAATGTAGCTAGATGGAATAATATGTAGATATATAAACACAGTGCGGAGCATTGTAGCTAGATGGAATGAATATATAGATATATAAATATAAACATAAACATAAACACACCCAGTGCGGAGCATTGTAGCTAGATGGAATAAATATGTAAATGTATAAACACACACAGTGCAGAGCATTGTTGCTAGATGGGATGAAACAGCATAACCGTCTACTTAGTTATCCTACATGGTATGATTATGTGCCCATACATATTCTCACCCTCCGTAGCTACCGGTATTTTCCTAGTTGTATGCCGGAGGGGACCATTGTGTGAGTCTATTGCATCTTTTGCATTCAAAAAACTATTAGGTTGTTACGTCTTTTTGCTATCTCTGCGAGCAGCCCTGCTTAGGTTGTACAGTCTGACAGCCGTTGGTAGGAAGGACCTGCGAAACCTCTCGGTTGTGCACCTGGGATGATGTAGTCTGCTGCTAAATGAGCTCCTCAGTGCATTCAGTATGTCCTGCATAGGGTGGAACTCGGACTCCAGCAGAGATGACAGTTTAGCCACCATCCTTCTCTCTCCTATCTCCTCCACCGGATCAAGGCGCTGCCCCAGGACGGAGCTAGCTTTCTTGATCAGCTTGTTCAGTCTCTTCCTATCGGCTGCAGTAATGCCACTGCCCCAGCAGACCACTCCAAAAGTGATGGCTGATGCCACCACCGTGTCATAGAATGTCTTCAGCAGCGCCCCTTGTACACCAAAAGACCTGAGTCTCCTCAGTAGGAACAGCCTGCGCTGTCCCTTCTTGTAGAGTGCGTCAGTATTGTGTGACCATGTCTAGTTTATTGTTCAGATGAACACCCAGGTACTTGTAGGATGTCACCATCTCAATGTCTGTTCCCTGTATATTTACTGGTGCTGTGAGGGGTTGTCCTTGCCTGCAGCAGTCCACCACCAGCTCCTTAGTTTTCCTCGCGTTGATCTGGAGGCAGATCCGATGGCACCAGTCCACAAAGTCCTGGATAAGCCCTCTGTACTCAGCTTCATCTCCATTGGAGATGAGGCCAACGATCGCAGAGTCATCAGAGAACTTCTGTAGATGGCAGTGTGTTGTGTTGTGTGAGAAGTCCGCAGTATAAAGAGTGAACAGGAAGGGAGCCAACACCGTTCCCTGGGGGACCCCGTGCTACTGATGATCATGTCGGACACACAGTCCCAGGTTCTCACAAACTGAGGCCGGTTCGTGAGGTAGTCCAGGATCCATGATGACAGGTGCTGGTCCACCCCTGCGCACAGCAGCTTGTCCTTCAGGATCATCGGTTGGATGGTGTTGAAAGCACTGGAGAAGTCAAAGAACATGATCCTCACCACATTCCTGGGCTTCTCCAGGTGGGACAGAGAACGGTGAAGAAGGAAGATCACCGCATCCTCCACCCCAATGCCATGCTGGTAGGCGAACTGGAGTGGATCCATCGCTGGTTCCACCAGGGGGCGGAGGTGAGCAAGGAGCAGTCTCTCCAGGGTCTTCATCAAGTGGGACGTCAAGGCCACCGGTCTGTAGCTGTTCAGGTCTTTGGGGTGGGAAGTTTTTGATACAGGTACCACACAAGATGTTTTCCACAGCTGTGGTACCCTCCCCAGCTTCAGGCTCAGGTTGAAGATGTACGTCACAGTCCCACACAGCTGGTCTGCACAGGACTTGAGGAGCTTTGCGCTGATGCCGTCCGGTCCCGACGCCTTCCTCGCCTTGATCTTCCTCAGCTCCGTCCTCACCTGGGTCCTGGTCAGGGTCAGGATGGGGGGCTGTGTGTTGGGAGTGGGGGGGGTGTTGGTGGAGTGGGGAGTGGGCAGCAGGACTTGATGTCTTTACAGGCAGCATTGGTTGTTGTGCAGTCAGGGGGGAGGACGGTTGGTCAAACCTATTGAAAAACAAATTCAGATTGTTCGCCCACTCCCTGCCCCCCGTGGCCTGGGGGGAGGTATTCTGGAGCCCAGAGATGGTTTTGAGGTTTCTCCAGACCCCGCTGATGTCGCTCTGTTGCATCTTGTCCTCCATCTTCCTCCTGAAGCTGTCCTTGCCTTCTCTGATCTTTCTCCTCAGCTCCCTCTGTACGGACTTCAGCATCTCCCTATTCCCCGACCTGAAGATCCTCTTCTTCTCTCTCAGAAGTGTTTTAATCTCAGGGTTGATCCATGGTTTGTTGTTTGAGCAACACCGTATGGTCTTGGTGGGAACGGATTTGTCCGCACAGAAGCTGAGGTAGCCCGTGAAGGTGTGAATGAGGCCATCGATGTCCTCACCATGTGGATCGCAGAGCTGCTTCCAGGCGGTGGCTTCAAAACAGCCCTTTAGAGTGTCCATTTTCTGGGCGGTATTACAAGAATGTGGTCGGTCAGTCAGTTGTCACTGACAACGAATGCATTTATGGGCATTTCCAAGTTAATTTCCTTATCACAACAGCGTAGAAATGAACTTTTCGCCGGGCGCATGATGCAAAGAGGCCGGTCTAATTATTCAACGGTGTGCTTTGAATAATACAATCCAAAGCGCTCACGCACATCCCTTTAATGCAAAGAGGCGCATTATCTAAAGTGAACTGTGATCATGACAGTGTAAGATGGGTTTTGCACTGACCAAAGCCGGTGCATGTGAACCAAAATGCATGCAATAGTAATGCTGCTTGGTAATAAGGAAGCCATCAATCACAGTTGACGCCAAGTTAATTATGTTAGAAAAAACAAACGGGGAAGAATGCTGAGCTGAAAAATCAGCTGAATGGTTTAATGTAGTGCACACGATGCAACACACAGACATGAATAGGTTTGAAACTTAAGGAAAAGAGGGTGATGCTTGAGCAAACTTTCATAAACTTTCATTAACAATGGCGTGGAAGTCGCTCCTGGCCCATGGGGAGATGGAGTACTCCCTCTCCTGCTGCTTTTGCCGACCGAGGGTCTCCCCCATCTTGTGCAGGGGTCTGCTGAGGTTTGTGGCTCTCTGTTGCAGTCCCTCCCGGGTGGGAGGACAAGAAGAGATCTGGCATGGCTCCCCGTCCACCGCCAACCCCCAAAACGAAGTGAGCCCGCTCTCGGCAGCCTCTACCAGGGGCTGACAAGTGGCAGTCACGGAGTTTGCTGGGGGAGAACCGCGACCCTAGGGTGGGTGTGGGCAGCCTCAGCCCGGCTGGAAACCCGGGATGCACGGCCAAGGCAGATGTGGACCCATCTCCTGTCCCTCAGGAGAGTTACAATTAAAAGTAAAACGCAGCACACTCCTTTTTCATTCATTTATTCCCCTAAAAATAAACATATTAAAGGTAAAGCCAACTTTATTATCATTCAATCCATACAGCCAATCATGTACAGTAGAACAAAATTACGTTTCTCTTATCTACAATGTTAATCACATCTAGAATCAGAGGGGTCGCTGCCATGCAAGGCGCCGTCACAAATTTCCCTCCTCCGTTCCATTATTGCTGAGCACCAAGCTGGACGGCAAGAAGCTCCACTTTTATATGGTTTTTGGCATGACTCAACCGGGATTTGAATCCCGGCCTCCTGGCTGTGGGGCAGGTGCTCTACCAATTAGGCCACCACTCCAGATAAGATTCAAAGATTTTTATTTGTCAGTACTTCTATACATACAGGACATACAGGAGAATTGAAATACTGTTTTTTGCTCTCTCTTAGTGGTGTGCGCAATATATAAGAAAAGGAATAAAGATGAAAAACAACAACAGCAGTCTACGTACAGTGGTGCCACCCATAGTGCAAATAAAGACAAAAGATAAAACCCAGCAATCCTGTAGTGCAAATAAAGACAAACGATAAAACCCAGCAATCCTATATACAGAAAAAGTGGAGCCATAATACCCGTAATTGAAAGTTCAGTGCAGTAGTGTAGGTGCAGACAGTGACAGATTGGACTGCACATGATCAATATTTCAATAACAGACAGACAGCACCAGGTATGACATTTGTGCAAATGGTTGCAGTAAGGTGCAGAGACATACAGCAGCAGATGTAATTACTGTTGGTGTGCCAAGTCTTTCTGTGCAAACAGCTCAGGTAGTTATCGTGTAGGTGAGTATGTTATGGTCCGGGGGGGGGGGGGGAAGGGGGGCAGAGGTCAGGGTCCTGATGGCCTGGTGAACAAAGCTGTTTAGCAGTTTTGTGGAGCGGGCCCAGAGACTCTGGTACCTTTTCCCCGAGGGCAGAAGGCTGAAGAGGGAGTGTGAGGGGTGGGAGGTGTTGCCTGCAATGTTGATGGCTCTGCGGGTGTGGTAGATGTCCGAGAGTGGGGGCACAGGGGCACCGATGATCTTGCTGGCTGCTTTCACTGTGTGTTATAGTGTCTTCCGGCGGGAGGCGGTGCATCCCCAGGAACTTGGTGCTGCTCACCCTCTCCACAGTTGCTCCATTGGAGATCAGAGGGGGATGCTGTGTGTGTCTCCTCCTGAAGTCAACCACAATCTCCTTAGTTTTTCCCATATTCAGGAAGAGATTATTGTCTTTACAGCACTGGACCAGTTTGCTCACCTCATTTCTGTAGTTGGCCTCTTCATTGTTTGTAATGAGGCCCACCACCATCGTGTCATCCATAAACTTGACGATGTGGTTGGTGCTGTAGGCTGATATGCAATAATGGGTGAGCAGGGTGAAGAGGAGCGGGCTGAGCACGCACCCTTGTGGGGCCCCTGTTCTCAGTGTGACAGCCTTGGAGGTGTTGCTGCCAACCCGCACGTTCTGTGGCCTCCCTGTGAGAAAGTCCAGCACCCAGTTACAGAGAGAGGTTTTGAGTCTCAAGTGTCTGAGCTTTTGTATTGGGTGCTGGGAGATGATTGTGTTGAATGCTGAACTGAAGTCCAAGAACAGCATTGGCACATAGAAGTTCTTTGAGTCCAGGCCTGGATGGAGAGCAGCAGCGATGGTATCTTCTGTGAATCTGTTTGACCTGTATGCAAACTGAGATGGGTCGTAGGAGGGAGGAAGGGTGGACTTGATGTTCCGAATGACCAGCCACTCAAAGCACTTCATTATGATGGAGGTCAGTGCTATGGGCTTGCTGGATGGGACGGGCTTCTTTGGGACAGGTATTATGGTAGAAGTTTTGAAAAACGTGGGGACAACAGCTTGACTCCGGGAGATGTTGAAGATGTCGGCCAGGACATTCTTGAGCTCCTCCGCACAGTTCTTCAGAATGCGACCTGGTATGTTGTCTGGTCCAGCTGCCTTGCGTGGGCTGATCCTGGAGAGGGTCCTCTTCATGCTAGCAGGATCCAAACTTATAGCCTGCTCGTCTGGGCTATAAGACAAGCCCAGACGAGTGGTCTTCTGTGCTGATGTGCTGTTTTGTGCTTCAAAGCAGCCAAAGAAGTAATTTAAGTTGTTAAGCAGTGTGATGTCGCTCACACAGGTCTGAGATGGAGGTTTATAATTGGTGAGGGTCTGTATGCCACACCAGAGAGAACGTGCAACTCTGGTGTTGCTGAAGTAGCCGGATATTTTCTTGCTGTACTGTTGTTTTGCCTCCTTGATACCACAGGACAGGTTGGCCCTAACTGTTGTTCATCCTGCAGTGTCACCGGCCCTGAAGGCTGTGTCCCAAGCCCTCAGGAGCCTGTGGACCTCTGCTGTCATCCATGGCTTCTGGTTGGCATGAACAGTGATAGTTTTGCAGTGAGTGACATCATCACTGTATTTAGCTATGTATGCTGCAACAACCTCAGAGTACTCCTCTATGTTTGTGTGTCCATTGTGAGTGGCTGCATGCTTTAAAGTGTCCCAGTCTGTAGTGCTGAAGCAGTCTTTCAGAGCATCCGAGGCCTCGTCTGGCCACCCACGTATCTGCGTTTTTGTTGGTCTGATGGCTTTCACTCTGAGTCTGTATGCAGGCCTTAGTAAGATGTGATCAGAGAGACCCAGGTGGGGGAGGGCAGAGGCTCTGTATGCTCTCTTGTGAGTTGTATACTCCTGGTCCAGCAAACTGTCTCCTCTTGTTGGAAAGTCCATATGTCGGTGTAGTTTTGGTAGGAGGGCCTTTAAATCTGCATGGTTGAAGTCTCCTGCCGTGATAAGGAATCCATCTGGATGCGCTGTTTTGTGTCTCACTGATGGCCTGATAGAGTTCATTTAGTGCTTTACTCTTCTCGCCGACAGTGGTGGGCGGGACATACACGGCACCAACAGAGAACGGTGTTTGTGTACAACAGCTGCATTTCGGCACCAAGCATCACTGATGTAAACACACACCCCTCCTCTGCGGGTCTTCCCTCCTTCCATGAACACCCGATCGGCACGACAGCATGTTAGCCCTGCTAACTGAATAGCAGAGTCAGTGATATTGTCATTTAGCCACGTTTCCGTAAAGATAAAAACACAGCAGTTCCGCACAGCATGTTGCATATATCTCAGGAGCTGTATGTGGTCTATTTTGTTGTCTAGTGAGCATACGTTGGCCAGAATGAGGGAAGGAATCGGGAGTCTGTGTAGGCTAGAGGCTAGCTTCGATCAGATACCTCCATGTTTACCTCTCTTTCGTCTTTGCTCACACCATCTGCGGTGTCTCCATTTGGGATTGGACACAGTAGTTGAGGCTGAGGGGTGAAGATGTGGTGGAGAAGTCCTAGACCACGGAGTTCCTCTGTAACGTTCTGGTCCAGGGCGTAATGTTTGGTCATATTCCTTATCTCCAGAAGGCTGTGGCGACTGTAACTTGTGCACAACATCATACGTGGACATTAAACACATGAATATATACTTAGGTGTAATTTAAACACCACTAAATGGCACAAAACATGAAGCAAGAAGGGAGGCCGCTGCATGCTCACGCGCCACCTCATTTAATGCCTAATGAGTCGTGATGAAAACGAAAATGTGGATGGAATAAAAATCTTCAGACTGACACGCCTCCCCTGTGCGCCACACATCACCCTGGAATGCACACATCCTCCCTGTTCATTCATTCATTATCCTAAAAAAATCCTACATTAATGCCTAATCTATAGATGCCAATGGTAATCCACAATTAAAATGAGAGTGTGTGGATGAAATAAAGAAAAAAATGTGTGATTGTCATGATGCTGAGCACAGGTAGAGAGCCATGCTCATGCTTCAAGTTCATTGTAGATTATTTTCTGTATTTTCTCATCTGTGTGTTATTACTGACCTTGTGTTTTGGTTTGGATGTATTATGTTATCTGAGGTTGCCATTTGTTCTGTTTTTGAAAGTTTCTGTTCTTAGTTTTATTACTATTATTTTGTCATTTTTATTATACATCCACTACCATCCAGTTTCGTATTATATTATAGCTACCTGTGTTTGTTTATGAGCCTTCTTCACCCTCATCTTAGTTTCCTCTTTGAAGTTCATATTTATTTGTATTGACATTTATTGTTATCTAGTCCTTGTCTTTGTATATTCCTTGTTCTTCCTCTGTGTCATGATTTATTACTATTCATTCCGGTCTTGTGCTTTTATTTTGACAGTGCTTTGTGTTACTTCCTCTGCAGCTGAAGTTCACGGGCTGTCACAGTTGTCACTGGTTTATCTGATTACTCTCGCTCCTGTCATCCACACCAGTATACATTTGTGTTTACTCCTTTTTGCCTATTTAAGGACTGCTGCTCTGCTTCTCGGTGCAGCGTCCTTCTCAGTTTCTAGACGGGAAGTCTCCGTCTTAGCCTTAAGCCTTTTTGCAATCCTTGTAATCCCCGTGTTCCCGTACGCCTCAGTCTGGTTCCATCCAGGCTGTTCTCTCTATCTTCAGACATTAGCCCCATGTCTGCATCAGTGTTCCCATAGCCTTTTCCTTGGCTACTCCTGCGTGTAAGTTTTGTGTTATTTTTGTGCTTTTTGTTATTAAATGTCAGCAACTCACAGTCCAGTATTTGGGTCTTCGTTCTGCCCCTGATGGGCCGTTTAAGACAGAGGGACGTTGCCAGTGTGGACCCAGCTGCTATGAGTTGCTTTTTGTTTTTTCCCTCCCGTGATTTTTGTGTCAGTCCATTTTTCCGCTAGAATGTCTGCCTACACGGACTACAGTTCTCATGGACTGAACGAGGTGCAGTGCTGGGCTGTCGGAGTGCTGTACAGCATAATATTGACAGCTTGTCCCTCCCGTACTCCCGAAGCAGCCCGGGAATGCCTGGATGGCATGGCACAGGTACTGTAAGCGTGCCTTAGGCTGTGGAGCCATCCAGAACTCATGGATCTCCTTGTTTCAGCCACCAATCCTCAACCCATGCTCCGTGGGCTGGGGGAAAACTCTTACTCATCCATACCTGTGCCGACGAAGAAGTGTCCCCGGGTACGGAGGTCTCCAGCCAATCACCGTCGCCCAGCTGCAGCCCTGCCTTCTCTTCTCAAACAGTGGCCTGCACCATCTGCCGAGGAGCTGGAGGAGCGCTGGCGGGTTTTGTTATCAGAGACAGAGCTTCTGCTGGAGCATAAGCCATGGCTCCTTCCAGACTATGCGGCCCAGCTGGAGGGAGGCTTCCCAGGTGGAACGGAGTCTGAGCCGACAATCAAGCGTCCCCTGACTTCGGCGTTTCATCCACCTCACCAGACAACATCTGCAGCCCCTGGGAGGGATTTGTCTGGACCTGCAACAGCAGTTACCATCACGCCCTGGGAATTAAGGCAAGTATCTTTCTTTCTCTAATACCTAAAAATGAACTGTCTTGCCTTATTCCTGGTGGGAGGGCTCAGCAGTCGCACGCTTTGGCTGAGCTCTCACCACCTGCTGCAGCTGTGATTCATGTTTCCTCACCTGCTTCTCCCGTGTTCCCCTCTGCCTTCCCTGGGTGTCCGCCGGTCCTGGGAGGGAGCCGCTGGACGACGGAGGGGCCTGTGGCTCCAGAGGGTCCTGTTCCAGCCCCACAACCACGTCCTGGATGGGAGAAGAGCCCCTCCTGTGTCCTGAAGCCTGCGCCAACAGTAGAGTGTCCCCTGGTTTCGGCATCGCAGGACCTGGCATCACCGGTGAGGCAATCCCCAGCGTCAGCCACCACGTCTGGGGTTCCACCTGCTTCAGCTGCCCCATCTGAGGTTCTGTCAGATCCTATCGTCGAGGTTCCCCTGCCATCATGCCTGCTGCTGGGGCCACCGCAGCAGAGTCGTCGGAGTCCTGGATGATGGTGGAGATTGAGCCAAGGCAAGTATTCTTTCCTGTCTCTATATTACCAGTTTTTTGAGCGATCTTGTCTTGCTTGTGGCAGGGAGAACCAGCTGCAGATGCCCTCTGCTCCTGAGTTTTCCTCGACGGGCTTCATTGCTGCCAGCAACATTGATCCAGTGTTAATCTCTTCCCCCCCCCATCTGAGGTGGCTGTATCAGGAATGGAAGTCCAGACGAATGGATTCGAGACACCTCAGCCTGATTCATCAGAGTTCTGGAAGGCGGTGGAACTCAAGCTAAGGCAAGTCCTCTTTTTTGTTTTCACATTATCAGTTTTAGAGAGGTCTTGCTTTGCTCTTGATGAGGAGAACCAGCTACAGCTGCCAACTGCCTCTGAGTTTTCCTCGTCGGGCTCCACTGCTGCCAGTGATGTTGACCTGGTGTCTGTTTCTGTTTCCCTGTCCGAGTCCTTGTCTGGTTCCATTAATAGTCTTCGGTCCCCTTCACCTGGTCTCGCTGAAGGTCAACAGTCTGCCGTGTTGGAGGTTGCCAAAGGTCATCTGTCTTTGCCTGAGGTCACTGAAGGTCATCAGTCTTTGCCTGAGGTCACCAAAGGTCATCCGTCTTTGCTTGAGGTCGCAGAAGGTCATCTGTCTTTGCCTGAGGTCGCCGAGAGTCATCCGTCTTCACCTGAGGTCGCTGAAAGTCATCCGTCATCGCCTGAGGTCGCTGCTGATCAGCCGTCCTCGTCGCCTGGTTACTTCATTGATCAGCCGTTTCCTTTGCCTGGTTTCCCGCTGATCAGTCATCTCCTTCGCCTGGTTTCCTCACTGGCCAGCCATCCTGTTCAGCAATCCTCTTTGCCTGGCTTCTTCGCTGGTCAGCCATCTTCTTCGTCTGGTTTCCTCGCTGGCCAGCCGTCACTTCGTCTGGTTTCCTTGCTGATCAATCATCCTCGTCATCTGGTTTCCACATCACAGTCCCTGCAGTCCGTAAGAGGCATGGTTCCAGCTGCCGCCTCCTGGGGGGGGGGGGCTCATGCCCTCCAGCCCGTTGACTCAGGGATGTTGGGAGACCACCCGACAGACTTCGCCCTTTGCTTAGGTGGTTTAGGAACTCTGGGAGGCCACCAGATTCATATTCCACCGTGTGATCTGGTGGATTTTGGACTTTTGTAGACCACCTGAACTGCTTCACTTTTTCACCCGGTATTCCTAGAGTTCTGTAATCACCTTATCTGTTCTGGTTGTGAGTCTTGAGCGTGTTTTTTGTTTTGGTTCCTCCTAACCTGGGTTCCCCCACCGCCCTCCCGGGGTGGGTTATTTTTCTATTCCTTTCGGGGGTTTTCTTCTTGTGTTTTCTTTTTTCTTTTTTGATGTTACCTTGGAGTGTCTGGAATCCACCCCTTGAGGGAGGGGCTTTGTCATGATGCTGAGCACGGGTGGAGAGCTGCGCTTATGCTTTAAGTTCATTGTAGATTATTTTCTGTATTTTTCATCTTTGTGTTATTATTAACCTCGTGTTTTGGTTTAGATGTATTATGTTATTTGAGGTTGCCATTTGTTGTTTTTGAAAGTTTCTGTTATTAATTTTATTACTATTATTTTGTCATTTTTATTATACATCCACTGCCATCCAGTTTCGTATTATATTATAGCTACCTGTGTTTGTTTATGCGCCTTCTTCGCTCTCGTCTTAGTTTCCTCTCTGAAGTTCATATTTATCTGTATTGGCATTTATTGTTATCTAGTCCTTGTCTTTGTATATCCCTTGTTTTTACTCTGTATTACGATTTATTATTATTCATTCCGGTCTTGTGCTTTTATTTTGACAGCGCTTTGTGTTTACTTCCTCTGCAGCTCAAGTTCGCGGGCTGTCACAGCTGTCACTGGTTCATCTGATTACTCTCGCTCCTGTCATCCACACCTGTATTCATTTGTATTTATTCCTTTTTGCCTATTTCAGGACCGCTTCTCTGCTTCTCGGCGCAGCGTGCTTCTCAGTGTCTAGACGGGAAGTCTCCATCTTAGCCTTAAGCTTTTTTACATTCCTTGTAATCCCGACATTCCCATACACCTCAGCCTGGTTCTGTCCAGGCTGTTCTGTCTGTATCTCCAGAAGTGAGCCCCACGTCTGCATTGGCGTTCCCATACGCCTTTTTCCTGGCTACTCCTGTGTGTAAGTTTTGTGTCTTTGTGTTATTTTTGTGTTTTTTGTTATTAAATGTCAGCAACTGACAGTCCAGCGTTTGGGTCTTCCTTCTGCCCCTGACAGGCCGTTTATGACAGTGATGATCATATAATTAAAATGATGGACGATTATATATGATGACCATTACAACTCTCTCCATTAAAATAAAAGAAAATCCCAGCGCATGCCATCTCTTCATGCGCTCCGGAGTTGCTCCATTTCAGAACACGCCACTGAAATAGCATTAAACTAGAAAAGCACTCAGAGAGCACATACCTCTGCCAAGGCTCCTTCCATCCCTCATGGATCAGCTCCAAAATGTAATGGGTTTGTGTGTAGGCCTAGAGCCACTTCTGGTGAAAATTGCATCAAAGTCTGTCCATTAGTTTTGGAGTATTGTTGCTAACACACTGTGGGAAGATAAGAGTCTTGGCTGAGGTATGCATTGTCAGATCATCAACAAAATGTAGTGGGTTTGTCTGTAGCCCAAGAACCACCTCTGGTGAAAATTTCATCCAACTCCATCCAGTAGTTTTGGAGTATTCTTCCTAACACTCTGTGAGAAGATAAGAGCCTTGGTGGGGATATGCATTGTCAGATCATCACCAAAATGTAATGAGTTCCTCTCTAGCCCAAGAACCACCTCTGGTGAAAATTTCATCCAAATCCATCCAGTAGTTTTTGTGTAATCCTGCTGCACAAATACAGACAAAGCCCTTGGTGGAGGTATGCACTCTCAGATCATCACCAAAATCTAATCAGCTATTCCCTGTACCAATACACACCGTTTCTGAAAATTTCATCAAAATCTGTTCATCACTTTTTGAGTTATGTTGCTAACAGACAGACAGACAAACCAACAAGCCAACCAACGCCACTAAAAACATTACCTCCTCCCTTGGCAGAGGTAATAATGCCCTTCTGATGATAGACCTCCTTTTTCCTGATCAAAAGCGAATTGTCATGACATGTGCTATTACAGTAATGCGCATTAGATTGTGCGCCGCCACACCGCTTTGAAATGAGCCTCCGCCTCCTAGCGCACAGCGGGAGGCATGACGCAAAGGGTACAAAATGGACAAAGCGCTGACAGAAACTAACAAAAACACTGGCGTACGGTGGAAAGTCTGGCCGAAAAGTCTGATGATAATGGTCAAAATAGGGCCTTTTATGTATCTATCTATCTATCTATCTATCGTCAACAGAAATATAATTGTATAATTGACATAGTGTATTGATATGTTAAAACTTAAATCTGAGTTTTCTTAAATCTTTTTTTGGTCAAAATGAAAAGAGGTGTTTGATTACTCGGAAAAAAAAAAAAAAGTTTAACTCAAGCAGACAGTAACTTCCCATGATTACTGCTAATTAGCTCCCACAGAGCTCTAATGAAAAGGCTTATTGAGGTTTATGGTCTCAGTGAGTTTGCAGGCATCACTCTTAGCGGTCACAATGACCACAAGCGGAGAACCCTGAGACTCTGTACACATTTCTTATGGACTCGGGCACAGAAATAACATGGTTTTCACTCCCTGCTACTATCACATGGCCCAAACCACAGCCAGCATGAGGGGAACAGCAGTGTTGTGGCTCTGAGAAACAGAAGGAAAGACACACACACACACACACACACACACACACACACACACACACACACATCGACAGTAGGCCACTGGCTGCCTCTCTGCAGTCGTCTTCCTGCCTAGATTTATCTCTGAAATCACATCTGAATATGGCATTATGTTAAATCAACACTGTCGTTAACCTGAGACGACGCTTGCGGGTAAGGAGTAGAGACGTGATAAAACAGACGGGTCAGAAATTTTCCCAAACCGCCCCATGAGCTGATTGCACACGATCTAAACTCTGAGATGTATGTGGAGCGACAATCACAGAACAGGGCCAAGGCCGAAAAACTCCCCCCTGAATAAAGGCTCCAGGAAAGTAAAGCCCACCACTAATGCAGTGTTGAACACTTTGCAATCAGACAAATAAAGGGGCAATCTAGTACACAATCAAACTAGAGATTTAGCCTGCTCTCCTGCCAACAGCTAGGGACCTCCTCTTTCTGAACAAGGGATGTACTATTGACAAACCCCCCCTTCTCTCTCTCTCTCTCTCTCTCTCTCTCTCTAGTCTTCTCTCTATGCCAGTCTGAACGGCATCATGCCAACCTTTTCTACCATTGGGCATGCCGCCCTGCCCTTTATGCAAATGCTTTGCCACCATCCCTAGCTCACAACCCCCACTGTCTCACCCTAGACGTCTGTGCGCCCCCACCCCATGGCCTCCTGTCTATATATTCCTCATAATCTTTATGCATTTAGGTTTAGCATTCGACAAATTAGTTAATTCTGTAGCCAAATGTCGTTAATAAACCCCGACGGTCTGCAGTTTCTGCATGTGTGGATCGCAAATAAAAGGGAAAAGCTCGCTGGGGTTTTGTTTTGTGCCCTCAGTGGGCAAAAAGCAGAAACCAGGGGTGAATATTTGACAGAGGTGTGGTTGTGTGCGCCTGTACCAGTCCTGATAACAAAGGACATCTCCTGGCAAAAAGAGAAGAATAAACACAGAGAACAGGAGGGAGGGTAAAAAGAAATTAAAATAAAAGAATAGGGAATAGATTCATGCAATTAGCCTCTGCTTTTTCCATTACATTCTATATTACATCATCTGTAGTAAATGATGGTAACACTGTTTAACTAACACAGTCAGAAGGACTGTATGGGCACAAGCACAAAAAATGAGAACGCTCAAGTGTAATGAGGAGCCAATAGACTTATTGCCTCCCTAAATGAGTAGAAAGGGTTAATAATGCTGCCATAGGCTGGGATAGTTTCACAAGTTGGCACAGGAACTAAATGAACAGGAAAGGTTCAAGGGACAGCTCACCCCAAAATGAGATCTACATATTTTTCCTCTGGCCACTATTGCCATTTATCTATATGGATTGTTTTAGTATTAACAGCCCATCATTCTTTTTTTTTTTTCAAGATGTCTGCTATTAGAGACGTGTCTGTGTTCTCGACACATAAAACTAAATTGCAGACTTTACCAGAGATCTGGACTATTTTCTGATTGCCAAACTACATCCAACAACCGTATTTCTTTGCAGAAAGGCGGGTGTGTCTACCTGTGACGAATGCTGTGCTCCTTTTCTGACTGAGGTTGAAAACTAGCTGCCGACATGACGTCAAGACAACCCAGAAAACCAAGATGGTTCACCAGTTTTCAGGCAAATTTAATTGACTTACATCACCATTAGGGTGACCTAACCCAGTTAAAAAAAAAAGAAAAAAAAACCAAACAACTTTTGACTTGTATTTTTAATTTTGTTTCAATGTATGAGGGGTCTGCAGGTCTGATCTGGCCAGTTAGCCATTAGCTACTGCTAATGGGACAGCAACGCCCACTGAAAACAACACAGTAAATGGCAATTTACATATATAAACACTGTGGCGGCAGAAGAAGAAGCTAGGCACTACTGTGTTTATGACCGACTAGCAGAGATATATAAAACAGAAGCTCTGATAAATAGTACATCTCACCCTACTGTCTACGCACAGCTCATGGGAGCAGCCATCTTGACTGATGTCGGTCATGTCAAGGCTCACTGAAATCCAACTCACAGCCGAAAAGTACTACAGGGACACGCCCCTAAATCTGACTCCGGGTCAGGATGCGGATTCTGGATCACTTTTTCACTTTGTTTAAAATTGTGAGATAGGGCCTTGGCGGAGGTATGCACTCTCTGAGTGCCCTGTAGTTTACTCCATGTTACAGCTTTTACTGCAAATTTTAGTACTTTTTTTCTCATAAAAGTGTGATACGTCACAAGAATTAGATTATTTGTAATATTTTCAAATTTGTGACTTTTTTGGCAAAGTTGTGACTTTATTTTAAAATTGCCACTTTATCTGTGTGAATTTGTCAGATTTTTCTCCTAAATTTACTTCTTTTTTTTTTTTTGTAAATTTGGTAAGCTATATTTTTAATTTTCCTTAATTAAATGAAAGCAATTTGTGAAGAAAAATGAATATCTAAATGCAAAATTTGAAAACCAGTGTAACAAATATCCAGACTACTGAATATCTGTGTGCATCCCTGCTGATATCTCCAAAACTGTGCAACTGTGTGGATAAACACCACTGCAGACAAAAGAAAAAATACGCACATTTACAGTAATTCTGAGAGGAAATTTGTCTTCAACAAATCTAGTGTGATTAGGGAAGGTTTGACGAATCGCAAAGGACAACCAACAGTGAAATTTCTATCTAGACACTGAAAACATGAACAAGCACTGAATGACCAATAGAGGGACAGTGATAGGGTTAATCAAGTGGACTGCAGGCTGAAGGAAGAGCCCTGCTAATGCTGTTAAAGGCAGAGCTTCCGTTTCTGCTGTAGGGCCGAGTGTCGAGGTGCACAAACAGCGCACATGGAGGGGTCCACGCTAGCTGGAGGGAGGCAAGGCCGCGCACACACCACAGGAAAGGAGCGCGGACCAAAGACAAACACTACAGCTCCAGAAACACACAAACACACACACACATGGTATGCAGAAATACTGCTGTCTCCTTATATGCTCATAGCATGTGCTCCTACAAGCTTATTGTTTTTTATATTATTTATATGAGAGGTGCAAAAATTAAACTAAAGTCCTTTTTTTTTTTTTTCAGTAGCCACTATTTTTTTTACCAAAAAAAAAGGTGAAATGGCCTC
Source organism: Pholidichthys leucotaenia (assembly GCA_020510985.1). Classification (NCBI taxonomy): domain Eukaryota; kingdom Metazoa; phylum Chordata; class Actinopteri; order Cichliformes; family Pholidichthyidae; genus Pholidichthys; species Pholidichthys leucotaenia. Next base: position 360,426,968 of record CM035838.1, on the reverse strand, counting down.
CCTTGCAAAGGAGATGTTGATCTCAGTGGCACTATGAGAAATTTTTCTTTTTCCACATAAACAAACAAAGACCTCTAAACCCCAGCAGACTAAACCAACGGCGCAGCACCGCAACAATCTCCAAATATAAACTTAGACGCCTTATTTCCCAAGCCTCCACACAATGGTTGTTCTAATCTCCCTGACAGAGGATTGACAAATAAACAGAATCAAACAGGTTGGTTGAGGGAGAATTAAGATTTTAACACCCTTTCCTCGGGTTGGTGAATGCCACTGCACATGCACGCACGCACATACACACTTCCCTCTTCCTATGTGGACTTCCTTGCCTGAGATTGTTGTAATAAAGTTCTCAAAAGGGTACGTGGTGCCGGTAAGTGACGGCGGGTAGCGAGAAAAGAGGAGCGATTAGCGAGGGAAAATGGGGCAAAACAAAGGAAAGTGCTTGGAAAGCATAACGTTTAAAGTTTCTTCCTAAACGACCATCAACAGAAATGAGACGACCTCAGCACTATGCAGATAATAAAAGGTTTATAACCCACCGCAATGACGCTGCAAAGCAGATGCAGCTACATTATACCCATGTAGCATGATGCATTAAAAAAAAAGTTCAGATTATCAAAGAAAATATATTGCGTGAACTGTTAGTTATGCTAACAAGAACAAATGTAGATGTAAAATTAAAAAAAGACATTGCCTCAGATATAAAAAAAACACAAATTATATTGTGATGTATTTACAGAGTGTGAATATTCATTTTTATCTTTATTTTTTCAAATCAGCAATTTCATTGAAATCATCAATATGATTTGTATCTTTGAATTTTATTTTTTGACAACTGGAGATATATCTTAAGTTTTATATACGGCGCATCCAGAAAGTATTCACAGCACGTCACTTTTTCCACATTTTGTTATGTTACAGCCTTATTCCAAAATGGATTATTTTTTTCCTCAAAATTCTACACACAATATCCCATAATGACAGCATGAAAAAAGTGTTTTTGAGATTTTTGCAAATTTATTAAAAATAAAAAACTAAGAAATCACATGTACATAAGTATTCACAACCTTTGCGCAATACTTTGTTGATGCACCTTTGGCAGCAAGTACAGCCTCAAGTCTTTTTGAATATGATGCCACAAGCTTGGCATACCTATCTTTGGGCAGTTTTGCCCATTCTTCTTTGCAGCACCTCTCAATCTCCATCAGGCTGGACGGGAAGCGTCGGTGCAAAACCATTTTCAGATCTCTCCAAAGATGTTCAATTGGATTCAAGTCTGGGCTCTGGCTGGGCCACTCAAGGACATTCACAGAGTTGTCCTGAAGCCACTCTTCTGACATCTTGGCTGTGTGTTTAGGGTCGTTGTCCTGCTGAAAGATGAACCGTCACCCCAATCTGAGGTCAAGAGTGCTCTAGAGCAGATTTTCATCCAGAATGTCTCTGTACATTGCTGCATTCATCTTTCCCTCTATTCTGACTACTCTCCCAGATCCTGCTGCTGAAAAACATCCCCACAACATGATGCTGCCACCACCATGCTTCACTGTAGGGATGGTATTGGCCTGGTGATGAGCGATGTCTGGTTTCCTCCAAACATGACACCTGGCATTCACGCCAGAGTTCAATCTTTGTCTCATCAGACCAAAGAACTTTGTTTCTCATGGTCTGAGAGTCCTTCAGGTACCTTTTGACAAACTCCAGCTGGGCTGCCATGTGCCTTTTACTAAGGAGTGGCTTTCATCTGGCCACTCTACCATACAGGCCTGATTGGTGGATTACTGCAGAGATGGTTGTCCTTCTGGAAGGTTCTCCTCTCACCACAAAGGAACACTGGAGTTCTGACAGAGTGACCATTGGGTTCTTGGTCACCCCCCTGACTAAGGCTCTTTTGGTTCTGCATTTCTTCCATTTATGGATGATGGAGGCCACTGTGCTCATTTGAACCTTCAAAGCAGCAGAAATTTTTCTGTACCCTTCCCCAGATTTGCACCTTGAGACAATCCTGTCTTAGAGGTTTACAGACAATTCCTTTGACTTCATGCTTGGTTTGGGCTCTGACATGCACTGTCAACTGTGGGACCTTATAGACAGGTGTGTGCCTTTTCAAATCATGTCCAATCAACTGAATTTACCACAGGTGGACTCCAGTTAAGTTGGAGAAACATCTCAAGGATTATCGGTGGAAACAGGATGCACCTGAGTTCAATTTTGAGCTTCATGGCAAAGGCTGTGAATACTTATGTACATGTGATTTCTTAGTTTTTTATTTTTAATAAATTTGCAAAAATCTCAAAAAAAAATTTTCATGTTGTCATTATGGGGTATTGTGTGTAGAATTTTGAGGAAAAAATGAATTTACTCCATTTTGGAATAAGGCTGTAACATAACAAAATGTGGAAAAAGTGAAGCGCTGTGAATACTTTCCGGATGCACTGTACAGAAATTGGAAGCACCACAAAAAAGATTTTAGACTATTTCAGAGTATGAACACCCCCTCTCTTCCTTTTGTGATTAATGAACTCAATTCTATTTTCAGAATTAATTTTTTTTTAAATTGCGTTACCTCTTTGATTACAGTTTAGATAAACTATGTTCAAGTTGTTCAGCATGTATGAGTTGGTTTTCTTGGTACTTTTACGGATATCTTCTTACATTTGTCTTATATAAAATTCTCACTGAACACCCATTTTCAGTTAGGAGTGAGAGGACTTGAAATTCCCTGTTCAAGATACACCTTTCTGCAGTTTAAGCCTAGATTTTTTTTTTTCACCCAGAAGTCCATATTGCAGTTATGATCTTCTTAATTAAAGTTAAATAGAATTAAAATCTAACCTGCTGTGATGCTCCAAGATATTGGAACAAAGACATAAACATTTGACCGTGTATAGCTGATGTTGATAATTTCACTACAGACTCCCGACATGAATAATAAACAGACAAGTACAACACAATGGAAAACAATAAAATGCAATCATAGTTTAGGAAGTGCCAAATAGTTTAAATTTAGGGGGGAAATTAGCTACATGACTCATAGGGGAGATGTTATTCCAGAAACTAAATATTTCACTCAAAATAGAAAAAAAAACATAAATAAAAGATACAGTAAATAATCTATCAAAAACATTGTCTAGAAGGTATGCTTATAACTTGTTAGTATTTTCATATTGATGGGAATTTAATTCTATTGGAGAAATATTGTACGCCACAGTGCTGTGAAAAAGTATTTGCTCCCTTCCTGGTTTCTTATATTTTTGCACATTTGTCACACTTAAATGTTTCAGATCCTCAAACAAAAAATTTAATATTAGACAAAGATAACCCAAGTAAAAACAAAATGCAGTTTTTAAATTATTATTTCATTTAGTAAGGGAAAAAAACTATCCAAACCTACCTGACACTATGTGGAAAAGTAATCCCCCTCCCCCACGTTGCATCATGAATTAACTGTGATTAATCACTTTTTTTTTTTAAATCTGAGTTCAGTTTCATTAACCACACCCAGGCGCGATTACTACCAGACCTGATAAATCAAGAAATCACTTAATAGAACCTGTCTCACAAATTGAAATAGGCTAAAAAATCTCAAAAAGCAACACATCATGTTGTGAAAACCACTGCTGTCCAAAAAGAACACAAAGGCTCCTCTCACATTTGACAAAAAAAAAAAAAATCCTGATGATCCCCAAAACTTTGGGGAAATATTCTGTGGACTGTTGAGACAAAAGCTGAACTTTTTTGGAAGGCATGCATCCCGTTACATCTGGTGTAAACTAAGACAGCATTTCATAAAAAGGACATAATACCAACAGTCAAACATGGTGGTGGTAGTGTGATGGTCTCGGGCTGCTTTGCTGCTTCAGGACCTGGGCAACTTGCCCTAATTGATGGAACCACGAATTCTGCTCTTTAGCAGGAAATTCTGAAGGAGAATGACCTCAAGCTTAAACTGATGGCTCGATTGTTTTAATTCAGCCTCCAATGTGGCTGAATTAAAACAATTCTGCAAAGAAGAGTGGGCCAAAAGTCCTTAACAGCAATGTAAAAGACTCTTTGTGTAGCTTTAACATCCACTCTTGTGAATGTTTGTGAGTCGATGATACAGATCAACAGATACTATTTATAAACACAAAGCTTCAACAATTTTAGGGAAAAAATAGAAATAGTTTACAATCTATTAGTGCACCTAAAAAAATAGAATACTGTGAAAAGATTAAAAAAACAACTCAATTAAAAAAATAAATGTTTATATTATATATATTCATCACACTTATAGTAAGCTATTTAAAGTTGTTTTTTTAAAAAATTTTGATGAATATGACTTAAGTTACTGAATCATGATATTCTAATTATTTTAAATGCAGTCATATATATTTGTCAATTTTGGAAAATTGCCCTAACTGGGATCCTTTCTGACCTGAGGATTTTTTTTTGGGGGGGGGGGGGGGGGTACGTGGTACTGCTTTAACAGCAAGCTAATGAAAGTGTAGCATTGCAACGCGCAACCTCTTCATGCAATAACATCCTCGGTATCCATAAATTCTTAATAGCAGCAACATAAAATGCTTCAACTGCAAGGAAAACAGCCATCAGGAGATTTATCAGGACATATTAGAGCGTGATTAGCTTCTATCAGGCTAAAGCCAATCGATGTGAAGAATAGAAAGTGTTTGTGTGCGTGTCCCTGTGCATGTGTGTGTTGGACCGAGGGAGCAAAATGAATGAGGCCCCTTTTCTTGCAGCAGGGCCCAGATCAGAGCTCCTAACTATGGGATTTGGTGCTGTTGCCTTTCTCCCCCTGGAGGGAGTAATTAGGTTAGAGAGGACAACTGCCGCATTGTTTTAACAGAGGAGGGATTGTGCAGGCCAAAGTCCCACCAGCAGCATGCTTCCCTCACAACAAAAATGCCAAATGGTTTCTGCGGCGCTCCACGCATATAAACACAGAAATTTTTTGACCGAGGGGGTTCCTTCGTTAAGATTTTGTCTCTTTCGCCATCAGAACGGGGCCTTGTGTGCGTGTCCTCAGAAATGTCAAATATAGTCCAGCAGTGTCAGATATCCTCCGCTCTTGTTGCCGTTGTGGGATTCTGGCTCTTTGTGCGACTCTTTATAGAGTAACTGCGTCTACGCTCTCATATATCCAGAGGCTTGGCAACACGCACCGCTCCTAACTAGTATAATATGGTTATGATGCATTTGCATTCCTTCCAATCCCCCAGGAAACACAATACGCCTATATCGTCTGTTTTAATCATGCCCCGCTTCCAAGGAAAGTAAAAGGAGAATACAAACAGCCACAGCCATAAAGAGGCTTTCTCAAATATACTTCAAGTTCGTTTAAATACGTCCTCTGCTGATTGATAGGGAGTAAATCAAACAAATCAGGCTGGTGGACCAAAAAAAAAAAACCCAAAAGGACGTGGAACGCTCCCCGGTCTACTCATTCATTATACGTCTTCTGTCTCATCTCCTCTGTTCTCTATTTATTTCTCTAGTCGCTCTAAAATGAAAGAAGGAAAATGACTCAAACCATTCTCAAGACCGGTGGCTTTTTCCAAGGAAAAATGAAATAAAGCGGCCACCATAATGTGCACCTCCCCGCCCACGCCATCCTGATTCACTTCCATTGTAAATCTCCACACTTGGGCTGCAATAGAATCGATTTGTGGTCCCCGTATGAGTCTTAACTCTGGCTTGATGTACATATTCAGGTGTGCAGAAGGAGCGGGGGAAAAAAATCTGAAAGAAAACAACAGAGTGAATGTGTGAATTAATACACTGCTCTCTAACTGACAGCTCCTGAAGGCCTGCGAGAGTCTCTCCTACGCTGCAGTTCGCCTCAGGTGGCAGAGATGATTGCGCGTTATTCCAGATGATGATCATAATGAGGGCCGTTTTGAGTTTCACTGGGCTCTCCTCAAGGCGGTGCGCATGCTACTGGGAGACTGACAGCAGCTCAAACCATTAGACAGTCAGCGTCTTTTGGGGCTCTTTCACAACACCGACAGCAAAAGAGGAAAAGACAACTCTGCCTTTTGAATTTGAGGAATGCATATTAGCTGTTAATTAGGTGCCTATTAGTATTATAGTGCTTATTAGTAGTCAGTTAGCTCTTTATTAATCATTACAAACAACTTATTAACAGCTTAATCTGCATGACCATATTCTACTAGGATTAGGCCATTAGTTACAAAACTAGCCACGTAAATGTAGATGGACAAATGTTAATCAGGCATATCACCAGAAGCCCCACGACATGCTATTGTCTCGACACTTGGGCCATAAGTGTTGCAATATCATATATTGCAATTTCCCATCCCGATCTCTACCATGTTCAACTCCTGGATAGATCTCACAAGTCACTCCTTTGCTGTGCTGACCTAACCTGACAGTGACCATTTAGCACCATCTAGAGGATTGAAAAGCCAACTGGTTTTTATTACTCTTGCTTCCCCCAAAAATGGAGTTTGTATTTGCAGCATTTATTAATACTTTTATTTAAGTATCGTGATACCTGTTTCTCTGAATTGATGCAGTCTCATGGACACAAAGTATCATGACACCACACTTCATCAGTTTTTCCCCCACCCCTACTAAACATGTGGAAACAGTACGCTAACAATAAGATGCTCTGATTTCTGCATGTACTCCACTTATAGTCCAGGTGCTAGGATGCAGGTACAAAGTTTTTCACTATAATAAAAGTTTTATTTTGTTCCAGTTTTTAAAGCGAATGACAGCATTCTTGCACACTGACTTTCTAGAAAGTCCACAAAGGGCTTTAATCACTAATGTAAGCAGCACAATTTTTATTTTTGAGCTATTTTTCATCCAAAAAAAAAATGCTTCAAAATCATGTAGGAATCAACATCAAAATATTTGCTGGATAACAATCACATTTAGCCCAGAAAACTGTGTATATGGACATCTGGTGCCTGGTAGCACACTACTGTTTCTGCTTTTGCAGGCAATTGCATCACAAGAAGGGACTTCTGTAAGAATACTGCTTTGAGAAAGTCTACACCAGATTAATAACAGGACAGTAATAAGTCAAATGTGCCATGGATGTAAATTTACATGCCATCGCAGCGTTGTGTATTCGGATAGCACAGAAATACCCACTGCTCTTCTCGCAGGGTAGAGTCAAATGCGACCCATCTGTGTTTTATATTTGCGCAGTGACATCAAAATCCTCCTGCACGGAATTTTCCAGTTAAATATACAATTTTCCATGTAACACACACTAATCCTGCAGCTATTTCTCTGAGCCTAAACAGAGCAGAAAGTTTATATCTGAATTCCCTCGCAGAGTTTGCTGCAGCTGGAGCGGGGATCGTGGATGTAGCGGGGCCAAAATGGAGAAGCCACAGAGTTGTTTTTGAGTCTAACCCTGAGCCCTGCTTGGCCACGGGTTTCTCTCAATTCTACTCTGCTCCGCGCCTTATTTATTTCAACAGGGGTCTCCTTGAGTCCACTGTACCGGGCCCGCAGCGACGGCCAGCGAGAAGCAGACGCGCACACGCTCGACACGTAACGCCGACACTTCCACACAAACACAGTCAGTTAATAACACACAAACTCCCACCCTGCAGCTCTGTTTGCTCACAGCTGCCAGCCCGCCCCAGAGTTCATCTGAGGTAAAGATATGTTATATTATGCAACCAAGTATAGATTTTCCACCCTTGGCGCTACGCCAACTTCCTGCTCCGAAGAGCATGCTCTAGCACTTTGTTCCCTGGGGTGACAGCTATTCCTTGCTGGACGGGTGGCAGAATTAGATACACAGGCAGAAATACAGACGGAAGGTTGGGGAGGAAGGGAAATAAGAATAAGAAAGTAAAGGGAATGAAGAGAGAAGCAAAGTAAGATATGCACCTTTGTAAATTTAAGAAGTTAAGACCCTCAATCCCAACTTTACTCTGCTCTTGAAATCAGGTCACAAGTGTTTTCATTACTGTTTGACTTGCGGGTTCATAAGCCTCTAAGCGTCGTTCCTCCAACCACCCTCAAAGACAGGAAGAGATTTTCCCTCCAACATTAACCCAATAAATGCCTATTAGGCCCAATCACAACCTTAAACTGAGGCATGAAGAAACCTGAACAAAAAAGAAAAAGTCACAATCACTGCTAAGGACTGGCTGTTAAATAGCAAACGTGAACTGCAGTCCAGCGTGCTCGCTACATCAACATACAGGACCCCTATAGGCATGAGGTAATGCAACGTGATGATGAAAGAAAGCCTGTGGAAAATTGAGCTAAATCAACGAGCCAATCAGTTCCTTATTACCCCTACTTTATTTAAAGGAAAGACAGGAATGCAGTGACATCGTGGAGTAGCGCTAGCATGTGATGTCTACCCTGACACCACCACTGCTGCTGCTCCAATTAACTCTGGCCTGATTAAGTCTTTGTGTCCAAATGATTGCAAATGTGCATGTGTGTGTGTGTGTGCGCGCGCGCGCCTGTGTGCGCATGCATCTCTTTTTTTTATTCTATACTAGATGGATGGAAGAACCACGCAGGAGAAACCTTAGATTAACAACTGAGACGGTCTTTTTTTTGTCTTTTACTACTAGTCATTTCCAGGCAGCAACACGTGTTTTGGGCGCGCATCCGTCAAAAGGGTCAAAATAAGCAGCTTATTATAACAAAGTATTTTGGAAAATTCAATAGCTTGTGTGTAAAACGTTGAAGTGGTTTGTGGGGTGGCCCAAAGTCTACGGGAAAAAAAGTAAATGCGTTTAAAATGTCCCGCATGGCAGCCCCCTTCCTTTCTAGCATGTATGACTATATGCAAAAAACACTGAGGGATCACTGCCAAAGTTGGATTTGAGAGTGCTATATGCTGATAAAAGAGAATTTTGCAGAAATATGCTCAGTTTGTCATGACAAAAAGGGGCAGCAGCAAAAATTCCTAAATATATCTTTGGACCGTCCCGGTGATTAGCTGAACGTTCACCAAATAATCACATTATACAGAGTAGTTCAGTAGTTGAGACCACAGGAGTGAAAAGTTTGTTTTTATTAATGCAGCAACTTAACATTCAGGTTTTATATATGGTCATGCTTAGCAAAAAAGTGGTCAAACTATATAAATAACTGAAACTGTTGGCGAAAGCTAACACATTAATGGTTTAAAAAGCTAACCAAATATACCAAATACTGTAAATAGATTAAATAATTAACAGAACGACTGGAAAAAATGATTCTTAAATGGTTGTCAGCTACTAGGATTGCCATAAAAAAATCATATACTAATTGATACTAGAAAGTAGTATGACATCGCATATCTTTTTGCAACAGTATCAGTAATGGTTACCTCCGCCAGGCCGCAGGAGGTTATGTTCTTGCCGGGGTTTGCCTGTTTGTCTGTCTGTTGGTTAGCAAGATAACTCAAAAAGTTTTGGACGGATTTCGATGAAACTTTCAGGCGTTGTTGCAAATGGTACAAGGAAGAACTGATTAAATTTTGGGAGTGATCCGGATCACTGTCTGGATACAGGAATTTTTTAAAGGATTCTTTAACATTGTGACATAGGGCCATTTTCAACACACAGGATGCGGAGAATCACCGTGCTGCAGTGACAGAAGAAATGCAACGACTCAGGCGCTATTGAAGCTCGTCGAGCTTAGTTTTATTTATTTTTTTTCTTATTACCTCCGCCAGGAGGTTATGTTTTTTTTTTAAAAAAGAAAAGGCCAGTCATGCCTCGTTCAAAGTCTAAAAGTGTGAAACACAGAAGGCAACAGAGTGCATGAGAAAGAAAAAAAGGCAGGGAGATAACACAGACGATGCGGAGAATCACCGTGCTATTGCTAGTCATATGTTTTCATGGTCAAGGAATCTCAAAACGTACACACAAACACTGTATGGGGGGAACTGTCGCCACCATTACGGAAAATGCCATTTTCGTGAATAACTACTGAACCGCTAATCCTATCATTGTCAATCCAATTGCTAGTCATATGTTTTCATGGTCAAGGAATCTGAAAACGTACACACAAACACTGTATGGGTGGAACTGTGCCGCTTGGCGGAGGTCTGCGCTCTCCGAGTGCTTTTCTAGTTAATGACTGTTGTTTGCACTACCTAACCAGACTGTCATTGATGGAGTGGCTCATCCTGGCCTGATGAAATCACCTCGAGAGTATGCAGCTATCCTGCCCATTGAACTTTACCTTGAAAAACAGTCTAGGTGCAGCTCCACTTGAGGATCACTGTACATGAGTTTGGTGAACATTTCAGACAATTGCCTAGGAGGTGTAACAATTTATGTGAAATCACAAATGCCCAGATCTCCTGACCTTTGACAACGAGCTTGACCTTGAGCGGATCTCAACCTGGATGCAGACAAACCTAAGGATGACTGCGTCTAAGTTTGTTGAGAATTAGAGCAATTGCCTAGAAGTACTGATTTTACTGAATTCACATAAGTGCCCAGATCTCCTGACCTTTCACCCTGAGCACAACTTAGATGCAGACCCACCTGAGGATCATTGTGAGTCAGTTTGGTGAGCATCGAGGCAATTTCCTAAGAGGATAGCGATTCCCATGAAATATGGATGGACGAACAGACAGACGATGGACACCGCGCCATCGCATTAGCTCCTTTTAGCTTTGCCAGAATGAGCTAAAAATTGTCCTTTTTTTTACAGTACCAAAGAACATAGTCGTTTTCTCAATAGGGCAAAGTATACCAATGCTAGGGGCCCCTAGCAGTTGAAGGGGCCCCAAAACCATAAGGTGAATCTCAATATAGCATTAAGAGCTGTAGTCAACTGATTTACAGTGGATATAAAAAGTCTACACACCCCTGTTCAAATGCCATGTTTTTGTGATGTAGAAAATGAGACCAAGATAAATCATTTCAAAACTTTTTCCATCATTAATGTGACCAAAAACCTGTACAACCCAATTGAAAAACAAACTGAAAACTTTTAAGGGGAAAAATAAAAAAATAAAAAACTTATAATAACCTGGTTGCATAAATATGCACACCCTGTTATAACTGGGGATGTGGCTGTGGTCAGAATTAACCAATCACATTCAAACTCATGTTAAATGGAAGTCAGCACACACTTGCCACCATTTAAAGTGCCTCTGATTAACCCCACATAAAGTTCAGCTGTTCTAGCAGGCTTTTCCTGACATTGTTGTAGTCACATCTTACAGCACAAGCCATGGTCCACAGAGAGCTTCCAAAGCATCAGAGGGATCTCATTGTCCAAAGGTATCAGTCAGGAGAAGGTACAAAAGAATTTCCAAGGCATTAAATATACCATGGAACACAGTGAAGACAGTCATCATCAAGTGGAGAAAATATGGCACAACAGTGACATTACCAAGAACTGGATATCCCTCCAAAATTGATGAAAAGACGAGAACAAAACTGGTCAGGGAGGCTGCCAAGAGGCCGACAGCAACATTGAAGGAGCTGCAGCAATTTCTGGCAAGTACTGGCTGTTAAGTACATGTGATAACAATCTCCTGTCTTAACTAACTAACTAACTAACTAACTAACTAACTAACCTGCACTTATATAGCGCTTTTCTAGTCACAAAGACCACTCAAAGCGCTTTCACTAGTACTAACCCTCTATTCTAAGGACCTATAGGAAACAGATATCTAGGGACAATTTAGAACAACCAATTAACCTAACATGCATGTCTTTGGATTGTGGGAGGAAACCGGAGCCCCCAGAGTAAACCCACGCAGCACAGGGAGAACATGCAAACTCCATACAGAAAGGTTCCAACCCCTGCCAGCCTGGGGATTCGAACCAGGAACCTTCTAGCTGTAATGCAACAGTGCTAACCACTGCACCACCGTGCTGCCATTCTTCATATGTCTGGGCTGCGGGGTATGGTGGCAAGACGGAAGCCTTATCTAATGAAGAAAAATATCCAAGCCCGGCTACATTTTGCAAAAACACATTTGAAATCTCCCAAACGCATGTGGGAAAATGTGTTATGGGCTGATGAAACCAAGGTTGAACTTTTTGGCCATAATTCCAAAAGGTATATTTGGTGCAAACACAACACTGCTCATCACCAAAAGAACATCCTACCAACAGTGAAGCATGGTGGTCGCAGCATTATGCTTTGGGGCTGTTTTTCTTCAGCTGGAACTGGGGCCTTAGTTAAGGTGGAGGGAATTATGAACAGTTCCAAATACCAGTCAGTATTGGCACAAAACCTTCAGGCTTCTGCTAGAAAGCTGAAGAGGAAGAGGAACTCCATCTTAGAGCACAGCAATGACCCAAAGCACACATCTAAATCAACAAAAGAATGTCTTCACCAGAAGAAGATTAAGGTTTTGGAATGGCCCAGCCAGAGTCCAGACCTGAATCCAATTGAACATCTGTGGCTTGATCTGAAGAGGGCTGTGCACAGGAGATGCCCTCACACTCTGACAGATTTGGAACATTTTTGCAAAGAAGAGAAGGCAAATATTGCCACATCAAGATGTGCCATGCTGATAGACTCCAACCCAAAAAGACTGATTCTGTAATAAAAGCCAAAGGTGGTGCAACAAAGTATTAGTTTAAGGGTGTGCATATTTATGCAACCAGGTTATATTAAAATATTAAATATTTATATTACTGCGATGGACTGGCGATCTGTCCAGGGTGTACCCTGCCTCTCGCCCAAAGATGCTGGGATAGGCTCCAGCCCCCCCGCGACCCGAAAGGATTAAGCGGTAGAAGATGGATGGATGGATATTTATATTAAAAGGTGGCAAGTGTGCGCTGACTCCCATTTAACATGAGTCTGAATGTGATTGATTAATTCTGAACACAGCTACATCCCAAGTTATAACAGGGTGTGCATATTTATGCAACCAGGTTATTGTAAGTTTTTTATTTTTATTTTTCCCCTTAAAGGATTTCAGTTTGTTTTTCAGTTGGGTTGTACAGGTTATAGGTCACATTAATGGTGGAAAAAGTTTTGAAATAATTTAGCTTGGTCTCATTTTTTTTACATCACAAAAACATGGTATTTGAACAGGGGTGTGTAGACTTTTTGTATCCACTGCAGTAGTATTTCTAATCTTAGATTATCATTCACATATCACTAGGAGGCGACATCTGTCTAACACATTGCTGAAACAAAGGGTGGTCTATCCCAGCCATACCATGTACACCAGTGGTGGTCACAAAGATAAAAGTTACAAATATCAAAAACAGAAACACCTTTACCATATGCACAGCAGTAACACACAGTAAACTGACAGTCTAAACTAAAGAGAACATGCTTATTTTCTGCCATTTACCATCAACCCTTGCGGCTGCATTTACCTAGAAGGCTACAATATTTCTGAGAGAATTAAAAGCAGCTGTCTTGATTTGTATCAGTGAAGCTCCTCATATGTTTCGTGAAGCACTTGAAAACTTAATGTAAAGTATAAACAAAACTGAACTGCAGTGATAATAAATCTGTATTACGGTAATCAATTTGATATACAGTGCTGTAAAAAAGTGTTTGCCCCCTTCCTGATTTCTCATTTTTTTTGTATGTTTGTCACACTTAAATGTTTCAGATCATCCAACAAATTTAAACATTAGACAAAGATAGCACAAGTAAACACAAAATGCAGTTTTTAAATGAGGGTGTTTATTATTAAGGGTAAAAAAAATCCAAACCTACGTGGCTCTGTGTGAAAAAGTGATTGCCCCCCCCATTAAAACATAAATTAACTGTGGTTTGTCACATCTTTGGAATGGTGAGTTCAATTTCTCTAGCCACACCCAGGCCTGATTACTGCCACACCTGTTCTCAATCAAGAAACCACTTAAATATGACCTGCCTGACAAAGTGAAGTAGACCAAAAGATCCTCAAAAGCTAGACATTATGCTGTGATCCAAAGAAATTCAGGAACAAATGAGAAACAAAGTCATTGAGATCTATCAGTTTAGAAGAGGTTAAAAAAATAAAAAAATAATGGCAGAGTTCAAAGACGAAAACCACTGCTGAGCAAAAAGAACATAAAGGCTCGTCTCAGTTTTGCCAGAAAACATCTTGATGATCCCCAAAACTTCTGGGAAAATACTCTAGGGACTGACGAAACAAAAGTTGAACTTTTTGGAAGGTGTGTGTCCCATTACATCCGGTGTAAATGGAGCACAGCATTTCAGAAAAGGAACATCATACTAATAGTAAAATATGGTGGTGGTAGTGTGATGGTCTGGGGCTGTTTTGCTGCTTCAGGACCTGGAAGACTTGCTGTGGTAAATGGAACCATGAATTCTGCTGTCTACCAAAAAAATCCTGAAGGAGAATGTCCGGCCATCTGTTCATGACCTCAAGCTGAAGCACACTTGGGGTCTGCACCAGGACAACGATCCAAAACACACCAGCAAGTCCACCTCTCAAGGGCTTAAGAAAAACAAAATAAAGACTTTGGAGTGGCCTTGTCAAAGTCCTGACCTGAATCTGATTAAGATACTGTGGCATGACCTTAAAAAGGCGGTTCATGCTCGAAAACCCTCCAATGTGGCTGAATTACAATAATTCTGCAAAGATGAGTGGGACAAAATTCCTCAACAGTACTATAAAAGACTTACTGGCAGTTATCATAAACGCTTGATTGCAGTTGCAGCGTGGGTTTACTCCGGGATTTCTCCGGTTTCCTCCCACATGCCAAAAACATGCATGTTAGGTTAATTGGCTGTTCTAAATTGTCCCTAGATATCTGTTTCCTATAGGCCCTTAGAATAGAGGGTTAGTATTAATGAAAGCGCTTTGAGTGGTCTTTGTGACTAGAAAAGCGCTATATAAGTGCAGGTTAGTTAGTTAGTTAGTTAGTTGTTGCTGCTAAGTGTGGCCCAACCAGTTATTAGGTTTAGGGGGCAATCACTTTTTCACACAGAGCCATGTAGGTTTGGATTTTTTCTTCCCCCATAATAATAAACACCTTAATTTAGAAACTGCATTTTGTGTTTACTTGTCTTATCTTTGTCTAATATTTAAATTTGTTTGATGATCTGAAACATATAAGTGTGACAGACAAAAAAATGAGAAATCAGGAAAGGGTTAAACACTTTTTCACACCATTGTATACACAGACCTTTTGTTGATGTACTCCTGGCATAACAAGGTCACTTCTGGGTCTTCGCTTTACGTGTTTGCTGTGCTTCTGTCAAGTTGCCAACATGCCACAGGAAAAGAAGTTCACAATTCAAAAAACCAAGAGCAAAAACAGACCTCCCCCCACCCCCCACTCCCACCCCAAAAAAGAGGAGAAATTAAGTTGAGGGCTCTGTGGGTAACTTATAGGCTGATATATGGATGAATAAGCTATAAGGTGAGAGGAAATTTTACTGATTTTATAAATATTGCTCTGGTGTTTAAAACTGTGGTTTAGGTTTATTTAGTTGGAAAATTTAGCACCTAGGCAGCCTAATTTATTTTTTCTTTTGTGTGTATTTTCACGTGTTTAATCATTTTTACATCTGTTATTCTGTTCATTTATTTTGCATTATGCAAGATGTACTAAATGTGATGTATGCAAACAAAATCTTGCATAGGGTACAAAAAAAAAACAGAAAAAGCCCTGCCTATCTCATAAGTTTGTCATATATTTTTTACCTTACAGTTATACAGCTGCATTTTATCTGTTTTGCAATCTCAAACCACTTAAAAAGTAATGTTGTTAATAATGTTATTGGTTACATTATTATAATCTTTATTAAGAAAATTTAATGCCTAACATTTTAATTTCCCCTATGGCATCAGAAATTGTATGAAGTATTGATAATTTTCCCAGATATCGGCATTGAGTTAGAAATTCTAGTAGTGCGACAACCGTTTTAAGAACAGTAAAACTAGATATCAGGGGAAAAAATGAAATATACATATCTATGTAGTTATATATAATCATATGCTTCAAATGAACATTTCAGACATGCAGTACAACAGGCAAATCAGTATAGTTTTTTACAACATATACATAGATTGGAGAAGCAATAAAATACAACAATGAAACCCTAATTTATAACCTGAAAGAATGCAGCCCAAATTAACAATTTGCATGAGTGTTATGCATGGTGCAACATTATCAAAAACGGCATGCCTATGCATGAAGGACTTCAAAATAAATAAAATACTGTAAATCAAGGAGTTTGTTTCTGAATGATTAGACCAAATGTGGTTACAGCCATGTTTTTGTAAAAACCTGCATCTGTCATTCTTAATCATTTCTTTATTTTCTGGAGGCTCAGTGCACATGAGAAACTGAATGAGAGGGGGAGTCGGCTTTTGGAAATCTCTAAAGAGACGGTGCAGTTAAACAGAGGGTGACTGGTTCTCAGATTTCATCCAGATTAATCTGGAAGCTTTGTAATAAAGGGTCTACTGTATATATTTAGTCAGTGCAGTGAGATGTAGGTCAGACAGGCAGGCAGGACAGGCCAAACAACATGCCCAGATTGCCCACACTGAAGTGACCTTGAGTGGGCCGTCAATGATCCGCAGCAACAACTCCCTATCTATTCCTGTTGACCTGCGACGAACTGACACAGCTGCTTTGCACGCTTCTTGTTTTACCCGCTGACAATTTTTAGCCTTTAGGTTCCATTTTTGTGCAACAAAAAAGGCCTTGGAAATTCAATATCATACCGCTTGTCTTTTACAGAAATGTTGCTTGTTGATTAAAAAGAAAGAGCAGGGAATGAATAACTGTCAATGTTCGCTCCGTGTGTTGATACTGGCAGTTGTTCAAATTTACTCAATGCAAGAACAAAGCATGCTCAGAACCATTTCTCAGTCTGTCCTCAGCGGTTTTAGACACGGAACAAAACTAGCTAAACCCTGCAAAATGTGCAACATTTTTCATTATATAACCCACAATGTGACATTATTGACAAAAGTACTTTACAGCTTTGACAGCTTGGGCTACTGAAGTCATCATAAAAGAGTTGACATAAGTGATGCAAAAGTGCCAAACTGATTTGGTCATAAACATGCAAAAAATAGAGAACATCAGATTAAGATATTAAATCTCCCACAGATCCATTGCTCAACCTTATTTTCCTCAAAAATGTGTTTTAACTTCATTGTCATTTGGTTATTTGAACTTTGTGCACGATTGTGTATGTGCAGAGTTTGACACTCAAACTGGATTCTAGCTGCTAATTATGGTTCATTATGCAATTTGACTGAATGAAAGTAACAGTAAGGGGGTTTAGGAAGTTAGGGTCTTTTATGTACCTGTAGCCAATTACTAAGCAAAATCATTTGAAGAAAAAAAAAAGTCTTAGCAACTGTTTAACCCATGTTATTCGGTATTAAGTGATCTGAAAGTCAAGTATTCTCTGCTTGTTTAAAATGTTATTTTTTCCAGCATAAAGTCAGGAGAGTGATGGCCTAATGAACACCCCCGAGGTCGCTAAGGGCCTTTATGTCTCCCTGTGTATAAAGACATACTCATTTCTTGTGACTTTTGACCTTCAATTCAATTTCAATTCAATTCAAACAACTTTATTTATCCATTTAGGGGGACTTGATTATACCTGACTTGATGGTAAGCGTAATCTGGATGGACTTGAACCTTAATACAGACCCACCTATGGACTGTTGTGAGTGAGGTTGGTGAGCTTCTCGGAGAAGTGACGCTTTTCGCAAATTGTGGATGAACTGATGGACAAAGGTGGTAGTGCCATGAGATGAACTTATTTTGCCTTTACCACACACACACACACACACACTTACTTTCAGGTGCTCCCTATTCGGGGTCACCACTGCAGATCATGAATCCCCATACTGATTTGGTAAGGATTTTAGCCTGAATGTTTCCTTGATGTTGCCTAATAGTAATGCAACAGACTGTGTGCTATACAAGGCTACGGTCACACTGCAGGTTTTAATGCCCAATTCCGATTTTTTTTTGCACAAATGTGACCCATATCTAATTTTTTAATGTCTGTCTGAACAACACGTATCCGATTTTTTCACACCAGACCCAGGCCACTTTCACATGTGGTCCTAATTCCGAATAGTATCAGATATTTTCCAAAGCGACCTTCGTCTGAACGGTCATGTCGCATTTCATCCGACTTTTTCCTCGTTGAAGTGAGACAGACGCTACAGTTCTGCAATGGCGGATGCTGCAGGCATGGGAGACACAGCTGATTTGTGCTCTCTTTTTAATCAATCTCCTTTCTTTTATCACTGGATTGTAATTTTTGTCAGCTCAGACTGCACAATAACTTCAAAATTGAGGGCGGGGGGGTGGGGGTTCAGGGCTGAAGCCATATACATTACATGCGCACAGTAACAACACATTTATAAAAAAAAAAAGTGGTCATCTGGCATGGAGAGGAATAAAGGTGGTCTCATTTATTTTGTGCATAAACATTTCTGAATGTTATTTACCACTTATTTTGCTGCGCTGCATCAAAGGTTGAAGAAGTTCTGTCCCCTCAATGGTTCAGTGCTCATATTTACTTCCTCAAACACAGCACTGTGTCTGACGTTGTGTTTTCTTCTGCGCTTGTGGGTCACTTCATAGCTGGAGACCGTTCATACTCCAGTCTGATGGGGGTTGCATTTAAATTATAATGTGAATGCCCACACAAAAAAATCGGATCTCAGCAAAAAATCGGAATTGAGCATCAAGACCTGCAGTATGACCGTATCCTAAGATGACACTTATTAAAAGGTTTTTCTATTAGACCCAATCATCTTTAAGGCAGCTGTAAAAATAGTAGAGGAGGGATTGTTGATTACAGCTGACACACTAACCAGTGACATATGGTCAGGGGAGGCAGGTAAGGACTAATTGTATAGTAAGCCGTTTTATCGTTTTTATAGGGTCAGAATCTAAGGTAGCTATAAAGTGAAATATAGCAAGTAGGGCTGTCGCGGTAGAGGAATTTCCCCTGCGGTGATGGTGGACAGCTCAATACCGTGGTATGCGGTATTACTGCAAATGTTTTTAGGACCCTGTGGATTCGTAATTTAAACAGGGTTTAATAACTTAGATGGCAAATGAGGGAAGCTGTGAGAGTCTCACTGCAGTTCGCTCTCAACTTTATGCACGTGTGTTACAACTGTGTGGAGCTCCGCTCTTTATGGAGGCATGAACTGCTGATTCTGTTAAAAAAAATAAAAAAATAAAAAAAAAAAATCATAAAGCAGTGGCGGTAACTAAAAGTGCATTCACACCAAACACAAATGGACAAATTTTTCGTGCAGCATGATTACATCATAACTCAATGTAAACACGCAAACAGACATGACTTCCCCTTCTGAGTGAGATGTAGACAGGCGAAATTGCCTTTATAACTTCTGCAGCTGTGTTGAATCTGCTGTGGAATTCCCAAAATAACGTCATGCTTATGTTTACATTATCCGACCGGGGGCTCACCTGAAAATGTTGTCTCAAGTCTCCAAAACTTCACAGAAGATGGGTGTTTTTGTTTCTAGCTTGCTAGGACATCCATGGCTGGAAACCGTGGGTAAATAACTCTAAAATCCTGATTCAGCTGAAGGGTTCCCGGTCCTCCTGTCTCCCAGTGAGTGAGTTTCATTTTCTAACTAGTTTACTCTGCAATGGTGATAATTTTACTCCTTCCATTAGCTAGCTAGCTGCTAGTGTAGCTAGCTAGCGGACGCAAATGCATGATGGGGTGTGTGGACTGGAGACTGCAGCGACATTCAGCTTATAAGCAGGACAGTCTCCGTACAGTACCCTGTGTGGCTCTTGTCTCTGTGATTTTTGCCGCTGTCGGAAAAATCTCGTTCAAACAAGCTGCTCTTGGAGCTCATACACGGAGCATACACAGTCAGGATCATACACACTCCACTCAGAAGGAAATAATGTGCTTTGTGCCCTTTCAGTGCTCACTGTTACAGCTGTATTTAACAAGGAGTCCAAACGCTTTCACCACTAACTGCCTGCCTTAGCAATTGATTTAATAACACAGGGTTACAAAAATAATTTTTTTTAAAGTTGTCTGTGTTTTTTCAACTGATTTAAGACAATTTTGCACCGATAAATCCGAAAATGACATCCGTTTATCTTGATCAGGTGCTAAGTAAAAACCTGTACTTACTTAGTACTGTGCATGTACTTACCTTTATATAAAGGTAAGTATATGTAAATTGAATGTCACGTCATCATTGTTCAAAATTCAGAAAATTTCAAGACATAAAAAAGAATGTTGCATCATATAAAACGAAAATACCCATACATGTAAACAAAAACGTATAAAACAACATATGGCCATAATTCAAAAAGTTGACCTGATTGAGCAAAACCAATGTGATTTTTGGATTCAGCACATCAAAACTGTCCTAAATCAGCTAAAAAAAACTTAGACAATAAATTTGGTGTTGGCCAGTGTAATCAATAGTGGCACATACAGTAAGTGAACAACGAGCTATAGTCACACACACACAAAAAAGTGAAACACTGCGGTTGTTGCGGTTGGTCGTTTTCTTCCGCGGTAGGCGTGTCCATACCGCGGTATTACATAATTGCGGTTATCGCAACAGCCCTAATAGCAAGCCATTTTCTTTTTTTTTAGACATCTATAATTCCATCCATCCATCTTCTTCTGCTTTATCCTTTTCGGGTCACGGGGGGGGCTGGAGCCTATCCCAGCATCTTTGGGCGAGAGGCAGGGTACACCCTGGACAGATCGCCAGTCCATCGCAGGGCCAACACGGAGAGACAGACAACCATTTACTCTCACATTCATACCTAAGGACAATTTAGAATGCCCAGTTTTGATGCCAATTAACCTAACTTAAGATAAGCCTTTATTAGTCCCACAATGGGGAAATTCCAGGATTGCAACAGCACAGGGATAGCAACACTCAGAGCAATAATTTAGAAGATAAGAAAATAAGAGCAGTGAATATACATATGTACACATAAATATATAAATATATATATACACAGTGCAAAGCGTTGTAGCTAGATGGAATAAACAGCATAACAGTCTATTTAGTTACCCCACATAGTATGAATATGTACCCATAGATATTGTCACCCACTGTAGCGATTGATATTGTCCTAGTTGTATACTGGAGAGGAACATTTTGTGTAAGTCTGTTGCATCTTTTGCATTCAATATTATTAGGTCGTAACGTTTTACGTTTTTTTTGCTATCTCTGCGAGCAGCCCTGCTTAGGTTATAAAGTCTGACAGCCGTAGGTAGGAAGGACCTGCGAAACCTCTCGGTCGCACACCTAGGATGATGTAGCCTACTGCTAAATGAGCTCCTCAGTGCATTCAGTATGTCCTGCATAGGGTGGGACTCAGATTCCAGTAGAGATGACAGCTTAGCCACCATCCTTCTCTCTCCTATCTCCTCCACTGGGTCAAGGTGCTGCCCCAGGACAGAGCTAGATTTCTTGATCAGTTTGTTCAGTCTCTTCCTATCGGCTGCTGTGATGCCGCTGCCCCAGCAGACCACTCCAAAAGTGATGGCTGATGCCACCACCGAATCATAGAATGTCTTCAGGAGCACCCCTTGTACACCAAAAGACCTGAGCCTCCTCAGTAGGAACAGCCTGCGCTGTCCCTTCTTGTAGAGTGCATCGGTATTGTGTGACCTGTCTAGTTTATTGTTCAAATGAACACCCAGGTACTTGTTGGATGTCACCATCTCAATGTCTGTTCCCTGGATGTTTACTGGTGCTGTGAGAGGTTGTCCTTGCCTGCGGCAGTCCACCACCAGCTTCTTAGTTTTTCTCGCGTTGATCTGGAGGCAGTTTGGAAGGTACCAGTCCACGAAGTCCTGGATAAGTCCTCTGTACTCAGCTTCATCTCCGTTGGAGATGAGGCCGACGATCGCAGAGTCGTCAGAGAACTTCTGTAGATGGCAGTGTGTTGTGTTGTGCGAGAAGTCCGCAGTATAAAGGGTGAACAGGAAGGGAGTCAAAACCGTTCCCTGGGGGACCCCCGTGCTACCGGTGATCGTGTCGGACACACAATCCCGGGTTCTCACAAACTGTGGCCGGTTTGTGAGGTAGTCCAGGATCCACGATGACAGGTGCTGGTCCACCCCTGCACACAGCAGCTTGTCCCTCAGGATCATCGGTTGGATGGTGTTGAAAACACTGGAGAAGTCAAAGAACATGATCCTCACTGTGTTCCCAGGCTTCTCCAGGTGGAACAGGGAACGGTGAAGGAGGAAGATCACTGCATCCTCCACCCCGATGCCATGCTGGTAGGCGAACTGGAGTGGATCCATCGTTGGTCCCACCAGGGGGCGGAGGTGAGCAAGGAGCAGTCTCTCAAGGGTCTTCATCAGGTGAGACGTCAGGGCCACTGGTCTGTAGCTGTTCAGGTCTCTGGGGTGGGAAGTCTTTGGTACGAGTATCACACAAGATGTTTTCCACAACTGTGGTACCCTCCTTAGCTTCAGGCTCAGGTTGAAGATGTGCTTCACAATCCCACACAGCTGGTCTGTGCAGGACTTGAGGAGGTTTGCGCTGATGCAGTCCGGGCCTGAGGCCTTCCTTGCCTTGATCTTCCTCAGCTCCACCCCCACTTGGGTCTTAGTGAGGGTCAGGTTGGGGGGCTGGTGGGGAGGGGTGGACAGCAGGTCTCGATGACAGTAGAGGCAGCAGTGGTTGTTGTGCAGGCGGAGGGGGAGGGCGGTTGGTCAAACCTATTAGAAAACAGGTTCAGATTGTTCACCCACTCCCTGCCCCCTATGGCCTGGGAGGAGGTATTCTGAAGCCCAGAGATGGTTTTGAGATTTCTCCAGACCCCGCCGATGTCGCTCTGTTGCAGCTTGTCCTCCATCTTCTTGCTGAAGCTGTCTTTGCCTTCTCTGATCTTCCTCCTTGGCTCCCTCTGTACGGACTTCAGCATCTCCCTGTTCCCCGACCTGAAGATCCTCTTCTTCTCCCTCAGTCGTGATTTTATCTCAGGGTTGATCCAGGGTTTGTTGTTCGAGCAACACCGTATAATCTTGTTGGGTACGGTGTTGTCCACACAGAAGTTGATGTAGTCCGTGATGGTGTGAGTGAGACCGTCGATGTCCTCACCATGTGGATCGCAGAGCTGCTCCCAGGCAGTGACTTCAAAACCGTCCTTCAGAGCATCCATTGCCTCCTCGGACCATATCTTCACCGTGCACATAACCGGAGGTTGTCTATGTACTAGGGTTTTGTACACCGGCAGGAGATGAACCAAGTTGTGATCCGATCTCCCGAGTGGGGGGAGTGGTGATGAAGTGTATGCCTCCTTAGTGTTTGCACAGAATAAGTCCAGTGTTTTATTGTCTCTGGTGTGGTATGTAACATACTGGGTGAACGTGGGCAGAATGGGGGACAGTGAGATATGGTTAAAATCACCGGAGATAAGGAGGAGAGCATCTGGGTGTTGTGTCAGCAGTCTGCCAGTGACTGAGTGGATGGCATCACGCGCTGCCCCAGCGTTCGCCGTCGGATTTGCATAAATAACAATGCAGATCACGTGTGAGTATTCCCTCGGGAGATAAACAGGCCGCATGCTAATAGCTAGCAACTCCATGTCTTTGCTGCAGTGTTGCTCTTTAACTGTGATGTGATCCGGTTTACTTGCATGTGTTTGGCGTGTGGGAGGAAACCGGAGAAATCCCGGAGTAAACCCCCGCAGACACGGGGAGAACATGCAAACTCCACACAGATCACTGTTGTTTGGGGGCTGGGATTGAACCCAGGATCCCCCGGCCAAGGGTGGGTTGCTGTGCTGCCGCAGTGCTAACCACTCCGCCACCGCACTGTCCATCTATAATTCCTTTTAAGATATCTTAAAACGAATACTGAGTGGAAAAAAACAAAAATTTAAGATATTTTAACTTTAGATTTGCATCTCTCGTCACATATCTGAAACACTGATGCCGAAAAGTAAAGCCAAAGCCTGTGTCCATAGATGTAGTTCCTCTACTGGCCACTAGAGGCCGATTCTATTTGGGCATAACTCCGAGACCCATGTCCCAGCAAATTTGTGTCAAATTTACAGCCTAGTACAAAATGGAGTTTGGGTGTCTATAACTTTCTCTTTTGCAGCAATGATGTGGGGATGACTATGTTGCTAGCTCTCTACTAGTGCAACCTTAGCTAATCTGCATCGCCAAACTTAAAGGGCCTATATCATGCAAAATCGACTTTTTTGAGCTTTTAAGCATGTTATAATGTTAATTCCTCACCAAAAACACCCCCAAAGTGGTATTTTGCTCCATTCACGCATCTCTGAGTATTCCTCCTCATCCCTGCTCTCTGAGCTGCTGCTCCGCCCTGTCCCTGATAATGATTGGGCCCCCACGTTCATACGTATGAACATGGGTGAGCCGCCCACTCCAGGAAGTGCCTGTGCTGCCAACACCACCCCCAGGCTAACGCACACACCCACTTTCTCCGCGCAGCTAACGGAGCGGTGATCAGCAAAACTCTTTAAGATAAGATAAGATACGCCTTTATTAGTCCCACAATGGGGAAATTCCAGGATTGGAACAGCACAGGGATAGCAACACTCAGAGCAACAATCAGAAGACAAGAAAAAAACAAGAGCAGCGAATATACATATGTACATATAAATATATAAATATATAAACACAGTGCGGAGCATTGTAGCTAGATGGAATAAATATATAAATATATAAACACACACAGTGCAGAGCATTGTAGCTAGATGGAATGAACAGCATAACTGTCTACTTAGTTATCCTACATGGTATGATTATGTACCCATACATACTGTCACCCTCCGTAACGACTGGTATTTTCCTAGTTGTATACTGGAGGGGACCATTGTGTAAATCTATTGCGTCTTTTGCATTCAATACTATTAGGTTGTCACGTTTTTTTGCTATCTCTGCGAGCAGCCCTGCTTAGGTTATACAGTCTGACAGCCGTAGGTAGGAAGGACCTGCGAAACCTCTCGGTTGCGCACCTAGGGTGATGTAGTCTGCTGCTAAATGCGCTCCTCAGTGCGTTCAGTATGTCTTGCATAGGGTGGGACTCGGACTCCAGCAGAGATGACAGTTTAGCCACCATCCTTCTCTCTCCCATCTCCTCCACTGGGTCAAGGCGTTGCCCCAGGACAGAGCTAGCTTTCTTGATCAGCTTGTTCAGTCTCTTCCTATCGGCTGCTGTAACGCCACTGCCCCAGCAGACCACTCCAAAAGTGATGGTTGATGCCACCACCGTGTCGTAGAATGTCTTCAGCAGTGCCCCTTGTACACCAAAAGACCTGAGTCTCCTCAGTAGGAACAGCCTGCGCTGTCCCTTCTTGTAGAGTGCGTCAGTATTGTGTGACCAGTCTAGTTAACTGTTCAGATGAACACCCAGGTACTTGTAGGATGTCACCATCTCGATGTCTGTTCCCTGGATGTTTACTGGTGCTGTGAGGGGTTGTCCTTGCCTGTGGCAGTCCACCACCAGCTCCTTAGTTTTCCTCGCGTTGATCTGGAGGCAGTTCTGATGGCACCAGTCCACGAAGTCCTGGATAAGTCCTCTGTACTCAGCTTCATCTCCGTTCGAGATGAGGCCAACGATCGCAGAGTCGTCAGAGAACTTCTGTAGATGGCAGTGTGTTGTGTTGTGTGAGAAGTCCACAGTATAAAGGGTGAACAGGAAGGGAGCCAAAACCGTTCCCTGGGGGGCCCCCGTGCTATCAATGATCATGTCGGACACACAGTCCCGGGTTCTCACAAACTGTGGCCGGTTAGTGAAGTAGTCCAGGATCCATGATGACAGGTGCTGGTCCACCCCTGCGCACAGCAGCTTGTCCTTCAGGATCATCGGTTGGATGGTGTTGAAAGCACTGGAGAAGTCAAAGAACATAATCCTCACCGCATTCCCGGGCTTCTCCAGGTGGGACAGAGAACGGTGAAGGAGGAAGATCACCGCATCCTCCACCCCAATGCCATGCTGGCAGGCGAACTGGAGTGGATCCATCGCTGGTCCCACCAGGGGGCGGAGGTGAGCAAGGAGCAGTCTCTCCAGGGTCTTCATCATGTGGGATGTCAGGGCCACTGGTCTGTAGCTGTTCAGATCTCTGGGGTGGGAAGTCTTTGGTACAGGTACCACACAAGATGTTTTCCACAACTGTGGTACCCTCCCCAGCTTCAGGCTCAGGTTGAAGATGTGCTCCACAATCCCACACAGCTGGTCTGCACAGGAATTGAGGAGCTTTGCGCTGATGCCGTCTGGTCCCGACGCCTTCCTCGCCTTGATCTTCCTCAGCTCCGTCCTCACCTGGGTCTTAGTGAAGGTTATGTTGGGGGGCTGTGTGTTGGGAGTGGGGGGGGGTGATGGTGGAGTGGGGTGTGGGCAGCAGGACTCGATGTCTTCAGAGGCAGCAGTGGTTGTTGTGCAGTCGGGGGGGAGGGCGGTTGGTCAAACCTATTAAAAAACAGGTTCAGATTGTTCGCCCACTCCGTGCCCCCCGTAGCCTGGGGGGAGGTATTCTGGAGCCCAGAGATGGTTTTAAGGTTTCTCCAGACCCCACCGATGTCGCTCTGTTGCAGCTTGTCCTCCATTTTCTTCCTGAAGCTGTCCTTGCCTTCTCTGATCTTCCTCCTCAGCTCCCTCTGTACGGACTTCAGCATCTCCCTGTTCCCCGACCTGAAGATCCTCTTCTTCTCTCTCAGAAGTGTTTTTATCTCAGGGTTGATCCAGGGTTTGTTGTTCGAGCAACACCGTATGGTCTTGGTGGGTACAGTGTTGTCCACACTTTAGCATTGACGCTGTGAAGAAGTAGTTCCTCTCGCACCTAATCTGCTCAGTGACAACAACTGTTTGCTTTTTTACGTAAGACAATGTCTTCTAAGTGGCGTAAATGTGTCTTTGGCTGTGAGCGATTTAGGAGTTTGTTCAGCCTTCCTAAAGAAGAGCCTACTCGTCAGAAATGGCTGGAGTTTATTATCGTCATGAAATGGGCGGCAGCCACAAGAAGGAGAGGCGGAGCCTCAGAGATCAAGGCATCTTACTTCCGGGTTGGAAAAGGAGCTCGCGAAAATAACTCATATTTCATAAGAAATTCATTCTCCAGTGTACCAAAGGTAATATACTATCACATACAGTACATGCATATAGTTTACTCTGAAAGGCTTAAAATAGCATGATATAGGCCCTTTAATATTTAAAAGGTTTGTGCTTTAGTTTTTAATAGGAATTCTAGTAACTGATTGGCATGCAGCACTAATTACTGCAGGTACCTGTGCCTGTGTGAAGACCCCAAGAATAAACCAGACCATCAGCGACAGAAGCTCATTCTGGCCTAATGAAATTGCCCCAATTGTGCTCAGATCTCCTGGCCACTGTCCTTGAGCACAATCTGCATGCAGACTTACTTGTGGACCATTGTGCATGAGTTTGCCAAACATTCAGGAAATTGCAAAGGAGGAGTAATGATTTTCATGAAATCATAAATGCCAAGATCTCCTAATCTTTAACAATGACCTTGACCTTGAGCACAACCTGGATGCAGACCCACGTGAGGAACCTTGTGTGTGAGTTTGGTGAACATCTGGTCAAATGCTTACATAGGAGTGGTGATTCCTATGAAATGTGGATGGGCGGAAGGACGGACGGAACAGCTAAAAAAAAAAAGTCCAGATAGTGTTAATAACATAGCTAGCAATAGATGATAGCTATGTTATTAACACTATCATTATAACTAATCATTAGCACTCAAGTCTCTTATCCAAATATGATCAGCATTGTGGAAGAAAAAATGGGGGGGGGGGTACAAAATTGCTTTAAAACAAGACTCTACAGCCCAAACACATGCACACTCACCTTGCCCTCAACCACCCTGTCGGACTGGTTGTCAAAACATTGCAAATAACCACATAGGAGTGGCTCTGTTATTCAAATTTATGACTCCAAATCAAAGAGAAGAACATGCTGTGCTGGTGTGTAAAAGCTCAGCGATGACAAAGCTCTCAAGTATTCACCGATGCATGTCTGATTTGCGTTCATGGTTCTGGTAAAGCCACACTTTATCTTGGTGATTGAGACCCCCCCCCCCAACACCCCAATTTGCACACACTACACTCTATCTCCCCCATGCCTTTTCCACTCATATTATACACTGAGTATTTTGTGTTCTTCTGTATATTCTAACCCAATTATGTAATTTAGCACCCGAGTGTGTGTGTGTTCAGTAGTCATGGCAACAGCACAACATATCAGCGACCACAGAACCGCAATGGGGCCGCCGGCAGTGCCAGGGTTGTGCCAGAGCCTAATCCATGCCAGAGGTGACATGAGCGAAGGAAAAGTGAAGCGGGTGGAGACAACATGACACACACATGCGGAAAAAAAAGGAGAAAAAAAAAATCCGCACAGAGACAGACGTGTGCGCACAGACACACCAGCATATTCCTCTCCCCTCTCACTCCTCGTCTTCCTTTTAAAACACAAGCGCACACACTGGATATCCTCCCATTCTTCTTGGCTGGAGCCTCCCATGGCAATAGCGGTAGGAATCCATTCTCCACGGATGCTGGGACAGCTGTGCTGATATTGAATGAGACACAGTTGGTTCTGCCTCTCTCTGCATGCAGCTTGAGATAAAAAACTACATGCTATTTAATTCAAATCTACATTGCTCGGTGCCAAAATGAGCCCGGCTCGTCTTTGTCCCAGTCTCCATAAAAACCTCAAAATGTATTTGGAAAATAATTTTTAAAAAGCCATTAATTTGTTCCTGCTGACGCACGGTGTCCCTCAGTCATGGGAAGAGTAATCACAGATCTCTTAGCTATAGCTTAGAATGCGAATGATACATAATAATTGTGAATTAAAGCTAAAGTCTGAGTGTCTGGCGTCTTGCGACACCAGTGAAAGACACCGAAACATCACAGTGAATAAGCTAAGCATCAACGTGACATGTATAATGCTTAGTCTTCTAATGGCTGTGGATTCTGAAATGGACTGGTCGGCAGGAACACAGTGTACCAGAGGCAGCGTCTGACATCATGACCTCCTGGTGTCACAGGAGAAGAGGTCCGTCATTGGCTGTGCAGCAGGAAATATGCAGCACGGCCCATCAGGCACTCAGAACACACGTGCATGAACACAACTCCGCTGCTAGGGAACACAATGGCTCAGCGCTGCCCATCAATCAAACGGCTATGAGTTCACTGTTATGTCCGGTGGCCAAAAGCAAAGTGCTTTACTGGCCAAGCTAACGCTTTTCCATGCATACATGGACTCAGAGTTGACGTCTTTTCAGCTCTGCATCACTAGCTTACACTTAGGTTGTGTACAGAGTTAAGCTGAAGAAGCTATCAGGATTCAGAGAAATTCAAAGCAAGCAATAAAAAGACACACTGGCAACACAGAACTTGTTAGCCAATGCACACGTTTAAGTCTCCTCAAACAAAAAAGTGAGGCTAAAGAGTACTAAATTATTACAATTTGCAACCCGTAATAGGTTTTGATGTTGATTACAATAAATAGCAATACACTGCTAGTTTATTTGGCCATTGATCCTGGAGTACTTTATTAGCTCGGAAATGAGAAAAAAAGAAACAGCCTGGAGATGACGGTTTTCACTCCCCGACCAGGTCGCAACAAATACCGCCGAACCAGACCATCAATGACAGAGTAGCTCATTCCGGCCTACGTGACAACCTGGACGCAGTCCCACCTGTGGACCATCAGCCCACGGCAATTGCCTAGGCAGAGTAGAAAGTCCGACTGATTGTGGATAGATGGAGCGCTATTTCACTTCTGCTGGAATGAGCTAAAAATGACACTCTCTATCCGCTAGGGTGGTGCACAACATGAAAAAGATGAAAGGTGATTTTTACCTCACACTGTACTGCAACTGTGTGGCCTGGTGTTATTGATGTTACTGAGATTCAGGAATGACTTTAAATTTAAATATATAGATATGAAAAGTGATTTGCACATGCCATAGTTTCATGGTATCTGTTTGTAGCTCTACCATAATGGATCCATTTGAGCAGGCTTTGGATTTATGCAGGTAAACAAATCGTGAAGTGTGAAAAAAAGATGTCCTCTAACTACACAATGGATTGAAATGCAAACCATTTTCTGCTGCTTTGATAATTGTGCTTTAAGGGTTGATTTGCTAAATTAATTCTCATAGAGACAGACTGCTAAATTAGCCTAATCAACACTGACTTTGTCATTACATTTTTCCAACTTAAGTACCAAACCCTGCAGCGGAGCTCTGACCACACTCATAAAACCCTAGTTATTTTAGCAACTAAAAGCAGATTTTTTTTTAATGGATTCATTTCGCTGTGCACATTGTTTCGACACAGACACACACATTATAGCAACAAAATTTACAAATAAAATGTAAATAATGTAATAATGTCTTTACTATTTCATTTTTGAAATATAATAACTAAAAGATATTTTTCATGAGTTGAGGATTGTGTAAAAAGCTATACTTCTACATGGCATTTAAGTCAAAAATTATTTCCCATTTTATCCATAGATTTTTGCATGAAAGATAATTAATGCAACACTTAAAAATTTACAGTATATTCAAAAACCAAGAATAAATGTAATTACAAAATTCAGTAAAAAAAAAAAAAAATCTGCAATAAAGTTAAATATCCACTTCAAGAATGAATGAAACTTTTGAGACTTATGTTAAAATATTATTTAGTGAAAAAAGGTAAATTCTGAAGCTTTAGTGGGCATTCCAGGTCAGACTGATGGCTTGTGTGTTTGACTGTGCCACACCACATACGCTCTCTGAATTGCAGATGTAATCATGATACTCGCACGTATCCATTACCAGGTATTCCAGTTTGCACTGATGTGCCACCTGTTTGTTTCCTCAAAAGAGATGAAATTTTCCGCATAACCTCTTCAGCCATACAGCTAACTTACTATACCAACAATAAAGCTACAGTGGTGTGAAAAACTGTTTGCTCCCTTCCTGATTTCTCATTTTTTTTGTAGGTTTGTCACACTTAAATGTTTCAGATCATCAAACAAATTTAAATATTAGACAAAGATAACACAAGTTAACACAAAAAGCAGTTTTTAAATGAAGGTGTTTATTATTAAGGGTAAAAAAAAAATCCAAACCTACATGGCCCCATGTGAAAACGTGATTGCCCCCCTGTTAAAACTTAAATTAACTGTGGTTTATCGCATCTTTGGAAAGCTGAGTTTAATTTCTCTAGCCACACCCAGGCCTGATTACTGCCACACCTGTTCTCAATCAAGAAATCACTTAAATAGGGCCTGCCTGACAAAGTGAAGTAGACCAAAAGATCCTCAAAAGCTAAACATCATGCTGCAATCCAAAGAAATTCAGGAACAAATGAGAAACAGAGTAACTGAGATCTGTCAGTCTGGAAAAGGTTATAAAGCCATTTCTAAAGCTTTGGGACTCCAGCAAACCACAGTGAGAGCCATTAGCCACAAATCGCGAAAACATGGAACAGTGGTGAACCTTCCCAGGAGTGGCCGGCTGACCAAAATTACCCCAAGAACGCAGTGACGACTCATCCAAGAGGTCACAAAAGACCCCACAACAACATCCAAAGAACTGCAGGCCTCACTAGCCTCAGTTAAGGTCAGTGTTCATGACTCCACCATAAGAAAGAGACTGGGCAAAAGTGGCCTGCATGGCAGAGTTCCAAGACGAAAACCACTGTTGAGCAAAAAGAACATAAAGGCTCGTCTCAGTTTTGCCAGAAAACATCTTGATGATCCCCAAGACTTTTGGGAAAATACTCTGTGGACTGGCGAGACAAAAGTTGAATTTTTTGGAAGTTATGTACCATTACATTTGGCGTAAAAGTAAAACAGCATTTCAGAAAAGGAACATCATACCAACAATAAAATATGGTGGTGGTAGTGTGATGGTCTGGGGCTGTTTTGCTACTTTAAGACCTTGAAGACTTGTTGTGGTAAAGGGAAGCATGAATTCTGCTGTCTACCAAAAAATCCTGAAGGAGAATGTCCGGCCATCTGTTCGTGACCTCAAGCTGAAGCGCACTTGGGTTCTGCAGCAGGACAATGATCCAAAACACACCAGCAAGTCCACCTCTGAATGGCTCAAGAAAACCAAAATGAAGACTTTGGAGTGGCCTAGTCAAAGTCCTGACTTGAATCTGATTGAGATGCTGTGGCATGACCTTAAAATGGCAGCTCATGCTCGAAAACCCTCCAGTGTGACTGAATTACAACAATTCTGCAAAGATGAGCGGGCCAAAATTCCTTCACAGCGCTGTAAGACTCATTGCCAGTTATTGCAAATGCTTGATTGCAGTTGTTGCTGCTGAGGGTGGCCCAACCAGTTATTATGTTTAGGGGGCAATCACTTTTTCACACAGGGCCATGTAGGTTTGGATTTTTTTTCCTTAATAATAAACACCTTCATTTAAAAACTGCATTTTGTGTTTACTTGTGTTATCTTTGTCTAATATTTAAATTCGCTTGATGATCTGAAACATTTAAGTGTGACAAACATACAAAAAAATGAGAAATCAGGAAGGGGGCAAACACTTTTTCACACCACTGTGTATAAGAAAATCAACTCTCCAGTCATTTTGAAAATTGTATCTAAGCATACAATTTCATCAAGGCAGCATTTCCAGATATACTGACCATAAAAAGTTATTTTTACAAAATGTTGACTTCACTTCATTCCAGCAATTTTGACTTTATTGTTGAAATGCTGAAAACTATACATATTTTTTCTGTAAAGTAAAATGACCCTCAGAGTGCTTTCTAGGCTTGACATGGCTAAAAAAAACCTTTTATATCACCTAGGGGTGGGGCAAAAAATCAACACAATGTAGTACTGCGATACTTTTGGTGTCCACGATACTGTATCGATTTAGAGAAACCAGTATTCCGATACGTAAATAAAAGTATTAATAAATCCTGCAAATACAAATTAATTTTTTGGGGTACCAGAGTAATAAAAAAAAAAACTAAAAAAAAAAAAGACTTTTCAATCCATAAGATGGTGCTAAATGTTCACTGCCTGGTTAGGTCAGCACATAAAAGGAGTGACCCATGAGATCTAGCCAGGAGTCAAATAAGGCAGATATCGGTTGGGAAAATCACAATATATGATATCGCAATACTCAGCATATTGCAAGATGGTGACAATATCACATAGCAACCCAAGTATCGTGACAGTATCGTTATCGTTGAGCCTCTAGTGATTCCCACCCCTAATACCACCCTAATATAACAAAGGCACCTGAATGAAACTACTCTGGCTTCCCCACTGCACACGACATCTCTTCAGTTTTCAAAAATCCAACATTTTCCATTTACGCAGACCACATTTCCATCAGATTTTAATCCAGGGAACAGCTGCTCCACCTCATTTTCGAGGCCATGGGAAAAGACAGCAGAGGTGAGTGGGGGATGGGGGTAGCACCAAATAGATTACGCACAAATGTAAAGCTTCTAAGCCCAGATATTGATTGCATTCATTAATTCACAATTATTCACAAAGAAAAACAAACTCGCCAGCACTTTCAAGCCGCTCTCTAAACACTACTTTGATATTTTCACTGAAAACACTGCCGTCTGATAGCAGCTGATACTGATTGGCAGTGACGTAAGAAAAATATCATAGATCCTCTTGGAGAAACACGCAGGGCTGATAGGGAAAAGCGGGAGGGGGGAGAAGGCAATAAGTCATGTGAGCTCAAAGAAGAGGCGGCTTCTGGCTGTTGGAGAGGAATTCAGAGAATAAGCCAGAAAAAAATCACAAGCTCCTTAAAGTAATAATAAAAATGGATTTATGAGATAATTAGCATAAAACAACATGAACGCTGATGCTGGAAATAATGCATTTTGCATTGATGAAACTGAAATAATTTAAAACACACAATGGTGACGCTGGATCTAATTTCCCCCGCACACACACATCAGCTTCAAATTTATTTTCGCTGCAGCATGATTAAAAACTCTGTCAACAATTCAGATTAAACCCTTCAGAAATCATTTTTTTAAAGCTATATAATTTTCCTTCACTCCTGTACATTCCCTGTTATAAATTTAAGAGGATGGAATATGTTCTTAAAAAAAATGAACAAAAGGAAAACACATACACCTGATGCTGATTTTTTTTTTTTTTTTTGTATAAAAAGGGACTAAACAGGACTTACCACTAAGGCATTGTTTAGAAGGTGAGTAGGGTAATACTTTAGTGTTGAGAGGGTGTTAAGAGGCGAGGAGGAGAGCAGGGGTCAGCGTCCAGGCGTGCAGAGGAGGAGGAGGTGGGGGGGGGGCAGGGAGGGAGGGAGGGAGGGGGCAGAGGGAAGGAATAAGTTAAAAAACGTCGCAACAGTGAAAAAACAGCAAGTGAGAGACGACAATATCAAAAAAGATGTGAACACATTCAGAGATGATATGAAATCCCAACGCAAAACCAAAACCCCCCAAAAAAGATGGTTTGTGCTGTGTCATGGTGATCTGATGGGAATGGCATCAACAAGTGAAATGAAGATAATGTCAGGTATCTCAGCAGGATGTGCAAAAAGAATTCAACTGAGGCGGGGTGTCATACTATTTTTTTTTTAGGAATCAATATGCATATTTATGAGACATATCATCCATACGCATCCTGACATTTTGGGAGTCACACCGCAAGCGCACTCCGCTCTCATCTCCTCTGCTCTTGTGCCTCCCTCTGTCACTACCCGGCACGCGGTTAATAATTCATTTGATTGTTTACATGTGTTGCCATATCCGAGGTCCAAGCTCGATTTCTTAATTATTAACAGCAGCTAAATAAACAAAATGTGCCTGCAGACGGAGCTGCAAGTGGATCTGTGCGTGCATGCGTGTGTGTGAAAGTGTGTGCGAAGAGAGAGGGAAGTTGTTTTTTGAACACGAGGCTACAAATTATTTTTAAAAAAACGACAAGAAATCCAGTACGAGCTTCGCGTGCCCAGTCAATAGCACACTGTCATGCGCAACATGTGCGCCACATTAGTGTGCATGAGCTCCTGTTGCTACTTAGTTTTAATCAGGGTGGGGAATTAGTGTAGGTAAATAAAGCCTCTTTTTGTTAATAATAATTTCATCCATTATAGGATATATAAATGACAATCTGCGTGTGCATCTGTTTGCGTTCCACTTCCAGCCCGGCTTCAGTGTGCCAGTCTTAAAGTCAACACGCTAAGAAGCCGTTTTAATAGTTTCTTCAATAAAACAAGGAATTAAAGGGGGGAAAGCAATAAAATATCTCTTTTCCAACATCGCCATCCTAGCCAGCTCGAGTTTTTAAATGGAAACCAGACATGAGCCGGGCCCCGCTCGAGAGGAGCCGAGTACATCCCCTCTGAGTCTGCATGGTCGGACACCCGGGTGATGGGAGGAAAAAGTCTTTTAATAAAAGGAGACTGTAAAAATCAGGAATGAATTACGCATCAAATGGGTTTGAGGAGGGGGAGGGGGGGGGGCCCTGGCAGTCCACTGTCAGATGAAGCCAATGAGGGATAAACAAGTCTGGTTTTATGGGAGGAAGACTTCCAGCAGCTGTGTAACACTAGGAGGTCAGCATCTAAATAAAGGGGATACCTGGATGCATGTAGGGGAGACACAGTTATTTAGCTTGGCAAATATTCTATGTATACTGTAACGGGAAGTAATGATATGAGAGCAAGAAAAATGCCACAAAAACGTTTTTTAAAGTCAGATTTGGTGCAATCTTCTTAAAAACTGTACTTCAATCCAAAAGATTTTCCACCAAAAAAATATTGAGTTTTTAAAGCAAATAAGAGCCTTACTAAATGTTGACCATTCTAAATAAAACTTGAACAGATAAAAAAAAACTTAAATAAAAACAAATGGAGTAAAAAAAAATCTAACACCCATTACAGTCGAAGGTCTTGTCCGATAAGAGCAAAGTGTTGCAAAAATAATATTAATTCACTGCGTAACACACTCGAACCCGCACCACACAAAACGTATATAAAAAAACCTCCGCTGGCTATGTCATGTTTCTTCACAATCATTATTTTTTTAAACAGAACAAAAACAACAGCACTGCCAGAGGAATTCATTAGAATTTCAGGTAGCACTTTATAATGCAGCGAGCAAATTACAGGACAAGTGCCAGAAGTTCATAGCAAGAACTGGGGAAAAATATGGCAAAAAAAAACCCAAAACAAAACTGGGGGTTTGTATCTTTCTGCCTGTATTTACCACGTTTTTATCCCATACTTTACCTGTACTTCCATGATGGTTATGTAAAAAAATCAAGGCACAATATAGCCCTCCCCCCCCAGGCAGTTACCTCAGACTTATAGTTTTAGTTTTTACTCCATTTCCCCCCCCCCCACCCATTTTTACCCTGTTTGTTCCCTGATTTTTTTTTTTTACCCTGAACTTCACACTGTAATTTGCTGGCTGTGTCATGACGTGATACCAACTTTTATTTTGTAAAGTTGATTTAAAATATGCTGCGCGCGCGCACACACACGCACACACACGCACACACACACAGAGAAACGTTAAAAATCAATGCAGGCCCTGTCCTGCTCTCACGTGTTGCGTTCAAGAGCAAAAAAAAAAAAAAACTTTGGAAAAGTGTTCAGCAGCAGAGGGTCAGAAATCCTGGAGGACGCACGCAAGGACTCCAGTACGTTTTAAAAAGCCACACAAGCACACGCACGCACGGGCTCAGATCCCTGTCTCCTCGCGGGTCTCAGCCCCGCACACACACACGCGCGCGCGCACGCACACACACCCCAATAACCTGCGCGAGCCTCAACCCGCGTATATAAAGGAGCCATATTAATCCACGCCGCTCCTCAGCTCTTTCCTCCCGCTGCTCCTCCTCCTCTTTCTGTTCTTTTTTTTTTTTTTTTTTCAAAATATGAAATACATTTCGGGAGTAGCGCCATTTTCTCCCCCACACACCAGAAAGCCATGTGCAGTCGGGAGGAAAAAAAAGTTTTTAAAGTTTTGTTGTTGTTTTTTTTAACGTAGCAAAAACGCGCAACGCAAAAAAAAAAAAAAAAAAAAAAAAGCCGCTCCAAAACCAGCGACCAACCCAGAAGAGCGCAGTAACAACATTAATAACAATAACAGCAACAGGGATAAACAATAAAAGGCAAGCCAAGCGCCCCGGTGTAAGCCGCCCAGAGCGTGAAATAAGAGAAGAGGGTTTACCTGTGTCAAGCAGTACGGGGAGTACATGCTTATTTTTAGATGGCAGGGTTGGAGAGCTTATTTAAGTTGGATGGAAGCTCGCTATAGTGCCGCATTGCAATCGCTCGCCCGTCCTGTTTCTCTCACTCCATGCTACTCCAGTTTACAGTAACCCCGCCTTTGAAAGTGAAAGCTTGCAAACTTTCAGAAAAAAAAAAAAAAAAAAAAACTCCGTCTCCCTCCCCTCTCTCCTCTTTTTTCCCTTCCCCTAAATCGCTCTCCTCTGCCTCTGCAGCGGCGTACGCTGTAAGCCGCTTTTTTAAAACTTATTCTTCCTTAAATATTTCGCCATAACTTGCACGGCGGAGACGAGCGCCGCGCTCCTTTGGCCGCTCTGGCCGCGCGCCGCCTATAGAACACGCCGGTCTCCTTCCTTCGTGGCGATTTGTGCTTTTGCTGCTTTTACCGTCCCGGCTGTTTCATGCGATGAGCACGCAGATAGCGGTGGGAGCCAGACGGGAGCCGCGTGCATGTTTGGGATCCATGTCGCTCGCGGAGCTTGCAAAGTGCGGCTCCGGAGCCGCGGGCGGGTCGTTTGCCCGTACCCGGCGGGTCCCTTTGACTGTGGCTTTGACACAAGCAAAAGAAAAAGAAAAAAGTTTCATATTCAACAAAACAAAAACAAGTTTATAGGAAAATGAGGGGAGACCGGGGCATGTTGTCACATTTTTCACTCTTGAAACCAAATTAAAGATCTTCATATCTTATATTTCAGTATGGAGGTGTACGGTTAAAAAATACAGTGTGTGCACTTGTGACAGCTTACCCCGTCAATGGTAAGTTGTCACATATGAGCAACAACAAATAATAACACGGCTACTTAACTGTCAACATTAATCTTTTATTTGAGTTTACTTTCATTCCGAATTATAAACCAAATTCAACATCAGGAAATAGCTCTAAGCACCAAACAACCATCAGGAAATAAAAACCAACAACACCCCTGTCATAGTCATAGTCATCCTTACAGTTACAGTTCTGGTGGCTACTGCACTTCATGTCCTGTTTTTGGACTGTGTTCTTTCTCTGGGGATTATTCCTTCTTGTATATACTGTATGTACAATATATATGACATCTTGCCCTGAGGCTGATGTGACAACCTGCTCCAAATCAACATGTATGCTACTGGGAGCTAGATCTCAAAATCTCAAAAAAGGAAAGTTTTATTAAATAAAGTATAACATGACATTTTTTTAACTTTTGATGATGAAAAATACAAAAATTATCCTCCGCTCAGGTTAGCGTGACTCTGATCAGAGCTGATTGACAGCTGGACATGTGTGCACATAAAATGGCTATTTCAGTTTTGAGATAGCACCTCTAGTTTTGGAGACGTGAACAGCGTCACAACTTGCCCCACTCTCCCTACAGGTATTTTGCATATGCAAAAACACACTGCATATGGCGCTCATCTTTCCCATGTTATTTGCGCACTGGAAACATGCATTGCATTTGCACTTTTTTGTGTTAAATATTCTAATACTGTATATCCACGTGTGAGCACGTGTCAATTATGAAAGAAAAACATGAGTTTAATGTGATTTTGTGTCATGAGACAAAGTCTCAAATTTGCCAGAACTACAGTCACAAAACTTAAAAGTGCAGTGAGTAATATTCAGTCCATTCTAGCAGTCAGATTTCAAAATGCAACCATATTACATTTTATCAGCATGTAGGAGAACCTGCAGAAGCCATTTGTGTAATTATTAAAGTTTGACATAAAAACTTGGAAAGACATGGTCATCCATCATGGCCACCTACATGGTGAAGTGTATTTTTTTTTAAACTAAGCTTTAAAGTACAGAAAAGCAGCAAGTTCTACTTAAGAATGATTGTATAAATTCAAAATTCAGATTGCCTGAAAATTTTACACACAATACCTTCAGAACAAAATCACATATTTGAGAGAAAAGTTTGCAAGTTTATGAGAAAAAAAATCTTAAATTTACAAGAAAAGCTGCAAATTTAACAGAAGAAAATGTAAGCTTGAAAAAAAATTGAAGATTTAGGCCACCGAAAGAAACTCTGCAGATCCATCAGAAAGAAGTTATAAATTTACAAGAAAAGTCTTAGAAGAATGCAAAAAAATTACAAGGAAAGTCACAAATCATTTAGAGAAAAGATACATATTTAAGAAGAAGCAACTTCCCTGCTATTAATGTTGTCAGGAGGATTTATTCTTATATCTCCTCCTAAAGTCTTTAATTTGACTGACTTTATCATTAAGATTTCAAAAGACAAGCCAAGTGCATGCATTCAGCTGCAGGACGAGTTTTAAAATACTCTGTCACACCTCCACACATGAGGATCTTTTCTCCCAAGACTCACATTTAAAAGTTTGCACTGGGTGATGCACTTAAAGTCATTTGAATCAATGCATCATCTCATCACGGCCGTAAAGCCGAGTCTATTTATTTACTGAACCAGATTTGACCCAGTCTGGAACCCACAACTGTAGCTCAAAAAACCAGTGAAGTGAGTCCAAGCCAAACAGCCACTGCAGCAGTCACTATGAAGTAGAACACTAGCAAACAGTGAAGACAGACGTATAATCACCGTCTTTGAACAGTATCAAAATACTCAACGGAGGATACACACACACAAACAGTAGTGAGTTAAAGCGCATAAAAGTAACAGAATAACGTTTCTCAGAGCAGGTCTCTAGTGTGGTACAGTGGGAATTTGGGTGGGAGTGAAGTCATTGTGTAGACGAAGCGCTGAAATTTTAGGCCTGACGTTGGATTCCCGCAGATTTATGAGGCCTACTGCTTTTGCAATTTTTTTTTTTTAAATGCAAGCCTCTACAGGAGAAAACAAAGAGATCTGGGCTTCGTGTGGCCAATTACTGCACGCGGCCAGATACATGAGCCAGAGACCCGGGTGAGGGGGGAGAAAGCATGTGGTCAGGAGCGTATTTACGCCACAAAACTCTAACCTCGTGTCCTCATTGCCACACAAGGTTAGCATTCCTCCCTGTATACAGTATGTGATGTTGTGATGTATGGCTAATATCAAATCAACGGGCGTGGCCCACACTTCTGGACATGTATGACAGGTAGGTGTATTCATTTAACAACCTGCAACTTTTCAGCAGTTCTCTTGTCTTTTAGCACGCTTGTCTAACTTGTAATTCAAAGTGCTGTGAGAGCAAAAGTTTGCCCCCCCCCCCCCCCCCCCCCCATGGACTCTTGGAACACATGTGAATACCCCTCCACTGCGGCTCCTTAAATGAGCCACACATTTAGCGGTCTGTGTGAGTAAATCTCTCATTAAGTAACACATGGTAGAGCCATATGCTATGGTCGGTGGGTTTCGCCGCTGCGCCGCTTTTTCACACGCTTTTGCATATACATGTTTACCACTGCTCCGCCGTGGCCATCGCTGCAGTGACTTCACCCACCAGCTTGGTGCTGCTATGCACTGTAGCATATTGCTGTGAAAGTACAGGGAATTTTAACAGCATCGAGAGTGAGTTGGAGGAATTATTTTTATGGTGTAATGCTGTATTTTTTAAGGGATGTGAAACAATTTAAGCTAAGCCATTACATGTGAAGTGGTCTCTTTTCGTGGGTGAGAGTAGCGTTAAGGTTAATAGCAATGGACAACCGTGATCAGGTTGGTTAAACATTTTTAATACCGTAGCATTCCCATAACTGTGGGATGCTAGGGGTAACTAAGCTAGTATGTCATTCTGGGCCAAGAAGACAAAAGAGAAAATGTATTTTCGGCTACATCAGTGAGAAGAACCACTCCAAGAAAACAAAAATAAAATGTAAATTGCTGTAGTTGTTTTCATAGTAATCAAGAAGGAAAAAGTGCACACATATCTTAAGCCCAATTTATGCTTCTGAGTCAAACCTATGTCACACTGTATCGGACTTGGCCTATGTCGTTATCAGCTTCTTTTTCTGTGGTCGATATCCGTTGACCATGCTGCTAGAGCTTCAGACCAAGGGCTGCCAGGAAGTCTGCTGTTCTTTGCACCATTATCAACAATATTTACTTGTGCGTTGGTCTGAATGTGTTGTCTTACCAAAACGGGTTGCTGCTGATGTGTAAAGTGATTTGTGTTCATCGCGTGTTTTTGTTTATAGAATAGTGACGGACGACCGGATTGTGATGGAGTTGGAGCAAATAATGTTAAAAAAGCAACCTTTCATATAATCACTACAACAGTGAAAAGAGAGAAGACGTTGGAAAAAAGATATGTACGCCCACCACTGCTGCCATCATTTGTCAATCTATGCAGTTAATGGAGCTAGGATGAGTCATGCAAATGTTCTGTGCCTGCTAACTTCCTCAATATTCTTTTGAATTCGGACTGTTGTTTATCCGACTTGCTTTGGAAGTGTCGCTGCAGTGAATGAGCAGAGGTGAGAACCAGGAAATGTGAAGGAGGAGACAGAGCGCACCAATCACAGCTCTTGCGGTCTGCGTCGCTGTCACATGTAGTTACATTTTTGGAGAGGTGCACGTCAGGCGACACGGTGGGATACAACATCACCACTGTGTTGAGTCTGAGGCACAGAGGTTAAATTGGGCATTAGTCTAGCTCAATGTTTTTCAACCAGGGTGCCCTGGTACATTTAGGTTGCTATGAGAAAGTAATAATAATAATAATACATCAGTCTTTTATAGCGCTTTTCTAAATACTCAAAGACGCTTTACAAAGTTGCATAGGAACAAACATACAGTGAACGGGTAAACAGGCAAGGTAGGTACACATAGGTAGAAGCGGCAGTCAGTTTTCATAGGTAGATTTGAAGAGATGGGTTTTGAGTTGACTTTTGAAGGAAGCAAGTGTGTTGGCGGACCGGATGTGAAGGAGCAAGGAATTCCAGAGGGTTGGTGTGGCGATGGCGAATGATCCATCACCCAGGGTGCGGAGTTTTGTCTTGGTGATGGGGGTGAGAAGGTGTGTGTCAGCAGAACGGAGGAAGCGAGTGAGGGAATGACGAGACAGAAGGTCAGTTAGGTATGAGGGGGCGACGTTATGAAGAGCTTTATAGGTGATGAGGAGGATCATGAAGTTGATGCACTGTTGAATGGGGAGCCAGTGGAGTTGACGGAGGAGAGGAGTGATGTGGTCTCTGGAGCGGGAGTGAGTAAGTAGGCGGGCGGCTGAGTTTTGGACATACTGTAGTTTTTGGAGGATGGTGGAAGGAAGTCCATACAGAATGCTGTTACAGTAATCAAGTCTGGAGGTGATGAAGGCATGGATGAGTATTTCAGCAGCAGAGGGGGAGAGGGTGGGACGGAGGCGTGCAATGTTACGAAGATGAAAAAATGATGTTTTGGTGATATGGTTGATGTAAGATGTGAAGGAGAAGGTGGAGTCCATGATAATGCCGAGGTTTCTGGCCGGGGGGGGGGGGGGGGCGTGACTGAATGACCATCGATTTGGAATGAAAAGTTCTGGGAGGAAGGTAAAAGGGATTTTGGTCCAAAAATGATGATTTCTGTTTTATTGCTGTTTAGTTTGAGAAAGTTGTTAGTCATCCAGGTTTTTATGTCTGTGAGGCAGTTGGTGATGATGGAGAGAATGGCGGGGGTGATGAATTTAGAGGAGATGTACAGCTGGGTGTCGTCGGCGTAGCAGTGAAAGTGAAGACCATGTTGACGGATGATGTGACCAAGTGGAAGCATGTAGAGAGTGAAAAGGGTTGGACCGAGCACAGAGCCTTGAGGGACACCATGTGATACGGGGGTGGTGCGTGATTTGTGATTGTTGATGGAAATGTACTGGAATCTGTCAGACAGGTAGGAGGTAAACCAGGAGAGGGCGGAGTCAGTGATGCCAATAGAAAGCAGACGACGGAGCAGGATGGAATGATTGATGGTATCGAAAGCTGAGCTGAGATCGAGGAGGAGAAGAATGGTGAGGGAGCCAGAGTCAGAGGCGAGCAGAAGGTCATTGGTGACCTTGTGGAGGGCGGTTTCAGTGCTGTGGTGAGAACAGAATCCAGATTGAAATGTTTCATAAAGTTTGTTGGAGAGGAGATGTTTCTTGAGTTGGGTGGCAAAAGCTTTTTCCAATATTTTAGCCAGAGATGGGAGGTTGGAGATGGGTCTGAAATTGTTAGGGTCGTCAGAGTCCAGGCCAGGTTTCTTAAGGAGTAGTAGGAGAAAGTATCTAATTTCATTTGTTAATTGGTCCAAAAAAGGCTCTGATTCATCTTCACACAAGTGAAAGTGCTGAATTATAAATTCTAAAAGCAAAATATAGGATTGCTGTGTTTTATCTTTTACCATTATTTGCACTACGGGTAGCATTACTGTACATAGACTGCTGTTTTTGTTTTTCCAGCCTTATTTTTTATATATATATATTGTGCACACCACTGAAGAGAGAGAAACGACATTTCAATTCTCCTGTGTGGCCTGTACATATAGTAGTATTGACAAATAAAATCTTTGAATCTTTAATCTTTAAAATGTATCTATTTTAAGGGCAGTTTTAGAGTGCTTAGCTAAATACACCACATTCCAAATTATTGTGCAAATAGGATTTTAGTGTCATAAACATTCAATTTTTTGTTTTTCAATTAAACTCATAGATAGTATTGTGTCTCAGGGCTCTTTGGATCACTGATATCAATCTTAGACACCTGTCATAATTAGTTTGCCAGGTGAGCCCAATTAAAGGAAAACTACTTAAGAAGGATCAGAATCAGAATCAGAATCAGATTTATTGCCATTGTTCATGTAGTACACAAACTAGGAATTTGTCTCGGTGCAATGCTGCAACATTAAACATAATAAAATAAAAGAAATAAACTATACATGCAATAAAGTGTAGAATAAGAGTGAGTAATACTAGTCAGCAGTTTAAATATATTAGCGAGCAGCAGATAATGTGGAGAACCATATAGTGCAGTCGGTAATGCAGGAAGAAAACAGTGATGATTGACATGAGTCTGGTTGAGCTGCTGTACATAGTGCACGAGAGTCAATAAGTCACTTAGTGTTCAGCAGTCTGATGGCAGAGGGGAAGAAGCTGTTCATGTGACGGGAGGTTTTAGTCTGGATGGACCGAAGTCTTCTACCTGAGGGGAGAGGGGCAAACAGTACGTGACCAGGGTGTGAGGGATCGGCTATGATCCGGCCAGCACACCTCCGGGTCCTGGAGATGTACAGATCCTGGAGAGATGGGAGCTTGCAGCCGATCACCTTCTCAGCAGTGCGCACGACGCGCTGCAGCCTTAGTCTGTCCC
Source organism: Pholidichthys leucotaenia (assembly GCA_020510985.1). NCBI lineage: Eukaryota > Metazoa > Chordata > Actinopteri > Cichliformes > Pholidichthyidae > Pholidichthys > Pholidichthys leucotaenia. Next base: position 360,382,618 of record CM035838.1, on the reverse strand, counting down.
TGGCAGTGGCTCCTGCGTACCACACGGTTATGGAGGTGGTGAGGATGGACTCGATGATGGCTGTGTAGAACTGCACTAACATCTTGGTGGGTAGCTTGAGCTTCCTCAGCTGCCGCAGGAAGAACATCCTCTGCTGGGCCTTTTGATGAGGGAGCTGATGGTCGGCTCCCACTTGAGGTCCTTGGTGATGGTGGTGCCTAGGAAGCGGAAGGAATCAGCAGTGGTGATGGGAGAGCCTGTGAGGGTGAGGGGGGGCAGAGGGGTTGTGACTTTCCTGAAGTCCACAATCATCTCCACTGTCTTCAGAGCGTTCAGCTGCAGGTTGTTGTTGTTGCACCAGGACGCCAGCTGGGCCACCTCTCTCCTGTAGGCAGACTCGTCGCCGTTGGAGATGAGCCCGATGAGGGTGGTGTCGTCCGCAAACTTGATCAACTTGACAGACTGGTGGCTGGAGGTGCAGGAGTTGGTATAAAGGGAGAAGAGTAGGGGGGAAAGTACACAGCCCTGGGGTGATCCGGTGCTGATGCTAGCAGAGTCTGAGACAGTCTTTCCCAGCCGCACATGCTGCCTCCGGTCCGTCAGGAAGTCGGTGATCCACCTGCAGAGGGAGTCAGGCACGTTGAGCAGGGACAGCTTGTCCCGGAGCAGAGCGGGGCGGATGGTGTTGAATGCGGAGCTGAAGTCCACAAACAGAATCCTGGCGTAGGTTCCCGGGGAGTCCAGGTGCTGCAGGATGGAGTGGAGGGCCAGGTTGACTGCGTCGTCTACAGACCTGTTGGCTCGGTAGGCAAACTGCAGTGGGTCCAGGAGGGGGGTGGTGATGGACTTGAGGTGGGGCAGGACCAGGCGCTCAAAGGACTTCATGACTACAGAGGTGAGCGCTACAGGTCTGTAGTCGTTAAGTCCAGTGATCCGTGGCTTCTTGGGGACAGGGATGATGGTGGAGGATTTGAGGCAGGACGGCACGTGGCATAGCTTAAGGGAGGTGTTAAAAATGTCTGTGAAGACAGGAGCCAGCTCTTTCGCACAGTGTCTCAGGGTGGAGGGAGACACGCCATCCGGACCGGGGGCCTTGCGCGGGTTCAGTCTGGAGAACTGTTTGAGCACGTCCTGCTCACTGATGACAAGGGCGGGGGGGGGGGGCGCCTTTGATGAAGTAGGGATCGTGGAGGCTGTGGAGCTGGAGGGAGGGGGGGAGTTGGACACAGATGACGGGGTGTCAAAACGGGCATAGTGTTGGGACAATCTTTGACAAAGGGCTTTGTCATCCTGACCTTTAGGAGCCTGAGGCCGATAATTGGTGATTTGCCTCAGTCCTCTCCACACAGAAGCCGAGTCATTAGCAGTGAACTGCTGCTGGAGTCTCTCAGAATACACAGATTTAGCTCTCCTCAGCTCTCTGTTAAACCGATATTTAACCTCCCTGTAGCGGTCCCTGTCTCCACTTTTCAGCGCTGCTTCCTTCTCCTTCCTGATCTGTCTGAGCTTAGCAGTGAACCAGGGCTTATCATTAGAGTACCCCACCCTGGTGCGCGATGGAAGAATGCTCTCCTCACAAAAGTGGATATAAGAGTTCACAGTGTCCGTGTACTCATCCAGATCATGCGTGGCTCCTTTAAACATGCCCCAATCAGTTATTTCCATGCACGTTTCCAGCTTCTCCTCAGCTTCACTGGTCCATTTCTTCGTAGTGCTCACAACAGGTTTAGTGAGCCTCAATCTCTGTCTGTATGTGGGAATGAGGTGGACCATCACGTGATCAGATAGTCCGAGCGCAGCGCGGGGAACAGCGCGATATGCGTCTTTCACTGTGGTGTAACAGTGATCCAGCGTGTTTATTCCTCTGATGGGGCATTTAATAAACTGTTTGTAGCGGGGGAGATCGTGGCTCAGATGGCTCTGGTTAAAGTCACCAACCACAATAACCAGAGAGTCTGGAAAAATCCGCTCCGTGTGCTCCACATTATTAAGCATGCCACAGGTTTCAAGCAATATGGGAAAGAAAAAGGATCTCTCTGCTGCAGAAAAGCATCAAATAGTGCAACGCCTTGGACAAGGTATGAAAACATTAGATATTTCACAAAAACTTAAGCGTGATCATGATCATTATACTGTGAAGAAATTTGTGGCTGATTCAGGGCACAGATGGGTTTGTGTAGACAAAGGCATAATGAGGAAGGGTTCTGCCAGACAAATTTGTTGGATTAAGACAGCAGCTGCTAAAATACCATTACAAAGCAGCAAACAGGTATTTGAAGCTGCTGGTGCCTCTGGAGTCCCACAAACCTCAAGGTGTAGAAACCTCCAGAAGCTTGCAGTTGTGCATAAACCTACTGTTCGGCCACTTCTAACCAATGCTCACAAGCAGAAATGGTTGCAGTGGGCCCAGAAATACATGGAGACTAATTTTCAAGCAGTCTTGTTTACTGATGAGTGCTGTGCAACCCTGGATGGTCCAGATGGATGGAGTAGTGGATGGTTGGTGGATGGCCACCATGTCCCAACAAGGCTGCAACGTCAGCAAGGAGGTGGCGGAGTCATGTTTTGGGCCAGAATCATGGAGGGAGAGCTGGTAGGCCCCTTTAGTGTCCCTGGAGGTGTGACAATGACCTCGGCAAAGTATATAGATTTTCTGACTGACCACTTTCTTCCACGGTACAAAAAGAAGAACCATGCCTTCCATAGCAAAATTATCTCCATGCATGACAATGCACCATCTCATGCTGCAAAGAATGCCTCTGTGTCATTGGCTGCTATGGGCATAAAAGGAGAGAAACTCATGGTGGGGTCCCCATCCTCCCCCGACCTCAACCCTATTGAGAACCTTTGGAGCATCCTCAAGCAAAAGATCCATGAGGGTGGGAGGCAGTTCACATCAAAACTGCAGCAGTGGGAGGCTGTACTGACATCTTGCAAAGAAATTCAAGCAGAAACTCACAAGTTCAATGGATGCAAGAACTGTGAAGGTTATATCAAAGAAGAAGTCCTATGCTAACATGTAACTTGGCCTGTTAAGATGTTTTTGATTGAAATTGCTTTTGATTTCAATAAATACAGAGGGGTAAAAAAGTATTTAGTTAGCCACCAATTGTGCAAGTTCTCCCAACTTAAAAGATGAGACAGGGCTCCAATTTTCATCATAGGTATACCTCAACTATGAGAGACAAAATAAGAAAAAAAAATCCAAAAAATCACACTGAAGGATTTTTAATGAATTACTTGGTAAATTCCTCGGTAAAATAAGTATTTGGTCAATAACAAAAGTTCATCTCAGTACTTTGTTATATACTCTTCGTTGGCAATGACAGAGGTCAAACGTTTTCTGTAAGTTTTCACAAGGTTTTCACACACTGTTGCTGGTATTTTGGTCCATTCCTCCATGCAGATCTCCTCTAGAGCAGTGATGTTTTGGGGCTGTCGCTGGGCAACACAGACTTTCAACTCCACCCAAAGATTTTCTATGGGGTTGAGATCTGGAGACTGGCTAGGCCACTCCAGGACCTTGAAATGCTTCTTACGAAGCCACTCCTTTGTTGCCCGGGCGGTGTGTTTGGGATCATTGTCATGCTGAAAGACCCAGCCACGTTTCATCTTCAATGCCCTTGCTGGTGGAAGGAGGTTTTCACTCAAAATCTCACGATACATGGCCCCATTCATTCTTTCCTTTACACGGATCAGTCGTCCTGGTCCCTTTGCAGAAAAACAGCCCCAAAGTATGATGTTTCCACCCCCATGCTTCACAGTAGGTATGGTGTTCTTTCTCCTCCAAACACGACAAGTTGAGTTTTTACCAAAAAGTTCTATTTTGGTTTCATCTGACCATATGACATTCTCTCAATCCTCTTCTGGATCATCCAAATGCTCTCTAGCAAACTTCAGACGGGCCTGGACATGTACTGGCTTGAGCAGGGGGACACGTCTGGCACTGCAGGATTTGAGTCCCTGGCGGCGTAGTGTGTTACTGATGGTAGCCTTTGTTACTTTGGTCCCAGCTCTCTGCAGGTCATTCACTAGGTCCCCCCATGTGGTTCTGGGATTTTTGCTCACCGTTCTCATGATCATTCTGACCTCACGGGGTGAGATCTTGCGTGGATCCCCAGATCGAGGGAGATTATTAGTGGTCTTGTATGTCTTCCATTTTCTAATAATTGCTCCCACAGTTGATTTCTTCACACCAAGCTGCTTATCTATTGCAGATTCAGTCTTCCCAGCCTGGTGCAGGTCTACAATTTCGTTTCTGGTGTCCTTTGACAGCTCTTTGGTCTTGGCCATAGTGGAGTTTGGAGTCTGACTGTTTGAGGTTGTGGACAGGTGTCTTTTATACTGATAATGAGTTCAAACAGGTGTCATTAATACAGGTAACGAGTGGAGGACAGAGGAGCCTCTTAAAGAAGAAGTTACAAGTCTGTGAGAGCCAGAAATCTTGCTTGTTTGTAGGTGACCAAATACTTGTTTTACTGAGGAATTTACCAATTAATTCATTAAAAATTCTTCAATGTGATTTTCTTTTCTCATTTTCTCTCTCATAGTTGAGGTATACCTATGATGAAAATTGGAGACCTCTCTCATCTTTTAAGTGGGAGAACTTGCACAATTGGTGGCTGACTAAATACTTTTTTGCCCCACTGTATGACCTCTTAATGCTGCAAATTCAACAAATGACCATTTTCAGTTCTTTACAACCAATAAAATGTTTTGAAACTCTGTTGTGCATAATAATTTGGAACAGTGCATTTTGAGATTTTTTTATTTTTCCAAAAAAATAGTTATCATTGGGAGGTTTGTTCAATAAAATTTGAGTTACACTTTAACGTTGATGACCTGAAAATTATACTTTCATTTGCATCGACTATTTAGGAAAACCAGACAAATATAATTTGCATAATAATTTGGAATGTGGTGTAAACCTCATGTCAACAAAAAAAAAATGTTTTGATGTGCAAATCAGTTTTCAGTGTCAGCATTATATTTTGAAAGATTATGATCAATACAACAGGATTAATGTCTAATTTTTAAAAAATTACGTTATGAATTTATCTACTTATGTGTTGTCACGGCATTACATCTTTATGTACCTTATGCATATGTTGCCTATACACCAGGGGGGTGTCCTTTCATAGTTATAGGTTTTATCGTCCACCACACTTAAGTTAAAATCTGTTTTAATGTTGTTGGGAAGCACAATGTTTATGATAGAAAATAGAAAAAAAATCTATTAAATCTAAGATAACAAGCCTGGTTTGAAAATGTAAAGAGCAGAAAGTATAGACATCTGTGTGACAATTTACGGCATGCAGTAAAAAGTAATCAGAAAACATCTGGAAATTCTACTTTAACCATAATGACAGAGTATATGTACCACCTCTGGATAGTAACAAACTTGTTGTAGATACAGCAGACGAACTGTAAAACAAGTTAATTCTGGTAAATACAGAGAGAAGATCAGAGCAGTCGGCTCTAATAATTCTTGCAGCAAACTGTCAGCTACATCAGGGATGCTTTAGGCTGTGGGTGTGCAAGACGGGTCATTCGAGGATAAAACTAACCACAAATTTGAGTGTAACACATGCTCACACAACCAGTGTCACCACACCTGCCTATGTGCAGAAGGAGATGGGAAACAGCAGAGGGGAGATAAGCAAAAGTGAAGTTGTGGTGTTCAGCTGAGCAAATGTCAGCTCAAGCAACCCGTCGTACAAGCCAAGGTTTAGCGTAGTGCTTCCAAACCTGGGAAAACCTCCTGTAAAAACCACCCCATTACAACGTAAATTCTTTCCATGTAATTTGACTTCTCAAGGAGTTTGGTGAGAATTTGTGTTTCTACTTCCAAAATAAATCACTTGTATTGTGTGCCAGCTCTCTGCTTCTGTCTTGTTTCTAAACACAGACATTTGCATTCCAGTGCGTACTGGAAAAAAGTCAACCCTTTTGGAAATGATGTTAACTCCTTGTCATTTTTCATATAAACTGTTAAATGAAAACACAACTTGTACCTTAAAGGCTTTGGTGCTGATATGGCTATTTGAGCGTTCTAAAATCTCATAATATAATATCAAATGAGATAAGATTCAAAACTGATGCACATTAAATTTAAACTTGGCTATTTTTAGGGGTTTTTCAGAATTGAAGAGTATTTTCCAATGTTATCAAAAGTAACACAAAATATTAAAAAAGCATCAAATTTCTTCTGCAAAACTGAATCAACCAAAATGTGAAGCTACATGAATTTGCCTATTTTTATATTAGAATACTTAAATTTACTAGGTTGTTCAGCTAAAAATAGACAAATCACATACTGTAGATTTACTTTAGTACAGAAAAACTGCATTCCACCCATTGCATCATGAATTTTAGCTGCTCCATTAAAAAAGGAGATACCAGGCTCCAAGACAACCTTGATTCTAAATGTTGTTATCTTAATAAATAAAAAGGCAATATGACTGCAAAGTTTCTGGAATTATGCCATGCATATTAAGTTGTTTTTAAGATCCATTGGTTTTATTTTTACTGGTTTATGTCAGTGATCAAGTGTGACATGTATGAGTAATGAGAACTATGTATTTATTTTAAAATCATTTAGCTAATATTTCTTTTATTCTGTACTACAGTGAAGCCAAAAGCAAATTAACATCTTGGTGGCCCATTTCATGTACAGTGCATCCGTAAAGTATTGACAGCACTTCACTTTTTCCACATTTTGTTATGTTACAGCCTTATTCCAAAATGGATTAAATTCCTTTTTTCCTCAAAATTCTACACACAATACCCCATAATGACAACGTGAAAAAAGATTTTTTTTGAGATTTTTTTCAAATTTATTAAAAACAGAAAAATAAGAAATCACATGTACATACAGTGGTGTGAAAAAGTGTTTGCCCCCTTCCTGATTTTTCATTTTTTTGTATATTTGTCACACAAATGTTTCAGATCATCAAACAAATTTAAATATTAGACAAAGATAACACAAGTAAACACAAAATTCAATTTTTAAATGAAGGTGTTTATTATTAAAGGTAAAAAAAAAAAATCCAAATGTACATGGCTCTGTGTGAAAAAAGTGATTGCCCCCCCCCCCCCCAATCTTCCCCTTGAGACCTATCAGTCTGGAAAAGGTTATAAAGCCATTTCTAAAGCTTTGGGACTCCAGCGAACCACAGTGAGAGCCATTAGCCACAAATAGCGAAAGCATGGAACAGTGGTGAACCCTCCCAGGAGTGGCCAGCCAACCAAAATTACCCCAAGAGCACAGCAACAAGTCATCCAAGAGGTCACAAAAGACCCCACAACAACATCCAAGAAACTGCAGGTCTCAGTTTCCTCAGTTAAGGTCAGTGTTCATGACTCCACCATAAGAAAGAGACTGGGCAAAAATGGCCTGCATGGCAGAGTTCCAAAATGAAAACCACTGCTGAGCAAAAAGAACATAAAGGCCCGTTTCAGTTTTGCCAGAAAACATCTTGATGATCCCCAAGACTTTTGGGAAAATACTCTGTGGACTGATGAGACAAAAGCTGAACTTTTTGGAAGGTGTGTGTCCCATTACATCCAGTGTAAAAGTAACACATCATTTCAGAAAAGGAACATCATACCAACAGTAAAATATGGTGGTGGTAGCGTGATGGTCTGGGGCTGTTTTGCTGCTTCAGGACCTGGAAGACTTGCTGTGGTAAATGAAACCATGAATTCTGCTGTCTACCAAAAAATCCTGAAGGAGAATGCCCGGCCATCTGTTCATGACCTCAAGCCGAAGCGCACTTGGGCTCTGCAGCTGGACAATGATCCAAAACACACCAGCAAGTCCACCTCTGAATGGCTTAAGAAAAACAAAATGAAGACTTTGGAGTGGCCTAGTCAAAGTCCAGACCTGAATCCGATTGAGATGCTGTGACATGACCTTAAAAAAGTGGTTCATGCTCGAAAACCCTCCAATGTGGCCGAATTACAACAATTCTGCAAAGATGTGTGGGCCAAAATTCCTCCACAGCGCTTTAAAAGACTCATTCCCAGTTATCACAAATGCTTGATTGCAGTTGTTGCTGCTAAGGGTGGCCCAACCAGTTATTAGGTTTAGGGGGCAATCACTTTTTCACACATGGCCATGTGCGTTTGGATTTTTTTTTTCACTTAATAATAAACACCTTCATTTAAAAACTGTATTTTGTGTTTACTTGTGTTATCTTTGTCTAATATTTAAATTTGTCAGATGATCTGAAACATTTAAGTGTGAAAAACATACAAAAAAATGAGAAATCAGGAAGGAGGCAAACACTTTTTCACACCACTGTATGTCAGTTACGCCCCATTTATTCTCCTTCCTGTGACACTGATGTCACCATTTCAAAACACACGAGCAGCATCTCAGTGGTCAACGGGTCCCTGGAAGGCGGTCTGTTCAAGTCTGGTTATCCCCATCCAAGATGGCACTGGGGCAATAAATTTTCTCCAATATCTTCAAAACTAAACAGCAAAACATGTTTCTGAAAACAATCAAGGTGAGAAATAAATGTAGTTGCTGAATATGTGTTTACTTATTTTGAAAGTTCAGTACGAGCTGTCTGAAGCATAGATATATAACCGTAGATTGGCAGTAGGTCACTGGAGCGCGTGATTTCCGGCCGCCATATTGGTACAGGAATCACAACAAATCCACAGCTCAACGCACAACACTCTGATTAAGTCTTCATTTCCAAGGTTCTCGTTTGTTTACACAGTGTGTAACTGGTGTCTAAACGATCAGGTAAGTGTCGACTATTGTTATTATGCATATCACCTTAGTTTCCACTACAAGAGGAAGAATTATATAACAGTGGTCTTTAAAGTTGATCTGTGGCATTCTCAGAAGAGTCAGCAACAGGTCTGTGTTCAGCTACAAGGTATATATTATATCAGTTTTTCAGCTTCAATTTTTTCAGCACTAGTACTTTTAAATCAATAGGGCCTATAGGCCTAGCCCTTCATGTATGTATGCAAATAAATGTACATGTCTACCGCATTAATATATAAGCCTATATACATGTTCTATATTGCCCGAATTCTTGACCTGGATCTGGGTTAAATTTATAAAGCCTACATCTACTGCTTTAAACTGTGTTTTGATTCAATTAACACTTCACCTCACTTTGCAATTGATTAATATGAGCTTGCTGCTTTCATGTTGAGTGCATTATTCTATGCAATAAATTTAATAAATTTGTAATGAACATTGGTGTATTGTATAAATTTGTTATGTGGGCCTAAAATCAATAAGAATTTCAAATTGATTTTAAACAACTGCTATACAGATCCAGGTAGATGGGGGGGAGACTGTATAATGTCTGTCTAGTTAAATGAAGAAACTTGAATAATTGATTTGTAATTTTTTATTCTCTTTATTTATTTCAAAGTTTACATATCTAGGCCAATTTGTATAGCACAGGCTGAAATATTTCTTTGATAAACATTTTTTAAAATTGGGGGGGGGGGCAATAAGCTGGTTGCCTGGGGTGGCAAATATAACAAATACAGCCCAGGACAAAGTATGAATTAATCAATTTCGGTCATATATTTATGCATAAATGGCCACAATGAAAGAGCTAGCCTTAATTATTAATCAGGGGGTATGGTAACTTTTTTTTCAGCTCATATGACAGTTCTTGATTGAGACACTGCAAAATGCCATAATTTAATAATTATGAAGCTCTTAAACACCTAATATTTATGCAGATTATGCTGAAAGTAAACCACTATGCGCTGTGTTGTACTGTGTTGTAAACATGTTCACTGAAGCCTGTCAAACGTTTAACAAAGGAGAATGACCCAAGCAGGTGTCTGCACTGGACCACAGGGATGTGCTACAGATATCCTGTACCAAGATGGCGGACGCGCGTCACGCCCCCGCGACCACGGACTGGCCAGCGCTGCCAATCTAGGGTTCTATATCTATGGTCTGAAGCAACCGTCAGGTGACAGGAAGTCGTACGTAGTGCTGTAAAAAAGTGGCACTGCCGCCTACTGGCTACAACAGCAGTTTTCACATCTTCGGTGGATCTGTGTGCATGTGCGGTTGCTTCTGTGACGTTGACGTGTAAACGTATATCTTTTTTTTCAGTTTCAATGAAAACACTGTCGTGTGCACAACCCCTAAGTAACAGCACACTTCTTCACTGTCAAGCACAAGAACTAAAGGGACTGTGAATGATTAATTTTAAAAAATTAAAAGGTACTGTATGTAACTTTTGGAAACCTGGGTTTTAGTGGCCCTTTTGGCCAGCAAGTGAAGTGCAGCCCCATCACTCCATTTATTCTCCTTCAGTTAAAAAAAATCATTTAAGCCTAAATCTTACATCACTACAAAAAATGATTAACATGATAAATTTTACTTTGTGTATGCAAGTACCAGACTCTTCCCCAGTAATGTTGCCATTTCAAAAAACTACACGGTACTCAGAGAGCGCATACCTCCGCCAAGGCCTTATCTCACAACATTACAGAAAACAGATCACCTCCAAAATCTAATGAGTTCATCTGCAGCCAGAGAGCCACCTTGGGTGAAAATTTCTTCAAAATACGTCCAGTAGTTTTTGTATAATCCTGCTAAAAACACACAGACAAACTGCAATAACCACACTGCCTTCTTATCAACAGAGTGGTACAGTTGGAAGGACTGATATAACTGGCTTTTCAGTGAAACACAATTTAAAAAAAAAAAAAAAGTGTTAAATTCACACTGATGTACAGTGCATCCACAAAGTATTCACAATGCTTCACTTTTTCCATATTTTGTTATGTTGCAGCCTTTTTCCAAAATGGATTAAATTCATTTTTTACTCAAAATTCTACAATATCCCATAATGACAACGTGAAAAAAGTTTTGAGATTTTTGCAAATTTTTTTAAAAATAAAAAAACTAAGAAATCACATGTACATAAGTATTCACAGCCTTTGCCATGAAGCTCAAAATTAAGCTCAGGTGCATTCTGTTTCCACTGGTCATCCTTGAGATGTTTCTACAGCTTAACTGAAGTCCACTTGTGGTAAATTCAGTTGATTGGACATGATTTGGAAAGGCACACACCTGTCTATATAAGGTCCCACAGTTGACAGTGCATGTCGGAGCCCAAACCAAGCATGAAGTCAAAGGAGTTGTCTGTAGACCTCTGAGACAAGATTGTCTCAAGGCACAAATCTGGGGAAGGGTACAGAAAAAATTTCTGCTGCTTTGAAGGTCCCATTGAGCACAGCGGCCTCCATCATCTGTAAATGGAAAAAGTTCAGAACCACCAGGACTCTTCCTAGAGCTGGCTGGCCATCTAAACTGGGCGATCGGGGGAGAAGGGCCTTGATGGAAGTGACCAAGAACCCAATGATCACTCTGTCAGCGCTTCAGCATTCTTCTGTGGAGAGAGGAGAACCTTCCAGAAAGACAAGCATCTCTGCAGCAATCCATCAATCAAGCCTGTATGGTAGAGTGGCCAGATGAAAGCCACTCCTTAGTAAAAGGCACATCTCAGCCCGCCTGGAGTTTGCCAAAAGGCACCTGAAGGACTCTCAGACCATGAGAAACAAAATTCTCTGGTCTGATGAGACAAAGATTGAACTCTTTGGCATGAATGCTAGACATCATGTTTGGAGGAAACGAGACACCGCTCATCACCAGGTCAATACCATCCCTACAGTGAAGCATGGTGGTGGCAGCATCATGCTGTGGGAAAGATGAATGCAGAAATGTACAGAGACATCCTAGATGAAAACCTGCTCCAGAGTGCTCTTGACCTCCGACCGGGGCGACGGTTCATCTTTCAGCAGGACAACAACCCTAAGCACACAGCCAAGATATCAAAGGAGTGGCTTCAGGACAACTCTGTGAATGTCCTTGAGTGGCCCAGCCAGAGCCCAGACTTGAATCCAATTGAACATCTCTGAAGAGATCTGAAAATGGCTGTGCACCAATGCTTCCCATCCAACCTGATGGAGCTTGAGAGGTGCTGCAAAAAAGAATGGGCGAAACTGCCCAAAGATACAGTGGTGTGAAAAAGTGTTTGCCTCTTTCCTGATTTCTCATTTTTTTGTATGTTTTTCACACTTAAATATTTCAGATCATCAAACAAATTAAAATATTAGACAAAGATAAGACAAGTAAACATAAAATGTAGTTTTTAAATGAAGGTGTTTATTATTAAGGGAAACAAAAATCCAAACCTACATGGCTCTGTGTGAAAAAGTGATTACCCCCTAAACCTAATAACTGGTTGGGCCACCCTTAGCAGCAACAACTGCAATCAAGTGTTTGCGATACCTGGCAATGAGTCTTTTACAGCACTGTGGAGGAATTCTGGCCCACTCATCTTTGCAGAATTGTTGTAATTCAGCCACATTGGAGGATTTTCAAGCACGAACCGCCTTTTTAAGGTCATGCCACAGCATCTCAATCGGATTCAGGTCAGGACTTTGACAAGGCCACTCCAAAGTCTTCATTTTGTTTTTCTTGAGCCATTCAGAGGTGGACTTGCTGGTGTGTTTTGGATCATTGTCCAGCTGCAGAACCCAAGTGTGCTTCAGCTTGAGGTCATGAACAGATGGCTGGACATTCTCCTTCAGGATTTTTTGGTAGACAGCAGAATTCATGTTTCCATTTACCACAGCAAGTCTTCCAGGTCCTGAAGCAGCAAAACAGCCCCAGACCATCACACTACCACCACCGTATTTTACTGTTGGTATGATGTTCCTTTTCTGAAATGCTGTGCTACTTTTATGCCACATGTAATGGTACACAACTTCCAAAAAGTTCAACTTTTTTCTTGCCAGTCCACAGAGTATTTTCCCAAAAGTCTTGGGGATCATCCACATGTTTCCAGGCAAAACTGAGACGAGCCTTTATGTTCTTTTTGCTCAAAAGTGGTTTTCGTCTTGGAACTCTACCATGCAGGCCATTTTTGCCCAGTCTCTTTCTTATGGTGGAGTCATGAACACTGACCTTAACTGAGGCAAATGAGGCCTGCAGTTCTTTGGATGTTGTTGTGGGATCTTTTGTGACCTCTTGGATGAGTCATCGCTGTACTCTTGGGGTAATTTTGGTTGGCCGCCCATTCCTGGGAAGGTTCACCACTGTTCCATGTTTTTACCATTTGTGGCTAATGGCTCTCACTGTGGTTTGCTGGAGTCTCAAAGCTTTAGAAATGGCTTTACTGTAGCACCAGATTATTTAGCATCTCAGACAAGAGACAGTGGATAAGCATGGGAGAACAATGCTCAGGAGGTTCCTGGCGAGATAGCAGAAAGGAGTCAAGGACGTAGGGGGTTGAATGCAGTGTAATGCAAATGTCATGTTGTGTGTGGGAAAATGCCACGAAACTTGGGAGGAAAGATTTGGGTAAAAGAAAAGTGCCTGCTTAAATGTGTCAGTCTGTTCTGTGCTTGAGAGATGTGAAGTGTGTAATAAACTGTCTGCCATGAATCAGCCTCTTATTTCACACACTCCACACTGGTGACCCAAGACGTATTATGGAACACGAGGCAAGAACCCCGGAGCCGGCCCGGTCAGGAAGCTCCAGCGAGGCGGCAGCCATCCCACAGACAGCCCGGACTGGAACCCCCGGCAACGCGTGCGCGGTTTCAGTCAAGCTACCGGATTTCTGGCAGCACAACCCGCGCTCTTGGTTCCACCACACCGAGGCCCAGTTTGCCCTCCGGGGGGTAACGGCAGACGACACCAGATTCTACCATGTGGTCGCAGTGCTGGACGCCCGCACAGCTCAGCAGGTAACGAGCCTGCTCGATCAGCCTCCAGCCAGCAACAAATACGAGGCGCTCAAGGCTGCGCTGACCCAGCGCTACACGCTCTCGGACTGTGAGAGAGCGGAGAGGCTCCTGACGTGGGCCGAGTTAGGAGATGGTTCGGCCGTAGACCTGATTGAGACGATGCTGGCGTTAATGGGCACGGACGACGGGCACTTTCTGTTTGCCCACCTCTTCCTCCGGAACCTTCCAACAGTGGCGAGAGCAGTTCTGGCCAATTCGCCGTTGCTGGCCGCGCGTGACTACAGTGCGCTAGCCGAGGAGGCAAACCGGATCATCATCACCACCAGGGCGATCACAGTCAATGCGGCAGCGGCGGAGTCCAACGAGACGACCAGAGGAGGCGAGGAGCCACCGACGGTAGCAGCAGCGGGGGCCAAGGAGCGCCAGAGAGACATGCTCTGTTTCTACCACCACCGCTTCGGAGAGAACGCACGCAGATGTGTGCCACCGTGCCAATTCAAGCGCTCGGGAAAACGTCACGGCCGGCAGTCAGTAGCAGCTGCGACCCTCGGTGAAAAGAACAAGCTGCTCTACCTGACGGACGCGCACTCGGGGAGGCGTTTCCTCGTGGACACCGGAGCCCAGAAGAGCTTCATGCTGCCGACCTACGCCGACCGGCTGGCAAGACCTAGCGGCCCCGAGATGTTGGCAGCAAACGGCTCGGAAATTAAGACCTTTGGTGAGAGGACACTGATCTTATCTCTACACAGCCGTACATACGAGTGGACTTTTGTCGTAGCAGCACTGAATTACCATATCTTGGGGGCTGATTTTCTGTGTGCACATGGTTTACTGGTTGATGTTGCTAACAGGCGCCTGGTTAATGCACTGTCCTTTGACTCTCTCCCCTGTATAGCTTGAGTGACCTGGCCAACAGCACAAGCCAACGTCACAGCTCCAGGCGGTAAGTTCCACACACTGCTCACTCAGTTCCCAGCACTCACGGTCCCGACGTTTTCGGCGGCCATCGCTAAACACGGGGTGGAGCACTTTATCACCACCACCGGGCCGCCCGTTTTTGCAAGGCCTCGGCGCTTGGACGCAGCTAAACTGGCCATAGCGCACGAGGAGTTCGCCAACCTGGAAAGGTTGGGCATCATCAGGCGTTCGAACAGCCCATGGGCATCCCTGATACACATGGTCCCTAAGGCTGAGAAATCGTGGCGACCGTGCAGTGATTTCCGCAGGTTGAACAACGCCACAGCGCACGACCGCTACCCAATTCCCCACATACAGGATTTTTCCGTTCACCTCGCCGGAGCGCGCATTTTTTCTAAAATAGACCTGGTCCGCGATTACCATCAAGTCCCAGTGTGCGCGGAGGACGTACCCAAAACAGCGGTAATAACTCTGTTCGGTTTATTCGAGTTCCTGCACATGCCATTCGGGTTAAGAGGAGCGGCACAGACATTCCAGCGCATGATGGATGCAGTGCTGCACGATCTCCCGTTCGTGTTCGTCTACCTGGACAATATCCTGGTAGCCAGTGCGTCCGAAGATGAACATGAAACCCACCTCACGACGGTTTTCCGGAGGTTGGAGGAGCACGGGTTGATAATCAACCTGGCGAAATGCCAGTTCGGCGTGACGGAGATTGATTTTTTGGGGCACCGCGTCTCTCCAGAAAGGAGCGATCCCGTTGCCCGACAAAGTGCGCGCCGTGGCAGATTTTCCCTGGCCTCAGACGGTCAGGGCGCTGCAGGAATTTTTGGGGATGGTGAACTTTTATAACCGTTTCCGTCCCCGCGTGGTGCGGCTCGTGCATCCATTGTACGCCGCGGTCAAGAAACAGAAACCCGCGGATAGGGTCGAATGGACCCCGGAGCGAGAGCGAGCGTTCTCGGAAGTTAAAGCAGCCCTGGCAAACGCCGCACTGCTGGCGCATCCGAACCCGGCGGCCCGGATAGCGCTCACCACCGACGCTTTGGACGTGGCCATAGGGGCTGTCGTAGAGCAATGCGTTGCCGGGGCTTGGCAGCCGCTCGCCTTTTTCAGCAGAACTTTGCGCGACAGCAAACGTAAATACAGCGCGTTTGACAGGGAGTTGCTGGCTCTCCACCTGGCCATACGCCACTTCCAGCTCTGGCTGGAAGGGCACAGCTTCACCGCGTTCGTGGATCACAAGCCACTAACGTTCGCAATGGCCAAGGTTTCAGAACCGTGGTCGGGCCGGCAGCAGAGACAGCTGGCCGCGATCTCAGAGTTTATTACCGATATTCAGCATGTGTCCAGTAAATTGAATGTGGTGGCGGACTGCCTCTCGCGTGCCGTAGTGGCCCCGGTCTGTGTGGGGATAGATTACACAGCCATGGCCGCGGAGCAGATTAGCGATGCAGACGTGCGTGCGCTCCAGTCTGGACCAACAGGGTTAAGGCTGGAGAGCAGGGTGCTGCAAGATGGCGGCCCCCCCCAATCTGCGATGTCTCCACGGGACGCCAGCGTCCGGTGGTCCCGGTCGCGTGGCGCCGCCGCGTGTTTGAGTCGGTTCACACTCTGGCGCACCCAGGAGTGCGCGTGTCGGTCAAAATGGTGGGAGAGAAGTTTGTGTGGCCGAGCCTACGCAAACAAGTAAAAGAGTGGGCTGCAGCCTGCGTGGCGTGCCAACGAGCCAAGGTACACAGACACACGAAGGCTCCCTTGGAGCCGTTTCGGGTACCGGCTAAGAGGTTCGACCATGTTCACGTGGACCTCGTGGGCCCCCTCCTGCCATCACAGGGGTGCACGCACCTCCTGACAGTAGTGGACCGCACAACGCGCTGGCCAGAAGCAGTCCCGCTGGCGGCAACCACATCCGCGGACGTAGCACGCGCTTTTTTAACACCATGGGTGGTGAGTTTTGGAGTCCCGTCGGACATTACGTCCGACAGGGGCCCTCAATTTGTTTCCGAACTCTGGTCTGTGATGGCCCGCAGCCTGGGTGCTGCAATTCATCGCACAACCGCGTACAACCCACAGGCCAATGGTTTATGCGAGCGCTTTCATAGATCACTGAAAGCAGCGCTCAGGGCTTCACTGACGGATGCAAATTGGGTAGACAGGCTGCCATGGGTTTTTATTGGGGTTGCGCTCCGCGCCAAAAGAGGATCTGGAAGCTTCCCCGGTAGAGCTGGTTTTCGCGCAGCCCCTACGGCTGCCCGGGGAATTTCTGCCAGATAATCCCACGCCGGACAGCTGCCCGTCTCAGCTTTTGCAGTGTAGCGCAAACACAGGCACGCTGCCGGGCCCTGCCCACCACAGTTTTCCGCGTGTTTTCGTGCCTAAAACTTTGAAGAGCGCCGAGTTCGTGTTCGTCAGACACGACGCCCACCGCCCTCCATTGCCCACCCTATGATGGACCGTTCAGAGCATTGGAAACAGGGGATAAGCATTTTTTGCTAGACTTCGGGAGTAGGCAGGAAAAAATTGGCATAGACAGACTCAAACTCGCTTTCGTTGTGGCAGACGAGCAAGTGCTGTTGGCTAGGGCCCCTCGGCGTGGAAGACCCCCACGGAGAGCTCCCCAGGGAAACGATTCACCAGAGCAGCCACACGGACAGACCGGAGTGCCCCCCCCCTTGTCACGGCCCACCCACAGTCAGACACACTCCCAGCAGCCCCCCACCGGCACAGCAGCGCCACGGAGGCAGTAAACCCCAGTTACAGCAGATACGGGAGGAGACGTAAGCCCAAACGGCGTGTGGACTGATGTTCTATTGTTCTATCTAAGATGCTGGGGGGGGGAAGTGTAGCACCAGATTATTTAGCATCTCAGACAAGAGACAGTGGATAAGCATGGGAGAACAATGCTCAGGAGGTTCCTGGCGAGATAGCAGGAAGGAGTCAAGGACGTAGGGGGTTGAATGCAGTGTAATGCAAATGTCATGTTGTGTGTGGGAAAATGCCATGAAACTTGGGAGGAGAGATTTGGGTAAAAGAAGAGTGCCTGCTTAAATGTGTCAGTCTGTTCTGTGCTTGAGAGATGTGAAGTGTGTAATAAACTGTCTGCCATGAATCAGCCTCTTATTTCACACACTCCACATTATAACCTTTTCCAGACTGCTAGATCTCAAGTACTTTGTTTCTCATTTGTTCATGAATTTCTTTGGATCGCAGCATGATGTCTAGCTTTTGAGGATCTTTTGGTCTACTTCACTTTGCCAGGCAGGTCCTATTTAAGTGATTTCTTGATTGAGAACAGGTGTGGCAGTAATCAGGCCTGGGTGTGGCTAGAGAAATTGAACTCAGCTTTCCAAAGATGTGATAAACCACAGTTAATTTATGTTTTAATGGGGGAGGGGGGGTCACTTTTTCACACAGGGCCATGTAGGTTTGGATTGTTTTTTACCCTTAATGATAAAAACCTTCATTGAGAAACTGCATTTGTGTTTACTTGTGTTATCTTTGTCTAATATTTAAAGTTGTTTGATGATCTGAAACATTTAAGTGTGACAAACATACAAAAAAATGAGAAATCAGAAAGGGGGAAAACACTTTTTCACACTGCTGTAGGTGTGCCAAGCCTGTGGCATCATATTCAAAAAGACTTGAGGCTGTAATTGCTGCCAAAGGTGCATCAACAAAGTATTGAACAAAGGCTGTGAATACTTATGTCCATGTGAGTTCTTAGTTTTTTATTTTTAATAAATTTGCAAAAATCTAAAAAAAAACAACAAAAAACACTTTTTTTATGTTGTCATTGTGGGGTGCTGTGTGTAGAATTTTGAGGGGAAAAAAATGAATTTATTCCATTTTGGAATCAGGCTGTAACCTAACAAAATGTGGAAAAAGTGATGCGCTGTGAATACTTTCCAGATGTACTGTATTCATATATAAAGTGGTCATTCTTCAAAATTAGAGTGAATGCAGGATATTTAAATAGTTCTAACTCCCCAAAAGCAGACCACCAGGTGAGAAGCTGGAGGTGGGAACCCTCCTGAACTTCCTGCCCCCGGAATCCAATATGCCCGTCTTCCAAAAGCTCTATCTTTACCACGGCTCACTTACAGCCACAATGGTTTTACGACACTAAGACTCTTCCTAACCCTGCAAAACAATCCTGCGCCTTTGTAAAGCAGCTCCTGCCTCATTAACAGTCATATATTGAGCCACCAACACCACTATTTCACTTCTCTTTATAGACTCGTTATATCACTGTGACTCTCTTTTGGAAAAGCTGCGCACTTTGTCCATTTCTCTTTTTATGCAACTAGGCATGCTTCACATCTGCGTCATGATTTTCACTCCCGTGAGACTGCAGGGTGCTTTGGTGGAGTTGCAAAGCTCCCCTCCCCCCACACCCCACACCCAACCCCACCCCGCTTTTCTTTCTTTTATTTTAAATATGCGTGTGGAAATAATAATTGTAATGGTTTGCAGCTGAGTAGAGAGAGCTGTGAATGACATTATGATTATGGTGCAATTATCAAGAGCATGAAAACAGACTGTCAGTCAGAGTAATGAGCAATGACTCCAATAACACATTTAACAGCAACACATGAAAATAATAATAATAATGTTAATAATAATAATAATAATAATAATAATAATAATAGATGCATACCCTGTATGAATCTGATACTACAAAGCATTCAGGCATCCCAGGACCTCTGGAGGGTTCTTCATTCAACAGAAAGGTTTCGGTTGCCTGCAACGTAACACATTGATTTATTAGTGGACGCTGTATTTAGGATCAGGGAACTTAAAACACACAGAAAAGCTGGCTGTAAAGCTGCAAAAGCAGATTCTGAACATGAAAATCCTCCTCATCCTGCAGCTTGACCCATTTAATAATCAGCCCCAAGTCCCACCATTGGATAACTACGACACGAGAGCACCATCTTAACATTTAGCACACACACATGCTTGACGGCGTGCACTGCCTGTGCACACTGCCTGCATCCCATATGCTGTGCAGGCCTGAGGCCCGGCCCTGCCAGTCACCACCACTTGAATGGGGAGCTGCCGAACCCGCTCACAATGCTCCGACACAATGGCATTTCCTGTCAGTGGTATTTCACCTGCATGGTCACTTTTTTTTTTTTTTTTTCCGTTCCAGCGTGCACTGATTCAGCACAACTCTTTCACACATGCACATGTGCACACACAGTAGTACACGTATGCAGGGTCCATACGTCTGCCTAAACACAGACAAACACTGCACAGACCCTACCCTGATAGATGCAGCTAGAGTGTTTATTCTAAGTGGTTGTTTCTTTTCAGTGCGGTTCATTTGTATGCCGTGGGACCCGCCGTCGGAGCGGAGTCCAGACTTGGGCCCTGAATGAGCATCCCACTGCAGTTCTGCTGTCAATCGAGGCAGCCAGTCCAGACAACATGGAAGGGAGGGAGCTATCAACCGAAAGCCTGGACTGGTCAGCCCAGTCTCCCCTAAAAAAAAATGTACAAATGCAGGGTTTTTCACTCTGAGAAAATGTGCATACACACAGAAAAAAAAAAACATTTTTCATGTGCACTGGATATGTGGTGTCTACACCTTTAATAAATGTGTCTGCTGGCACATAACATTTTTGTCTGTAACTTTTGCTTTCTCTCTCTTTCTCTTTAACAATTAGAGGTGACACCTAAACGTAGCATTTTTTCCTAAGCTTAACCATTAGAGGAGATGAAACCTAAACCTAACCTTTATCCAGCTTTAACCATTAGTGGAGTGAACAACATAAAAACAAAACAAAAAAAGGTCAGTAAACAAAAAAAATTCAAAGAGATAAACAGCTCAGTGAGGGCATGAACTCGCCGCCTGTAGGTTGAAACCACAAGTAAATAACCGTCTGCCACCCCCCACCCAACCGAATGAGTGTTAAAGCATTGTTAAATCGGGTGCTGTCTTGCTCATGCACAGCGACAACGTTGCATGCATCAAATTCGCCCATGTGCAGTGAGTGTGCAGGCGTTATTCAGGTATGTTATTTTTTTTTGTTACATGTACAAAGGTATGTTTTTTGAGGGGTGGAAAACGTGCATTTGTACATTTTTTAGTGAGATCAGGTTGGGCTGGTTCAGGAATAGTTGTTCCTGGTTGCTACCCTGTGCCCAGAGGCGGTCTCTTGGGGCCCTATAGGCAAAAATTCACAGGACCCCTCCAACCAGCATTCATCACCCTGAGCCAGATTACCTACTGTATTATTTGCACTGCTACCACTGTCTGGCTTTCTTTTCTCCTCTTCCTCTTTTTTCTTCTTTCTTTCGTCACCGCTAGACAGATAACTTCGCTTCATTTTGATACAACAGCTCTCACTTGTTTAAGACTATCAAAGGTACTTGCCCCCCTTTAGGGAAGTTCTGCACTGGCCCGTTGCAAACTCTCCACATTGTCACCGCTGTAGTGATTCAAAGTTGGTCAGCCCTCAGTGCCCCCCTTCAGGCCCTGGGGCCCCAAGCACTTGCCTGCCTTGCCTGTGCCGGCACCTGTGCCAGTGCCGTTACAATTTTTGCACGCTAAGCTGCTACAAATTGGTTTTCATATGTTCTGGAACTCAACTAAACCTGTTAGAAGGAAGCTAAAAATTGTCTGATTAATAAAAATAGCTGGGTTTCCTTGAGTTAGAGGGAGGAAGTTCTACTCAAAAATGGAATAAGACGGCACGTTGCCGGGTAGTAATCCCTTTTTCCACAACTTTACATTCTTATCTCTCAATATACATTAAGCAGAAACAAACCCAAAACAGGAACAAATATCGCTCGTGGCCAGACAGAAAATATAAAGTTATACTATTTAAACTGGCATGTGATATAAACAGTTTTTTATGGAAGTCAAACAGATATTAAGTTACTCCAGCCTCGACACATGTGCACAAACACACACATGCGCACGGTGACATGGGATTGCCCTTATACAAAAACATGCAGAGACACATGCATAAACACACGGCACTATAATAAGTCCCAGACTCGGGCTAACCGAGCTGCGGCTGGAGACACAGGCTATTCATATCCCTCAGAATGAGAGGTTGCAGCTCGAGTCTTTTCCCGTTTTACTGTAACACAGGAAGGCCATCTGCATGTGTGATTTCACTCAACTGTCTGTGGCAAGAGGTCGGAGGCAGGTTGATTAACATAAGATTAAACCCTGGTTTTGTTTAGCGTGGCCCTTCTTGCGCACTCAGAGTTAGAATCCAAGTCATCCAAGTGACTAAGAAAACACCATTCACGGCACTTGGGCCTCGGCATCCAAACTCTGGCCTGTCATCATTAATATGCAGAGATATAGCAGAGGAAAACCATTTGAAACCATTTGTCCCACTAAATGGTGCCCTTGTCATGCTCCCTGGGCTTTGTGTAAAGCTTTTAAACTGCCCAGTCCAGTTCAAGGATATATTTTACTCTGCTGATAATTACAGAGCAGCACAAACGCAGGCACACCAGCTCCCTCTTGTTTCTGACATGTTTTAGTCATTAAAAAGATGAAAAATGGCTTGTATTGCATGGACAGTGGAGTCCAAGCTTGAGATAGCTAAAAGCTGGCTAAATTAAAGAATAAAAACACCAATTGTTTTATGAATGAGCCGTTCCGTTTCTCTTTATCTCCAGCTCCTGATGAGTAGCGTCGTCTGAATGTTGGATTTGCTCCCTGCAGCAATGGCCCGCTTTTCTTATTCCCTGTCAGTTTTTATGCAGCATGCTATCAATTATACATATATGTGTTTCTATGCATCTATGCAGCATATGCCCAATCCATATGGCTAGCCTTGAGCTGAAGTTGCAAAGCTCTGTGTGATTAACACTTAAATAGCTCAAGAAATCATTTCATGTCTGGGATGTGTTTTGATGATCGAAGTGAAGGAGGCAGCACTGAAATTGCTTTTTTTTTTTTTTTTTTTTGATAGTGAGTGAGGCCAAACATGTTTTCATCTCAAGTTTACAAGTGGAATAAAGGACAAGAACACTTAACAGTCACATTCAAGGCCACAAGACTCTCAATTATGTGAGCTTTGCAGACAGTTGAAGATTTCTGTGATATTTGCCTCTTTACTCTTGTGCTGCTTAGCTGAGAAAACACATATATCTTGTAATTTCACAAACTGGGTACAATTACCAATTAAGTGACCACTGAATTAACTCTTACTTTCAAGTAGCCATCTGAACACAAAGGATGGCCAGTTTATTTGTGCAAGACGTCTCAGATGTGTCACCCAGCAGTGCAGTTATCACGACACTCATTTTTTTGGCTTTATGACACTGTATTTTAACATAATTTTGTCAGCACCAAGAAGCTTCCAGTTTCAGTAAGGCTGTAATAAGGTTTAAGATTATCTCAAAAGTTTACATTGGCAAAAAAATCTGCCTGAACATACAGAGGTCTTTGGGTCACTAATGGTATTACAAATGAGTTGGGGGATTTTCAGTGAGCTTAACATAACATGAAAACAGCTAGCTTAGTCCTGACCAAAGTGAGTACAAATTACTTTGAACAACTTAAGCTGTCCTACTTCCTTGGAGTATTTCCTTTACGTAACACAGAAATCTCAATAATGTGGCAGGACTAAGCCAAGTCTGTTTACTCAAGCTCAAAATGCAGAAAAAAAGTTAGGCTACATTAAAAAAAACACCTTATTTTAAAGGTAGGGAACATCTGAAAACTTTGGTGCTATCTACTGGGCTCAAAGTGAAATGCAGCAATATTCACTCCTTAAAGGGGTCATTGTTTTCACTTTTTCCACATTTTAACAGCTCACATGTCTTAATGAAATGTTTGTGGCAAATTTTCTTAAATTGTTTAATTATTGCAACAAAATTGTTTATCATCTTTTGTAGCCTTTCTGAGAACAAATGACTTCAGTGCATGTCTCTTTAAATCTCTAAGGCTGCATTTTAACTCCACCTTCCCTCATATGTCACTATTACTAGTCTTAGCTGGCTAGATCCTAGCTCCTAACTTGCTCTAGCTGGAGCCAGCTAATGCTAATTTGTCTTAAAGAATGATTGAAATAATGTATTACTGTTGGGCAGGGGTGTGTGGTTTCAGTGGTCAACAGGATATGACCGGTCTCTGGAGCACAATAAGCATAGATGCATTTGTGAATGAGTGGCTAAACTACTAGCTTTAGCTAGATACTTTGGTGGTGCTAACAATGCAGCATCAAGGTGAAAATGTAACAAAATAAGCCAGAATGATGCTAGCTTTATTATCGACTGTCGACTAGTGAACCAGGCGGACACAGTAATGTCTATTAGGGTGACTGAAATCTAAACAAAATAACAAAATAAATGTGAGCTTCCTAGTACCACTGTTACCTTTGACTTCCTGCCCATTTACATGACAGACAGCTAAGATGGCCAATAATAGAGCAGTGGGCAGGCATCAAGGCTACTGATGTTTACTTTCAGTGACGCTTCCTATTTTAAAAAAAAAGTCTTCTTGGAATGAACAAAACATAAAGTGTGTGTTTTTTTAAGAGATATGAGCATTTTGATATTTTTCCGATAATCATGTGATCACATTTCAGAAGGTTAAAACTTCCAAAAACACAATTTTTCAATCAATGACCCCTTGGAATGATTAAAAAAAAAAAGCCAGATCTCCCAATGATCTTTCAATGAGCACCTAGCGATCACCAAGATCTCACAATGATCTTTCACTCATCTCCATGGTCTCCTCAAAGTTTTGATTCAGTCCAAAACACACAAGGATCTCTCAAACATTTACACAGAAATGGCTTTTTGGAGGCTTTAGGAGATTGTTGAAAGATCTGGACAATTTTTGATCTGCCAATGGTCACCCAACAACCTCCATGCTGTGTAAAGGGGCCATTACTGAGAAAGGGTTCACGGTGGATTTCCACCTAAGTAACTGAATGAATGGGAATCATAGTTTTCAAAAAAATGTAACTAAATATTGATTATACATCTTCAGCTGCATCGACTACTCTACATTTCGTTAAACTCACAAAAGTCTGATGTCCCTCTGGGATTAATAAAGTACACACAAAAAAAAAAAAAGACTTTGCAAGAATATGCTCAGTCACTGTGACAAACCACCAGTGGATTACTTTATATTTATGTGTTAATTAAGGAGACTAACTGTGATATACTTGAAAAAAATCTAACAGTTGTGATATTTATGATCATTCCAAATTATTCTGATCTGATTAGGGATCTTAAACTAAATTATAGTGATAAAGGTGTTTGCATAGTGTTTTAAAAATTCAACATATTGTCAGTACTTGCATGAAGAGTTGCTTTCACATATCCAAAAAAATGGTCTCACTGTCCAGCAGGGATGACTGGTATCAATGGGCTAGCTTGAAAAAAAAAAAGAAAATTATAAATTATGTGAAATCATTATACATAAAATATAAATATTTTACTCTGTTCTGATTTGTTTTGTGGGACTTTAAAGCTATAAGAGTCCCCAAAAATCACAAGAAAACATGTGGACAAAATTGTTGGTACCCCTCTGTTAATGAAAGAAAAACCCGCAATGGTCACAGAAATAACTTGAATCTGACAAAAGTGGTAATAAATAAAAATTCTATGAAAATTAACCAATGAAAATCAGACAATGCTTTTGAATTGTGGTTCAACAGAATTATTTTAAAAAACAAACTCATGAAACAGGCCTGGACAAAAATGATGGTACCCTTAACTTAATATTTTGTTGCACAACCTTTTGAGGCAATCACTAATGAGACTTCTGCACCTCTCAGCAGGTATTTTGGCCCACTCCTCATAAGCAAACTGCTCCAGTTGTCTCAGGTTTGAAGGCTGCCTTCTCCAGACGGCATGTTTCAGCTCCTTCCACAGATGTTCAATAGGATTTAGATCAGGGCTCATAGAAGGCCACTTTAGAATAGTCCAATGTTTCGCTCTTAGCCATTCTTGGGTGTTTTTAGCTGTGTGTTTTGGGTCATTATCCTGTTGCAAGACCCATGACCTGTGACTGACACCAAGCTGTCTGACACTGGGCAGCACATTTCGCTCTAGAATACCTTGATAAGTCTTGAGATTTCATTGTACCCTGCACAGATTCAAGACACCCTGTGCCTGATGCAGCAAAGCAGCCCCAGAACATAACAGAACCTCCTCCATGTTTCACAGTAGGGACAGTGTTCTTTTCTTGCTATGCTTCATTTTTGCGTCTGTGAATATAGAGCTGATGTGCCTTGCCAAAAAGTTCCAGTTTTGTCTCGTCTGTCCATAGGACATTCTCCCAGAAGCTTTGTGGCTTGTCAACATGCAGTTTGTCAAATTCCAGTCTGGCTTTTTTATGATTTGTTTTCAACAGTGGTGTCCTCCTTGGTCGTCTCCCATGAAGTCCACTTTGGCTCAAACAACGACAGATGGTGCGATCTGACACTGATGTACCTTGACCTTGGAGTTCACCATGAATGTGTTTACAGGTTGTTCTGGGCTCTTTTGGTACCATTCGTATTATCCATCTCCTCCTGCGGCCACGTCCAGGGAGGTTGGCTTCAGTCCCGTGGATCTTAAATTTCTGAATAATACTGTATGTGCAACTGTAGTCACAGGAACATCAAGCTGCTTGGAGATGGTCTTATAGCCTTTACCTTTAACATGCTTGTCTATAATTTTCTTTCTAATCTCCTGAGACAACTCTCTCCTTTGCTTCCTCTGGTCCATGTTTAGTGTGGTACACACCATGTCACCAAACAGCACAGTGACTACTTGTCACCCTTTAAATAGGCCGACTGACTGATTACAAGTTTGTAGACACCTGTGATGTTAATTAGAGGACACATCTTCGTTGAACATGTCCCTATGGTCACATTATTTTCAATCTTCTCTAGGGGTACCATCATTTTTGTCCAGGCCTGTTTCATGAGTTTGTTTTTTAAAGTAATTCTGTTGAACCCCAATTCAAAAGCACTGTCTGATTTTCATTGGTTAATTTTCATAGAATTTTTATTTATTACCACTTTTGTCAGATTCAAGTAATTTCTGTGACCATTGTGGATTTTTCTTTCATTAACAGAGGGGTACCAACAATTTTGTCCACGGCTGTATAAATGGGCTTTATTTTTGTAGCACAGTTGTCAAGGTTTATTTCAATCATTTCGAAAAAAAAAATTCTTTTTCACAGCCATCTACTTATATTTGTCTATTTGAAAGTGGCAGGTGTAAGACCCGCATCCTCACCCTCTTGGTTTGCTTCATACGTTGGCTAAAATTAATGAGCCTGCAGCCTTTGACCAGTGACCAATGACAGCAGATTAAATGATGTAAAAGGAGATGAGGGAGAACAGCTTCAGTCTGTCTGACCGTGAGAGTGTAGAGGTGAGTCTTTTTTATCAGGTTCTCAACTTTACTTTGATCTTTGGCGTCGCCGCTCGTTCAGTGGTGCCTGCCTTTGGCGTGGTTGCTGTGGCAGCGCTGGGTCCTATGGTTGTGGCTCACAATCACAGGGGGCAGGTTTCGTGGGACTCGCTGTGGCATCGTTGGGGATCGGGGTCGGGCATCGGTGGGCAAGTGGTGATGTCAGGGACTGGGGATGGGTTTCACCATGGTTGCTGCTGCCATGGTGGCTATGTCAGGCATCAAGGGCAGGCATCACCATGGTTGCTGTTGCTGTGGTGACCATGTCGAGAATCCGGGGCAGGCATGCAGCAGAGATACTTGCTTATACTTGGTTTCTTTTATCTCAGGTCAGGCATTGGTTTGCTTGCTACAGGATAACCATGAAAACCAGTACTACCAGTCTCATGGGTTGGGCCGTCAGCGACTCAAACGGCAACCCCGCCCTTCTGAGGGCATGGAGGGTGAAACTGGGCATCCTGGCAGAACTAAAAACAATATCTGTCACAGGTCTGTGGTGGACCACTCCCAGTTACATGGGGTGAGATTGGACATCCTGGCAGATAAGCACATCTGTCACAAGGTCTGTGGTGAGCTTTTGCCAGTCGGTGCATCGTGACATGCACTACACAAACAGCAGAGATAAACAAACCTATCATCTGGTCAGTCACTGCAACAGATACTGGAGTTAGTTTGTCTTGGCCTGTCCTTGCCACTGATAATACCTCTATCTGCCAAGAATGTGCTGCTAGTCTAGCAAAAGCTAGCGGTACTCAAATACTTTGCAAGCAGTTTCATGAAATGGTCAGTCAGAAAGCAACTCATACCGGCTCGGACGTCGCCCGGGTTAACAAGGTCAGGAGTTCCTGGCAGCGGAAGGTGAAAGACAGAGCTGTGTGGAGGAATCTGATCAGACCTAAATGAAACAGTCATTGTCGCCCCCAACAGACTGCTATGATGATGATGAACTTTACTTTGATACATACCTGGAAGCTAATACAGTATGCTAGCTAAAGTTGTGAAGCTAATGTAGCACCCGGACGAATGTGAATTGAGGTTCATTAAAGTCTATAAGATGTGTGAATATGTTCAGACTGCCTATCAATGGGAGATACAGCATTTTTTTTTTTTTTTTTTTGCTTTTAATTTATTGTTTTCATGTCTGATCGGCTTATTTACACTTAAAATGATCCATGAAAGTTAGAATGAATTGAAAGTTCTTTTATCATAAAATCTATCAATATAAATGGCACGAACAGTTATAATTAGTAAACCAATCCACTATTTATCCAGTTAAATACTCTGAAGCCTAATTAATTTATAACCTTACAAAATTATGTAAATTATATATCCAAAGGTTGTTTGAAGGAACATTTGTTTTTATCAAAAATCAAACATTTGCTGCAATACAAATAGTAGTAGTAATAATAATAATACTTGTACCTCTACAACTACTACTAAATATGAAACAAAACAAAGAAATGACAAGTATTTATTTCAAAATTAGTGCATTTATTAGATTCACTTGAGCTTATTTTACAATGTAACTGAGTTGTCAATTGTGGGATTATTTTTGATTTAATGTATATATTTGTGGAAATGGTTCTTTGTTGGGTATATAATTTAAAGCTCTCTATGTCTTAGCTAGTGTGCGATAGTTCACATATCCTCTATCTGCTTCTCAGTAAATTAAATAAACTGATTAAAATAAAACAAATTTTTAAAAAAAATAGCTGCCTCTTTTTTAACACTGTGAAATAATTGAAAAGTACTATTAAGTTCCTCTGGGTGCAAAAAACATGCAAACAATTGATATTATAGACCTCTTAACCCCCCCTCCCCCCATCCATTGCCATCACCAGCCGTCATTGCTGACCAGACCACAATGTGGGTTTATCAAAAGGTCAACTTCTTTATGTTTAAACTTATACTGTAAATATTTTCTACATTCATTCTATCAACAACAAAGTACTGAAATCCAATAAAGTATCTGAAACCAAAACCACAGCACAACTCTAAAGCTGCTGTATTTCAATGTGGGGTACTTCAAGGTTCTATATTAGGCCCACTGATAACTTTAATTTATATTAACGATCAGCTCAATGCATTTTTTAGGTGTTGGTAGATTTTACTTTGAGCCAAGTTAGATATATGTAACCATACAGTGCCAGCATACTTTTTTTAGAATAACCTTTCCTCTTTTCTTTGTCTCTGTAGTGCCTCAGCAACCTGCACACTTTTCTGTTGAAAGCCATAAATACATTAAGTCAGATCTAAAAAGGGGGACGGAAGCCTAAGTTGGCTGCCTGTCATGGAATTGGAATATTCGGAGCACATATACATATGGCCCACCTTCCTCTGCCTCTCTCATTGTCTCATCTGCACAAGGACGCACCCCAGCAGCAAAACCACCTGGGTTTACATATTTCCTGACAACTCATAAGAGGCTGGTATCTTCACAGTCACTGATTAACAGCCTTCTGATCTTTCCACAGCACCGTCCTAATCATTCACAGCATTGACTCCACATTTTCTAGAGCATCAGAGACTTTTCTTCTCCGCCGCAAAAAAAAAAAAATACACAACTGACATCCTACCCAGTCCCACTTCATTCAGCCTTAATTGTATCCTCATTCTTCACCTGGTAACAAGCTAACAAACCTGTGCAGATGTGGCAAGCACATCAAAGAGAGGGAGGGATGGGAGGGGGAACTTGTTTGTAGAAAAAAATGTGAGGGGGGACTATGAAGGGGGGGTGGATTTACGTTGTGTGAGTCCAAGCCAGCGCCACCTCAGGGAGAAATGCTGGAAAAATGTGATATTTTACACCTGCATCTCAGGAGGTGGGGAATGAGAGAGAGAGAGAGAGCGGGGGGGAGGCGGTAATTAGAGGAGTGTGCTAGCAGTGTGTGTGCGTGTGTGTACGTGTGTGTTTATAAAAGATTTTTTTTTTCAGTATGTTTCTGGGGCTTGCCACCGGTTCTTTTGCAAGCATTCAATTTGGTACGTTGCATTTGATGCCAGATTATTAAAAATGCTAAACCTGGTTACGAATGCTGGGGAAAAAAAGTGTTGAAAATTTAAACAAATATGCTAATATTGTTACAGTGATAAATAGCTGGAAAGCCATGTTTAATGAATAATGCTATTGGCTGTAATTCCTCATTAAGGCCCTAAAGAGGAGAGTGAAGAGAGAAAATACATGTATTGTTGTTACAATTTTTTTCTCTTCTCCAAATTAAACTGGGAAGGCAGAAGATAGCAACACCTTCCCAAATTAAGTTGATTCAAATTACTCGGTTACACAGCTGGTGTGCATTCTGGGATGTCTTGTGAAACCAATTAATGTGAGGGTTCAGTCTTGATAAAGTAATTAAAGCAGGGTAGAAATGAGATGGGAGAGTTAGGAGTGTTCACCCTGATTAGACAAAGTAAGACTTATTTATAATGGGGAAAAAAACTCTTAGTGTCAACTTTTTGGGAAAAAATGTTGTAATGTTTGTGCTATTTCTAAAATATGCTGATGTGATCTGAGTTTTAAGTCAATTTTTTAAAATTCCTGGTTGACTTTGACATGATTTAGTAGATAGACCCAGAAGCAGATTACAGACTCAGTTAGTTACAATAATTTATTAAGTGCAAGTGTGTGTGTAGCGCGGGGAGAGTCTGGCAACCCTGCAAGGGAGAGAAAGAGAGAGTGATGAGTAATTTGCAGCACACAGTGGGGCAATGAGAAGTTAATAATAATCTCACGGCGTGCAGAGTAGCTGGATGGAACTAACAGCGGCCCACGTCCTCTCCAGATTGCTGCAGTCCCGCGAAGGTGAAGTAGGTGCTGGTGCAGAAATATACAGTGCTCTGTGCAGGGAGGAAACCCTTGGCTGAGGGGAAAAGGGCACA
Organism: Pholidichthys leucotaenia; assembly: GCA_020510985.1. NCBI lineage: Eukaryota > Metazoa > Chordata > Actinopteri > Cichliformes > Pholidichthyidae > Pholidichthys > Pholidichthys leucotaenia. The sequence goes on along the minus strand of CM035838.1, from coordinate 360,351,694 downwards.
GTTCAGTCTGATTATGTATGTGCACTTACAGGATGATGGCGAGAGTGAGGGGACTCCAGCTCCGAGGGGAGGATCCAGGTCCGACATGAGGAAGGGTGCCAGTCCTCCTGGGAGAAGGTCCACCTGTGCACAGGTAAGTCCAAAACAAACAGAGGAGAATGCAGGGGTGAGGTTCAAACATAGTGGTAGCTTACTGAGTGCCGTGTCTGAGATGGGGGTCGTAGCTGGAGAGAGGAGGGGCAGCACACAATGTAGCGGAGCTCTCGAGACTGCATGCATGCGTAGACGTCTCCGTGCAAGAGTGGAGGACCCCTCTCCACTTAAAGGCTGCTAATTAGGAAGTGCAGGTGTGGGTGAAACCGCAGCCGTGGAAAATAAGCAATGAGAGAAGAGGAAAAACAGCACATAGCTCGGATCACCACAGTGCCTCTCCCTCAAGGAACGCCTCCCAGTGGCCAACCCAACCTCCCCGTATGGGACCAATGGAACGCCCAGATCATCTCCCGATCCATGATGAAGGATCCCTGGACCCATGATCTCTCCTCCGGTCCATACCCAGCCCAGTCCACCAGGTATTGTAGACCCTGCGTCACACGTCCAGAATGCGGTTGACCAGGACTTATACACAGGACTGCCGTCGATCATCACTGGAGGGGGAGGCGGCTTGGATCGTGGGCAGAGAGGACTGGTAGAAAACGGCTTCACCTGAGAAACATGAAAGGTGGCACAGATGCAGAGAGCACGGGGAAGAGATAGGCAAACAGCAGCTGGATTGATGATTTGGGAGATGGGATAAGGACCAATAAAGCGGGGAGAGAGCTTTCTGGAATCTGTTTTGAGGTTAATGTGTCAGGTGGACAACCATACCTTCTGCCTGACCTGGTGGTGGTGGTGGTGTGTGTGTGTGTGTGGGGGGGGGGGGTGTCCTCCGACGGTTGGCAATCTTGGAGTTGCGGTCTGTGGTGCGGCAGAGAGCAGCCCTGGTGGCCCTCCAGAGCTGGTGACAATGCCTGATGTGGGACTGCACAGATGGTACAGCAATCTCCATCTCCACATCAGGGAATGGGGGGTTCTACCCCAAGGACACCTCGAAGGGGGAGAGTCCCGTAGCCGCAGAGGTGGTGGAGTTGTGAGCATACTCAATCCATGGTAGGTAAGCACTCCAAGATGCAGGATTAGTAGCCGTGATGCACCTCAGGGCTGCCTCCAGCTCCTGGCTGGCCTGCTCGCACTGGCCATTACTCTGGGGGTGATACCCCGAGGACAAGCTGACAGATGCCCCAATGGCCTTACAAAAGGATCGCCAAACCTGGGTGACAAACAGGGGACCCCGGTCCAAGACCACGCCCACCGGAATACCATGGAGGAGGACCACGTGTAGAACAAAAAGGTCAGCCGTCTCCTTGGCAGATGGGGGACGAAGTGAGCTGCCTTCGATGCTGCCACAATGGTGAGAATGACCGTGTGTCCATTGGAGGGAGGAAGCCCAGTAACGAAGTCCAGTGCCACATGGGACCATGGCCTGCTGGGGATGGGTAGAGGGTTCAACAGCCCGGAAGGTGGGGAAGAAGATGACTTGCTGGTGGCACACTGGGGGCAGGCCTTGATGAACTCATTCACGTCCTTCCTCACAGATGGCCACCAGAAGGTCCTCTGCAAATGAGTCATAGTGCATGACACGCCAGGGTGACACATAACCCTGGAAGAGTGCAGCCAATTGATGACCTCGCCACAGACCACGGAAGGAACGTAGATCCAACCCGCAGGGCCCCCACCCGGATCAGGCTCAGTGCCCTGCACCCTCTTGACCCTCTCCTTGATCTCCCAGGAGAGCATGCCCACCACACACGAGGTGGAAACTATGGGATGCAGCTCCGGCAATGCCGTGTCAGCAGAGAGTTGCCTCGAGAGGGCATCAGGCTTGATGTTCTTGGACGCCGGGTGGTAGGTGATGGTGAAATTAAACCTGCTGAAGAACAGGGACCAGTGGGCTTGTCTGGAGTCTAGCTGTCTAGCAGTTGAGATACTCCAGGTTCTTATGATCGGTCCAGACCACAAACGGCTGAGAGGCTCCTTCCAACCAGTGGCGCCATTCCTCCAAGGCCAGTTTGACCTCTATCAACTCCCCGTCACCAACATCATAGTTCCTCTCGGCTGGGGACAGGGGTCGGGGGAAATAAGTGCAGGGGTGAACCTTATTATCGGTGGTTGAGCGCTGAGAAAGAACCGCCCCCACCCCGGAGTCCGATGCATCCACCTCTACCAGGAACTGCAGCCATGGATCCACCTGAGCAAGGATAGGGGAAGAAGAGAAGCGAGACTTCAGCTTGGAAAATGCCACGTCAGCCTCCTCGGACCAAAGAAAGGGGACCTTGGTGGAAGTGAGGCGGGTGAGGGGCAGGGAAACCACACTGTAATCGCAGATGAAGCGTTGATAGAAATTGTCAAACCCCAAAAACTGCTGTAATTGTTTGTGGGAGGAGGGAACAGGCCACTCCAGGACCGCCTTCACCTTACCCAGGTCAGCCTGGATCTCCTTATGGGCGACGACAAACCCCAGGAAGGTGGTTGAGGGTGTATGGAACTCACACTTCTCCGCTTTGACGTAAAGCTGGTTCTCCAACGGCCGCCGAAGGACTGTCCTAACGTGCACCCGATGCTCATCTAAGGAATGAGAGAAAATTAATATGTCATCCAGGTACACAAAAACAAAAGAATTCAGGAAGTCCCTCAGAACGTCACTGATGAGCCGCTGGAAAACAGCTGGCGCATTTGTCAACCCAAATGGTATCACCAAGTACTTGAAGTGACCACTAGGTGTACGGAACCCCGTCTTCCACTCATCACCCTCCTTAATCCGGATGAGATAGTAGGCATGGCGCAGGTCCAACTTGGTGAAGACAGTGGCACCTTGAAGCAGGTCAAAGGCGGAGATGAGGAGTGGCAAGGCATACTTGTCCTTCACTGTAATGTTATTCAGTTCCCTAAAGTCAATGCAGGGTCAGAGAGAACCGTTCTTCTTGCCCACAAAAAAAAAATTTAAAAAAAAATCCCCACCCCCACCGCAGAAGATGAAGGCCTGATAATATCTGAACTTAACGACTCCTTGATATACTTATCCATCGCCTCTCATTCTGGGGCAGACAGACTATACAGTCTACTAGATGGCAACGTAGCCCCCAGAAGGAGATTAATGGCACAGTTGTAAGGGCGGTGGTGGTGGTGGTGGTGGGGGGGGGTAGGGAAAGTGCCTTAGACTTGCTGGAGACCGGGGCAAAGTCGTGATATTCAGGAGTAACCAGAGTGAGGTCAGGCAAATGGGTAGGCGAGGAGCTGATAGGAACAGAGGGAGAACAGGCTGCAGACTGCATACAGGTGGCTAAACAGAAGGTGTTCCATGAAATAACCCTCCCTGCCTGCCAATCAATAACTGGGTTGTGGAGTCTTAACCAGGGATAGCCTAAAATAACAGGTGAGGCAGAGATGGGTAAAACAAAAAAACTCAAGTGCTCTCGATGGTTGCCGGAAACCAATATGAAGATGGGAGCAGTCTTTTTAGTGACCCTAGTGAGTGGCTCCCTAGAAACAGCTACCAAATTTAATGTGACTTCCAGGTCGTGACACAGAAGCTTTAGCCAGGTTGCCAGACTCTCCGAAACAAAGCTTTGTTCAGCGCCTGAATCAATGAGAGCGGTGGTGCAGAATTCAGTGTGAAAATGAACAAAAAGAATGGGCAACAAAAGGCGCGTAAGGGATTTAGGCCTGCCCATGTCCGTTAGCCCCCCTACTGTGGCAAACGGACCCCCCCTTTTGGCTGATCGGGACAGTGGGCAACCTCATGTTCAGAGCTGGTGCAATACATGCACAACCCAAGATCATGGCGGCGTTGTCGTTCAGCACAAGGCAACCTAGACCGGCCCAACAGCATGGGTTCCCCGGTATCAGAGGGTTCAGAAGAAGGGAGGGCTGGGAGGGGGGGCTAAGTGAGGGAGAGCGATTGAGAGCCCAAGCGATTGGCAAGGCGGCACTCGCTGGATCATTCCCTTAGGCAGTTATCTAGGTTGATGGCCAGGGACATTAGCTTGTGTAAAGAGGAAGGTTTGTCTAACCGCGCCAGCTCATCACGAAGGCCAGGGCTGAGGCTGCGCATCAAAATGCTACAAAGAGAAGCATCCTCCCACCCTACCTCCGCTGTGACAACCCAGAAATCCACCGAGTAGTCGGCCACGGACCTGACCCCCTACTGGAGATTGAGAAGGCGGGTGGTGAGAATGTCATCCCGGTCAGAGTGTTCGAATACCTGGGTGAATTCAGACACACATCGGTCATAAGTGTAATTTTGGTAATCAGGGCAATCCATAACAGCATAAGCCCAAGCTAAGGCCCGCCCCTCCAGCAGATTCACCACGTAGTTGATCTGGCTATGATTAGTGGGGAAATCCTCACTCGCTGAAACACTAGGTTGCACTGAAGGAGGAACCCCCGGCCCTTGCCCAGCCTACCGCTGAAGCGGGTCGGTGTGGGAACTGGTGTTAAGCGATGAGGACGTGCCGTAGCGGAAGAAGGAGGTGTCGGGGCAGCCGACGCCCCGGAGCCGGCCTGGGGAGACAAGGCAGCGGTAAGTTGGTCAAGCCGCACATTTATTTGAGTAAGTTGATTCAATATGACCTGCTGCCAATATGTAAGCTGGTCTAACCGGGCCTCCATGATGTCTAATCAGCATGCATTAGCACCATCTGCTGGGTCTGGCTGACGGAGATGTACTGACACGATTTAGTAGATAGACCCAGAAGCAGACTACAGACTCGGTTATAGTTGCAATGATTTATTAAGTGCAAGTGTGTGTGTGTGTGTGGGGGGGGTGTTTAGAGTGGGGAGAGTCTGGCAACCCTGCAAGGGAGATAAAGAGAGAGTGATGAGTAATTTGCAGCACATGGTGGGGCAATGAGGAGTTAATAATAATCTTATGGTGTGCAGAGCGGCTGGGATGGAACTAACAGCGGCCCACGTCCTCTCCAGGTTGCTGTGGTCCCGCGAAGGTGAAGGAGGTGCTGGTGCAGAAATATACAGTGCTCTGTGCAGGAAGGAAACCCTCGGCCGAGGGGAGAAGGGCACAGTTCAGTCTGATTATGTATGCGCACTTACAGGATGATGGCGAGAGTGAGGGGACTCTAGCTCCGGGGGGGGGGGATCCAGGTCCGACACGAGGAAGGGTGCCAGTCCGCCAGGGAGAAGGTCCACCTGTGCACAGGTAAGTCCAAAACAAACAGAGGAGAATTCAAGGGTGAGGTTCAAACAGAGTGGTAGCTTACTGAGTGCTGAGTCTGAGACAGGGGTCGTAGCTGGAGAGAGGAGAGGCAGCACACAATGTAGAGGAGCTCTCGAGACTGCATGCATGCGTAGGTGCCTCCGTGCAGGAGTGGAGGACCCCTCTCCACTTAAAGGCTGCTAACTAGGAAGTGCAGGTGTTGGTGAAACCACAGCTGTGGAAAATACGCAATGAGAGAAGAGGGAAAACAGCACAGAGCAACACACACACACACACACACACACACACACACACACAGAGCGAGGAAAATAAGTATTGAACACGTAAATATTTTTCTCATTAAATATATTTCTGATGAAGCCAGTGACCTGAGATTTTCACCAGATATCAGTAACAACCCAAGTAATCCATACATACAACGAAATCAAGGCAACTGTGTTCCCAAAACAAGTTATGTTTAATAAAGTGGAATGTCACAGGGAATAAGTATTGAACACATGAAGAAAAAGAGAGACAAAAAGGAATAGAAAGCCAAGAAACCAGCTGAAATCCATCAGAATTTAGGAAGCCATCTCGTCCCCCATCAGTGCAAATTAATTTCAGCTGGTAAAGTCTGACTGATAGCCTTTAAAAAGGTCTATGAATATCAGATTGCCACACCACAAAGAACTCGATGGGTAGAAGTAAAGACCTTTGCAACCTTATTGTTGCAAAACATAATGATGGCATTGATTACAAGTGTGTTTCTAAACTGCTGAATGTTCCAGCAAGTACTGTTTGAGCCATCATCTGGAAGTGGAAAGAACATCATTTTACCATAAACTAGTCACGACCAGGAGCTCCTCGCAAGACTTCTGACAGAGGAGTCAAACAAGTTATTCAGTTCCTCCAGGATTTTGTGATATTGCGATTGTACCAATTCCCGTGACTTAAGCAGGACCTGCACAATTTGAATTTTGTCCAATCACCACAACTTTACCACAATTTTGGCCAACTGTGGTCTACCTCCGCCAATTTTGCCAATCAAATTTGTCTCTGAGTAGCGTGCAAACGTGTACATCATCAGTCTGACCAATCACCACGCTCACTTCCGTGTTTACAGTGAGTATATACAGAACACATCAGCAAAAAACTGTGTCATTAAAAAAAAAAAAAACACTCACCTGCGAGTTTTCCCATATCGTTCCTTCCTCCATCTTCCCTGGCCCACCGGTGAATGAGGTAAAAGTCACTACTACATCTTGTCAATGAGTTTGAAAGCTGTGAATCTCCGGTCTGGACAAGGGCCAATGTGTGATTCAGGCAATCCCCAAGGACAGCCTCGCAACTTACCGCAACAATTTAAAAAAAAATCCAGCAAAATCGTGGAGGGACTGGTTATTAGAAAGGTTATCCAAGAGCTAAAGACCACTCGTGGAGAGCTCCAGAAAGACCCGGAGTTAGCAGGTACTGCTGTTTCAAAGAAAACAATAAGTAATGCACTCAACCGACATGGGCTCTATGCCCGCTCACCTTGCAATACTCCACTGCTGAAGAAAAAGTATGCTGAAGCTCATTTAAAGTTTGCTGCACAACATTTGGACAAGCCAGTAAAATACTGGGAGAATATAGTCTGGTCAGATGAGACCAAAATTGAACTTTTTGGGTGCCCCAACACACAGTATGTTTGGACGAGAAATGGCACTGGACATCCCATCATGGTGTGGAGGTGTTTTTCAGCACATGGTACAAGCAGATTTCATATAATTGAATGAAAGATGAATGGACAAATGTACAGAGACATCCTTGATAAGAATCTGTTGCCATCTGCCAGGATGCTGAAGATGAAACGAGGGTGGACATTTCAGCAAAACAATGATCCCAAACACACAGCCAAGGAAACTCTCAACTGGCTCCAGAGAAGGAAAATAAAGCTGCTAGAATGGCCCAGTCAGTCACCTGACCTGAATCCAATTGAAAATCTATGGAATGAATTGAAGATCAGAGTTCATAGAAGACACCCACGGAACTTTCAAAATTTGACAGTTTGTGTGGAAGAATGGGCTAAAATCACTCCTGAGCAATGTCTGCGCGTAGTTTCTCCATACAGGAGGCGTCTGGAAGCTGTTATTACCAACAAAGGCTTTTCTTTTTTTTTTCCACAATATCTTTATTGAACCTTTTTTTTTTTTTTAACAAACATGATACAAACAAACACTAACACTAAAGTACTACAAAAAAAAAAAAATGCCCTAAAAACACCAACAACCACCAACAAAATCAAGTCTTCAACAATGCTCCTCTGTTTAGTCTAGACAATCCAATACATTAGTATACATATTATGTTCACCAGTTTGGAATTTACAAGGTCCACACACATCATTCACCTTCTTCTTCAAGAGTTATGTTTAAATTTTTTACAAAATCAATAAAAGGTCTCCATATATTCTCAAACACAATTTCCTTTGATTTCAGTATATATGTTATTCTTTCTAATGGAAGGTTTGTTAACATCTGTCTTAACCACTGAGTCACATCTGGTCTATGAGTCTTTTTCCATAATAGTGCAATACATTTTTTGGCATTAAGCAAACTGAGGTCTATGAATGTTCTTTCACTTTTATTGAAATTATGCTTTTCTGGGTACAGACCCAACAAAAACAGTTTAGGATTCAATATGATTTGTTTTGAGATTATTTTTTCAATTGTTACCCTCACCTCCTCCCAAAACATTCTTATTAATCTACATTCCCATAAACAATGAAATAGGGTTCCTTTACTTTCCATGCATTTTGTGCATGTATCTGGTATATTTTTGTTATATCTATTTAACTCCTCCGGTGTAACATACATCCGCATTAACCATTTGAAATGTATCAATTTAAGGCGTGCATTTATTGATTTGGTTTGAGCTTCTGTACAAGCCAATTCCCATTGTTCCTCTGAAATTTCAATTTGCAGATCTTCTTTCCAGTAGTTTAATCTTTTCAGTGAATTTTCACTTGAAGATAGTGTCAATGAGTTATAAAACTCTGAAATAATACCCTTTCTTTTACTATCTTTCATCATCATTTTTTCCAAGGATGAATAAATAGGTCGAGTGAGAGCTTTATTTTGATTTGATCGAATAAAGTTTCTAAGTTGAAGATATTTAAAAAAATGTGTTCTATTGAGATTAAATTTGATCCTCAGCTCTTCAAAAGACATTATGTTGTCTGCACATGGCAAATATAAATCCTGAATCTTTTGTATCCCTTTTAAATTCCATACTTTAAATACAGCGTCCGCTCTCCCTGGTTTAAAATATTGATTACCCCATATTGGACTAAATTGTGACAATAACTGTGGTTCTTTTAAATAGTTTTTAGCTTCACACCATATTTTGATCATATGCTTTACAAATGGATTTTTAACTTGTTTTTGTAATTTTTTTGCCGAATCTGAGTATATGAATATGGGAAGAGGTAAAGGTAAATTGTATGATTCCATTTCAGTCCAGTGAGGGAGATCATTTGATGAAAAATAATATGTCATAGACCTCAGTTGTGCCAACCAATAATACAACATAAAATTTGGACATTTCAGACCTCCACGATCAAATGGTAAATATAATAAAGACAAACGTAATCTAGCCCTCCTGTTGTTCCATATAAATTCCACTAACTTTTTTTTTATTCTTGAGAATAGATCTAAAGGTGGTGATAAGGGAATGTATTGAAATAAATAAAGTATTTTAGGTAAAATATTACTTTTAAGTATATTGATTCTCCCGATCATCGACATTGGTAGTGACATCCATCTCTGAGTTAACTCATTGATATCTGACATTAAGGCTTCATAGTTGACACTGGCGACTGATTCTAGCTTAGGCATAATTTGGATTCCTAAATATTTAAACTGATTTACAACATTGAATTGATTTACCTCAGGGGCTGGGTAATTTCTCTGGGTCTCATTTAGCATTAATATTGAAGATTTAGTTTTATTTATTTTATATCCTGATATTTCCCCAAAATTCTTTATTAAATTCAACAAGGTTGGAATTGATTTTTTTAGATTCGACATAAACAAAATTATGTCATCGGTGTACAGGGAGATTTTATGTTCTGTTGGTCCAACTTTAATTCCATATATTTGTGAATGTAAACGTATCGCTATCGCTAAAGGTTCAATTGCCATAGTAAACAGTAAAGGTGAAAGTGGACAGCCTTGTCGACATCCTCTATTGATTTTTATTGGTTTTGAAATATTGTTATTTGTTAGGATTTCTGCTGTAGCATTATTGTATATTATTTGAACCCATTTTATGAAATTATTTCCAAGTCCAAACCTTTGTAGGACTTCAAAAAGAAAGGGCCATTCAACTCTATCAAAGGCCTTTTCGGCGTCCAATGATAGGAGAGCTGTATCCGGTGCTTCTTTATTAAAATAAATAATATTAAATAGTCTTCTTACATTATGGAAGCCTTGTCTACCCTTTATAAAGCCATTCTGATCTCGATTAATAATATTTGGTAAAATTTCTTGTATTCGTCTTGCTAAAATTTTACAGATTATCTTAACGTCGGCGTTTAATAGGCTTATTGGTCTCATATTTTCACATTTATTAGAGGGCTTACCTGGTTTTGGCAGCAGTATAATTAAGGCATTATTTATGTATGATGGTAAATTATTATTTTGAAATGCTTCTAAAACCATTTCCAAAAAAGGTTTTATTAATTTATTCTTAAATTTTTTATAAAGGTCAACTGGAAGACCATCTGGTCCTGCACTTTTTCCTGATTTCATATTATCAATGGCTAGCCCAACTTCTTCTTGACTAATTTTAGACTCCAATATCTCCCTGTTTTCATTTGGTATACACGGTATAGATAGTTCGTTCAAAAACCCATTTAGTTTTGTTAAATCAGGTTCATTTTTGGTATCATATAATTTTTCATAGTAATCTCTAAAGGCTCTATTAATTTCTAAAGGATCTATAACTACCTGTCCGTTACTTATAATACTGGTAATTGGTGTTTTAATTTCCAATTGTTTAATCTGCCATGCTAATAATTTTCCTGATTTTTCACCTTGTTCATAAAAAGATTGTTTCAATCTTAGAAGACTCGAGGCAGCTCTATTCGCTGATTTTTTGTCGTATTCAGCTCTCAAAATCAGTAATTCATTCTCCAACCTTGGGTCACTTCCTGCATACACTTTTTCCTGAAGACTTTTTATTTTATGTTCCAATTTAGCTCTCTCCTCTCGAGTCTTCTTAGATTTTGATCCTGTATAACTAATAATATGTCCCCTAATAAAAGCTTTGAAAGCCTCCCACTTTACACATGCTGATGTTTGTGTAGTATTGATGTCAAAGAACTCGTCTATCTGTTTTTCTATATACTTGACAAATTCCTCATCCTGAAGCCATTTATGCTGAAATTGCCATCTACCTGATTCCTTTGTCAATTTTTTATCTACATATATTAGACAACAGGGTGCATGATCAGAAATCACGATGTTATCATAAAAGCAGTTTTGAATCTTGGACCTTAATTCTGTGGAAATCAAAAAATAATCAATACGTGAGAATGTCTTGTAGGTACTGGAATAACAAGAATAGGCTTTAACTTGTGGTTTCATTTCTCTCCATATATCTAACAATCTCAATTCTTTCATAAAATGATTAATAGTCATCCTACATCCAATGTGCGTACAATCCAGTCCTGTTGATCTATCCACACCTGGATTCAATGTACAATTAAAATCCCCTGCTATTATATGTTGCCCTGTAAGTGATGATAAGATGAGAAATAAATTAGCAAAGAACTTCTGATCATCTATATTGGGACCATATAAGTTCACAAGATTTATATTTTCTAATAGCAAAGAACCTTGAATGATTACATATCTTCCAAATTTGTCTCCAATTACATTTTTCACCTGAAAAGGAACTGATTTATGTATGAGAGTCATAACTCCCCTGGCTCGGGATGAAAATGAAGAGGTGAATACACTTCCCTGCCATCTACTCCTAATTCTTTTAACATCCTCCTCTATCAGATGAGTTTCTTGTAAAAACACAATTCTTGAACCCATGTCCTTTATTTTATTCATAACTTGTTTAAGTTTTTTTAAATTTTGTAGACCTCTGCAATTCCATGAAGTTAAATTAAGATTAACACTTTGGTCCATGATCAATAGAGAGTTTAGGATTACCTTGCAGTGTAAACATGCTCATACAGAGAAGCAAAAACATGAGTGGTTGAACATTCATCCTACAAACTACACACAAACAAATTTCCCCTTCCCACACTTGTGGCAAACCCCCCAAAATCAAAAGAAAAATTCTGTCTCCCGATATAGCCATCGACCGTTCCACACCCAAGGGGAACAGCCTAAGCCACTCCTTCTTCATCCTCCCAATCACCCTAACTCTACTGCTTTTAATGACGTAACATTAACTCTCCTCTGTAGTTTTCCAACTTAACTCCAAAATTTTTAACAACTTTGTACATCATAGTTTTTTTTTTTTGTTTGTTTTGTTTTTGTTTTGTTTTTTTAATATATAATACAATCTATATTTTGTAAACTTACTATTTACTTCAAGTCAGTCAGATGCCTGTGCAAATGCTTAATTATTCTACCTTATATTTTGTTCATGCTTAGCTCCCACCAGTCTCTTCTTCTTCTTTGATCTTCTTGATGAACTCCTGCGCCTCCTCTGGGGTCTTGAAGATGTGGGTTCTGCCCTCATACGTGGTCAGCAGTCTCGCAGGATAGATTACACCATGACGAATCCCAAGGTTGCGCAGCTCCTTACGTACGGGATCAAACTGCTTCCTCAATTGCTGGATTCCTGTGGCCAAATCTGGGTAGAACCGCACCTGCTGGTCCTGGTGTTTAATCTCTCCTTTAGCACGTGCAGCGTTGAAGATCTTCATCCTGTCTCTGTTGCTAAGAAACTTCATAATTAAGGTCCTCGGCGGTCCCTTATCTCTCCGTGGGCCAATACGATGTGCTTTTTCCAGAACCACTGCTGATTGCAACTCCTCGCTGCCCAGCACCTCCGGAATCCACTTTTCCAGAAAGGAACATACGTCCCGACCTTCTGATTCCTCTGGAAGACCCACCAGCCTCAAATTATTCTGTCTCGACCGAGATTCCAAATCCAAAATATTATCTTCCAGAGATTTATTTTTTTTTTCCAAAGTGCGCACCTTTAATTGAAGACGGGTGACGTCATCTTCAGCACTAGCGAGACGGAGCTCCATCTGCGCCGTTCGTTCTACACAGTCACCCAATTCCTTTCTTATTCCTTCCAACGCTGTCATAATCCCATCAAATCTAGAGGAAAAGTCCGCTCTCATTGAACTCATGGCAGCCATCAGCGCATCTGCGCCATTCCCCGCAGACATCGCACCGCCGCCAGCCTCCTCCGCCATATATGGAGTTTTGTTTGCTGCGTCACAGACCTGAAAGTCCGTTAATTTGGACTGTTTCGGCGGCTCGCTTTTTCCTTTTCCTGGTTTTCCAGCCTTAGGCTTCGCCGACATATCCTCGCCCAAATGCTGGGATACGTTCTGTCCCAAATGAGAGAGTTATTTGCCGATTTTTTTTCTCCAGGAGCAGAGCAGAGCGAGACACGTCCGTCCTACGTGGCAGCCATAACCGGAAGTCCCAACAAAGGCTTTTCTACTAAATATTAAATTAATTTCACAAAGTATGTTCAATACTTATTCCCTGTCATTCCATTTTAATGTCTCGGTGAAACAGAGAGGCATATGGTAATCGCTCAATGCGTCTGTGTGTGTGTGGTTGGTTGGTTGTATCTGTCTGCCTGTCTGTTTCAGCTCGTCCGGTCAAAATTAAGTGGAACTAAAGGCTTGTATCATTGTATTGTCATATTTTCTTGACTTTTAATTTGCCAGAATTTTAAAATAACGCTTTATTTTTAAAATAAACACAAAAATGGCTCACCTTTACATCAATGCAGCTGAAATGTCATTGTAATACCTATGGCGGCCCAGTAGAGGTGGCAGTGCACCTTTATTACAACCCCACTGAGCACTTCCTCTCAACAATCGATCTTGTGCTGCACTTTTAAAGTAGTTGTTGCTGCAAACTAAACACATATTCAGGAACTACACCATTTATTCAACACATTGCTTCTTTTCAAACATGTTTTGCTGTTTACTTTTGAAGATAAAGGACAACGTATATTCTTCCTGTAGTTTACAGCTCATCGGTAAAAACTACAATTCCCATATTGCTCATGTGCAACGTGCCAATCACAGCACAGTTTCCTCTGAAATCAAAGAAACTGGCAGACAACATCAGAATAGAAGAGCAGGTGAAAAAAAGTTTTACAAGTAAGTTTTCCCTTAAATTGTGCAGCAGTTTCACTGTTAACACATTAACGTCTCCAAACACGGCAACATTTGATTCTTAAAGCTTATGTTTTGTCACATTTTTTTTCCGATGTGCTCCGCGGTTACATAATTCATATGTTAATAACTTGTTACTGTTCAACTTGCTTCTCTAAAGTTCAGACAATTTTTTTCAACACTTAATACTAATGTCAGTAATATTAAAAACACCACGGTGCGATGTTGTTTAATCATTAATTTAAAATAACTTTTACAGTCCTGTCATTTCTTTATTGATCTATTTACTCAATTAAAGCTGATGTGAGGTGTGAAATATGAAAACTACTTGAGATTACACATTACATTATTTGCACATAACGGTACTCTTAACTTTCTACACTGACCTATCTGCATATATTTGCTTAAATTGCACATACTGTCAATTACTGTATATACTGCACTGCTGTCCTTTGCACTTCTGATTGGATGCTAAACTGTTTCGTTACCTTGTATTCATACATGTGTAATGACAATAAAGTTGAATCGAATCGAATTATTTTTACAGAAAACCAATTTCTTAAGTTGAGTAGGAACATGACATGTCATAGAATTTATTTGATGACGCTGACTTTAAAAATGTTCTATCACATCTGTAATAATAATCACATTTTAATTATTTTTTTTCCCTTCTCGTTTCTCTCTGAGGTCCACGGTGGTGAACCTGAGGATGAGCAGAGCAGCTGTGAAGAGAACGGGCTGGAAGCTACATAACAATATTGCATGTTCTCTTTATAGAAAAACTGCATTTCAATATTTCTTTTCTGCAAGATTAATTCAAGAACCTCTCTCAGTACTCATTACACACAAAGTGAAACATTTCAACCCATTCTGGTTTAATGTTGATGATAATTGTGATAGTTTTTAAAGTTTTGATATTTTTACCTGCTATTGCATGCCGTAGTGTAAATATACATGTACTAAATTAATAAAATTTGTTAATCCAGCATTTTTCTTTCTGCTCCTAATTTTATTCTTGTGCTTCTATATTTTTTTCTTTTTATGTGCTCCCTGACAAAAATGCCAGCGTACAGACCTGGTGTGACATACACTTCGTGTGTATTGTGACAGTGACAGAGTCATACCTGCATAAACAAATACCAAGCATTTCAAACCTGTGCATGGATGGAATGACACAATACCCATTCTACCATGCCACAAGCACCGAGGCATCAGCACTTGCGGTGCTTTCATATTAAATATAACTTGTTTTCTGAACTCAGTTGCTTTGATTTCTTTGTATGTATAGATTACTTGGGTTGTTACCGATATCTGGTGAAAACTCAGGTCAGTGGCTCCATCAGAAATATGTTTAATAAGAAAAATGTTGATGTGTTCAACACTTTTTTCCCCAGCTCTCTCTGTGAGTGTGTGTGTGTGTGTGTGTGTGTGTGTGTGTGTGTGTGTGTGTGTTTTAAATGTATATTATTTGCCAGTAATTGTTTTCCGAGTAGAATTAGTTTTGACCGATAGCACTACACAGCTCCAGAAACAAATAAGAGGCCATTGCAAAATCTTTCCTAAATTGGCATCTCTACATGTATGGCAGCCATTCAATTAAGAGTATCTGTTGAATTCCAACACAAGGACACCTCACAAGGAGGAACTTATTAGGTGATCATACAAGCATGGTAAGATGTATGAAAACTGCGAATAAAAACCAATTATTCAACAAATACAGATTTCTGAGGTTTTCCTAAGTTAAAACTTAAATATTGTAGTGTTTAAGAATCCATCCATGCATCCATCCATCCATCCATTTTCTACTGCTTTTCCGGAGGTCCGGGTTGTGGAGGCAGCAGCTCAAGCAGAGAAGCCCAGACTTCCCTTCTCCCCAGCCACCTGCTCCAGTTGTTCAGGGAAAATACCAAGACGTTCCCAGGCCAGCTGGGAGATGTAGTCTCTCCAGTGTGTTCTGGGTCTGGCCTGGGGTCTCCTCCCAGTGGGACGTGCCTGAAACACCTCAAGTGGGAAGCGTCCAGGAGGCATCCTAATCAGATGCCCAAACCACCTCAACTGGCTCCTTTCGATGTGGAGGAGCAGTGGTTCTATTCTGAGCCTCTCCTGGATGACTGAGCTCCTCACCCTAGCTCTAAGGGTGAGTCCAGCAATCCTATGGAGAAAGCTCATTTCAGCTGCTTGTATCTGCAGTCTCATTCTTTCGGTTATTACCCAAAGCTCATGACCATAGGTGAGGGTAGGAACGTAGATTGACCGGTAAATCGACAGCTTTGTTTTAGAGCTCAGCTCCCTCTTCGCCACAACAGACCAGCACAACGTCCGCATCACTGCAGATGCTGCTCCGATCCATCTGTCAATCTCTTGCTCCATTCTCCCCTCACTCGTGAATGAGACCCTGAGATACTTAAACTCCTCCACTTGGCAGGAGCTTGTCCCCAACCTGGAGAGGATAATCCACCTTTTTCTGGCTGAGGAACATGGACCCGGACTTGGAGGTGCTGATTCTCAGCCCAGCCGCTTCACACTCAGTAGCAATCCATCCCAGCAAGACCTGTAGGTCATTGCTCGATGAAGCCAGTGTTTAAGAATGAACGTGAATTTGTTTTCTGTTCAAACCAGATAAAGTTAAAATTTTGCAGTGATCTCTGTGGTTTCTTAATTTTTTCTGGAGCTGTATATGCTATAAAACTGCATGGATATGTGCATAATAATGGCTTGTTTGTAAATGCAGAAGAATAAATACATGCACATTTGATGAAAAAAATATATTTCTGTAGAAGTGGTGTAGAACCTTGCAATATAATGACTATTTTTCCCTTCTGAATTTAGTGTCAGTGTTGGCCCTCATTCTTATGCTTGACTCAACCCACAAATCGTCTGAGCAAAATCATGTTGGACCGCATCCCGCTGCCTCATTAAGTACGCACTCAACATTGTCAAATAAAAAGTAATATATTGTCACAGCCGTTAGAGGTGGTTACAGTGACTCTCAAGAATATAAATGTTTAATGGCAACACATGTAACTTTCCCACTCCGCTATATCTAAATTAGCATAAAATACTTTTTAGGTTTTCAAATGCAAAATGACAAAAGGTGTTGATTTCAACTTCTCATATTTTTAAGTACTGGTCAGTTTTTTCACTGATTTTCTCTTGAAAGAAGATCAAGTACATCAGCGTTTTTGAAGCAGAGGATGGTGGTTGGGAAGAGAGCACACCGCCAGTCTGCTGAAATGAAGGAAGCAGGAGCTGTTATTCCCTTGTTAGGTGTTAGTCCTTGCTGCTAGGCAATGAGAAAAATGGACAAGGTGACGCATTATTTGAAACGCTAGGGGCAGTGGACCAGGAAAGTTACACATGTTGCCTGTAAGTTCAAATAAATACTTTGGTAATGATGAAAATTTTAGACATTTTTCAGAAACTGTCCTCCAATAGAAAACACCCTATATGGTAATTTTTACCAGAAGGTGTTATAATCTATATAAGCTTTTAGACATTAAGCGAGCTCTGGTGATCGTTGAAATAATGATATGAAGGTACATGGCGGAGGGTTACAGATGCAAGCTTAGTAAAGTAGATTTTCACCTTTTCCTAACCCTAACCATTTCCCTAACCAACCATCCATCCATCCATCCACCTTCTTCCGCTTAATCCTTTTCGGGTCACCGGGGGGGGGGGGGCTGGAGCCTATCCCAGCATCTTTGGGCGAGAGGCAGGGTACACCCTGGACAGATCGTCGGTCCATCGCAGGGCCAACACAGAGAGACAGACAACCATTCACTCTCACAGTCATACCTAAGGACAATTTAGAACCCCCAGTTTTTGATGCCAATTAACCTAACCTGCATGTTTTTGGCATGTGGGAGGAAACCGGAGAAATCCCGGAGTAAACCCACGCAGACACGGGGAGAACATGCAAACTCCACACAGATCACAACAGGTCGGAGGCTGGGATCGAACCCAGGATCCCCCGGCCAAGGGTGAGTTGCTGTGCTGCCACAGTGCTAACCACTCCGCCACCGCGCCGCCCATAACCAACTTTTTTTAGTGCTTAACCCTGAGCATTATCCTAGCACTAACCACTTAAAAATATGTACTTAATGCCAACAGGAAATCACTCATGAACAAGGAAGTGACGGCAAAGACAGCATGGACAAAAGAGCAAGATGGAAACAGGATCCCAGGACTCCAGTGTGACAGCACTACTTTTAGAGCCATCACGCTCATTCATCATTCCACTTCTGCTCTTAGATTTAAGCAGTCTGATTTGTGTGTATGCATTAAAAATCGAGGGGGGGGGGCACTATTACCTTTTTCCTCCATCTGTCTTAGAATTAGGGCTGCAGCTAACGACTATTTCACGACTCAGGTAATCGCCCACTCTAATTGAAGATTACTCAAGTAATCGGATAATTTTTTTTAAGAAACTTGCATTGACTGACATTTGCAGAACTTTCTTTCCTAAAGAGCTGTAGTAATTGTACCAAACACTCAATAACACAGGTACACATTTACTGAAATGCTTATTGCAATGTTTATTGCACAGAACGTAACTTTAAACGTTACATTATACCATAAAGTTCCGTTTGCTAACTGCTAATGACGTTGGCTATATGTTCTCTGGTCATAGAAGAGGAGAAGAAGAGGATCTTCAGGTCGGGGAACAGGGAGATGCTGAAGTCTGTACAGAGGGAGCTGAGGAGGAAGATCAGAGAAGGCAAGGACAGCTTCAGGAAGAAGATGGAGGACAAGCTGCAACAGAGCGACATCAGCGGGTTCTGGAGAAACCTTAAAACCATCTCTGGGCTCCAGAATACCTCCCCCCAGGCCACGGGGGGCAGGGAGTGGGCGAACAATCTGAATCTGTTTTTCAATAGGTTTGACCAACCGCCCTCCCCCCTGACTGCACAACAACCACTGCTGCCTCTAAAGACACCAAGTCCTGCTGCCCACTCCCCACTCCACCAACTCCCCCCCACTCCCAACACACAGCCCCCCAACCTGACCCTGACTAAGACCCAGGTGAGGACGGAGCTGAGGAAGATCAAGGCGAGGAAGGCGTCAGGACCGGACGGCATCAGCGCAAAGCTCCTCAAGTCCTGTGCAGACCAGCTGTGTGGGATTGTGGAGCACATCTTCAACCTGAGCCTGAAGCTGGGGAGGGTACCACAGCTGTGGAAAACATCTTGTGTGGTACCTGTACCAAAGACTTCCCACCCCAAACACCTGAACAGCTACAGACCAGTGGCCTTGACGTCCCACATGATGAAGACCCTGGAGAGACTGCTCCTTGCTCACCTCCGCCCCCTGGTGGGACCAGCGATGGATCCACTCCAGTTCGCCTACTAGCATGGCATTGGGGTGGAGGATGCGGTGATCTTCCTCCTTCACCGTTCTCTGTCCCACCTGGAGAAGCCCGGGAATGCGGTGAGGATCATGTTCTTTGACTTTTCCAGTGCTTTCAACACCATCCAACCGATGACCCTGAAGGACAAGCTTCTGTGCGCAGGGGTGGACCAGCACCTGTCATCATGGATCCTGGACTACCTCACTAACCGGCCTCAGTTTGTGAGAACCCGGGACTGTGTGTCCGACACGATCATCGGTAGCACGGAGGCCCCCCAGGGAACGGTTTTGGCTCCCTTCCTGTTCACCCTTTATACTGCGGACTTCTCACACAACACAACACACTGCCATCTACATAAGTTCTCTGACGACTCTGCGATCGTTGGCCTCATCTCCAATGGAGATGAAGCTGAGTACAGAGGGCTTATCCAGGACTTCGTCGACTGGTGCCATCGGAACTGCCTCCAGATCAATGCGAGGAAAACAAAGGAGCTGGTGGTGGACTGCCGCAGGCAAGGACAACCCCTCACAGCACCAGTAAATATACAGGGAACAGACATCGAGATGGTGACATCCTACAAGTACCTGGGTGTTCATCTGAACAATAAACTGGACTGGTCACACAATACTGACGCACTCTACAAGAAGGGACAGCGCAGGCTGTTCCTACTGAGGAGACTCAGGTCTTTTGGTGTACAAGGGGCACTGCTGAAGACATTCTATGACACGGTGGTGGCATCAGCCATCACTTTTGGAGTGGTCTGCTGGGGCAGTGGCATTACAGCAGCCGATAGGAAGAGACTGAACAAACTGATCAAGAAAGCTAGCTCTGTCCTGGGGCAACGCCTTGACCCAGTGGAGGAGATAGGAGAGAGAAGGACGGTGGCTAAACTGTCATCTCTGCTGGAGGCCGAGTTCCACCCTATGCAGGACGTACTGAATGCACTGAGGAGCTCATTTAGCAGCAGACTACATCATCCTAGGTGCACAACCGAGAGGTTTCACAGGTCCTTCCTACCAACGACTGTCAGACTATACAACCTAAGCAGGGCTGCTCGCAGAGATAGCAAAAAGACGTGACAACCTAATAGTTTTTGAATGCAAAAGATGCAATAGACTTATACAATGGTCCCCTCCGGTATACAACTAGGAAAATACCGGTCGCTATGGAGGGTGAGAATATGTATGGGTACATAATCATACCATGTAAGATAAGATAAAGATAAGATAAGCCTTTATTAGTCCCACAATGGGGAAATTCCAGGATTGCAACAGCACAGGGATAGCAACACTCAGAGCAACAATCAGAAGGCAAGAAAAAAAACAAAAAAAAAAAACAAGCAAGCAAGAGCAGCTAATATACATATGTACATATTACTATAAAATATATATACACACACACAGACACACAGTGCAGAGCACTGTAGCTGGATGGAATAAATATATGAATATGTAAACACACAGTGCGGAGCATTGTAGCTAGATGGAATAAATATATAGATATATAAACATAAACACACCCAGTGCGGAGCATTGTAGCTAGATGGAATAAATAAATGTAGGATAACTAAGTAGACGGTTGTGCTGTTTCATCCCATCTAGCAACAATGCTCTGCACTGTGTGTTTATATATTTACATATTTATTCCATCTAGCTACAATGCTCCGCACTGTGTGTTTATATACTCATATATTTATTCCATCCAGCTACAATGCTCCGCACTGTGTGTCTATATATATATATATATTTATATTAATATGTACATATGTATACTAGCTGCTCTTGGGTTTTTTTTTTCTTGCCTTCTGATTGTTGCTCTGAGTGTTGCTATCCCTGTGCTGTTGCAATCCTGGAATTTCCCCATTGTGGGACTAATAAAGGCTTATCTTATCTTATCTTATATAAGCATAACTAGCATAGCTGACTACATTCTATTCATCTTAATTTAAAATCTCAATCACGCACCTGGTCTCAGGTGCGCTGGCTGTGCATGATGTGGAATGCTTTCTGCCGAGACACTGTAACATCGACATTGTAGGATGCTAGCTCGCCGCTCAGCTTTACCATCTACACACTGCACACTGTTTTCCTTCAATTTGAGCTTGAAATTATCCCAGACTTGAGATACTTTTGTCATTTTTTCTGACTTTCTTCCTCTTTGCCGGCCCGTCACGATGTCCCTCTGATATGGTGCTATTAAACAAAGTTGCGTCTCGCTTATGTAGCGCGACTGAAGAACGCTGTACTGGAAGAAGGTCATATAGACCAGAAGTGCTCCATTAAATGACATGTTGAAGCACAGATTTTGAATCGAGGAATTTTTGTAATCGAATTATTCAAATTATTTGAGTAATCTTTGCAGCCCTACTTAGAATGCAGTACTAGGTGTATGTGCTATGTGACACCAGGGCTCTGGTGATTATAAACAAACACTCCTGTGAATGTTACCTTTATGTTGTAATTAAACTGCATTCCAAACTTATATAGAATGACCTTACAGCATAGCAGTACCAAAGTGGTTGCTAATGTTGTGATCTAATTTGTCACCAAAGTGTAATGTTGGGATCATATAATGTGTTTGAAGGGGTAGCTGCAAAAGGCCACCAAGTCTGAAATTCTTGTAGCCATTAATAGCAACTTTGATTTTAAAAAGTCTCTATTATGACTTTTGAGGTTTCCCCATTGTTTTAGTGGGTTATGTAAGATTTATGTGACATTATACGGTCTGCATAGCCAAGCAGCCCAAAGTCTGCCTGCACAGGTTAGGGAAAGAAAGAATGCAACTCTGCCTGAAACGTCTTGTTTGGATTTGCTATTCTCTTCCATGAAGTTATCACGCCCTTACTTAACAGACCTGATAAAGACCTCCTCTTGGACTAATCTGGCAAACCTTCTCCTTGGGGGAGAAGCAAAAGTTTCCCACTAATCCTTGGACCTCACATAACTACAGTGTAGCTAGCTTAGCCAGTGGACTGTATGGGCTTTTAGAACTCTTCTCTGTAAATTCTAATCACTCCATGGCCCCAGCTTATTCACTAATACACAGTTGATAATGTAGTTCACGTCATTCTAGCCTGTTTTGTTTTTTTTTTTTCTGTATGAAAAGGGTACTAGTATAGATAGTTTTGTAAAGTGAATCAGTGTGACCAGGAGTTTATGGCTCTTTTTTGCAAATTTTAGTCACTATACTAGATCAGCACGATGAGGAGGTGGTATGGGTCCCCTCTCTCATTGAGGACGCCCACACATCCCACATGCCGGAAAGAGCCCTGCTCTTCCTCAGAGGCGCAAAGGAAATGATCGAGGCTTTTCCATCCCTGTGATGCTACCCCCAGCTCGCTGGACTCCTGCACTCTGTGACCAACTTGCAGTGGATGCTCCAGAGGCTGGTGAGGCCGTCGCCGGCGGAGGGAGAGGAGCAAAGGGAGGAGGAATCGTGCCGTGCCATAAGATGACGTGGCTCACGCCGGAACCGATGGACACAGTGGCCTGGTTTTTCTTCTCCAGCGGAGGCACTCCAGACCTCTGTATCCTTCTCCCTCTAGTCATAACCAGCACAACACCATCGTGCAGCGGCTCCTCGTCAGGCGAGCTCGATCGTCACCGGAGAGGACTCGTCTGACTCTCTAGCGGCAGCAGAGCGGAAACAAGGGCAAGTACCTTTTCATTTTTTAACATCATTTAATGAAGGGTCTTGCCTTGTTCACAGTGAGGGGGACTCAGTGACAGCCACCTACCTCCGCTGAGGTCCCTCCCCCTGTCTCTGCTGTTATCTCTGCTGCCGCTTCTCTTCCATCACACTCACCGGCATCTCCTGTCTCCATTCTCCCAAGCTCCCCATCCGAGGTGGCCATGTCAGGGATGGAGTTCAGCACACCTCAGCAGTCACCAGTCCCTGAGGTCAGCACACCCCAGCAGCCAACTGTTCCTGAATTCAGCTCGCCCCAGCAGCAGTCAGCTTCTTAGGTCAGCACGCTCCAGTCGTCAGCTTATGAGCTCAGCGCGCTTCAACCGTGTGTTCCAGAGGCCGGTGTGCCTTCACCGTTTGTTCACAAGGCCGGTGCACCTCCGTCATATGTTCCCAAGGCCGGTGCACCTCTGTCCTGTGTTCCAGAGGCCGGTGCACCTCTGTCCTGTGTTCCAGAGGCCAGTGTGCCTCCACCGTTTGTTCCCGAGACCAGTGCGCCTTCGTCATGTGTTCCCAAGGCCAGTGCACCTCCGTCATGTGCTCCAGAGGCTGGTGCACCTCCATCATGTGTTCCAGAGGCCGGTGTGCCTCTACCGTATGTTCCAGAGACCGGTGTGTCTCCACCGTTTGTTCCCAAGGCTGATGCGCCTCCGCCATGCATTCCAGAGGCCGGTGCACCTCCGTCATGTGTTCCTGAGGCTGGTGCACCTTTGTCATCCATTCTTGAGACCGGTACACCTCTGCCGTCTGTTTCTGAGGCAGGTGCGCCTTTACCATCCATTTCTGAGGCTGGTACAGCTTTGCCGTCTGTTCTTGAGGCCAGTGCGCCACTGCCATATGTTTCAGAGGCCGGTGCACCTTTACCATCTGTTCCTGAGGCCGGTGAGCCTCTGCCGTTAGTTCCTGAGGCTGGTGAGCCTTCGCCATCGGTTCCTGAGGCTGGTGAGCCTTCGCCATCTATTCCTGAGGCTGGTGCACCTCAGTCACCGGACCCAGAGGCCGGCGGGCCTCCATCATCTGTTGCTAAGGCTGGAGCACCTCTGTCGTCTGCTGCAGAGGTTGGTGAGCCTCCACCGTTGGTTTCTGAGGTCAGTGCGTTGCAGTCATTGGTTGTAGAGTGTAAAGCTCCCTTATTTGTTTTTGTTAAACTCTATGCTCTTGTGCCCTCTATTCGACCTTGCTCTGTGGTTGGGTGGCCAAGGGACGGTGGCAGGCTGCCTGATTCACCCTGTATTCCGGTCTGGGGGCCCATGGACTTGGATAAGCCCCCTGACCCACCTTACTCTCCGGTTCGGTGGTCCATGGACTTGGATAGACCACTCGACCCACCATGGTTTTTGTTTTGGGGCCTTGGACTTTGGGTGGCCCCACAAACTGTATTCTTTTGGTTGGACTCTGTGGGAAGGGGAGGGGGTTGTTTCGGCCCACCTGGCCTTGTGCCCCCACCACCAACCCTGGGAGGGTCATTTTTTGTTATTTCAGGGACATCTGGTATCCACCCCTTAAGAGGGCGGTACTGTCAGGATTGTGGGCTGTGTCCATGTCCTCGCCCTGATTGGTTTTGGGTTATTATTCGGGACATGAGCATGGCCCATGACCTTGCTTTAAGTTAGTTTATGAAATCCTCTGTGTTTTGTTTTAATATCACAGTTTTTATGTTCTGCACCATTTAGATCCCTGCCTTGTCCTTAGTCCTTGGTTGTCATTATTGTTATTATCCTAGTCATATTTTGTAGTTTATTCCTGTCATTATCTGTAGTTTTTTGTTTGGGCTTTTATTTTGACAGCGCCTTTTGTTTACTTCTGTTTTCACCTAGCTTGTTTCATGTCTTGTTAAGTTCTTGATTATCCCCATCTGTTTGTTATTTATTTAATCGGTCTGGTCCTATTTAAGGATCACTGCCCCTTACCTGGGTGCAGCAACCTTGTCAGTTTTGGCATGATTACACCCCTCTTGCCATGCCATTGTTTTGTATCTTAGCCTGTGTGTTTTTGCCTTGGTTCTAGCCTGAGTTTTGCCTAGCATAGCCTTTGTTTTCAGCCCTCAAGCTGAGTTTTTGTTTTGTTTAATAAATTTGCAAATGGAAGTTCAGCATTTGGGGCTTGCATTCTGCCCCGGAGGGGCTCACCCCTCGACAATATTGACATATTGCCTCGGCAAAATAAATACATTAATTATTTTTTTTAAATTAAATATCATGCATCCCTACTTTTCAGTCATAAGAAATAACCATGTTGGTTCCAATACTTCACATAATTAAAACAAAAACTGCATCATTAGTGTTGGAATGGAGTTAATTTCAGGGCATTTATCAGGCAGGAAAGGCTTACTGAAAGATGCCACTAAGTAGATTTATGGGAAATGTGGGATTCAGCGTTTTTGAGCTTATAAGCTTAGTTTAGCCTAGCTTGTGTGCTAAGCTCACAAGAGGGAGGGGTGAAAAGTCAGGCTATCTTGACCTCTTCAGCACCAATTTTGAGATTTTTTTAAAAAAAATCTCTGTCTAAAATCTGAATGCAGTTCATTTTAGGCACAAATTGCTCTAAGTTTTATCTCCCTAACATTTTTATTTCCAAAGCTATGACACGTCTCTAACTTTTGATCCATTTAGCGTAACAAAAACATCACGTCAGAGAAGCTAAATGCATTGACTCCACTTGACTTGGCCTCCGTAGCTGCTCTGCTACGTCACATTCAAACACAACAGCTTAAAAACTAATCGACCAGACAAGCACATCTGAACTCACTATCCTAATATTTACGCAGTTTTACTGTATATCAGAGTTTCCATCTTCAAACTACAGCGAAGGCTTACACACCACATAAGCTATTATAGCCTGCTTGAAGCCTTATTTATTTTTCCAGGGAAACGTCAAGGCCAGGACAAACATAATGGCATAATATTCTCTATACAGTGAGGGATGACATCACCGGCAGCAACGGCCAAGAGGGAGATCACACAGGACTGGAAAACCGCTTGTCTGATCATCATGTGGTGGGCTGCACTCACACACAGAAACACCATGCAGGAACTATCTGGAAATGGACCCTCGTGATGATACTCTGCATTTCTTTTTTACTATATGGGAATCTATAACATGCAACATCACATACATTTGAGATCTTTCCAGAAAATGTGTCTATTTGTGTGTCAGAGTCAGAGGATTAGCCTCAGGGGAGACCTAACAGAATCCTGACACTGACTGACAGATGCCTCCGGTGCATTCTGACTAATATCTGGCACAAATTAATCTTATATAGCTTTTCTTTAAAAAATATACAAAATAGGAATCTTTTTTTAAAAAAATAGGTGAGTTGCTGCTATAAGTAGGAGAATAACAAGTGAGGATAATCCCATGTGAGATCTGTCCTGAATTCTGTATCATTTTTACTGATGAGCTTCTTGGGCAGCTGCCATGTCAGTGAGGATGCTCGTAAACAAATAATTATTCATACTAATAATCTTCCATATTCATGTGCAAATAAGATCCCTTCCTGGGTATCTAAGCAGCTTCAAGGTTGTATGTGGGAGGTTCTCCTAACTACTGCCTGGCTTGACTCATTTCATGCCAAAAAAAAAAAAAAAGAATCCGTCAAAGGGTCAAAGCTACGTATACTTACTCAAAAGAAAATAAGAAACTGTTATAAATTCCTGAATGTAAAACCTAAAATCTGATCAATTTGATTTGTGTCCACAATGTATTTGCCACACATAATATTCCAGATAGGAAAAGGATAACACAGGAATTAATCAAATATCTTTTTCAAAGTTTTGACTAAAGTTGAGTGGAATATTGCTTTTAATTATGCCAAAGTGACCATGTTCCAGAACTAATAGAAGCATACACTTTTTCTGTCTAATGCTTACTCTTAATCGAACCAATAAATCACCCCCGCAATCAAGGAATTACTCGAAACCACCATGCGTAATTACGCACAAATCTTGGCGCAAACTAAAGTTCCTTCCTCTCGAGTTTCCAAACTTTAGCCGGGATTCTGATCACAGTGAAAGCCTTCGGACGCCGAATGGCACCTCTTCGTTAGCTGCTTGCTCTGAATGATGTGCCACAGAACGTATCATATATGCGCCTATTAATAGCCTACAGACACTTTAGAGACCAGGGCAGAGGAGACGCGGCAGCAGGCATCGGGTGGTGACCTGAGAGGGCCGCACACAATCTGACCATGAGGTCGTGAGTGACTTTTGGCAACAGGTTATTTGACAGTCAAAAATAAGGTGGGCTGCTTATTATATAGTACACACATCATTTCAGCGCGTAAAACATTCCCTTCCTTTAAACAATCAATATAATTATAATGAAAGTGACAGTGATAGTAAGCAGATGTAGGTGTAAAGACTTGGCAAACTCTTCAGTGATTGTAAACCATTACTACACACGCAACTAAATAAAAAAAAAAGTTGTTTTGGTTGTGGTTAAAATGTGTGAGCAACTACAATGAATCTAAGCTGTCTGCATACGTGATCAAATTATTGGATTACACAGCACGTACCATTGTGGTGTGAGGAAATGTGCCCCAAACACTCTCAAAGACCCATTTTCCACTCTGAAAAGTTCGGCTTCCAAAAAAAAAAAAAAAAAAAAAAAGCGAGTGGGAGAGAAACTGCTGTGCTTCTTCTTCGGCTGGGCCTTCTACCGG
This sequence comes from Pholidichthys leucotaenia, assembly GCA_020510985.1. NCBI lineage: Eukaryota > Metazoa > Chordata > Actinopteri > Cichliformes > Pholidichthyidae > Pholidichthys > Pholidichthys leucotaenia. The sequence continues at coordinate 360,324,383 of CM035838.1, read as the reverse complement.
AAGCAAAAGAACCCTAACACGCAGCCTGATGTCCGGTAAACATTTTCAGGGTCGAGAAAGTGACGTGCACGGAGATCAGAAGAGTAGATTCCAAGTTTTTGTGTCTTCTTCCAAAGCGGTTTGTTTGGGGGGGGTTTTTTGTTCGGCCCCAACTTGCGTTAGTTCCATCAAACTCGCCGCTGTCCAGGCTGAGCGCGCAGCGGAATGCGCACCGTCCACAGTTCTGTCCCGGTTCCGTGCGCGTCCACCGAGCCGCCACACCGGCACCGCCCGAGCCGGAGCGACAGAGCAGAAGCCCGGCTGCAGCCCCGGCAGTAAGTAGCCCGCACTCTGCGCTCACCAGACCAGCCGTGCCTCCTGCGGACGGGACGCTGCTGCTGCTGCTGCTGCTTCGGCGCTCGCCGAGCTCTTTCTCGACGCGTGCATGCCCCGGTCTCGCCGACACGCAGAGCGGTGGGGGGGGGGGGGGTTCTCCTCCTCGGTGCTCCTTCCACCTGTTCCTCACGGTCCGGGGAAAGTTGGGGCGAGGGCGGCACGCCTCGCCGAGCGGGCAGCGCGGACGTCGGCGGACTGGCGGGAGCGGGGACTACGGGCGGGCGGTGGCCAGTCGGGGAGAGCGCTTATCGCTCTTAATGTGGCGCAAAAAAAAGTGTAACGTGGGTGCACCCCTGCGAACGGAATGGAGCAAACAAGCGCGCGCGGACGTGGCTGTTGCGCACCGGTGCGGTGTCCTGCGCCCGCGGCCGGAGGAGCGCGGCGCAAAGGGGGGCTGGTGAATTATTAATAACCGGAGCGGTTCACAGGCTGTCGTGTTCAGTGAGGAACCAGGGTGGCAGCTGGGGGTTTAGAGGAATTAAATACGGGCTCAGAGTAAAGCAGGGACGCAGGGGATTAGTAGCTCTCACCGGCAACAGCGTAGGGGCAGCCCGGGGCCGACGGAGAGGGCGGGAGGGAGCGGAGGTTATAGGGAGCGATGGAAGAGGAGGGGGGGGGGGGGGCAGCGGCGGTACAAGGTTATGATTTTTTTTTTCTTTGCGTGTGAGAGAGGGGGCAGCTGTAAATGTTTTCCCAAATTTAATATTCAGGGTAAATAGACGGAGGAATACTCTGTAACAGATGACCTCCAGCTGGTGAGCAACAAACCACAAGTTGCACAATCAAACCGCGCATAAATGTAATTGATTTTTAAATAGCCCGCTTTATTTCAGGGACTCTGCACATTTTCTCTGCTTGGTTAGTCCCGCAGTTTGCGACATGGATGCATTTGTAAGTAATCTTGCAGGACAAAATAAAGACGTCAGCAGGCTCAGTTTTCGCAAATTATTACCCAGGTATTGCCCCTTTTTAAAAACAATAACAAGCCTTAACGTTTACTTCTAAGTTAAATATTTCTAACCTCTGATTCCACCCAAATTGACCCACTGCTGCATCCATCATTCATTTAACTGCTTTTAAAATCCCTCTTTTACATGATGCCTCTGAGTTTATTTGGGCATAAACGCAGAAATCAGTCTTATGAGAAAGTTAGCAGCGGGTGGGAGTGGGGGTGGAGAGGGCGCAGGTGCACGAGTCCTGATGGCGCACCAGCCCCATATTTATTCACACAAGCACCCAATCAGGAGAGGAAAATTCACGTGGAATTTCAGCAAACTGCACCTCCGATAGAAAAAAAAAAAAAAAAAAAAAAACGAGTCAGAGCGACCTGTTTAATAAATAAATGTCCAAAAGGGAGTTTTTGACCTTTTATGGAGAAAAGGAAGCGTTTTTGTTTGCGGAAATACGCAACCGCGCACGTCACGCGGCGAAACGAAGAGCCTTGGACAAATGGGTTCCTCGTGCTGCCAATTAACTGTGTTTCAGTGCAACTTTTATCACTTTACAAGCAGACGAATAAAAAGATGGTGAGCTCAGAGCGGCTGGCACCAAGAGAGATCTAAGATTATGATGCTGGACTGAATCCTTCACTGATTATTAAAGGTTTTTCGCATTAATTACAGGCAAAACCACAAGGATGAATTTGGAAAATATCGCGACTTTTAATTAGATTTACGCTGATGTTAAGACACGTTGCAACACTCGATTGAAATGGATAGCGCTGCAGTAAAATTAATTTTCTTAAAAGTTTTGCCCTTCTCCGTAGAAATGTCAACAAATCTTTTAACCTTAAAACATGCGAACGCAAAATGTGTCACGTGTCAATCTCAATAGTCATAATTATTTATCACTATGGTTATTTATTTTGTTTTATTTATTTCGCAAGCACGTTTAAATGAAGCAAAAAAAAAGTGCTTCAGAGAACACATTAAAGAAAAATGCTAATTTTTGCATCTTAAAATAAACTAATACAAACATTTTAGAATTATGAGAATAAATGATGTATATTTTTTTTAAATTATGTCAAAATCTTTATTTCCAAATTTCTTCATAAGTGTTTTGAGTCCTTCAGTTACGATCAAATGAAACGACGGCGTGCTTCCTTCACGGATTGTTCGTTTTAATTTTTAATCTGGGTGGTCAATTAATAAAATATGCACGCTTACGTGATCGCGTGGCCTTTGCCAGGAGGAGCGGCCTTAAGCAGAATCAAAATGTTGTGGACCTGACAAATAAATCAAGATTTGGCCAGTGCAGGTGCAGTAATTTTATTGAGAGGGTTTTCAATTTTAATGTCCAGTCCCGCGTTGACTGCATTGCCTGCGGGCCTTGAACGCAACTTTGTCCTTTCTTTAGTTATAGTCAGCCCGAGTCATTAAAGGCTCACGAGCTGATGCTGATGTCTTGGAAGTGTGTGATAATCCCTGGCCGGGCCTTAAACGCCTCGTGGTGTCAATGTGATACAGTCTCGTTCGTTTTAATTTTATTTTCACTGTCTGACCTTTTGTTTGACCTTAAAACGTAGTCTGATAAACTTGGGAGAATAAATCCCCACAGTGAAAGGCAGTAAAATATAATTTGAATTGAAGGTCTCGAAGGTTTTCAAAACCGAATTGCTGCGTGAGAATTTAATTGAAAAACAGCGATACAGTTACGGACATTTAATTTAAAGCAGGAAAGGCCTCCACTCTGTGCATTAATGTCAGCCCTGGTGCGTAAAGACGCACATTTAAACCCCTTTTCTCTCTTAGTGATAAACAATCCCCTCTTATGAAATATTTAACGAAATCCCATGAAGACGCCCTACCTCACAGTCTAAACATCTGACCCGTTGTGCCCTGGTCTACATTTATCCAAACTGCCACCTTCTTCTTCTCTCTTTTTTCCTTCTTCTTTTTTATTTTTTGGCCTCCACTCCTGCTCCTATATAGCTGCCGTCTCTCCCTGGAGGTTTACACAGAACCGTGAAACAAAAGTCCCACTAGGCAACGGCCTGTGGAGGAATGCTGACCTTGGCACGGCCACCGGAGCCGGCCGTCCATCCGTCCTCTCGTTTCTTTTGGTGTGAATGCAGACGCGTTTGACCCGCGCCAGCTCCCAGGAGGCGCCGCGGTTGAAGTGGGAGCCGCGCTACAGGGCGCTGCTCCTGCCTGCGCGGGCGGCGCAGCAGAAGCGCGGAACTGATCTGTGATGAGGTGGAGAGTTGGGGGGAAAAAATAACCCCAAAACGTAAGGATGGCATGGACTGATGAGCAGAGAAAATTAGCAATAACATTAGAACACGGAGTTCATTAGCAGCATTAAATCAAATAATTTTAAAATCACCACGATATCCAGAGCATTATAATATTGTACGACTAATTACAACTATGCAAGAACAAGGTAATCTTACTGGAACTGACACGAAGGAAAAGTTTTCATTTGGTTATATTCCTTTGTTTGGTACCTGAGAAATCAAAAATGGCACAAATGGTGCAAAGTGTGCCACAAATGTGCCCAAATGGCCAATTTGGAGAGTCCGCCTAAATATCTCTTCACCAATGCCTCTCGAAAACATCTATGTTTCATTATCTCTGCCGTCTATTTTGATTTGTTAGAAGTTCTGCAGCATCATTCTAAAAGGATGGTTACTGTCAGAATGTCAATTTCTTTTAAGTAATTTTTTTTTTGCTGTTTGCCATCTCCATTTACTCTGACCCAGTAGCATATACACTGACTCCTACACCTCTGAAACAATGCCACAAGTGTTACCTTTGTTAGGATCCCAAGATAATACAAACAAACCAAGTGGTAGCTAAGATATACTCAGTTAATTTTGGGGATGTTATTTTTTCCAGCAGGATCTACAACCAGGCCACCTGACCAGGTTAAACAAAGTGGTGAGTTCAAATGCATGCAGCTATTCCCAGATGGTCACATTTTTAAAGAAATATTTTACAGCAGTTTGTCATAAGATTACAAACATGCAATGTGTTCAGTAAAACAATACATCTATTAGATAAACCCTGTTAATTCTGATATGGAGGTGAAGATGTTTAGGTTACAGTTAAGATGAGTTTGTGCAACTGAAATGCATGCATAAGGGAGAGCATGAATTTTGGACATTTCACAAATCATTTCCTCCGAGAAGCGTTGCATTGTTGCTAAGAACTGATTATGACAGCAGTTGTGTGAACCACCAGAGGCCTGAGTCACGGTCAGATTTTGTCAAAATCATCTCTAGAGCATTCGGTTATTTATTGACAGAGAAATGACCCATGGCCTGCCTTGCCACACTGAAGAGTCATTGTCTTTTATTACAACAGCAGTGTTTCTTTCTGTTCAGAGAAGACTATAAAAGACACAGCATATCGTGGAAAATTGCCCCCATTTCTTTGTGGCTTATGTCATGAGAAGGAGAAGCACATATAGTCCACCTTCAGTAAAAGGTGGCTGCCTGACCTCGGTCAAACACAAAAATCCAATCTGGTAAAATGATATTTCAGTTTTAGCATTTTTCAGTACAGATGGACCAATGCTGCCATGGTTAGCACTGTCCCCTCACAGGAGGAATCTTCTCTTCAGGTGCTAAACCTAAAACAAACACCTATTATTTTTTTTTTACACTTTATTATTTACCCCATGAAAACTGAGGCATCCAGCAGGGCACGTTCACTTAGATAAAACTGCCCTCTACTGTGGCACCGGCAAACATGTTTTTGGATTGTGAGAGGAAAGCTGAACACAGAAAAGCCCAGGTCAGCTGGGGGATTAGCTGTGAGGCAACAGTGCCAACCACTGCCCCACACAGTTACCCCCATTTTCAGGGTTTTAGAATTCATATTTCAAAAAATATATAGAATAAAATGGTGCCACTTTACTATAAGACTACCCTAATAGAGCATTATTAATCATCTCATAAACTAAATAAAGTGTTACGAGATATAAAGGGAAAATAGTGAGTTTACATCGCAGATATCAGGTCGTCGCTGGAAATGAGAATTGGTTCTCAGTTGACCTACCTGGTTAAATAAAGGTTAAATAAAATAAATATCAGTTTATTTAGATTACTCCATTTCTCCTCAACTAGAGTTTTACCATCAGATATTTGTCAGTAAGTATGCATTAATCGCTGTCAGCATTTTTAGCCAAAAGGTCTCTTGACCTTGCAAAATATTGAGCTTGAATCAGTGTATGAAACATGACTAATAACTTATTCATAATTACTTATTTGTGCTTTATAATACATTCTTAATATAATCAATTGCCTACTTATAAACCCTTTTATAAACCCTTCATTAGGGTAGTCTTGGCACAAATAAATTAGCTGACTGGTACTACTGCATATAAAGGGTGTCAGTTTCAAGGACTGGTTTCTACTGTTAACATTATTGCAGAAAAGTGTCACTAGAAGTTCAAGTGTGACCGCACATATACGAGGACGGTTCATTAAAGATTTCCCCTGACCACTTCCAGTTATTGTAGGAGGCTGAAATTGCACATGTATAATAATACATATCTCTATAGGTCACGTGGTAATTTGCAGCGCTGAACTCCTAATAGTTTCTCTTTTGCAAGTGCTACAGTGGATTAAAGTGTGATATGGAGCCTGTACTTGAGAGGCTGCACACCACGGGAGATGTTCGAGGAGATGAAGGAGACTTATGGTGAGGATGTCCCATTGTATTACGTAGTCAAGCACTGGCATCGACATTTCAAGTGTAGTCAGACAATGGTCACAGTTACATGGGCAAAATTTCTTCAATCTGATTACAATTCAGCTCAGAATTTTACTGTTTACATGGATCCTGAAAAAGCTGATCTGATTAGGACGTGCGTTTCCATGTGTCACACGTTTGAACAGAATAAATCATTTTGACATGTGCACGTCAACATTTTGACATTCCGAAAATAGTAGAAGAAGAAGCAACTTCCGGTGTTAGCGAGCCCCGCTTCGTGTTGAAATTGACCTGTATTGTGTCCTTCAGACTGTACTTTTGCTTCTGCTGGTCTCCGTAATGAAGCTACAAGTACATACTTCTGCATATGACGAATAGAGGGAGACAGCAGGACGATACAGACCAGTTTTGTTTTACTCCCGCTATGTTTTCCGCTAGCTGCTGCTAAGGCGGAAATACGTCACGTCGACGTGCGGCTGGTGTACAGACATGCGCAGTAAACATATTTTCTGCCCTACGTTCGGAATAAGTGTTTTCATGCGCACCATTCCAATTAACAATCGGCATAACCCACCCTTCTCAATCAGAATGAAATTTTGATCCGAATGAGCGTGATCGAGTTAGAATATTCAGATTGGCATGTTTACATGAAGCATTTTTATTCCGATCAGGCTTTTAATCCGGTTACTTGTGTCCATGTAAACATAGACATTGATGGAAAGGGCATCCATTCCTGGGTGACCACAGTGCACTACTGATGAAGACACGACCCAGCAAGTAGAGGCCACCATTTTGGAGGATCGCGGCATAACCGTTTGCCAACTAGCCCAAGATGTCAAGATCAGTGTGGGGTCTGTGGGGAAAAAAAAAAAAAATCATCCATGATCATTTGCACAAGCAGAAGTTGTCTGCATGATGGATTCCCTGGTTGTTCACACCTTTCCAGAAGCAGGAACAAGTCACATGCTGCCAGGCTCTTTTGGCCATGTAACAAGAAAACCAGGAGGACTTCTTCAACAGATTGTTCACACAGGACAAAACATGAGTCCATTACTATGATCCAGAGACTAAAGCCCAGTCTAAGCAATGGAAGCATTATGACTCACCAACTCCAAAGAAGGCACGTGTCTAACTTTCATCAGGCAAGGTCATGCTCATGGTCTTTTGGGACCAGCATTGATGCTGGATTTCCTAACAAAAGGTACCACAGTTACCAGGATTTACTATGCTTCACTGATATAGAAATTGCATAAGGCCATCAAAACTGAGAGGTGCGGCATGCTGACCAAAGGTGTCTCCTTCCTGCAAGACAACGGCCCAGTTTACAACTTGCATGTTGCCCAGACAGAAGCACGATCCTGCGGCTATGAAATAATTTCCAAATCCCCCTTACTCTCCCAACCTCGCACCATCTGACTTCCACCTCTTTCCAACTATGAAGTCATTTTTGAAGCACAAGCAGTTCCAAGATGATGAAACGCTAATTTCCGAGGTCAGATCGTGGCTTCTGACACATCCTGCAGACTTCTACAGGTGAGGTCTCCACAGCTGCATAAAGCAATAGGAGAAGTGTGTGACTCTTGGTGGTACCTATGTAGAGAAAGACTAATAATTGTGTTTTTAAATGATCCCACCATCGTGGTTTTACAGCCATGATTTAAAAAATGGCACATATGACTGATATACTGTAACTGGAGCATTTAGACTAACAGGTTTAGGCCACATGACAAATCTACCCATTTTCAGAAAATAAAAAAGGCTACTTTTCAAATACAAGTTGTACACAGTTTTTGTGTTAAAATTGCTTCCATTCATCCCAATAAGATAAGATAAGATAAGATAAGATAAGATAAGCCTTTATTAGTCCCACAATGGGGAAATTCCAGGATTGCAACAGCACAGGGATAGCAACACTCAGAGCAACAATCAGAAGGCAAGAAAAAACAACATCTAGTAAACATATGTCCATATTACTATAAATGTATATATATAGACACACAGTGCAGAGCATTATGGTTGGCTGGTGGATGTGCAGCAGAAAGTCTAAGCTCTCTCTCCGCGGATGCAGCGGGCCAGCTGGAAGTCTTTGGGCATGATGGTGACCCCCTTAGCGAAGAAGAGACCACCAGGTGGACCTCGCTGGTCTCCTACAGAGCCATGACGGCGAAGCTCAGGAAACGCAGGACGGTCTTGAAGTCCTGAGTATAAGGCAACAGTTCTGTCCAAAAACGCTGGTGGTTAATGGGTAACCCAAATACTACTTTGGGCCACCAATGACAAAGTACTGTATGTAAAAAGATAAATAGAAAAACACTTATAAAACTATAAATAAATGTCTTGATCTAAAAATTAAATTTTGTAAGACAATATGAATATCTGCTTTATAATCATATGACTTTGGTAGATGTCTTGGATTAATTTTGATCATATCAAGTAATTCTAAACTGGAGCACAGTGACATTGAAATATCTGATATTTTTTTTTCTCCAGGGCTCCAAGTTTAGCAATCAGAGGGTAAAATGAACACACCTCAAAAACTAATAGAGACCCTAAGTCACGCCCCCTCTACTTCCGCATATGGGACCTTAAATTAAAAAAAAAAAAAATTCTCCATTGAAATGAATGGCAAGAGCAAAATTATCTTTTGATCCCGATCAAATTTTGCCACAAGTTACACATATGATGTTTGTCAATTTAAAAGATAATTTTCCACGTAATTAAAGTTGTCGGCTGTCATATAATAATAACCGAATAATATTTAGTTTTTGTTTAAACGATTAACAGACAGTAACTGTCATCATCCCACATCAAACACGATCATGGCGGGAGATTAGTAAAACCTCACCTCCTGTTTCCTGACTGATGAAAGAAGGATCCAAAGAGGAGAAAAACAGCACAAAGGTATTGTTTTGTATTGTGAGAGCTGCAGCTGATCCAAAGGACTCAGTTCCTTCAACCTGCACGCTTTGAAAAGACGACGTAAGCTCCGTCCATCTGTGTTTGTAGTTTTTTTTAATTTAGGTATTTTCATGACGTTATACCTTAACAGTTAGACAACAACCTCCTCCGTTATTTACATGGAAAACTGTCTTTTAAATTGACAAACATTGTATGTGTAACTTGTGGCAAAATTCAATCAAAAGATAATTTTGCTCTTGCCATTCATTTCAGTGGAGAATTTTTCTGATTTAAGGTCCCATATGTGGAAGTAGAGGGGGCGTGACTTAAGCTAGCTTAGATTTCCTCCAAAAGCGCCTGTCGTTTCTCTAGAAGGCACAGCTAAGCTACGGTTTAGGGTTACAGCAGGGGCATCTCACTTATCTTCAGAAAGTTTGATGAAAAGTTTTTCTTTTGATATAAATTCTGCTGATTTCTTTGCTGACATACTTTGTAACATCGTTTGATGCTGAAATGAAGCATTTCCATATATAAAGGCAATAAATTCCAGTGGGCCTCTGAAATACAGGTTAATTAGCTCAGTTTTTGAAATGCTGCTTAATTAGCAGAACCCCTTAGAGAAAGCATCTTGACTCTTTGTACATCAAGGTAAGGCAGGATTAGACTCAAGTCGCTAACTTAAGTGTTTATTGATTAGAGAACAAAGCTGTGTTTAAGTTTTATAACAATCTTACAGGTAGGACAAACGGTGTAAAACCATATTTATGAAGACAAACATTCTTGACTGCAGTTTTCTCTTATGCAGCCATTTGCATCGGCGGAGAAAACATGCAGATGCTGGGCCACCTGCTGGCTGAGCTGATACCAAGGACACCTGATGAAGAAATACGATTGGTGGAGCCCCAGGATGTGCTGATTGGCTCGGGAGAGGATCCGGCTAACTGATGCTGACAGCGTGGTGTGTGTGTGTGTGTGTGTGTGTGCGTGCGTGTATGGATCTCCTCGGGTATATCCCAGCCTCCCCTGCCTTATCAGGCAGCTCCACTGCACCGCTAGAGGAGAGCTGCTCTCAGGAGGACGGGACTACTAGCACACTGCTTATCTTCGAGCAGCAAGGAGGGTTTATAGGTCTGATTAACTCACTGTTTGTGTGCAGTGTGTGTGTGTGAGAAAAGGAGAGAGAGACAGAATAGAGCTGGAGTGTGTGACTGTGTATTGTAGACTAGTGTGTGTGTTTGCGGCGGCGGTGGTGGTGGTGGTGGTGGTGGTGGTGGTGGGGTGACTGTGTATGCAGTGGCTGTGGAAGTGGATGCCACTGTGAGAAAGGTGTTTACTCAAGTGCAGTTGGTGAACCAGCTGGTGAAGAGCGTCACAACCCAACCTCTTGTTCCCTCAGCGGGCCGTATAGCTCTCCAGCGGCTCAGGGGCGCCCAGGAAGTGACACAAAAGACTCCGTTGCTAGCGAGGCGGTTGAGTGTCGTCGAGTGTGTTGGTGCCTTGCAAAAGCCCCTCTCACTGCGATGAGTGCCAAACTTTCAACTAAAAGAAAACCGACTAAAAAGTGCAGATTTCTTTTTTTTTTTTTTTTTTTGTTAACCACCACTGCGAAGTTTTGGGCCTCATTTGGGCATAGTGGGGGTCACTGATGTGGTTTCCTCTGGTTTGGGTCCATGCGCTGCCACCAGAGTGTCATCGTCATCTGATGGGGGGAGGGGAAGAGAGAAGTGTGTCCCTCCCTGCCTTTCTGTCCCCATCCTCACATAGGAGAAAGCCCGGCTCCTATAATCTCCTTTTCTGGCTCTCAATGAAAGCGACAGGAAGAGCCACTACAGCCTGGGTCTGCTTAGATTCGGTGCCCCTCACCCCAACCATATCTCCTGTCTGCTATTTCCTCGCTTCCCTCCTTCTCTTGCTGCTTGTCTGTCCATCGCTTGTTGCTCATCCCTCTGCAGACCCATTGGTCCAGGCTGCTTGGGTCGTTGTGATCATTTCTCCCACATTCAGCGGTTTCTTGTCCAATTTGCACCTATGTTTTTCTTTTGTGTTCGTGTCCTTTCAGCAATGGAAGCAGAGATGCTCCAGGGACGATGGGCGGTCTGTGAGTTGTTCCAAAAATAAAGATCTTGACAACTCGATGCGTTGCTGTTAATGTTCAGACTTACAATTATAGTTCCCAGAAATTGAATTCCACCCAATTTCACCTCTACTACCATATATTCTGATATTTACAGAAATACCTTTGCAGCATTGGGAGGGCTGGCATAAGGCCTGGTGCATATATTCATTTGCTTTCTTCTTGATATTTTTACTGCTCAAGTTTTATACCTGTCAAAATGGAGTGCCATAAAATGTACTTTACAGAATCGAGACTTATTCCTCCTTACATCAGTTTTCTTGAAAACCTTACACAACAAGATTCATGAGGCTTTATAGTTTACTATGGATTAGAGGCAGAGTAGACTATAGTCAACAACCATCTCTGACCAAATCTACAACTGCAGACCAACATAACATCACCAATCATCAGACAAAGGCACAGGAAGACATTGTCAACATTTAAATGGGGAAAAAACCTGCAAAATCTGTAAACTGCTGTATTATTGTGGTAATCAGCTTAATTCATAGCAGCTATTTTGACTCAAAGTAGAATGGTAGTGTTGCACATCACAAGAATTAACAGTTTGTGGCCAAATAGAACAAAATACCCCATTGTCTCAGTGAGAACACGTGTTGACTATATCTAACATCTTAAATCAAACTAACTGCTGTCACACAGGACTTATAGGAAAAAAAAAAACTGCCAGCACTGCTATCATTTGTCCAAAACAAACAAGCTTTCCGTCTTTCTTTACTTTTATGTTCACTATTACTTTTGCAGGTTTATGAATTTCAATTACAAGACCAGAGTTTGCACATGGTTTGGGGTCAGCATGGATTTTAAGTTGCACTCATAAGGCTCATTTATGCTCCGTGATGGACAGAGCTTCAATCTATACTCTGCGTTCATTTGTCTGTGTTTCCACGTTTTCTGAAAAATCAGGGATACGGGCCAGAGGTAGCACCCCCACCCAAAATCGTAAGAGGCAGTCTTGGTCAAGATCAGTGAAACACAACAAAGAAGAATATTTTACCAAAGAAAAGCCCGTCTTAAACAAGCCTTAATGATCAGAGTTCACCTTCGATTATACGTCTCTGTGCATTAAAGGGACGGGCAGGAGTGCTTAGGACTGGATTATTTAAAGTACACCTCTGAACAGACCAGCCATTTTGCACTTTTCACTCGGCACAGAGACCGTTTTCCTGCTGTCCTAATAACAAAATTGACTTGGGCACACCCATAAATGCACTCTGCACCTCAAAAATAGACTTCTGATTAGAATGTCAAAATAGGGCCCTGAAGCTAGTATCTCGTGGTGAGGTGAATGTTGACGAATGGGTGCGATTTTTTGGATTCGCAACCTTTTCTGACAAATGTTGGTGAAAATCAAGCAAAAATCAAGTTAGTGTCTCTGCTGAGGAAGGTTCATGAAGGCTGCACTTCTTGGATTTGGTCAGGGTTTATAAAAGGTTGCAAAACAGTTTGCACACAGTTTCTAAAGTCACCAACAGTTTTGTTGTAAAGGGTCTTAAACACTTGCTAGTGTTCACTACTAGACAAACCACAAAGAACTTACAACTGTTTGCAAACAACTATTTTGCAAGCGTCTGCAGAAAAATACATCCACAAACAAATTTTGAACATGTTCAAAATTTTTTGGTGACAAGAAAAACTGTTGGCAAACTGTCTGGCAACCTTTTTATGAACCCTGACGAAATCTAAAAAGCACGTTTTGTGAACGTTCCTCAGCATTCAACGCTCAATGAGATATGGGGGTGAGAGTTTGCTGTACAGTGACAAGTGAGAAGTGTCTCACCAACACCATAACCCTCTGTTTCACTTAGTGAAGTGAACGGGAGACTGTCCTTTACCTGAAAAAAAAATATAATACATTATCAGCAGGAATCATGCCTTGTATTTTGCTCATAGTGAGGTGGAGGGGTGTGAGAGGTTTAATGTGTGAGAGGTTCATCCCCATTCACTATCCCTTGTTTTATTGTTTTTAGTTGCAAACCATAACTCTAACTGTTATCTTAAACACGTGAAAATATAAGAAAAAGCAAAAGAACTGACCTGAGAACCCAGAGGTAAAGTAAAGCTGAAAGGGTCAACAGTGGGTCTACATCCCCAACCCACCTCCTCACCTAGACGCTGCTGCTTTTGAAACACAAACCTATTTTTTGTTGTATCAAGAGGAACAAGAGCACTCTGAGATGAGTGCAATATCCCCCACCTCCGTTTTCTTTGAAGATCCCAATACTTATTGACGGAGAACAGTTTTCAACTTCTCAGTATAATCGCTGTGGCAGAACCAGATTATGATAAACCCATCATCCATGAATATACAACAAAGTATACCCTCCCAGCACAAATTGGTTGAAAAAAATGTTGAAAAGGTCATGGTCTCAGAGTGAGCCTGTGTACCAAGTTTGGTGACCTTGCTTCACTCGTTGTACAGTAAAAAGGCATTGGGAATATTAACCTTAACCTTTGACCTTTTGACCCCAAACTCATAGTCTGAGGTCAGGATCCCAAGGTGAACCTGCGTACCAAGTTTGGTGACCCTAGCTTTCTTTGTTATTGTTATTGAGCTATAGTTTATAAGCCATTTTGATGTTGACCTTTGACCTTGTGATCCCAAAACCATAGTAACACTTCAGGGTTGAGCTGAAAGGTGATAATATTAGTTGACATTTCACATGCACTCACAAACATGAACAAAACATTCAGTAAATTCACTTGTAATAACAGCCCACCTTGACACTGTCAGCAAGCAAAGAAAGCCTGTTCACACACCAGCTATACTCAAGTACACCTTTAAAGAGTTGCTGTCCACCTTATTCCTGGGGGTGCCGCTGTAGGAACAATTTCAGCTGCAGTAGTGTTAAATCAGTCAGCAAGAGTGGAGTGGCTGGGACATTTAAAATAGCGTTTTTAAAAGTTTTTCAAATTCATTTTAATGTATAGTTCACATACATGTTTTTGCACTCAAGTGGCAGATAATTTCAGCACTTGTAGTTTTTGTATTTTTTTAATGTTTTGGCATAGTTCTGGTACTTGTTGCTGATGTTCGTGGTTGTGCCAATAGACTGTATAAATGGCGGCTTCTCACCAGCAATGCGTAGATCATGCACTGAACTAAAAAGGACTGTTGGTGTGATCGGTGGTACAGCCACAGGACAGACACAAGAGCACCAGGTATGTTTTCACTTATATGAATGTCACAGATCTGACATTTATGTGCCATATATGTCACCAGAATGAAGGCCGCAGGAAGTAAAATAATAAATAAAAAATAGTGACAGTTTGCTTCCTAAGGCTTAATGATTTAAGAAAGATATCAAACAGTTTTTTGGGGGGTTTTTTTGCATTTGTTGCACTGCCTTGGAATGATATGGACTAGCAGCTTCAGCATGCATTAATTTTTAAATGATCACAAAATATAGATCAATAAAATTCTGAACAATTGTCAGAAAATGTCTGTATGTGTTAAGTTAAATAACAAGCATTTATGGCATGACAGCAGCATGAGCATTTTAATTTTGGGGTAAAACGAACGGCTGCAGCTGTCTGTATTTACCATGACAGCCAAACACGGTGTTGTGGCATATGTCTGCTCTAACTTAAATTTGATTATGTCCATTGTAGCACCTTGGGAGAGTCAGATTTCTAGCATCTCAGACAAGAGACAGTGAATAAGCATGGGAGACAAAAGAGCAGGAGTCTTCTGGCAGACAAGAGACAGTGAATAAGCATGGGAGACAAAAGAGCAGGAGTCTCCTGGTGAGAGAGCGGGAAGGAGTCAAGGATGTAGGGGGTTGAATGCAGTGTGATGCAAATGTCCTGTTGTGTGTGATATAAGCCGTGAAACTTAAGAGGAGAGTCTCTGGTAAAAAGTTCAGTCTGTTCTGTGCTCGTGAGTGTGAAATAAATCATTTTGAAATGAATCTGCCTGTGATTTCACACACTCCACACTGGTGACCCAAGACGTATTATGGAACACGAGGCAAGATCCCTGGAGCCGGCCCGGTCAGGAAGCTACAGCGAGGCGGCAGCCATCCCACAGACAGCCCGGACTGGAACCTCCAGCCACGCATGTGCGGTTTCAGTCAAGCTACCGGATTTCTGGCAGCACAACCCGCGCTCTTGGTTCCACCTCACCGAGGCCCAGTTCGCCCTCCGGGGGGTAACGGCGGATGACACCAGATTCTACCATGTGGTCGCAGCACTCGACGCCCGCACAGCTCAACAGGTAGCGAGCCTGCTGGATCAGCCTCCAGCCAGAAACAGATACGAGGCGCTCAAAGCTGCGCTCATCCAGCGCTACACGCTCTCGGACTGTGAGAGAGCGGAGAGGCTCCTGACGCGGACCGAGCTAGGAGAGGGTTCGGCCGTAGACCTGATGGAGAAGATGCTGACGTTAAAGGGCACGGACGACGACCACTTTCTGTTTGCCCACCTCTTCCTCCGGAACCTTCCGACAGTAGCGAGAGCGCTTCTGGCCAGTTCGCCGCGGCTGGCCGCGCGAGACTACCGTGCGCTAGCCCAGGAGGAAGACCGGATCATCATCGCCACCAGGGCGACCACAGTCAACGCAGCAGCGGCGGAGACCAGCGAGATGACCAGAGGAGGCGAGGAGCCACCGACGGTAGCAGCAGTGGGGACCAGGGAGCGCCAGAGAGACACGCTTTGTTCCTACCACCGCCGCTTCGGAGAGAACGCACGCGGATGTACGCCACCGTGCCAATTCCAGCGCTCGGGAAAACGCCAAGTCCGAGGGTCGGTAGCAGCAGCGACCCTCAGTGAAGTGAACAAGCTGCTCTACCTAACGGAGGCAAGCTCGGGGAGACATTTCCTCGTGGACACCGGAGCCCAGAGGAGCTTCATCCAGCCGACCTACACTGACCGGCTGGCAGGATCTAGCGGCCCTGAGATAGTGGCAGCAAACGGCTCGGATATTAAGACCTTTGGTGAGTGGACTATGCTCTTGTCTCTACACGGCCGTACATATGAGTGGACTTTTGTCATAGCAGCACTGAATTACCATATTCTGGGGGCTGATTTCCTGTGTGCACATGGTTTATTGGTTGATGTTGCTAACAGGCGCCTGGTTAATGCACTGTCCTTCGATTCTCTCCCCTGTATAGCTCGAGTGACCTGGCCAACAGCACAAGCCAACGTCACAGCTACAGGTGGTGAGTTCCACACACTGCTCACTCAGTTCCCAGCACTCACGGTCCTGACGTTTTCCGCGGCCATCGCTAAACACGGGGTGGAGCACTTTATCACCACCACCGGTCCGCCCGTTTTTGCAAGACCTCGGCGCTTGGACGCAGCTAAGCTGGCCATAGCACGCGAGGAGTTCGCCAACCTGGAAAGGTTTGGCATCATCAGGCGCTCGAACAGCCCATGGGCTTCCCCGCTACACATGGTCCCTAAGGCTGAGGGATCGTGGCGACCGTGCAGTGATTTCCGCAGGTTGAACAACGCCACCACGCACAACCGCTACCCGATTCCCCACATACAGGATTTTTCCGTTCACCTCGCCGGGGCACGCATTTTTTCCAAAATAGACCTGGTCCACGGTTACCACCAAGTCCCAGTGCGCGCTGAGGACGTACCCAAAACAGCGGTAATAACTCTGTTCGGTCTATTCGAATTCCTGCGCATGCCATTCGGGTTAAAAGGAGCGGCACAGACGTTCCAGCGCATGATGGATGCAGTGCTGCGCGATCTCCCGTTCATGTTCGTCTACCTAGACGATATCCTGGTAGCCAGCGCGTCCGAAGACGAACACGAAACCCACCTCACGACGGTTTTACGGAGGTTGGAGGAGCACGGGTTAATAATCAACCCGGCGAAATGCCAGTTCGGCGTAACGGAGATTGATTTTTTGGGGCATCGCGTCTCTCCAGAAGGAGCGATCCCGCTGCCCGACAAAGTGCGCGCCGTGGCGGATTTTCCTCGGCCTCAGTCAGAGCGCTACAAGAATTTTTGGGAATGGTGAACTTTTATAACCGTTTCCTTCCCTGCGCAGCGCAGCTCATGCAACCATTGTACGCCGCGCTCAAAAAACAGAAACCCGCGGATAGGGTCGAATGGACCCCGGAGCGAGAGCGGGCGTTCTCGGAAGTTAAAGCAGCCCTGGCAAACGCTGCACTGCTGGCACATCCAGACCCGACGGCCCGCATAGCGCTCACCACCGACGCTTCAGACATGGCCATAGGGGCTGTCGTGGAGCAGCGCGTCGCCGGGGCTTGGCAGCCACTTGCCTTTTTCAGCAGAACTTTGCGCAACAGTGAACGTAAATACAGCGCGTTTCGACAGAGAGTTGCTGGCTCTCCACCTGGCCATTCGCCACTTCCAGTTCTGGCTGGAAGGGCGCAGTTTCACCGCGTTCGTGGACCACAAGCCGCTAACATTCGCGATGGCCAAGGTTTCAGAACCATGGTCGGGCCGGCAGCAGAGACAGCTGGTCGCGATCTCAGAGTTTACTACCGATATTCAGCATGTGTCGGGTAAACTGAATGTAGTGGTGGACTGCCTCTCGCGCGCCGTGGTGGCCCCGGTCTGCGTGGGGATAGATTACGCAGCCATGGCCGCGGAGCAGATTAGCGATCCAGACGTGCGCGTGCTCCAGTCTGGACTAACAGGGTTAAGGCTGGAGAGCAGGGTGCTGCAAGACGGCATGCCCCCCCCTAATCTGCAATGTCTCCACAGGTCGCCCGCGTCCCGTGGTCCCGGCCGCGTGGCGCCGCCGCGTGTTTGAGTCGGTTCACACTCTGGCGCACCCTGGAGTGCGCGCGTTGGTCAAAATGGTGGGAGAGAAGTTTGTGTGGCCGAACCTACGCAAACAAGTGAAAGAGTGGGCTGCAGCCTGCGTGGCGTGCCAACGAGCCAAGGTACACAGACACACGAAGGCTCCCTTGAAGCCATTTCGTATTCCGGCTAAGAGGTTCAACCATGTTCACGTGGACCTCGTGGGCCCCCTCCCGCCATCACAGGGGTGCACGCACCTCCTGACAATGGTGGACCGCACCACGCGCTGGCCAGAAGCGGTTCCGCTGGCGGCAACCACGTCCGCAGACGTAGCGCGCGCTTTTTTAACAGCATGGGTGGCGCGTTTTGGAGTCCCGTCAGACATTACGTCTGACAGGGGCCCTCAATTTGTTTCCGAACTCTGGTCTGCGATGGCCCGCAGCCTGGGTGTTACAATTCACCGCACAACTGCGTACAATCCACAGGCCAATGGGTTATGCGAGCGTTTTCATAGATCACTGAAAGCAGCACTCAGGGCCTCATTGACGGATGCAAATTGGGTAGACAGGCTGCCGTGGGTTTTATTGGGGTTGCGTTCCGCGCCGAAAGAGGATCTAGAAGCTTCCCCGGCAGAGCTCATTTTTACGCAGCCACTACGGCTGCCCGGGGAATTTCTACCAGATAATCCCGCTCCGGGCAGCTCCTCGTCTCAGCTTTTGCAGCATAGCGCAAATACAGGCACGCTGCCGGGCCCTGCCCACCACAGTTTTCCGCTTGTTTTTGTGCCTAAAACTTTGAAGAGCGTGGAGTTCGTGTTTGTCAGACACGATGCCCACCGCCCTCCATTGCATCCACCCTATGATGGACCATTCAGAGTGTTGGAAACAGGGGATAAGCATTTTTTGCTAGACTTGGGGGGTAGGAGGGAAAAAATTGTCATAGACAAACTCAAACCCGCTTTCGTTGTGGAAGCGCGACAAAGCACGAGCAAGTGCTGTTGGCTAGGGCCCCTCGGCGTGGAAGACCCCCACGGAGAGCTCCCCAGGGTAAGGATTCGCCAGAGCAGCCACACAGACAGACCGAAGTGCCCCCCCTCCCAGCAACCTCCCATCGGCACAATGGTGCCGCGGAGGCGGTAAAACCCAGTTACAGCAGATATGGGAGGAGACGGAAGCCCAAAAAGCATGTGGACTGATGTTCTGTTGTTCTATCACAGCATGTGAACTGTTATTCTATTGTCCTATCTAAGATGCTGGGGGGGGGGGGGGGTATTTGTAGCACCTTGGGAGAGTCAGATTTCTAGCATCTCAGACAAGAGACAGTGAATAAGCATGGGAGACAAAAGAGCAGGAGTCTCCTGGCAGACAAGAGAGTGAATAAGCATGGGAGACAAAAGAGCAGGAGTCTCCTGGTGAGAGAGCGGGAAGGAGTCAAGGATGTAGGGGGTTGAATGCAGTGTGATGCAAATGTCCTGTTGTGTGTGATGTAAGCCGTGAAACTTAAGAGGAGAGTCTCTGGTAAAAAGTTCAGCCTGTTCTGTGCTCGTGAGATGTGAGTGTGAAATAAATCATTTTGAAGTGAATCTGCCTGTGATTTCACACACTCCACACCATCATCTTTTAATAAAATGCATCCGACTTTATTGCGGTGGAGACATTGATACATCTCAGAGCTTTTATTTGTTTACGGCGTTAGCATCTTAGCAGCAGCGCTAACTAATGGAGCTACTGTCTGCCAGGCCACTTTTTAAGCTAATCTTCCTATCCCTCCATAGTCGTGGGAAGTGGTATGATTATATTACTGTTTTTGAGGTGCAAAAGGCCACGTTCCCGCATTGTTAATGCCAAAGTCATTGTTTTTTAACAAGGAAAAGCATCCCGTTTCAGTGACAACCACACGTTCTGAACTAGTACCAGAAGTTGCGCCCATACAGTAATTCACGCAAAGCATCATGGGGCCTAGGAATAAGGTGGATAGCAAGGCAACAAACAAAATAACAATCCATCCATGGAATTCAGCAGCAGAACTTATACATAATCATTTTCTCAGCTCAAAGTTTTCATAAGGCTGGGAGTAAACATCTTTGAAGCAGAGAATATCCAGTTTGTTTTTTATCTTGCTGATAATGTGACTGGCTTTTACATTTGTTCAATATCAACTGCCATTGTTCAGCCTCTTTCTTTATCAAAGGTGTTTAGAGGTTTATCACAAACTCAATAAATTTGAAAATGATTCAAATGAATACAGCAAGAACTGGAAATTTCCTAAAACACGTCTTGCTGTGCTTCCTCTTTCACACCTCTGGGGGGTCTCGTTCTGTGGACCCTTGCCATGTGCTCTGATCCCCCTCCCTTTTCTCTGCTTGTGCCCATTTCCCAAAATTTCCCTTCACATATCCCAGAGTCTCCCCTTCCTTCCTTCCTTCCTTCTGTCCTGCTTCCTTTGTCCATTCACTTGTGCCACCCCAACACCCTCCATCTCTCTCTTTTTTATGGGTGGAATCTCCTCTGTAGTGCCACTTTTCTGTTTGCTAGTGCATCCATGAGTACATGAATATTCATGACTAACCCACTCAGCACCCTCCAACCACCACTGCTACCACCACCACCCCCACTCGGCCCTGCAGTCGAAGGCAACACTTGGTGGTGGCACATGGCGAGACAGCTGTTGCGAACCAAGCCAGGCATCTGTGCAGTGGGAGAGTACAAGAAAAAAAAAGAAGAAAGAAAGAAAACCAGGGAACACGCAAGCAAAAAAGAAGAAAAACCAAAACACAGACTGAAACAGATAAAGATGACAGAGATAAAGAGGGGGTGGTGGTACTGGTAGTGGGGGGTAGATATATGTGAGAATGGTATGGAGCGGGCAGTTGTTGGAGGGCATCTGGGTGAAGGCGAGCCAGATAGACAGAAGGAGCAGGGGTGGTGGCAGGGTCATCTGGGTGAAAAGGAAAGGGGCAAGCCAGACGGAGGGACATGGGCATGATGGGAGGTTTTGTCTTGGGACGTAGAGAGACAGCGACTGAAAGGAGATGGGGAGACGGAGGCACGAGGGACGTCGGAAGGTAAAAGAGAGAGAAACCCGGAATCAGACACACACTTGACTTAAGAAAAAAAAAAAAAAACTGAGGTGATGATCCTGATCTCACCGATGGAAATCCCACTTACAAGTGGATAAATCTTAATTACATTTTTTGTGGCAATTAAAAAGATGCAAACTTATGAGTTAAATAAATGTTAATAATGGGCTTTGTTACTTGTCACTACACCAGTTGTAAGGGTGGGTTTATGCTCCTTTCTGCTCTGGCGTGGCTATGGCTTGGAAAAGGCCAACGCGCACGCGGCTTTATATGTGCTTCATTTTAGGCATCTACTAGGTCCTTTTGAATGGGAGGCTGTATTTTGTGCATGCATAGTCACTGCGCACAGACAAGGTCACAAAATTTGAGTTGCATACACTCAGTTGTGCCCCACAACTGGAGATGATGACAAAATTGACATCACACAAATGCAGACTCGCAGAAGTGAAGCATAAATCCACTTTAAAGTTTCCTTAAAAGTCTTTTTTTTACAGTAAGTACACTTAATATCAGGAAAAAAGGGGTAAAGCTGTAGCTAGTTGGAAGAAAAAACTAAGATTTTTGACAGTACTCAATGGCTTTTTAATATAGTCTGCTAATAAAACAGATCCCTGTATCTCAAAGATTAAAAAAAATCGAAGCAGTTTAGTTAATATTCTCATCAGTGGAATCATTAAATGTCAGCAACATCCCACTAGCACCAAATGGACCTTGTTTATGACATTGGTCCAATTTTCATTTGGGTTGAATGTCTATTTTAGACCATATGTAGCTGTAATAAAGCCACAAGAAAATGGCCCAGCCATACCCATCTGGTAAATCTGTTGAAAAGACACCCAACTGTTTAAGATTTCTTTACAAGACATATTTCCCAAAAATATGACTTTTTAGTCTGTGAACCAAATCTCAACTTTGTTTGGATGACTGAAAAAAGTTGTACTTTCAGTGTGTTTATAAGTAAGTTGAAGTGAGGCGACATGGACCACAATCTTTGTCTTATAATCAGTTTTTCCAAAATTCATGTGTATAGTTTAAATAAAAGGGGGAAAACACGTTAGCATTTTTTCCCCGAAGTGCTTAATTGGGCCAGTTTTGGAGATATCAGCATTAGTAATATTTCTTTCTCTTCAATATAACGGATCCTTATGGCAGCTCTGAAAGATACAAATGAATAAATTAAATTATTTTAAGGGTCTCCGTAATGATGTCCAAAGATTCTGACCCTGGCTATTCAAAAAGTCCACAAACTCTGTTAGTGCGCAGTATTGTGCAAGAGCTGCATTAAATGTTTATAAAGGACTAGTGCAGCCCGCAAACACAGCAAGGTGGGCCAGCAAAGTCTGTCATGGAAGCAGGGATTTTGAACATTTTTGAGGATTAAAAACAGCCGTAAAAATGAATGAAAAAAGCTGAAACTGTCCAGACTAACTAAAAACTTTCCCTCATAAATATCTGTCTTTATTGTAAATACTTAAAATTATTTCCCATGAATTAGGCACTTTTTTTTTTGTAAATTATCATTTCCTCCTCTAAATCTGAGTGGGCCATTTCTCTTAAATGTGGCAATTCTTCTAAAACAACATACAGTATATACACTACCGTTCAAAAGTTTGGGGTCACCCAGACAATTATTTTGTGTTTTCCATGAAAAGTCACATTTATTTACCACCATGAGTTGTAAAATGAATAGAAAATATATTCAAGACATTGACAAGGTTAGAAATAATGATTTGTATTTGAAATAATAATTTTTTCCTTCAAACTTTGCTTTTGTCAAAGAATCCTCCATTTGCAGAAATTACAGCATTGCAGACCTAACATGATTGCACAAGGGTTTTCTAATCATCCATTAGCCTTCTGACGCAATGAGCAAACACATTGTACCATTAGAACACTGGAGTGATAGTTGCTGGAAATGGGCCTCTATACACCTATGTAGATATTGCACCAAAAACCAGACATTTACAGCTAGAATAGTCATTTACCACATTAGCAATGTATAGAGTGTATTTCTGATTAGTTTAAAGTTATCTTCATTGAAAAAAAGTGCTTTTCTTTCAAAAATAAGGAAATTTCTAAGTGACCCCAAACTTTTGAACGGTAGTGTATATATATCTCAAAAATTTGCTATTTTTTTGTCTTGCAAATTTGTAAGTTTTTTGTTGAATTTTGAGCTTCTGTGACAAATTTGTGAAATAAATCTGCATTTTTTAATGCAAGTTGGTAGGTATATGCACATACATTTTATTATTTGTCATCATTTTTTCTTGTAATTTTGTTGCTTTGTTGCTTTTTTTTTTAAAGATTTTTGTAAAATCAGAGAGACCCAGTAATTAAGAGCTGCATGTGGCTTCCTGTGACCTTTCGTCAAAAGTCGCAGTGGGTCCGTATGAGATGTCCAGTCCCTTTGTGCTCTACAGAGCTGAGGTCCTCCATGCCCACAGACAGAGGGAATGCTCCTTTGCCAGCCTGTGCCCCTCTCTCTGCCCCCTGTACTAGTCTGTAACCTAGCCACCCCTCCTCTCTGCTTTCCATCTCCCGCATCCCTGTGTGGGGCCCCAGTGCTGGCTGCCATCACTCCCTCTCTCCCTTTTCCTCCCCCCACCCCTCTCACTCCCCTGTCCCTACCCAAGCAGAGGGGCTACAGCTCTGCCCTACATAGCGGCGAGCGCAGCAGGCTGGCACTGAGACGAGCCCTCGGGTTTACAAACTGTGTCAGGCCTCGAGACAGCTCTGTGATCAACACCAACCGCCACATGAGAGGAAATAATAAAGCAACAGCTACCAAGAGATCGGTGTGATTGATGTTGTCAATATGTGAAATGTGGAATAAATTAGCTCTCTGATATCATCCAAACTGTGGATGTTTGTGCTGCAAAAGAAGCTGAAGGTCGAACGCGCCGAAGGCAACAATTACAGCTGCTTTTCAAACTAACACAACTTGATGGATGGCTGTCAGTTCTAGAAATCTGAAAATAAAAAAAAGGTAGCAACATTCACAAAACAACTCATGATTGTTAGGTAGAAAAGAAACTAGCCTAGCTGGAAATTCACTTGTTAATCCTGACTTCATGGGCCATTTTGGGGTCTAATTGCTCCATCAGGGGTGACCTGTGGCCTAGTTGTTATAGTGCATGCCTTTGGGTTTGCTCAACAGTAGAAAGTTCCTGGTTTGACTCCAAACCAGAGCAGCCATTTAGTTCTTGTTTTGATGTCCAGCCGCATGTCATGGAAATGTGTAAGTAATGGCACACCTGTTTGTTAAGTCATTTTGGGTGTTTATGGAAGGCATATTTTGACTTTTTGTATGTAGTTTCACAGTAATGTTTTACCAGCATGAATGAGGACTTATGGCAGGTTTTTAAAAAGCACCATCTGGTGGTTGAAAAACAACTACATGAAGTGAGTTGGTGCCCATTTCCAGTTGTGTAATGGGTAAATAAGAGCCTCCACCTCCCATAATTCTAAACCTAAACATTTTTCTATGTTCAATTATTTTTAGTGTTCAACCCTAATCATTCTCCTAAACTTAATCATGGAAAAATGAGTAAAATAAGTGTAATACACACCTTGAAGTAAAATGCAAATTGAAAGCAAAGGCAGACGGGTTGGGAATAAAAAAAAACAACTGCAATCAAATTCCCATTTCCTGTTGCAGCATGACTTTTACTGCCTCCAGTCATGTCAGCTAATCTCCTAACAAGGACTTAAGTACCTTTTAAACTATTAAAGATAGTGACGTCACTGTATGTGACAGTATTTTAAAAGATAGTTTTCATGTGAAATAGCTTGAAGTGCTAAAATGCCTGTACATGACACAAAAACAGATTAATCTGTCTCCCTCTACTGCTGTACTAATAGGTAATCAGTGACATACAGTCAAGGGAGGCAGGTGAGGCTAACAATCACAATAAGAGGCTGTGCAGAACTACTGATCCAACGAGAGGGGGCATGCTTTAGCACCATAAGCACAGGATTTTTTTTAAACTAAAAGTATTTAAGGACATAGAGAGAGAGAGAGAGAGAGAGAGAGAGAGATTTGATTTTTAAAGGATCTTTAATAAACACACTTGTCCATCAGTCAATACAATTTCTATATCATGCTATGTTACACAGAAAATTAATCCCCCAAAAAACGCCCAAAAAAAAGCTGTCCATCATGAACTGAACAGAGGACATTCTCCAGGGACCAGAGGGTCCTGAAACCTTCCACATCCCCATTCCCCATAAAAAACTGAAAGTCCAGCCTGATTCTGGCTTTAAGTAGCCTCACAAATAAAATTTTGACATCAACATCATTCTCAACATTTTCAAGTTTTCTTCTCCGGCTTACATAGATAGCCAACTTTGCCTGCCCTAAAACAAAGTTCAGTAGTTGACACTTCTGCTTAAAACGACGATTGTACATAAAACCACAAATGAAAACCTGCTTAGAGAAAACTTCCTTAAAAATATGAAAAAGTTTTGTGAGAAGTTCAAAGAGGCCACTCAGGCGCTGACATTCAATAAAACAATGAAAAACTGTCTCCCTAGAGGAACAAAAAACACACTGATCACTGACACTGCTGTTAATCACAGAAACAAAAGCATTGACAGCTATAATACCATGCAGGACCCTCCACTGTAAGTCTCCATGCCTCTTAGGGAGAGGGGCTTTGTAAAGAGCCCTCCAGGCAGGCCGATGCCCTTTTCCTAGTTTAAAATAGGCTCTCCAAGGAGTGTCCACACAGGTGTTCAATCGGTCCTTGTTGAGTGCCATCACCACCAGTCTGTAGAGTGCCTTACCACTGGCTCCTCCAAAGTCCACACCAGTGGGAGCACAGAATGCCAGTAAGGAGCAAGGAGCGACGTCAAAGTCCATATAGAGCGTGAGAGAGGGAAAGGGGTCCGTGCTTTCTGGCTGCAGCGTGCCATTGCAAAAGTCCAAGAGTAGGGAGTGCTCAAGTCCATGAAGCTCCTGTTTCCAGTGTGCAAGAAGACCATCGATGAAACGATTCGACCTGACACCAAGATGAGCTGCTAAAGCTGAGGCGTTGTTGAGGCCAGGACCAGCCAGTTCCACCACTTGCTTCAGAGTGAGAATGTTCCTGGAACACAGCCTATCAAGGAAGGTCCTTCCAACTCCCGGCAGGACACCAAGGCGACCACCAAAAACCAGCGGCTCCTTCAACAACCAGTAGAGGGAATCGCATGGCCCTCTTTGTTTTTTAAAAAGAGTCCACACTGAAAAGAGACTGCGGTAAAAACTGGGTAAAGACAGTGCATTAGAGTTCTTAAAATCCATTAAAAACACAGGGAGGTCTAGCCCAAGCCCAAGGACTCTCTGTAAAATAACACAGGCCAAAGGCCTCCATACCAGGTCCTGGGGGCCCGTCAGCAGTCTCTGTATGAAAGTCAGTCTAAAAGCAGCACCTCTACTAGCTAAATGAATCACTCCTTGCCCCCCCTCCTCTTTGGGAAGAAATAACAGGGCTTGAGGAACCCAGTGGAGTCCACCCCCCCCAAAAAAAGTCCACCAAAACAGACTGAATTTTGGACAACAAACCAGCAGGGGGGTCCATGCACATGAGGCGGTGCCACAGGGATGAGGAAACAAGATTATTTAAAATGAGCACTCTTCCTCTAAAAGATATTCTTGGCATTAGCCACTTCCACTTGTTTAGTCTCCCGTTAATTTTCTCTATGACCCCATCCCAATTTTTTTGCTCAAACTGCTGATTTCCAATAAAGACACCAAGATACTTAAAACCTCCTTTTTTCCAAATCAACCCACCCGGCAGCGTAAGCTGATTTTCTAGTTTCTCCCCCACCATCAGAGCCTCGCTTTTTCCCCAGTTTATCTTTGCAGAGGAAAGTTGGCCAAAAAGATTGACACTCCTAACCAGAACGTCAATGTCACTCTGCTTGTTTAGCAGAATGACTACATCATCTGCATAGGCCGACAGCTTGAACGTGGTGTCACAGCCAGGAAAAGTAACTCCTGATAGATCCCTTCTCAGGCAGTGAAGCAAAGGCTCTATGGCGAGGGAGTACAGCATCCCTGAGAGAGGGCAGCCCTGCCGAACCCCCCTCTGGACTTTTAAAGGGGCAGACAGGCCCCCATTTATCTTCAGCACACTCTCAATGTCACTGTACAAGACCCGTATCCTGGCTATGAAGCCTGGGCTGAACCCAAAAGCTGTTAAAACTGTCCATAAATATTGGTGTTCAACCCGATCAAACGCCTTTTCCTGGTCAATTGAAATCAAACCAGTTTCTACCGCCAATGAACCAGAGACCTCCAAAATATCCCGAATTAAAGTGACGTTGTCACTAATCAGCCTGCCAGGCACACAGTAAGTCTGGTCTACATGAATGAGCTCGCTCATCACCTTTCTCAGTCTTCGGGCCAGAGCTTTTGAGAGAATCTTGTAGTCTGTGCAGAGCAGAGAGACTGGCCTCCAGTTCTTTAGGCTCTGGAGGTCCCCCTTTTTCGGCAACAGTGTGATGATGGCCCTCCTGCAGGTCGTGGGTAGGGTCCCCCTTTCCAAGCTATCTTGGAGAACCTCCAGCAGGTCTGGACCAAGCAGGGGCCAGAATTCCTTAAAAAAGTCCACAGAGAGACCATCTATGCCTGGTGATTTTCCATTCTGGAGGCTCATTAGCGCCGTATGCAGCTCAGACAGAGACAGTGGAGCATCCAAGCCGGCAACAAGGTCCTCTGAGAGCACTGGAAGACCATCAAGGAAAACCTGGCCCAGTGACGTGTCCTCCCTCCACTCTGCTCTAAACAATTCACTGTAAAAGCTAGCAGCGTGTTTCCTGATCTCTGCTGCTGTGGAGATTGTTCTCCCGTCATCGCCCAACAAGGAGTGAATGAGCTTTCTCTGTCCATTTTTCCCCTCCAGTCCAAAAAAGTACTGGGAGGGCGAGTCCATCAGAGCTACATCCATGTAGCGTGAGCGGACCAGAGCACCCTGTGCGGTGACCCCTAGCAAGCTAGCCAAGGCTGACCTTTTTGACTTGAGAGCCTCTAAGTGCTCCTGTTTTCCTGTAGAACTGAGCAACTCCTCTAGTTCTACCACCTCAGTCTCCAGAACTTTCAAGGATTGGGTCAAGCTACGAGTGACATTTTGAGTGTACTGTTGGCAGAGTTGTTTTATCTGGGCCTTACCAAAATCCCACCACAATTGGAGAGAACTAAAAGAGGGTTTTTGTTCCCTGTGTGACTTCCATACATCATGAAAAACTCCCTTAAAAAACACATCATTTAAAAGTGTATTATTAAAATGCCAAAAAGCACTCTTACACTTTACATTTTCAATGAAAACAGAACAAATCAGCAGGCAGTGATCAGTGAAACCAACAGGACAGATACAACTATTTTTAAAAACACTCATTTGGTGTTTAAAACCATAGAAACGGTCTAACCTAGCCATAGATAAGAGGTTATCTTTAGCATGGCTCCAGGTGTACTGCCTCTGGTCCCCATGATGTGATCTCCACACATCGGCCATTTCATGCGCCTTCACTAGTTCCCTCAGCCTATTGGCAGAAGCAGGGTGAGGTTCCTGATGGTTCCTGTCCAGTCTGTGGTTTAATGTACAGTTAAAATCACCCCCCAGAAATAAAAAACTATTTGGATTACAGGATCTAACCGTATCTGATTAAAGACCCTGATCCTTTCTGCTCTCTGGGTTGGCACATACACGTTTATAAGAACCAAGTTTACATTTTCAAGCTGTACCTTTAGCAAGAGTACATGTCCTTTCACCACCTCTTCTACCTCATAAGAGACAGGCACACAACCCCGAGAGAAAAGTACAGCCACCCCTCCACTATTATTGGATTTGTGGCTAAAAAAAATGCAGCCATCCCACTCTTTTCTCCACTGGCACTCAATGTCTACAGTGCTGTGAGTCTCCTGGACCATCAGCACGTCAAGTGCCTTTAAATTAAAAAGCTTGTATAAAGAGGCCCTTTTTACATCATCCCTGGCCCCGTTTATATTAAGAGTGCCAATTCTAAGGTGGGGCATTAAAAAGGATAAAAATAAGGTACAGTAAAAAAACACACACATAGCATAAAAGGGAAGAAACAAACTAAGAGTCAACATGACTGTTAGTAATTTGTGATTTCAGTTTGACAACCAGTTTCTTTAAACGAAAAATTTCCTGATCAGTAAAAGTCTCATTCCCATCATTCGGTTTCATCAGCTTGCGAGCTGATGCCACAAATAACTCCAGATCTGGAAAGTAATTTTCCACTTTCACAGCTCTGCTCCCCTTAGTCACCTGGAGAAATTGTCTAATTTTAGCAAAACAATAGGAGCTTTGCTCCTCCTGCGTCTGCGTCTGCATCAGTTCAGACTCATCTCCACTTTCGTCAGAAGCGCTCTCATTCAGTAAATCTAAATTCCCAACCCTACTAGATTTAGCAGAGCTCTGCAAGTTTTCCGCACTTTTCCTTTTTTGTGCAGCTTTAAAAGGATCCTCTTCAACAAAACTACATTCCTGCATTTCTTCATGAAACGCAACGTTTGTCATGCAGTGTTTGCTCTGTGTGTCCGCTACAGCCTCAAACCGCTCCTCCCCCGCCTGCAAAGTCTGTTCATTCACGTTCCTTCGTTTAACTGCACTTTTACTTACACCCTCCACCTGTCTACCCCGGGCGACAGGCTCGTCACAATGATCAGAGCTGCCGCCAGACAGAAATTCCCCACCATCACTGTTTGGGGGGACAACTACCGCGCCCGCCGCGGCCACCCCAGCAGAGGCGGCCGCGGCCGCCCCAGCACAAGCGGACGCGGACGCGGACGCGGACGCGGACGCGGACGCGGACGCGGACGCCCCCGCAGAAGCGGACGCGGATGCGGCCGCGGCCGCGTCCGCGGCCACAGTCGCGGCCACGACCGCCCCAGCAGAAGCGGGCGCCGCAGCGGCATCCGCCGCACCACATGTAGCGCTACCCTCCGGACCACCAGAAACAGCGGCGTCACCTTTCTTACCGCCAGTGCTCTTTGTGTTCGCCTTTTCAGGACATGACCTAATAAGATGGCCTTCTGCGCCACACGCAAAACACTTCATGGTTTCAGATGTTGCAAACACCAAGTAGCTAAAGCCATCAATCCTGAAATTAAAAGACGCGTTCAGTTCAGCAGAGCTGTCTTTCAACACCATGAAACACTGCCTCCTATGACATACAACATGCTTCAGCAGGGGTGATTTACTACCCAGAGAGACCATTCTGATAGGGGACACAACCTGGCCAAAACGGGACAACTCTCTAATCAGCTGATCATTTTTAACGAAAGGAGGAGCGTTTGAGATGGTGATCCTCCTAGACGGATTCGCCAGCGGTAAAACGGGAGTAAAAGTGTCACCTATGGACTTCCGGTTATGGCTGCCACGTAGGACGGACGTGTCTCGCTCTGCTCTGCTCCTGGAAAAAAAAAAATCGGCAAATAACTCTCTCATTTGGGACAGAACGTATCCCAGCATTTGGGCGAGGATATGTCGGCGAAGCCTAAGGCTGGAAAACCAGGAAAAGGAAAAAGCGAGCCGCCGAAACAGTCCAAATTAACAGACTTTCAGGTCTGTGACGCAGCAAACAAAACTCCATATATGGCGGAGGAGGCTGGCAACGCTGCGATTTCTGCGGGGGAATGGCGCAGATGCGCTGATGGCTGCCATGAGTTCAATGAGAGCGGACTTTTCCTCTAGATTTGATGGGATTATGACAGCGTTGGAAGGAATAAGAAAGGAATTGGGTGACTGTGTAGAACGAACGGCGCAGATGGAGCTCCGTCTCGCTAGTGCTGAAGATGACGTCACCTGTCTTCAATTAAAGGTGCGCACTTTGGAAAAAAAAAATAAATCTCTGGAAGATAATATTTTGGATTTGGAATCTCGGTCGAGACAGAATAATTTGAGGCTGGTGGGTCTTCCAGAGGAATCAGAAGGTCGGGACGTATATTCCTTTCTGGAAAAGTGGATTCCGGAGGTGCTGGGCAGCGAGGAGTTGCAATCAGCAGTGGTTCTGGAAAAAGCACATCGTATTGGCCCACGGAGAGATAAGGGACCGCCGAGGACCTTAATTATGAAGTTTCTTAGCAACAGAGACAGGATGAAGATCTTCAACGCTGCACGTGCTAAAGGAGAGATTAAACACCAGGACCAGCAGGTGCGGTTCTACCCAGATTTGGCCACAGGAATCCAGCAATTGAGGAAGCAGTTTGATCCCGTATGTAAGGAGCTGCGCAACCTTGGGATTCGTCATGGTGTAATCTATCCTGCGAGACTGCTGACCACGTATGAGGGCAGAACCCACATCTTCAAGACCCAGAGGAGGCGCAGGAGTTCATCAAGAAGATCAAAGAAGAAGAAGAGACTGGTGGGAGCTAAGCATGAACAAAATATAAGGTAGAATAATTAAGCATTTGCACAGGCATCTGACTGACTTGAAGTAAATAGTAAGTTTACAAAATATAGACTGTATTATATATTAAAAAAACAAAACAAAAACAAAACAAACAAAAAAAAAAAACTATGATGTACAAAGTTGTTAAAAATTTTGGAGTTAAGTTGGAAAACTACAGAGGAGAGTTAATGTTACGTCATTAAAAGCAGTAGAGTTGGGGTGATTGGGAGGATGAAGAAGGAGTGGCTTAGGCTGTTCCCCGTGGGTGTGGAACGGTCGATGGCTATATCGGGAGACAGAATTTTTCTTTTGATTTTGGGGGGTTTGCCACAAGTGTGGGAAGGGGAAATTTGTTTGTGTGTAGTTTGTAGGATGAATGTTCAACCACTCATGTTTTTGCTTCTCTGTATGAGCATGTTTACACTGCAAGGTAATCCCAAACTCTCTATTGATCATGGACCAAAGTGTTAATCTTAATTTAACTTCATGGAATTGCAGAGGTCTACAAAATTTAAAAAAACTTAAACAAGTTATGAATAAAATAAAGGACATGGGTTCAAGAATTGTGTTTTTACAAGAAACTCATCTGATAGAGGAGGATGTTAAAAGAATTAGGAGTAGATGGCAGGGAAGTGTATTCACCTCTTCATTTTCATCCCGAGCCAGGGGAGTTATGACTCTCATACATAAATCAGTTCCTTTTCAAGTGAAAAATGTAATTGGAGACAAATTTGGAAGATATGTAATCATTCAAGGTTCTTTGCTATTAGAAAATATAAATCTTGTGAACTTATATGGTCCCAATATAGATGATCAGAAGTTCTTTGCTAATTTATTTCTCATCTTATCATCACTTACAGGGCAACATATAATAGCAGGGGATTTTAATTGTACATTGAATCCAGGTGTGGATAGATCAACAGGACTGGATTGTACGCACATTGGATGTAGGATGACTATTAATCATTTTATGAAAGAATTGAGATTGTTAGATATATGGAGAGAAATGAAACCACAAGTTAAAGCCTATTCTTGTTATTCCAGTACCTACAAGACATTCTCACGTATTGATTATTTTTTGATTTCCACAGAATTAAGGTCCAAGATTCAAAACTGCTTTTATGATAACATCGTGATCTCTGATCATGCACCCTGTTGTCTAATATATGTAGATAAAAATTGACAAAGGAATCAGGTAGATGGCAATTTCAGCATAAATGGCTTCAGGATGAGGAATTTGTCAAGTATATAGAAAAACAGATAGACGAGTTCTTTGACATCAATACTGACATAACGTTCGGCTCAGGAGACGCACACACACAGGCTCAGAGTAGTTCAAACTGTTTATTAACAACAGGGATGTTTGGGTGCGTGTCTGCGGAATGTTAATGTGTTGGTGGTGGCGTCTGCTTCGGACCCAGAGGCAGGAGACCGTTCAGCCGGCAACCCTATGGGAGAAATTGGACACAGGGTGATGAGCACACACCAACACAGGAGGAGAATAGGCGAGGGAGAGAAGCTTACTTGTTTGGGCAGATGACTGGCGCTTCAAGGATGGAAGCCCGGGAGACAGCCACCTGCAGGGCTCGGTGCAGCAGCGAGGAGAGACGAGGGACGGGGTTGTCCGCCGCCGAGGAATCCACCTGTGCACAGGGGAGCAGACTGGAGAGATGAGGTAAGTGAACTTCTTACCGGTAAAGAGGATGCTGAAGAGAATGTGGTAGAAGTCCATGCAAGGAAAATGAAGTCTACGGCTTCAGGCCGAAGCTCAGGGCGAGGCGGCTTTTATCCTTCGCCGCTGACGAGTAGCAGGTGCGTGAGCAGGTGGCGCCGCTGATGAATGGCGCGGCGTGACAGTACTCCCCCCTCTAGCAGCGCCTCCTGGCGATGGCTTATCCGGGTGCGCCCGGTGGAAGTCCGCGATGAGCGATGGGTCCAACACAAACGACGGGGGCACCCACTGTCGATGCTCGGGCCCATAGCCCTCCCAGTCCACCAAGTATTGCAACCCACGACCCCGGCGCCGGGAGTCCAGGATGGAGGAGGCGGACCAGGCCGGATGGCCACCAATCATCCGGGGCGCGGGTTGTGCTGCAGGAGGAGGGCAAAGGGGGTCAGTAACCGCCAGTTTCACCTTCGACACGTGGAAAGTAGGATGAATGCGGAGGGAGGGGGGAATAGCCACGCGCACAGCCACCGGGTTGATGATCCGGGTGATGGGGTAGGGACCCATGAAGCGCTGTGCCAGCTTTCTCCTCTCGCCTTTTAGAGTGACGTCCTGGGTGGAAATGTAAACAAGCTGCCCAACTCTGTACGCCGGGGCAGGTCTCCTACGCCGGTCCGCCACAGTCCTGTTGCGCTCCGCTGTGCGCAATAGCGCATGGCGCGCGGCAGCCCAGGTGGAGCGGAACTGCCTGAGATGGGCCCTAACTGACGGGACAGTTACCTCACTCTCCTGCTCCGGAAACAGCGGGGGGTCGTAACCCAGGGACGCTTTGAAGGGGGACATCCCTGTAGCAGAAGAGCGAGCGGTGTTGTGGGCATATTCAACCCAGGCAAGATGGTTGCTCCAGGACGCGGGTTTGGATCTGGACACACAGCGGAGCGCAGCCTCCAGCTCCTGGTTGGTCCTCTCACACTGCCCGTTGGATTGGGGGTGATGGCCAGAGGAGAGGCTCACCTTGGCCCCGATGGCGTTGCAGAAAGACCTCCAAACCTCAGATGAAAACTGGGGGCCCCGGTCCGAGACCACGTCCACCGGAATCCCATGCAGCCTGACCACGTGTTGGACGAGGAGGTCCGCCGTCTCCAGGGCAGTAGGGAGGCCTCGCAGGGGGACGAAGTGCACGGCCTTGGAGAAGCGGTCCACGATGGTCAGGATGGTGTCATAGGAGTTGGAGATGGGGAGTCCGGTGACGAAATCCAGAGCGATGTGCGACCAGGGCCTGCCAGGGACGGGCAGGGGCTGGAGCAGACCCGCTGGAGGGGCATTTCCCGACTTGCAGGTGGCACAGATTGGGCAAGCCCGGGCGTAGCGGGCTGCATCCCTCCGCAGGCCTGGCCACCAAAAGGACCGTTGGAGGAGATCTATCATCCGGGAGGTGCCAGGGTGACAGGTGAGCTTGGAGGTGTGGAGCCAGTGGATGACCTCTCCTCGGACCGCGGATGGCACGAACAGCCTCCCCTCCGGTCCGCCGCCAGGGTCAGGTTCCACCTCCTGTGCCTTCCGGATCTTGCTCTCAATGTCCCACGAGATGGCTCCCACGACGCACGACCTGGGCAGGATGGAGTGGGGCGCCTCCTCCGACTCCACGGGGGCGAACTGCCTGGAGAGGGCGTCAGGCAGGACGTTCTTAGAGCCAGGCCTGAAGGTGATGGAAAATTGGAACCTGGCGAAGAACAGGGACCAGCGCGCCTGGCGGGCGTTCAGGCGCTTGGCAGACCGTAAGTATTCCAGGTTCTTGTGGTCCGTGAGGACCACAAACGGCAGGCTTGCCCCCTCCAACCAGTGGCGCCACTCCTGCAGGGCGAGCTTGATGGCCAAGAGCTCTCTGTCCCCCACATCATAGTTTCTCTCCGCCGGGGACAAGCGCCGGGAGAAGAAGGCGCACGGTCGCTTGGCGCCATCGTCCGGTGACCGCTGGGACAGCACTGCTCCCACTCCCGTGTCCGAGGCGTCTACCTCTACAATGCACTGCAGCGCGGGGGTCGACCTGGCGAAGGACCCGGGAGGAGGAGAATTCCGCCTTCAGCGCCTCAAAGGCGGCAGCGACCTCTTCGGTCCACCGGAACGGGACCTTCGGGACGTGAGGCGGGTCAGTGGTCCAACGATGGCACTGAAGTTGGGAACAAAGCGGCGGTAGAAATTGGCGAAGCCAACAAATTGCTGCACCTGCTTCCGGGATGCAGGTGTAGGCCATTCCACCACCGCCTTTACCTTCTCTGGGTCGGGGAGCACCTTATCGTGGGCGATGATGAACCCAGGAAGGACGTACTCCTGGCGTAAAATTCACACTTTTCTGCCTTAACGTACAGACGGTTCTCCAGCAGCCTTTGGAGGACCCCGCCTCACGTGGACCTGGTGCTCATCCCTGGACTTGGAGAAGATGAGGATATCGTCCAGGTAGACGAACACGAAAAGGCCAATGAAGTCCCGGAGGACGTCATTAATGAGGCGCTGGAAGACTGCAGGAGCGGTTGGTCAACACCGAACGGCATCACCAGATATACAAAGTGGCCGTTCGGGGTACGGAAGGCCGTTTTCCACTCATCTCCCTCCCGGATCCGGACGAGGTGGTAAGCGCTTGCGTAGGTCCAGCTTGGTGAACCAGGTCGCCCCCTGGAGGGAGTGGAAAGCAGTGTCCATGAGA